>CADEHL010000848.1:1103250-1749023 GCA_902827135.1 Harpagifer antarcticus | reverse complement strand
AATAGACGGTACTCCATGAACCAGAGGTGGTATAGGGGCCATGAGCCAGCTCTTTGTCAGCTAAACTGTCCTTTATGCTGAGGGGTGACTGCTACATGGGAAACTGTACAATTCAAGCTCATGCATGAAACACACATTTCAGGCTTTCTAATCCTCTGTTTGTGGGAAAATAAGATAGAAAAATATGGTTTTAGCTGACAGATGTAACAAACCAGCAAGTAGGTGTTATGTAATGCGCCTTAAGGCATAACCAAAAATGAAAACACTTAAAACGATTTAGAAGGCTATTGACTGAGGATATTCTGATGCACACAACAGAATTGCTGCCTTTTTGCTACATCCTGCCTTGAGAAATGGCACAGCGGCACTAAGTTGCTGTCCTGAGAACTAATCCACCATACATTTGACTGCAGTGGTGCCAAGAGGCGATGTTCAGCATCCAAGCTGTGCTGTATTTCAATATCAGCTCCTCTTTGTCCCGGGGCATGCAGCTTCAGCAGATCAGATGCAGGTTGAGTATCTCCACAATAGGCATAAGCACATAGGGCAAACTGAGTGTGGACTGGTACATAGAGAGGTGCCAGATTGTCTTCTGGGCCCAGCTAGGGTGCCCTTGAGCAAGACAACAGACGTTGGGCGCTGTATATATAGTAGCTGCCTTCTGCTCCAAGGATTGGTTGATTCAGAGTTTACATTTCACTTTCTGAATACTAAATAAAATGTTTATCTATAGTAGTAGGTGTTGTTTTACAATAGTAATCATGATCAGTGGTTCATAGTCCATCCAACCTTATATTTATTTGTATTTGTCACTACTGCTTTCTTTATGAAATCCAATATTTATATATATCCATGGTATTTCGATGCATTGCTTCCACCGTACTGTTTTCATACTTCTTCCTTAAGACTGAAAGTCTCCAGTTCTGAAACATTCTGTCAATAAAAAATGTTTTTTGAAGAGAGCTAGAAAAAACAACACCATGGCGGTGTGACAGCGTTGCTATGTTAATTTGCCCTTTTTATGAATGGCATGCGGTCCCTGCGGAGCTCTGCCATACATATTTTGGTATAAAATGCTAATGAAGTTTTCAAATGGCATCTATTGTAAGTGTCTGAGTTTCATCCGTGCCACAGCATCAGTGTATTCAGAGCAGTCACTGTGTGTTTATTTCAGTACCCCAGACATAGATTGGCAACTTCTTTTAGTTGGGCACATTTTTATAGTGACTCATTTCCTGGACACAATTAAGGAAAGCACAACCATTTGAACTCCTGTTGTGAGACTATTCGAACAAGATTAATACTCATAATGTTACACAAAGAGACAGAGCCGTACAGGGTGTAAGATTGCTAACTGTTACTAACTGTTTGAATATTGTTCTATAAAAATGCAAAATGTCAACAGAAGCCAAAAGTCAACAACAGCCTATTTAAATATTATTATTTTATTTTAACAATTGTATGTAATATAAAAAACATGTATCTGCTACCTGATACTATAACAGACAGTTTGAGAAACACCGTGTTTGAATTTCAAATCATTAGCATGTTTTTTTACCAAATTGACTTGCGCACGCCTCTTTGAGAAAGTCTGAAGAAATGTGTGAAAAAACCCAGAGGACAACAGAGGAGACTATCTCTATCGTTATATTCAGCATTGAAACTTAAATGTGGGGTGGATATGGGTCAAGAGCATAAGTGGCCAACTTCTAACCTTAAAAACCAAAAGGCTATAAATTATAGGCACATCAAAAAAACAACACTACAATATAGTGAGGACAAAAACAGTAGTGTGTGTGTTCATGTCTTTGCATTTGTGTGTCTGTTTGTGTGCACGACGATTGTGTGTATGGGCGCACACTAGGCTATAAACAAGGTGATGGATGCTGGTGCCAGTGTGTTGAGTGGACACAGCCTCCTGTGTCTTGATTCATTGATGGGAGATCTAGCAGTTTAAGCTCCCCTCAGTCTTCTCTGTGCACCATGTGTGGAGCGTAACTAAAAAAAGCACGGACTTAAGAAGCACTTTCAGGGCCAGAAACGGCTTATATTAGCACTTTAGTCGACTCTCAGGTACAAGGTCAGGGGAAAGTAATACATAGCCCGTTGTTCCTTTTATTTGTCTGGAACTGGCAATTGCATTACGACATTATCAAAGTCTTTTTCAATCATTCAACAAAATATCATTCGCTTAAAGCTGAAAGGTGTAAGATATGGCCAGAATTTTATATTAAAACATTGAAAACATAAACATTTCCAACATAGATGTGAAGGGGTCAAATGTGTTGACGTATATATGTGATGCAATGATATCAACTGAAATGAGCATTGGATCTAATGAATACAATACATGGTAAAAAGAATACATTCGAATATATTATGAATATACCACACTACAACAACTATAATATTAAATATACGTACAAAAACATACTAAGGTAGGTCATTTTAGATTACATTTAGATTGTATAAAGCTAGCAGAGGGGTAATGATGCTCCCTATTTATTTTGAGCGTGTGTCTCGGTATTACACTTTGCACCTTTAAAGGAGACAAATAATGCTAATTTTCAGTTTTCTGTACATTAGCATTCCTACTTGAACTTTAACATGCTTTGATGTTAAAAAAAACAGGTTCTTTTTCTAATACTGTACCTCTGAATACACCTGAATTCACCCTGATCCTGAAAGGCTGCGCTGTCTCTTCAAGCCGAAAAGCCGGTTTATTCTGTCACAAAACCAATTACAAAAGTAGGACTCATCTCAACTCTACAAAGCTTGAATATGAGACATGAGCTGAGTGAACATTTTCAACCAGCCCAAAATGCATTACGGCTCTTTAGACTGTCTAATGGCTGTGGGCTAGGTGGTTTAAAAAATTAACAGTTGGATGAAATATAAATGATGGCGAGTGACATTAAGGCACAGTGAAGGGGAAAAGCAAAGGACATATAAAATGTACTGGTGAAAACGAATGTAACACTGCCATATTTAATATATTTTTCAATTGCTTTAAAAATAATACTGGACAATAATTAGTGAGTGAAAGAAGTAACGTTGATTTACATTTTGATGAACATTTAAATTCAACCATAATGCTAAATAGCTAGACACTGTCATGTGATGAAGAGAAAGATTGTGTGAACCGTCTGCTAGTAATGGCATTCATAAATTACTAAACACTTAATCGTTAATTTAGTAGACAGTATGCAGTACAGGTTGAGTATGTTAGTATGTGATTTCAGACACTGCTTTGATCTTACATTCTGCAACTGTTTTGGTTTAGTCTTGTCGCTCTCATTAACCTTGTTTCCATGTGCAGGCAGATCAGCTAACAGCTTTAATAAACCGCCTCTACGCTACATGAACCTAACAAGCATTTAGCAGCCAAAGAACCAGATATTTCCCTCAGGACTAGGTGGAGACCAAAGACAGAGCTAAAAGGAGAGTTTTGGGGGGTCTGTCCAGTGGGCAGAAGCACAACTTAAGTTAATGTTATGTGTCTTTCTGTCTTTTGAATGGAGAATGCGCTAACATTTGCTACAATTTTAAATAAGCTGCCTTAAACATTGGTGACATCTAGTCTAAAAAGTCATATTTTTCTGAATAGTGTTAACTCGTATTAAAGTGTTAGTTTAATGTTGATGGTAGGGTTTGCAAATGTGTTTTTTATTTATTAAGTGACTTTTAGTGATATGTTTGTTCTCTGTGCAACACTATTTCTTTACTGTAATCGTTTTTTCCTTTCGTGAGACAATAAAAGCAACCCTAAAGGCATTGGATGATTGAACCGAAAACTAATGAATAAAGAACTGTGAGACTAAAAAGATAAATTGTATGAAAAGGCTGATATGATGTTTACCTCTGTAATGATTCAAAACATTTGCATGAGTTAAATAAAACCTTCAAAGTACTTTTAAATGTTATATTTTGAGTGTATATTGTGGAGAATAAAATGGAAGCTTCTCTTGGGTGATATTACATTGATGTGCTCCCTCCCTCCCCCTCTCTCCCTCTGCATGCTCTCATCTCGTCCTGCAGGAATAGACTCTTCCTCCGCCGCTGCAGCCTCACTCTGACACAACCGGCATGTCTGCAAACTGAGAGCCGCACAGGAAGACACACAGAGGCACAATCTCCTCTTTAAGACGCACAACTTGTGTTTTCCTTCTCCCAGCTGAAGCACAAAAAGACGGGTGGTAATAACACTGCGAAGAGGCTTTTTTTTGGAGGGATCAAGACTTCGAGAAGGATCAAAACAAGGTAAATGAAACCTTAAGGGGTATTTGCGTGTGTGGCTTTCACTGTACGGGACTGGATGGTGATGGGGCTCGTACGCAGGGGTAAAAGATGCTGATACACTTCCACACTGTACATGCATCGTGGTGTGTGTATCCAAGCCTGTGTGGTGCAGTTATTTACCAGGGAGTACATCATGTACGGTAGGCTACTGTTAATTGTGCCGAAATGCTGCAAAGCACCAGTATCTGTGAGTGAATACTGTAAGAGGTTCACGTGAGGGGAAAATGATGCCGCTGCAGATGATGGAGAGGAACCAGGAAATGGTTCAATGACGCTCAGCTGCTGCAGATTCGACTTTGGGGCGAGTGATAATGTCACCAGGACGAAACTGCGATATAATAATGAGTGCAGCAAGTTTTCAGGAGGACGTGTTTTTTCTGTCCGCTGTGCCGCAATGGCAAAGCGACGCTGTAAAATGCAGTGCTGTTGTCATGTCGTAAAAAAGATGGTAGAAAAAAAATGATCATCATAAAGTACAATAAGGTCGGTTCAAAGTCAGTCTTGAGCTCCGCAACTCCCGAAGAATATTATAATGATTACAAATAGTTTTTTCTTTATTACCAAAAAGCACCATCATTAGATCACAGTTAAGTGCCTTAGACGTCCCAGCAGCAGTGTTATAGAACAAATGATACGTTAGGTTTTTACAAAATGAATACTAATTATCTTTAAATCCCAAGAAAACAATGAATACAATGTCATTGCTATAGTCATAATATGGTGAATAAAATGTCATAATGCTCTTCATAAACTTAGAGCGTGAGCTCATGTAGGAAATGATAGTGTCTTTAAAAAAAATAATGTTCTTCTCTGTCATGGAATGCCCTTGCAGAGATGCTCTCCAAGGCCCATACAGCATGCCCCCACTAGCTCATCTTTGACCTCTGTCTCAGCTTTGTATTATTCTGGGAGATATATCTAGGAGGATACATGACAGGCAACGTCAGCAAAAATCCGCAAAAGATGGAGTGTTTGTTGTAAATCAAGGGCGCAGGTGCCTCTACAAAACTCAGTGTTGTACTGGAGGGTAAACCATCTTAACCCAGTTAAGTCTCACTCTTTTGTTCCTTAGACTTGGTCACATTTTGTGGCTCTAAAGGTGTACATTCATGAGTTTAAGTAATCAAATGTGTGTGAAAATCTTGTAATTATTAAAGTAGTAAAGCGTCCTTTGCTAAAGAGATCTGCGTCTGGAGGTCGTTTCTTGTCCGCATCGAGCCTCTTCAGCGTCATCCTCCCCCATCCCATCAAACACTTGTATAAAAACCCCTGGAGTGAAACTGCATGTCCTAACAGTGGCATTCATGCGATCTTGTGTATTCTCTCCCCGGCTGCAGGTCTGTCCCCGATAACCTGACCACTGAAGGAAGAGAACACAGAACTGCTTCATCATGAATTTTGTAATGAAAGCTGCGATGGGAGGTGAGTAGTCTGCCGGGCTAGAGGTTGATTTAACACCACTGCAGTGTAAAATATTTAAAGGGTTGTTCAGCAGCGATGGCAGCAGGACTGTACTAGTGGCCCAGTAGTTATGGGGGATATTGGGCTGAGATAATCCGTCCTGCACCAAACTCCTGACTTCAAACATCAGCGACGCATTCCGACTCTCCCCCTCTCCCCCTCTCCTCTCTCACTCTCTCACTCTCTCACTCTCTCACTCTCTCACTCTCTCTCTTCTCTCTGCATCAATCTTTGAAAACCTCTTAGGGCAGGGCACGAATTCCTGTTGGTCAAGTAATGCTTCAATGAAGATTATAGAAACCTGTTCATGGTTTGTTGCTTGCTTTTCTGCTTATTTTTAAGTGTCTTTATGACCAATTATTCCCTAAAAAGCGTGTTTAAGTATCTGTCGTAAGGTTTGGACTGCTGCATTAGAAATCGGACAGCAGCAGCAGAAGATTTCCACATATACAGCACTAATAGTGTACCTGAGAAGTGTCCAACATGTCACCTTCTCAGGACGTCAGCAGCAGCCTTATTTTTAGCCTGATCTTCATGAATTTTTGAGTATCCTCAGTGGAATGTGTTAAGGAGATTTTAAGCCCAGTAAAGGCTTAATTATCGACGCCTTGTAATGTTTTAATGACATGAACCCCCACCCCAAAGAAAATTACAGCTATCACAGTCTATGCTTTCTAGCCAACTGTTGGCGTCTTTAAGAACTAGAGAAATAGAGAAGGGCTATTTTGCCAAGAACTATGATGAACATTTTTTTTTAACAAGACTTTTGTCCTTTTAAGCCTTCAGGTATTATCCTTTAGGATATTATCTTAGCTATTATTTGCCCCCTAATTAGTCCTCATTATGGCCCTGTAATTGATCCCCCTTGTCAGCTATAGCTTCACAGGAAAAGGCATGAAAGTGGCACCAGTAGTTTTAATGCTGCAGGTCATTCATGCAGGTTGCTGAGCTGTTGTTGTCCTGCTCACAGAGGTGTTGGGCGGGTACAGTTGAGGTGTGGAGTTGCAGCCCCTGCTCCTCATTGGGATGCAGAGGACGCCGCCACTGCCTCGCTCTGCATAGCTGCTGTGCCTCGTGTCTGCGCTAGGAATTCTTAAACCAACTGCATTGCATTGGATAGTGATTTTTATTCCACAGAGGTCGAGCTGCACTCCCCCAGCAGACTTTGGAAATATATTTGACAGTGTGGACTGTGTTTGCATCCGTACCCTGCCTGTGCTGCAGAGGTGTTTCATAGACATTGTATGGGACGTGTGTGTACTGCATCTCCAGGCGAAATGAATTATAGACGCTGCAAAGGCCTACTTTAGGGTATGGATTTGGTGTGTGAGAGAAGGAGGAGAAAGTGAGAAAGGGTGCAAGAAAGATACAATCTGAGAGTGGGTGTGTGTGTCTAATAATCAATATGTATTGGTTCTGGTCCTCGTTTACTGACGGGGACACAGTGACCTCTTTCCACTCATATGTCTGCGAAATAGCTGACAGTGCACTGGACCATGGAAGTTCCCTGAAGGGGAACAAAATCAGATAATGAAAAGAACCAATTAGCCAGCTAATCAATCTGATAGTCGTTGCCTGTCAGTCAATACATCAATATGAGCAATAAAATGGATGATTCTGAATTGGGACATTTATTACTTCTGAAATTGGATTGATTTTAATTTCCCTCATGTCTTGTCAGGCTTTACTGTCATCTTTTAAACAAAGACAACAATAAAGATTAATATGGCTCCTCATCAGTAGACTTTTCCTCCGGCACCACACTGAGGTTGACAATTTCCACGTAAAACATCAACAACTTTTTCAATCGATTTCTGTCAAATTGTATCCACACATTCATGTCCCCCGTAAGGATGAATTATAATAACCCCTAGCATTTTATGTAGCACTGTAATCAAGGCAACTGCAATCATTTGCATGTTAACACCCCAAATTAGGATAGCACAATAAACATTTTACCCACTTAAGATTAGCGCGTTAGCTTCATCATTGCATGTTAGCATACTGGCTATAGGATCAGATCTCATAGTTTGTTGTTACCTCGCACTTTTCCGTCCTGTCATTGTTTTGCTCCTGATTTCTACACCGTCACTGAGTGTTTTGCTGAGTGTGTTCGATGACGGGTGTTTGGATAAGTCTCCATGACAGTGAGGATGCTGCCAGTGCATTAGCTAATTCTCCAAGGCTTATTTGGTTACAGATACTTGGAAGAAAACAGAGCGATGTTTGACTGCAATGATTCAGCAGGACTGAATCAACGCAGGAATTTAGAGCCGTATATCTGCAGAATTGAGATATTTGTTCTTCCTACTGCGGTAGCCATGTTAGCTCATAATACTGCTGCATTGTCTCTTGCCGGTGTATGGGACCAGGTACTGCAGCAATAACAAAAGAGTAAAGTCTCTTACAGGTCGTTAAACAGCTTAAGTAGAATGTAAAACTGGTACAAATTAGATAGCTCTATTTGTTCTTTAGTTTAGATTACCAAGCTGCCTCTCGAACCCCCTCCCCCCAATTTTCTCACTGTCATGTATTTGAAATAATGGTGTGACCTGCTATCTCATTTATTAATTTCACTTTCTCAACAGAAAAAAACAGTTAAGACTGTGTTAACAAAATACCTTATTTTAGGCATCCAACCAAAACATTGACTTGCTAAAATGCTAACTCATTTCTGGGTGTTAAGACTCTAAATAACTAAATATGACCTTACTGTATAAACCTATATGAAATTACAATAGTATACACCTTTTGCTCTCTATATTACATAGATAAGTCGCCACTGACGCCCATTGTCTCTTAAAAATACTTCTCCTTTTCAGCCTATAGCTTAAATTGCATCTTAAATGGTTACAGTGGCTTACTTGTGCATTGACTGCTTATGCTCTAGTGCTGACTCCTAAAAGCTGAAGATATTTTTGACAGAATAAGGTGCTGTTAGGTGAGGTAGACTTTAGTCCTGAGGTGTTGAGATCGATCAAACCCTCAACGCCTCAGGCAGCAGTCAAACCAGCAGATTTCAGCAAAAGCTCAGCACTACACAGCCAATAAGGTTTAATTACAAAATCGAGAACATTTTGCTTTTGTTTTATGTCTCATTGATAAATGTATGCTGTGACAAATTAAATCTTTAAAAAAAAGAGGATCAAGCTAAAAATGTACAGTGCCAAATGTTCTTTTAAACATCAATACTCTTTTAACATGATTAGCAGATTAGATTAAAGGTCCCATGTCATGATTTTCCAGTTATTACCCGTCCCCTTTTCTGCATGTAAACGGTGGCAGAGTCACAAACCCTCAAAGTACACCCTGTAGCGAGTAAAACTCCAACACAGAAAAGACCTGTCTATGCTGCCCCAGAACGCCTCGTTGGAGATTTCTCTTTTTCCATTTTTTTCTTCCTGGTCATAGTGACGTAACGATACCCAGGTCCAAATGGACCAATCTGTGGAGCTCCACACACACATACACACACTCACTCAGCCTTATCTTTTCTCAGCCGCGGCTTCGTGGATCTCCACTCACAGTTCGCCACACACTCACATGTGTGTGCTCAGGCTGAGTTCCGCTGTGTCTCGCTGTCTCGCAGACCCCACGCAGCAACCAGGAAACAACACCAGTAATCCAGCTCACACTGTCCGCTCCTCGAGCCTCAAAGGGCGGAGCAGCGAGCCCCGCAACGTCCCGCCAACACGGCACCCAGACCCCACGCAGCATTCTCATCTGTTTGTCATTACTGGTGTCATTTTCTGGTTGCTAACAAACGCCATTGTAACACATACACACACATCAGAGCACAGTGGGCTCATAGGAAGGGGGGGGGGGGGGGGGCAGGAGCTCCAACAAGGTGTGTAGGACAGAGAGTGAATACACATACTATACAGAGATGCTGTATGAGATAATCAACGTGAGTTTGGAACATTGAACAATGTAAATCTATTCTAGACCTCATCAATGGAATTGATCAGTAGAAAGGGTCATAACATGGGACCTTTAAGTGAAGACAGTTTAATAACTGGAGGAATATGAGTTTGGAACCCTTTAAGCAGTTCATACTTATGTAGCACTGTGTTGACATATGCTTTGGATGAATTTGCAGCACTATTGCATGTATGGTGCAATATTCAAAGGAACAAGAATTTGAATTGGCAATTACCAATGTCCTTCAGTTTTTTTAAATAATGCATAAAGGATGTGATGGTAAAAAGCTTGTACTTGCTGCAACTTGCAGAAAAAACAACTGAACTACTGTATAGTAAACCACACCATGCTCAATGTTTTGCATTATTTTTCAACAATTGCCTACCATTGATTACATACACAATTAGAAACTAAAAGCCCCCATGTTTTTCTTTTCCATTTTTCAAATGGTTTATTAATTATTTCATAGTAACCTAGCGTGTCAGGAAGTACATTAATTCCCACTTACAGTAATTATGACATTTGTAGTTGTTAAGTGTGAGAAAGCTGTGCGATTTCAGGCAACATTGAAACGAAAGACACCTTGAGATGTTCTCCTCTCACCTCCAAAGTACAGATAATCAAATCTGGCAGCACTCTAACATAATTGGCTGAAAGAAGCAGATCTCACAGACCTACTCCCCGTCTCCTTCTTGTGTGTTACTCAAGCAAATCAAATTCAGGTCATCAAATTGACCTTGAGCTCCTCCTACAGTAAAACATTTGCGTGTGTCTAAGCATGTGTGTCTGTCTGACAGCATGTCCAGATCCTATAAATATGCATTCAACCATCTAAGTCACGCATAGAGACACGAGAGAGAGGAAGGCTGTTTTTATTGGAAGCATGCCAGTTTATATGACCTTTTGATAAAAGAAAAGTATTTTACACATATATAAATGTGTTGCTCCTGCTCTTAAAGCAACCAAATGTGTTTCATTCCTTGGTATTTGCCAAACACATTGCAATTAATCATTTTAAAGGAGGAAACTAAAGTAAAACAGGGATGCAACATCAGCCCCATTCTGTTCATCATCTTGATTAAAGGCGTAAATCCATATTATTAACTAGGACCCACCTCCTGCTATACAAATGGTGTACTGAACGTGTGGCAGGCTGTTTTAGTCTCAACAGATTCAAATCCAACACCATGGTTTCCCTCCACTTAAATGGAGCTATTGTATGAAGATGATAATGCTATGTCCACTCACAACAAGAACTGAACTTTTAAATATTATGATCTCCCAATGCAAATGTAAGCCGTCTGACTTTGTCCCCCTTCCACATATATTCTGCTATTTGATGGTGTGTTGAGACAACAATGTCTGCCCAGGAGGCCAACCCTACATCTTTACATTCACCCGCTTTCTCACCACACTTTGGATTTACAGAAGGGATTTACCTTGATAACCTGAAGTGAAGAAAAAAATATAAGTACTGTTTATCTGATGCTGTCAAAGGTTCAAGCACTGGGGGAGCTAAGGTTAGTCTTCTTTCCTCTTCCCTGGAGACTTTGGATTTAACAAAGATTTAGTGAAGAACTTTCTGAAGGAAAGGATTAGCGAGATGAGAATTTTCATCCAAGCATTGAAACAATGTCCAAGTATCGAGAAAAAGATCATTGGATAGCTTTAACTCGGCTGGGAAAGTTGGAAGGAGAATGTTGCTGCAGTAAAGTATCTTGAAAAGTAGAATTTGGTTTCAGGACAAATCACCTTAACCCAGGGGTCAACTGATCGTAATTTAGAAAAGGCTTGTATTTGACCAACATTATTATGTTACATTAATGCGTAACAGCCAGTGGTGCACACCTGCCGGAGATCTCCTAAACAGTCCAATTGTATACAAATGATATACTTTTGATTGGTAGGGTGGAGTATTCTCCGATCTGACTCACCTAATACAATGTGGAGGCTAAAGTCCAACTAGTCAGCTTTTCATTACAGGCTTTTAGTAGCTTCTATATGACGTGATTCTCATTACTACTATAACCATATAGAGTATGCAGGGATAGAGTGTAAAGACACTTTATTCAAAAACATAGCTCCACACAGCTTATGCGATGCCTCAGAGCTTAATGGAATTATTCCGGTTTGAAAGGACATTGCTGTATCTCTAAAATGGCTCACAAAGCGTGAGCAGGGATCATAGCTCAATATAACTCAGGGCTTTGTCTCTCAGGATCTGCCTTTTTTTCCTTCCTACATTTGAATAAAGACGATCTGAATGTGCTAATAAGATTTTGTGAAACCAGCTCAGTTTGTTTTGGTTTGGCAGTGTGCAGTTAGAAGAGGTTCTGGAGGGCTTTTTTCTGGGCATCGCATGGGATGGGAATCTTTTGAAATCGAGACTTAGCTGGGTGTGAGTCATTGCTCCACTTACAGGATTCAATAGCGCTGTTTACAAGGAGTGTAATGAAGATATTCAGGTACCCAGATCATAAACTGATCCTGAATCCTGTTTGCTGCGATAAGCTCTTACGCTGGAGCCGATCTTTGAAATTCTGAGCTATATATTCTGACATCTCTGAGAATATTAATGCATGTAAACATGAATTTTAATTTGAAACTCCATTTTGCTGACTAAATCACAAATCAAAGAAAAAGCGGTACTCAGCTGCAAACAGGGTTCAAATTGAACCAATTAAGAATTGGTTCAATTTGAACCCTGTCATTTGCTTGTGCTGACAAAATAAACTTGGATGCCAGCTGTTTCCTAGCAACACAATAAGGATAAAACAGACTCTCTATACACTATGTGTACGGAAAATGGTGATTAAAGTTCAGAGTCACACTTTAACTGAGGTATGAGGCACTATCTCAACAATTATTTGCATTTTAAATTGTATCATTAATGCTAAGTCACACCAGATATTTTGCATGCATAATGTGTATCCACATTTACTACTGTACATGGACACGCACACGTTCAAACACATGAGAAGTAATTGCTCAGCCACCACACAACAACTCATGCGTGAGAGCCTAAAATGGAACTAAGCAATTATTTATACCCACATATAAGGACACTCTCTGTATACACTCTTTAGGTCGATTCATCCTTCTAGTCCCCACTGTCTTCCTCTCTCACGCACACACACACTTAAAGATATAAATGTATCATGGCCAGGCAGATATTGCTATGTCAGCTTATTACATTACATTACATTACATTGCATTTAGCTGACGCTTTTATCCAAAGCGACTTACAATAAGTACATACGACCAGGAAGACACAACCCTGAAGAAAACAGAATCATATAAGTACATCAGGTATCATAGAGCCAAACATTTCAAGTGCTACTCACTCAGCTGGCTATAGAGAAGCCAGTCCTATATTAGTATATAAGCTTATCTGTACTGTTTATCAAATGTGGCAACAGCAATTACCTCAGTTTGCTTTGGATTTCTCTCTGTGAATGTCTGTCTCATCTGTGTCTTTCACTTGAATCCAAGTGGCTCATTAATGTGACTGAATTACAGTTTGATTTATTCCTATTATTCAGTTTACATCTTTGATGTTGATGTTGTACAACTCCTGAAACTCACGCTTATTTGTAGTGTGGTGTAAGCAGCAATGATTGCTTTTTTTACATGCAAATCATCTTTTCATATATATTGACAGTGAAATACTGTAAACCAACAACAAGAACTGGAAAAGAATACAACAAACATAAAGAAAAAGAAGATTACACTTAGCTGATGTGGTGCATTTGAAGTCTCTGTTGGTGGCCATTTTATTTTCCTTTTCCACCATTTCGCAAACACACTACCCCAGTAAGTACAAATGTTCAAATGTAAGTGTCTAAAGGTTGTGACCACCTACAATTAAAACTTACCCAGGTCATATGGTAAAAGATCACATCCTACGTTGGTGTTCATATGAAATCGTGCATGTTATATTAAAGTCAATCTGAAATGTCTTCTTCCTATTTTTGCATTCAACTAATAATACAGTTAGTTCTCTTTCTATACAGACTTAGAAAGCCAATTAAATTTCATTTAACCATAATTGCATTAATGTAGCAGACATGTAAAACCCTAATGTGATTTCCAGAAGGTCAGCAGAGAAAATGCAAGTTAACGTTTACTAGTTGGATCTACGTTACGGCAACATTAATAGTTGGTCAAGTTGCCAATATACTATTTCAGAGGAGGGACGCAAGGAGATAACGTTATTAAGAGAACGCCCATGGTGTCCATCATGATTCAGTATACCGGTAAGCCTCAGAGTTCAGTGCCCTTCATCTACAGTTCATTTAGATTTAACCAATGTGATCTGCAAACAGATGTTTGTAGGAAAACATTCTATGGTAATAAAATGCCCACTTTGCTCATTATTAGTACAGTTTCCTTTTTTGATTTGAAAGATGTCTCATACAGTTCTGCATAGCCACCACAGTATAAAATAATATATATAAAAAAGAGATCCTAGAAATGGATCCTAGAAATAATTGCTCCAACTTTTTTAGTGTTTATAGCCTGCAGTTTTCCTGGTGTTTTCATTTCTTTTTCTACCATTTCCTTTTCCTTCGTTGCACTTATCCCTCCCCACTTTATCCTCTCCTGTCTTTTATCTCTAAGCATTTGCTGCAGTTTGTTTTCGTTATGCTGAGGAGTAAAAAATGTGAATGACACCGGGGGCAGCTGCAGACAGAAGGAGTACTCTGTCTTTCTTTCTAGGTTGCTTGCTTTCTCCCTCAGATGCCCCTAGTCTGCCTCTCAACCCTTTCCCCTCATCCTCCTGACTTTCCCTTTCATTTTACTTCCTTTATCACACGTTTCCTTCCTTCCCTCACTCCATTTATTCAGCTGTCACACTCTCTCCCTCTCTCTCCCCGGTCCCACAGAAACGGCGGGGTAATCCCACTAACTGGAACCGCTCAGCTAATAGGACTCAATAGTTTCTGACAGATTCTCTCCCTCTCCTCATGCTCTCTCTGTTTTTCCTAAATATGCTTTTTTTGTCGCAAAATTCAGCCCTACACTGACTCACTATCTCTCCAGTCCTTATTTGTTCTGCTCCTCTCACCACCCCCGCCTCTTCTTTGCTACTCATCTGCTCCTGTATTTGCCCAAATCCCTAAGACCTTTGGCTTTTCTCCTCATCTTTTTCTTTTCTGTTGATGCTCGGTGACAGCTTATTCTTGTTCGCAAAGCTCAGCATTTTCCTGCTTTTGTATCACAAGGCGTTATTTCATGGGATGTACAACTTCTACAGGGACAGTAAAACGGCTTCCGTAAGACATATTCCAGGCTCGTGCCCTGTTGTGTAATCAGCAAATAGTCCCATTTGTGTTGTTACTCTCTCACATCTCTTGACCTCCAAACCACCAGGGCTATAGATGCCAATGAAGAATTCAAGGTCGTGTCTTTCTATAAATGTGTAGGGGGGGGGTTAATAATGAAATAATTAGTTCATATAAAAAGTAACAACAATTGATTTCAATATCATTTTTTCACCCTATGCGTGTTTCTTTAAATAAAGGGAATATTTTTCCATTAGAATGATATAAAGAGTATTGTGGAGTGGTCTTTGAGAAAGGATTTAGATGTATGGAAATGAATTGAACAAAAACACATTTTAACTTATTGAAATATAGAAAATATGAAATGTGATGAGGCTTTAAAAAGCAACAAACACCATGGGATATTGGCACAATATAAGAACAGTTTCAATGCTGTAAATGGCTTAAGCAAAACGTTGTAAATGCATCTCTCTTTCTGTAAGTCCCATAAATGCCTGCTTATCTTGTGTCCAAATTCTCTGCAGCATCTCACAGATTCATTTGATATTTTGACATCTCTGTCCTAGAGGAGCTGCCGTTGTGTCCTATTTATTTATTTTCTTTCTTTCTCTCTCGAACAGGAGGTCCCCCTGATGTGGGCAAAATGCTGGGTGGGGAGGAGAAGGAGGAGGACCCCGACGCAGCCAGCAAGGAGGAGGAGAGACAGGAGGCGCTGAGGCAGCAGGAGGATGAGAGGAAGGGCAAATATGCCAAGATGGAGGCTGAGAGGGAAGGCATGAGGCAAGGCATCAGAGATAAGGTATATTCACGATTACATGGTATCTAACATCGTAATGTAAAATAAGTTAACATTAAACCAACAAGGAACGGAGTCAGTCACTGTGTTTTAATCAGGAATGCAGCAACACATTCAAAGAAAGACGTGCTTTTTAACAGAAAGGTCAATGCAAAATTGGAGAGGAAGAAAACTGACAAGCACAATGACAAATATTTTCTCACATCCATGTAAGAAGTTTTGATAATTTTGGATCACATCCTGTCTTTTCATGTTTAAGTAGCTTCTAAAGGCTTCTCATCTTGGCTGCACGACAGCCAAACCCTTTTTATAACAGACTTGCGTTTGACACGGACTACCATCGGACTATTTCTGTTTGCTTTTATGTAATTTAAAAATAGATCACAGGAGGATCAGGAGGGAGCTGTACAGGATAAAGAGAGTAGAAAGCATTAAATTAGCAGAATGAGGCGCTATGATTCATAAGAATAAATTATAATTCTTAGACAGAAATGGGTGGGTCTGTTTTACAAACTACTTTTCCTGCATTTTTCAATGAAGGGTTCCAGTGAACTGTAATAATGAAATGGTTTCAGGTTTATAATTTATAAATGTTGTAGCCTATATTTTGAAATAGTTTTCTTTCTAAAAAGCAATATCCAGGCAGCCATTGTTAGTATGATGCATACTTAATTGCCTACAGTTGGAGTAAGGTCATACTCAGATAGTGTGCTGTAAGTTTTCCTCTCCACAACGGTGAGGCTGGGGGTGTGCAGGGATGGCTGCAGTGTAAGCACCACACTGCAGAAACAGTGTGAACGACAGGCAGTGTGTGGGTGGGGCAGCTCTGAGGGGAATACTGTGAATCATTGGGATAAAAAAGCCTCACTCCTCCCCAGGCTCCTCAGCTCCTTCATTCTTCTTAAGTTATCCCGGAGGAGACAAATAGCGAGGAACACACCCATAGTGCTCGTTTCCGAAAGGATTTCTGTCAGCGCTCTCCAGAGCTTTATCCTGCTGTGTAAGATGCTGCGAGAAATGTATAATAGCTGAAGTATACAAGTTCCGACTATATATAGGGCAGCGTATGACACATATAAGTGTCAATGTAAAGCTGTTTCCTGCAGTTGTGGGGGAACTAAAGGCCATTAGCAGTTACGGTGTGTTTTGTCCTGATTTTTGATTTATGCCTTTAAAAGAAATACTTCTCAGTGTGAATATTGAAAAGCAGCATACTTTTACTATGATTCTGACGTGATCTTAAAGGTGGGGTAGGTAAGTTTGAGAAACCGGCTCGAGTGCGCTACAATTTGAAAATACACACCGGAGAAAATCTGCCACTTCCTTACAGAGCCCCTCCTCCAACACACACGAACGCGCACATGACCAATGAGGGCACGAGATAAGTTTGTGCCCCGATGGAAGGCTGACGGCAGGAAGGCCATCCAGTTATTTTAGCCGGGCCGGCTAAAATGATTGGTTGTGCTTTTTACAGTATACGCTTCCACAGATGACATTTTTTTATGGATTTTTTGTCAAAGCACTTCAGATATTCATTGCTATCGGGATGTTGAGAGCATTCCATGGAATATAACAAAAAGTGTATCTCGAGCCGGTTTCTCAAACGTACCTACCCCACCTTTAAGCATTGCTGAAGGAGAAACAATTTAAAGGAAAAGAGAAAGAAGAAGGGTTAACAGCTGCTAAAACACGAGAACTTGTAAAAGGTGCCATGGGATTGGGTTAATCTAAATGTCTGATCAAATGGATAAGTAGCAGTTTGTGTGCATTTTGTCACATTCATGTTGGATTGGAGTTACTATAAAAGTTACACTTCACTCCTGGAAGACCTGGCGCCACAAAATTCAGAAGTGCCTGGTTTTTCAAGCAAAACACGCCCCCAAGGTTCATCATTTCATTTCAATTAAATCCAAATTAAATTGATGTTGTTTTATTTTATGCAGAGTCCTGTATTTATGTTATTTTTCCTGGCCTGCATTTCCTTTACTCTTCCACATATTTCTATTTCTGTGTTTGTACAATAGTATGGCTTGAAAAAGCGCGAGGAGGCCGAGGCTGAGGCAGCAGCTGCTGCAGAGGAGCCTGCAGAGGGCAGCTTGACTCGACCCAAGAAGCTGGGTGCCGGCCGGGGTGTGGCGACGAGGAGGAAGAGGAGGAGAGTATCATGGACACAGTGATGAAATACCTCCAGGCCCACTGCAAGACATGTTGAAGAAGTAGGCTAGCTTGCTAGCTCATGCTAACGTTTTTCTAGCTTAATTCAAAGGTTTAAACTCACACTGTTGGCTTGAATCAACCATTTTCCCCACACAAATGAAAGATGTGAACATTTCTACGAACAGTCCATAAAATAAAGTTTAATTTCGATGTGGTTTTTGGAGAAGTTTTACGGTAGGGGAAATTAATCAGATATCAACCAACAGTGTGAATATTAGCCTTTAAACAGCCAGGTGAAAGTTAGCTTGAGTCATGGTTAGCTATGTTACACTCATTTAAGCTAACTTCAAACAGGGGGGGCTAAAAAAACACAACGTTAGATGGTTTATCCTTCTAGTTTGAGACATTTAAAATTCCTTTGACTCTACTCTGCAGAGCTCTCGCGCAGAACTGAAAAATAACCTTGTCCACCACGCTGTTCACTCAATTTGTACATAAGTAAATGAATACAATACAAGCCTAATGGTGGGGCAAACAATCATAAAATATGATATTAAATTATTATACTAACTGTGGGTCTGTCTCTAGAATAAAAAAGATGTGATAACCTGATAAGCCCTATTTTAAAAAGGAAATGTAAGACTTATGTTGTGTGCTCCTAAAGCTACTGTTTTGTGTTCGACCATGTCTGAAACTTATGTAAAACTTTTTGCACACAGTGTTACACATTTCTATGTCAGACCTGTCTATATGCCCTACACATAAGTGTAATACCATTCAGTAGTGTTTAAAACTGTTTCTATTCCCCTTGTTCAGTGCGTCTCCTTTTATGTCTTGCATGCCATTTGTCTGGACATGTTTGTTGTGTGAATATGTTAAAAACTCACCCTCTCCTTTTATCCTCTTCTTTGTCATGCAAAAAAATATTAAGGCCATAACTCCTAAGTTTGAATGTGTTTTCACTTTCATGTCAATATAATCGTTAACAATATCAGTAATTTAAAAAAACGATATGTATGCATTCAGGAAATTTCCTTTACAGGTTTGCAGGGTTTCTTTTTTTTGATGTCTCATTGTCTCAATGAAGAATGACAGTGTAGCCATTCATACAATAGCCAAAACCTTAAGCTTTCAGCCATAAATCCAGAACTTATATATATATATAATATGTATATATATATAATACTACTATCAGGATATACTACTAGGGAGAGAAAAGTGAATGAATCTGTATAAGTAAGAAGAAATATGTATTCATAATAAGCAGTATAAACTTGAAAGTGGACTGGATTTTGCATCATGTGGACATTTGCGAGAAAAGAGACCCTCCCTCAATACACACTTACACACAGCAAGTTTGGCTACTATATTATATTACTATGCTATTTAGTTACACAGTAAAACCAGACGGGAAGTGATGCTTGATTCAGTTTAACTTATTGTGGGTTGAATGTAAGAACAGGCCGCTGAGTGCGACGTGAATGCCATTGAGCAATAAAGGATTATCATGTATGTTTCTGCCTGAGATTCATAAAATGTAAAACCTTGTTCACAGACATTCAAATGTTGTCATCTTCTATTTAAGATTAGACTATTTTTACTTTGGTTATTCCCAATTAGGGACAACTTTTTGTCACAAGCATTATGTAGACAAATAAATCCCAGTATAGTATGTATTTAAAAAAAGTGCTAGTATAGTATTTCATAAATATTTAAATGAAATATCAAAGAGAGTAAAGGTCCTAGGTATGATGATGATGAAAAGTATTTGATCAAAAGGGGTCACAATATCGTATGAAATAAAAAAAGTTATAGAATATTGAGTCTTGGAAAAGCAACAGTATATGAAAAAGAGTAATTCTAAAGGCTATGCATATAGTGTGTCATAAGACATTTATTAAGAACGTCATTATGTCATGAAAGACTCAGAAATGAGTCAAACTTTAAAAACTTTAAAAAGTCAGAGTATAGTATGTCAGAAAAATACATTAAATGGTCATAGTAAAGTATGACACATAAGGTTCCTAGTATAACATGTCATAGAATGACCATTCAAAGTAAAAGTATAGTATATCATTAGCCGTTCAAAAGAAAAGTCAGAGTACAGTATAACATTATAAATGCTGATTGTTCTACGCCACTACGTTTGGTAAAAAATGCTCGTAACATTCATACTAAACTATGTTCTAAAAATGTAACACAATAATACATTGTATGGTCTGAAAGAAATATCATAAGAGCTGTAATAGTACCCAGAATCCTCAAATTCAATCAAGCAATCACATTTTATTTATATAGCCCAATATCACAACCATGAACAAAAAAGTCAGTATTTCAATGAAATAGTCACAAGATCTTTCAGTTTTATTTTGGCTGTCAAGCAACAACTTGGTGTATGTTGATACAACTTATTTTCAATGGATCAACATTCAAGAATATTTGACCACTGCCTTGTGCAGTTAACAGAAGTGTAACACTAATGTTGTCTGAAGAGGGCAGCATAGGGAGAGACGGCAGCCCCCACTGAACTGACCATGGTGTATTTATATCCATTTATCCAGTGAGTATCACTGTTGTCAATAACACAGCACTGCACATGTCCACACAAATGCTTTGGCAGTTCAAGAAAACGAAATATTTCAAGCTTTATTTATTTATTAAACAACATTCAACCAAAAAATATGAACTATCTATGTAACACAGAGTCAAACCACTAAAATATCAGAAGACACTGGACAGAAACTGGACACAACAAAGACTTCTGAAGAGTAGCACAAGTCCACGTCCTCTTTTGGCCTTTAGCATTCAGTTTGTACCTGTTTGACAAATGTTTACATCTATAACTTCCATTTGTTGAACATCACCCACAGCACTGACAAGAGTAACAAAGCGGTGACATTAAATAACTATAAAAGGGTTATCTGACCCTCAAAAAGGCTGTCATATCAGGTACAGTTGTTGAAATCAAGGAAACTGGATGGTACGGTCAGCTAAGATTTTTCCTTGATTCTGCAACATTAAAGGTCACCTATTATGCAAATCCCCTTTGTCGTGTCTTTATACGTAAACATGTGTCCCCTCTGTGTAAAGAGATTCTGAAAGTTTCAGGAAAAAAGATTCGCTCACTTTTTGTCCTGATCAATTTATATAAAAACCAGTCCTACAAATGAGCTGATCAGATTTAGGCCACTTTGTTATGTCACAAGGTTTTGTTGGGTTGTGCAACCATTAACCAATAACAAACCAAGGTAAAACCCGCCCACCTTATCACTTGAATCTCCATTGTGTTTTTAAACCAATAATCTAGCAGAGGGGCGTGGCCAGCAGCAGCTCATTAGCATTTAAAGCTACAGACACAGAATCAGCACTTTTGAAACAGGGCTGAAACAGAGGGGATTATGGGATGCTACAATGCATTATCTGTTTGGCATTTCGAGCCAAACACTTCAGAGACATGTTTTGTATATATCCGAGACCTATATTATATTGTTGAAAAATAGTATAATAGGGGACCCTTTTTCTTTAAGCCAAAAAATACAGACCTGTTTCACCTTGAGACATTACAATGTAACAGACAGTTTTCCAAGGATTTTTACTGGAGCAAATTTATTTTCAGACAGCAACATATTAGCTCAAGTTCCTGGTTACATAGCAGCTAACACCTCCTTTTTCTCATTATGCTGTTAATGTTTAAAGTGTTGCAAAATACACAGCAGAGTTCATCATTACCAGCATGTGGATGTGTAGTCGGAGTTGGAACCGTAAATCATCATTGTGAACCATTAAAAGATCCATCCAGTATCAAAGTGTTATACCATATTTCAGACGTTAGGTTGTTAACTCATCACAAAGATAACAAGCATTTTAAAACAGCTAAAGTATTTTTATTTTGAATAACTTTGATGGATTTAGGTAATCTGACAGCTGTGATGACATTAGAGGTTTTCTGTGTTTTTAATCGGCGTCTACTGTCTGTTATTGAAACCTGGATTGAGGCTTTAATATGAAACCTTTAATCAACAGTAAGTCAACATTATCAACCATTTTGTAATAAACCGCATGATTTAGCTCCAGTAAATAAAAATAAAAACACAAACAATCAACAAACCAGACTTGGTAGAAAGTGTAACAGAAGTCCAATCAAATACTCAGTTTGGGTTCTTTTAGATTATCGTATATAATTAACAATAGACAGTCAATTCAATAAAACAACACAGTGTTCGTAGGTTGTTGTTTTTTTACAGTGGGTTCATAGAATAGCTATTGTCAGTAAATAACTCAGTTTATAATCCCAGCTGGCAGGAATGCTCTGCAGAGATTGCTTGTATATTGCTGGATAATTTAACAATGTAAAGTGTCATTAGAGTTTCATTTACAGAAACCTTTTTAGACAAGACGTTACACTATCCAGCAAAAAGTATTTGAATGGCTTCTGACTCTTTCCCAGGTCCGTCACAAATAAATATATTCTCTATATAGCGACAAATCTCACAGTAACCAGGTTTATAAATCTACTGTCCATTACTGAAGGATCTGTATAGCCTCTGAGCACTGAGTCACCAAGACAATGTTAAGGTCTATCAAATTCAAATGGGACATTGGCTTTTGTGAATAATTGGTAGAAAATATCTTGTATGTCGATCTCGAAACAACATCAGACACTTTAGGGAACAACAGTAATGGCAGCACAACTCATTTACAGCATAATAATTCAAATTAATTCAACTCATCAATGGTAACAGCTATTTCAAAAAAAGTCTCCTGTCCCATTTCAATGTGCCCCTGTTCAAAACCAGGTCTTCAGCCCCCTTTTTTAAGGATCTAGACACTTAAAGGGATATTAAAGGATTCATGAGTTTATCCAAACAGCTACAGCAAATGTCCACGCCTGTAACAAATCAAACATCGGAGTGCAAAAATAGGCACAGCATTTCACCTTTTGCATGCCCTGAAAGCTTTGAGTGACACTGCTGATTAATCCCATAATATCCTTTAATATCTACCAAAACATTTCTGGAAAAAAGAGTTCAGAGACAACATGGTGACGTGATGGTTGTTGTTTTCTGCCACCGGAGGGTGTCAGGGCCGGAGAGGGTTACAGGAAGGTGTTTAGAGGATGGTCCGGGTCGAAGGGGAACGGAGAGTTGATGGGCGCCCTGGTTTCTATATATTTGTCCGACACTTGGGGAAAATGGGACCTCCCTCAAGCCTTCTCTTTCTTACTGTAAAAGAGAAGATTAGATAAGACAGAAGAATGACAGAAGAAGAAAAACAGAGGTGAAAGGATGAGAGGGAAGAAGAGAGGGAGGTAAATAGGGACAAAGAAAACCATAAGAAAAACAGATGCAGGACTGTGATTCATCAGCATACGCATCGCAGACAGCAACAGCAGAGCAAAGTTGGCCCTTTTGGTGCTTGACATGAGTAAGCAAAGAGAGGCAACAGAAAGAAGCTATCAGAAAAGGAAAGAAAGATTAGAGTTGCAACACCATTTATTCAAGTGGCTGCAAAGGGCTCTAGCAGGAGCTCCTGAAGGAAGAAATAATAACAGTCAAAGGTTAAACTCGAATGAGAGCAGGAATTGATCCACTTCTGCCCCAAAATAGCATAAGCACCCCGCTTGACCCCTAGTTTGTAATATTAATAATCAATAAAGAATTTGTGATCAATCAGCAACTTGCGCCAAGTAATGACTATATGAATTGAAATGGCTTCACATAGTTTTGTGTGTAAATCATTGCATTTGCCTTTAGAGGCCTCTACCCTTTCAGTTTATACTGTACTTTAGTGGTGCGTGAAGTTTTAGCAAACACATCTGCAATTTATTAAATGATCACAAACAAATTGGGGATGCAGGGCAACTGTTTTGAATGAACAATCCACCTTTGGAAAGAGCAGTATTTGAAAGAGTAAAGGAGAGGACACAGGTTGAGCTGAGGCGGCCAAAAACCCTCCAAGCAACGCAAGAACAGCAAAAACAGAAGGTCGGGAGAATATAATGATCATAGGAGAAAAAAAGCCAAGAAAAACAGAAATAAAGTGGACCAAGAAAAGATTGTAGCATCGATCTAGTGCTGGGAGAAACCACAGATCACGAAGGTGTATGCAGGTTCACAGTGCAGCCAAAAGAAGATGGAGTACTTGAGCAGGTGAAAAGGGGGAGAGTTTCATCCTGTCCAATCAGATTCAAAGGCAGGAGAGGTAGAGTTGTTGCTAGGATCCAAACAAACGATAGAAGCAGAGTTCAAGGCCTGCTCCTTTGCATTTTGGTTGTCTATTTTGGAAAGTGTATATTATCTGCTGTTTATTGTTCTGAATTAAAAAAGCATGGTTTATTTTAGCCTTGAGTTATTTCAAAGTCATGTCAACGTTTCACTCCTTATTTCTGTTAATCAAAGGATTTAAAAAATATATTCTGGAGGTCTTATGTCCCTGTATGTGGACCGCCACATATGTGTTATTATTCAGACTATTGTAGGGACCAGAGAGCAACAACAGCTACATCTGGGAGACAGTCAACCAGAGAAGACAAGAATATGAAAAAAAGAAGCAAGTGATGACAGGTGGTGGCAGAGGAGCAACAGAAACTGTCAGAGCAGTTTGACAGCTGGTGGCAGAGGTTTCCAGTGGTCTGGAAAAGATCCAGGTGATGTTGGCAGAAGAAAGGCTGAGCAGTCACATGTGCTTCTTTCTCTTTTTTACTTAGTCTTGGACTTGAACTTTTTCCCGAAGGCCATCTCCAGCTCAGGGACGGACAAGGTGAGAGTGAAGGAGCCGTCAGCCTCCGACCTGACAACCCGAGCTTAAAGATGACGTGGGGAAGGAAAACAAGATTATGACACATACACTTAACTACAAGTGCTTAGTGATAGAGTACGATCACACTTCAAAACCATCCAAAAATAAGCCCATGAACAAAATCCCAATCATAATTACAAACTTAACATCAATCCTGTTTTATCTTCATTTAGTGAAACTTATAAGGAGTTAAACTCACCTCTTTAGTGCAAAAACAAGTAAATGAATTACCGTAATAACTTGTGCATGTGCGTTTCTTCTCCCAGTCTAATTTTGTTTTCTCTCTCATGCACTGACTCTTTTCTTAGTGCTGATGTCATAACTTAAAAAGCCACTGTTTTGATTGGCTGGTGCGTTTTGGCCTTACTACTGAGTTACCGGCCGATGATATCACTGATACTTGCATTACAGTCTGATTCAAGTAAAACCCAAAGAGATATAGTGGAGATAAAGTGTCAGCATTGACGCACGCAACAACCTTCTGCACTAGCATACTTATACTTATATAGCATATCGCGGAATAAATATTCTAAACATAGTCTACATTTAAAATGATGTTGATCTTTTTAGGTAGTCCTTTTTGTTAGGCTAATACAATTGTTTTCTGATGCCCCCGTCCAAAGCAATACATTGTTTAGCGTCTGTGCTGGTACTTCTGTCTGTTTCTCAAAACCTGGGGATTGCTGAGCGGAATCTATTGTTAATAACATATTGACTAACGATAAGTACCTATACAATCTCATTTAAAAAAGTCAAAACCATCCCTTTAAAGCAATTTTAGGGAAATCTATCATATAACACAAGATGTTTTGAAAATACTATCAGCTCAAGGCAAGTTTAGGAACCATCGTCACAGTGTGTGTGTGCAGTGTTTCCCACCGAATTCCCGCCCTCCCTGGCAAGAAAAGCCAAAGGCCCCTTAACCTATCGGGTGGTCCACGAATTGGGTGGGTCCCCCCCTCAATAAGATGATACATGCGAGTTCATGGCTACTGTAGACAACGTTCTTGTTGCTCTGTGTTGCGTTGTTAATGAGTGAAACACACCGGAGTTGAGGATCTGTGGGGTTTATTCTCCCAAAAATATAATTTACAATTCAGGCATTAAGCAGACGTCTTATTCCACAGCGACTTACAATGACTAGTTACAGGGACATTCTCCCTGGAGTAACCGAGGGCTAAGTGCCTTACTCAAGGGCACACTAGTAGTGGTGGTGTTGCAGGCAGGATTTGAACTCGCAACCTTCCGATCATCAGCCCACCTCACTATCCATTAGACCACAAAAAAAAAAAAAATCCATTTGTGGTGGGCGATATTTAATTGTGGCGGCCCGCCACAAATAAATCAATGTATGGGAAACACTGGTGTGTGTGTGTGTGTGTGTGTGTGTGTGTGTGTGTGTGTGTGTGTAACCCACCCAGGTCGTTGTTGTTCATCATGGCGTTGGAGCCTCGGAGGCGCGGACCCTGCTGGGTGAAATGATATCCAAACTTCAACAGCGTGGTGTTTTTCTCCAGCATGCGAGCTATCTCCATCTCCACCTTGTTGCCTAGCGGCTGGCTCTGGAGTTTGTAAACAGAGGGGGAAAGCTGGAGCATTAAAACTGGACAAAAAAGGTACTGTGAATAGACTTCAATAAATAAAATAACTGCTGTTATCTCAACGCCAAGGAGAAAAAGTGGCAAAAGCAACACGGATAATGAACTAATGAGTAATGTTGAACTATGCAGTATATCATGACAATATAATCTGGGTGCATTAAGCTTGAGGGCGATATATGGCCTGTATACACTACTTAATACACACATACCCACATACATAGAGGGCACCGAGCCTTCGCAGCAGCTGGCCCGAGGCTCTGGAAACACTCTGCCCCTCCATGTAGGTCGGCCCAGACCCTAGGGGTTTTTAATCATATTTAAAAACTCACTTCTTCTCTCAGGCTTTCTAGCTAGAGCGGAGCACGACTACTGACACTTCCCTGTGTATTGTTTTTTATATTTGCTGTTGCTAAATGTCTGTCTTTTTTACAATTACACTGCAGTGAAATGTTTTTATTACATGTACAGCACTTTGGCTCGACCAAACAATCGTTTTTTAATGTGCTTTATAAATAAAATTTGATTTGATTTGAAATTTGATACCATCTCAGTTGTGTGCATTATACATTTGTATAAATCGACATCTATATATGCAAGTGGGTTTTGCGTGTGTATTTAAGTGTGTGTGTGTGTGTGTGTGTGTGTGTGTGTGTGTGTGTGTGCGTGTGTGTGTGTTGGTACCTGGTTGTCTATCTTGAGCTCCTGTAGTGTGGTGTTGTTCTGCAGTGATTCTATGAGGGACACTATGCCGGTCCCTGTGATGAAGTTAGACTCCACATTCAGGCTCTTCAGCGTCGTGTTCACCTTCAACATCTCTGCCAGGGCCTGAGGACACACACACAGCACACACTGTACATGACTTTATTCATTTCTATGCAACTTTTTTTTCCAACCTCATAACCATAACCTAAAGTCTGTTTTAAGCAAATGTCTAATTAAATAGTAAAAGAAATAAGAGAAAAGAGGCAGAGGGATGACATGCAGAAGGAGTTATTATAAAGAAACAGGTTAAAGGCAATCTGGTTAGCATTTTGTGTAAAATGTCACAGTTGTGACTTACAAATGCTACAGGGTCGTTGCTCCTGGTTCCCACAATACTAAACCTCTCCACCACAGAGTTCTCTATCAGAGCATCAGCATACGCCTTCAGAGTCTTGATGGGGATATTCTGGGTACAGATAAACATTACAGATCAGTAAATGCTATATGTTACACTCAATATTAAGTGTTTTACTTAAAAAGTACCTTTTTTATAGCTGGAAATTGAAAATGAATGTTTGTTTGTGCTTTTGGAGCATGATACAAATCTTTTGTGTAACAGAGTTTAATTTTATGTAGAAGAAAGTACTAGAAAATCAAAATAAATGGTCAGGGACAGATAACTTTAAATAAGAGACACAAATATATTTCGTAAGATTTTTCATCTTTAAGGAATGATGGTTCAAGTAGAAGCTTGAACTCCAATATCAATAAAGAAATCAGACCCAGTTGTTTTCCCACAGACACACCTTGATGTTGTTGAGGTTCACCTCCACCAGGTCGGGGTCGTTCCTCTTCATCCTCAACAGGGTCTCTTCTACGTCAGTGGAGTTGGGCTCTTCATCTGGGACTGCTTTATACTGTGCGCACTGGATCACACCTACAACACAGGACACACAGCTGTGGATCAAACCAGTCTGACTGTGGGAACAACGCATATTTAAACATGTTTGACGTCCTTTCTACACTTCACTCATAAAGAGTTAAAGACTGCCACCAGACTTCACCGAACAATGTTAGAAGTTTTATCTGATGTTGGTAACTTATCATCTCCATACAGCAATGGACAAACAAAGCACATTAGCCTGCCATGTCCAGAGAAACCCTGTTTAACTGTACTCAGGCTAATGCTGATCATTTTAAACACAGCATGCATAGATTTAACAGTTTTATCCCACTTTCCAGACCAATGGTTTTCACAGCACAGACATGTCAACAGCCACTTTGCCACAGCAGTAGTACATTCAAACCTTTACTACCACAGGAGCAGAGAACAGTGACTGCCAGTGACTCCTAGCGAAATTATTGTTTTTCTTTCTGGTGCATTGGAAGTGTGTTTTATTTCATCTACAATGAGTAAATAAAGTTATTTTAGTAAGTAATTGGCGTGGTACAATGTTTCAGTCGGTATGTAATTTCTGTAAGTCTACAGTAAGAAAAGTAGGTTGATAATAACAATATTGGGATACTAAATTCCATTTACTTAACAAGCACATTTACAGCATTCCCTTAGTGTAATATCACAAAGGGCAAACATATTTTTGAAATACAACTGTACATCATGTTATAAAAGTCTCAAACTATAACATAATAACGACTCATTGTTCAAAAATCATTTTTTACTTCCTGTGTTTTGGCAAGCGCGGAATTCTGCAGGCGAATCCGAGTTCGTAGCTGGCTCTTTTATCAGAGCCGGTCATATTTGGAAGTGAGGTGCTCGGCCTCTGTCTCTGTTTAGAGCTGGAGCAGAAGCTATAGGATGAGCCGCCATGCAATATAAACACAGGCTCATTAACATGTGATGTGTGTGTCTGTGTGTGTGTCATATCAGAGAGTTTACACTACCAGTGCTAGATTAAGGGTAAACAGATGAATCATCAGTTATTCCTGGAGGAGCTATAGAACAATGTATGAGTGTCTGTAGACACTTTTATATCTATTGAACACCTTACTTCTAGTTTAGGCTGTGTATCTAAATGTTAACATGCGTGGAGTGCAACAAAAAAAGTCAGTGCTGATCATCTTAGGTTAAATAAACTTTCTGCCAGCATGAGATCATTGCAATTTGCATTTTTCTTGAATGAGGTGATTTCTCTCTTCCAAATAGTTGAGTGATTATCTTTATTTTAGGATACTTTTACTCATGTTGTGCACCAAATGCACTTAGAATCAAACCAAGTGAAGACTGCTCATGCAACTTTCAGTTTTAAACTCAGACTAAAAAGTGTAAGTACATACGTGGGAGAGTGTGTGTTTTTACGTACTGTTGAGGCCTTGCTTGTTGACTATGTTGCTGCTGGCCAGGGCTTCATAGTACTGCTGGTTACTCATCAGGGTGTGCATACCCAGGATGGCTGGAAGACAGTAAGAAGACAGAGTGAGGATGGAAAGTAAAAAAGTGTGAGGGGAGAATCGGAGACAGAGAGAGATGACTGCTGAGGAGTTTATAGATTTAATGGTTGTCTAGTTACAGCCATACAGAAGACCAACATGCTGACACATCACTTTAGGAAACACAAGCAAGTCAAACCTGACACTGACAGTTTACACGATCAAACATTTTAATGCCATATGCTTTCAGGTAAATGGTAACATGTACGAGTTTTGGTCTCCGCAGCCCACAACCGAAATATCTTTTTGAGCTCCTAGGAGGCTGCTATATAGAATAAAAGATAAAGAGAGATGTATAACCTTTATCAGAGAGGCTGACAGCATGAGCACAGAACACTTTGCAAAGACATACACAGTCAGGGAACACAATCTACCAAACTGCTTGCTGTAACAGTTGGTTATATCTCTCACAGGCTCCGCCCTCTACTGGACTCTAGGGGTACTACCTTACCCTGCGAGCATTCTCCCACTGAGACTTCTATAGACGTAGCCGGCCTTGGGCGGGCCTACTTGAATGCGCGCGCATCACACCGTATAAAAGGAGGCCTCGCCTCCTGACTATCATCCTTTTCTCTTCAGCAGTGGAAGTGATTCCACGAGAGACTGAGACGTTTGAAAGAAGAAGAAAGAGTTATCATACCTCCAGGGAGTCGCCACTGCTAGAGACCCGGGCCTGTCCTTCGTGCCCTGGCTGAAATAGCGGGCACCGATCCCCACAACCTTTGCTTCGAGTGTTTGGGGGACCAGGATATGGCCGAGGCGGTGACATTCACGTTCGCCATTCCTTCCGGGTCTGGCGTCCATGGAAGTCCATCCCCGGATGATGATCATCACAGGCCGCCGCTGCTGCCTGCCGTGTGGTGTCCCTGGGATATCACGCCGCGTGGCACTTTCCAAAGAAGATCGTGTTGATCTCCTGGGAGCCCCCGTGTTTACGGACATTTAGCAAATGTGTGGCGACAGCGCTTCAACCGCTGCACGCCCACGGCATGAGAGTTTTCTTTTACTAGACGACCTCATAGTCATGTCTGGGTCCCGGGAACAGGCAATGTTTTGCACAGCACAATTTATCACACACCAACCAAATTAGGCTTTACGATCAATTGAAAAAAGAGCACCCCCATACCTCACCAACAGGCGTTGTAGTTGGGAGTGGTGCTCGATGCAGGTGCGCTACGCGCCACCCTGTCAGAGAGCAGAAGTGCGTCCTTTCTCCGGGTGGTTCACGGGCTGCGACAGGGGGCGACAGTGACAGCTTTAACTGTCATGCAGACTTTGAGTCTCATGGCGGCTGCTCACATTGTGGTCCCGCAGGGGTTACTGCATATGCGCCGCCGGCAGAGGTGGTTCTCCAGCCTGCGTTTGGATCCCAAGAGGCGCAAACGGCGGCTGGTCACCATCCCCCCCTCAGTGGAGGGTAACCTCCGGTTTTGGGGGTCCCCGGATCACCTCTGGAGGGGGTCTCCACTGGGATGGATGACCTCCTACATCACAGTGTTCACGGACGCATCCAGAACAGGATGGGGAGGGACCTGCCTGAAGAGGGGCTATAGGTGTGCGCTGGGCTCTAACAGAGTTTCGACACAGCAACCTCCTAGAGCTACGGGCGGTAGTGTTAGTCCTCCAGCATTTCATGCCCCTAATTCAAGGGAGACATGTAATGGTCAGGAGCGACAACAGCACCACAGTGGCTTATATCAACAGGCAGAGCGGAGTCCGCTCCGCCGCCTTGTTGACCACAGCGGAGAGGCTGTGGTTATGGGCTTCAGAGGTGGTGTTATCCCTGAGAGCCCTCCATATCCCGGGACTGGAGAACAGGAGGGCCGACCTCATATCGAGGGGTGGCCCCCTGCCAGGCGAATGGACGCTTCACCCGGAGGTGGTGAAGCAGATCTGGGCCCAGTTCGGGAGAGCGGAAGTGGATCTGTTCGCCAGCCGGTGCAACAACCACTGTGTCCTGTGGTTCTCCATGGCCCTGGGTGGGGGTGGACGTGTTTGCACACGAGCCATGGCCAAGGAAGCTGCTATACGCCTTTCCACCGCTGCGTTTCATTCTCCCTCTCCTGGGGAGAGTGAGGCGAGAACGTCTGTCAGTCATCCTAGTGGCTCCGGACCGCGTCGGGGCTCCGTGGTACTCAGAGATGACACAGATGAAGGTGGGCCAGCCCTGGGCGGTTCCCCAGTTCTGGGGGGCGATGTCTCAAGAGGCAGGTGCAATCGGGGCGTTACCCACTCTCGGCCAACCTCTCCAGGCTTGGCTCCTGAGAGGGACAGGCTGAGATAGGGTGGATTGTCTGACAGTGTTATTCAGTCTATCCAGGCAGCTAGAGCTGGATCCGCCACAGCCTGTTACAGGCCGAGGTGGCTAGGATTCCAGCGATGGTGTGAGGAGAGGAGAATAGAGCCCCTATCTTGTGAGTTAGGCTCTATTTTATCCTTCTTACAGTTACTGGTGGACAGAGGGCTTGCGCATTCAACAGTGAAAGTGTATGCAGCAGCCATCTCGTCCTGCCATGAGGGATTTGGCGGCAGGTCAGCCTTTAGTTAACCACTGATGTAGCGGTTTTTACAGGGGTCAGGAGGCTGCGCCCAGTAGTGCACGCCTCCACCCCGCAGTGGGACCTGCCCCTAGTGCTCGGAGCTCTGGTCTCAGAACCATTTGAGCCTCTGGAGCTCTCCTCCCTAAAAGCACTGTCGTGGAAGACAGCTTTGCTTCTTGCCTTAACGTCAGCCAAAAAAAGTGTCTGAGTTAACCGCTCTGTCGGTGCACCCGAGCTGTTTACTGATTCGGGGTGACCGGAGCGGCGCGACACTCAGACCGAACCCCTACTTTGTGCCCAAGAGCCTAAGGAGTGCGTTCAGGTTGAGGGCTATTCAGTTAGGGGGTTTTAGTTTTCCCCCCCATGGTGGGGACAGGGAAGCTAAACTACACCTCCTCTGCCCGGTGTGTGCGCTAGCATGTTATGTGGAGCGCACGGCTGCCCTTAGACGCACCGAACAGCTGTTCGTGTGCTTCGGGGGCGGAGTAATCGGGAAAACGCTGTCCAAGAAACGCCTGGCAGGCTGGCTCTGCGAGTGCATTGCACATGCCTACGGACAGGCAGGGAGAGCCTGCCCCACGGGGATTCGTGTGCACTCCACACGGGCTGTAGCTGTGTCAACAGCCTTATTCAACAGTGTGAGTGTGGAGGATATATGCACAGCGGCGTCTTGGTCGACCCCAGGCCCCTTCATAAGGTTTTATCTCTTGGACTTGTCGGGCTCTTTCTCCTCGTCTGTGCTTGCGGGGGCAACACAGGACTAGTGGGGGGGGGGGGGGGGGCGCTGGGCCCTTACAGGGCTGGAGGGCTGCTCTCCTCCCGAGAGGCAAGAGGGGGGTAGCCCTCCACACTTTAGTCCACACACTCTGCATGGGGTCAGTGTTTGAGTGTGGGGCATGGGCTCTGGCGCTCTCCTTGTTATCCTTAGGGATTCAGGGAGGCAGGCGTGTAGTAAGCCCATTCGGGGCCGAGGGGGCTCTCCCCATCCGTCTATGAGCGGGGGGGGGGGGGGGGAGCACACTTTCTCCGAGGTAAGCGCAGCAGGGTGTGCTCTGTCAGCCACAGCCCAGATTTCTCCTCGGTTACAACCGGGTTAAAGGAGAATGTGGGGCAGCAGCTGCTGACCAGAAAAGCAGGTCAGGGGCAGTAGGGTGGAATGTTGTTGTTGGACGACAGTGCGCGTATGCATCGGGGCCCCACCCACTGTACCCATAGAGTCCAGTAGAGGGCGGAGCCTGTGAGAAATATAACGTTGGGTTACGTATTGTAACCCTTGTTATATTAGCACAGGCGGAGCCCTCTACTCAGGGCACTGTCTGTCCTATTCCGCTCGCTGAAGAGAGGTGTAGGATGATAGTCAGGAGGCGAGGCCTCCTTTTATACGGTGTGATGCACGCGCATTCAGGTAGGCCAGCCCAAGGCTGGCTACGTCTATAGATGTCTCAGTGGGAGAATGCTCGCAGGGTAAGGTAGTACCCATAGAGTCCAGTAGAGGGCTCCGCCTGTGCTAATATAACAAGGGTTACAATACGTAACCCAACGTTATGTTACCTTCAGCAAGTCCAGGGACTCGTTGTGCTCCCAAAATATTCCTGCAGCATTTTTGAGGATACAATTCTGTCATGTAGGAAGTAGAGACTGAAAAATGGGTGTACATATTGTCATGTATTCCTCTCACAGACAGATGTATTATCTTTCAACCTCAATATGATTGCCTTCTACTGCTACTTAAATATCAAAGCATATTGTGATTTACTGAAATAAACTATTTGTCAATACTTTAAATATAGTGTTTTAGAGAGAGAGTTCTTCAAATCCAATGGTAAACTTGACTTCTATGTATTCTTTACTGCAGAGACATGAATTTTTTTCAAACATCTTCATTTTTGTACATGCAGCATCGACATGGCAAAGGGTGCAGAATCGCTCCATGCAAACATGGTGTGCAGTCTACAGATACCCTGGGTGGTGAAACAGAGATATCCAGCAGGGATGGAGGAGGAGGTGGAGGGATGAGGGGGAGGGGTGAAGGGAAGATGAAAGGAGCGCTGGAGGAAATGAAGAAGATTTGGTTCAGGAAAAGTAAATGAATGAGGGGGAAGTTGAGGCCACCGTTAAGTGAGGGAAGATGAAAAATAATCAGACTCCTGCACTTTAGCACATTAAACAGATCAGTTCTATGAATAACAATCAATAGGCGCTTTCACACCAAGTACTTGCCGTACTTAGTTCCCAGTACTTAGTTCATTGGAACTCTTTAGTTCCCGGAACTAAAGAGCACATCGCGTTCACACCAGAAAAAGTCCCTGAGGGAGGCCAATCCCAAACCGCCCCCTACACCCTACCCACTACCCCTCCGTTTGCGCGTTCGTGCGGAGGGTCCGCCACATTATGTGCTGTTCCAAACCAACGAGTGTGGAGCGGTGTGGAGGGGGAGTGGGTTATCAAGCCCTCAAACAGCGAATCTGCATCGGTGCTGACTGGAGACCGGTCTCTACCTGACCGGACTCAACGCTGTGTGTGTCCGTCAGGAAACAAGCTGTTTACAAGTAGTTCCAGCAAACATCCGCTGATAAATTGCGATGTTAACAACCTCATGATAACCTCACTTTGTTTTTACTTAGGATCATACCTGTGTTTAGTCTAGAAAAAGGTAAATGTGTGCATTTTATTATAAAATTGTGTATATTTACAGACTGTTGCAAAAACTAAGAAGCAAAAAGGTAACACAATTAAAGATGTTTAGTTATTCATTTTAATTTTTTGTCTAAGAGATGCTGATTTGAAACCGTTGTTACATACAGTTACGGCATTTCCTGTTTCTGCCGGAGAGGGGAGTTTGTCCCAAAGCTTGCCGCTGTATTTACTCCCTCCATCTGACAGGAGGGAGCCTCATTGAACTGCGATTTCTCAATCTCGAGGAAACTGGCTTCCAAGCCAATATTTTAAGTATGCTTCGTCATCGAGTGCCGCAGAAGGACTGTTCCAATCTCCAGCATACTTGGAATGCTAGGACTCTGGCGAGTAAATCGCCAGAACGCCGACACCTGCTCCTCACTCCACTGCTCCCATGTTTTTTTTTGTGTTGCCATAAGTTAGTCTCTCTCCGTTGGTGCGCTGGGCTAATGCTAATAATGCTAATGCCAGCAAATAAAATGGCGGCTTCACAAAAACTTTTCGGAGTTTTACGGGGCGTGGTTTGCAATTCGCCCAGCCAATCACAAATGGGAACCTTTTTCTCCCAGGAAAGTACCTACTCTCTAGCAGGGACTAAAAAGGGGGGACAAGTTCTCATGAACTAAGTTCTCGTTCCAGATCTTTTTGGTGTGAACCATATATGCATTCTATGGTGTGAACGCAAAATCCCAGGAACTATCGGAACTAAAAGGGAAAAGTACGGGGAAAGGACTCCGGTGTGAAAGCGCCTATTCAGATTATGTTTGTATAAATGTGGGTGTGGATTTTAGATGTTATGTTAGTTATTAGTTTTTAAAGGAAAGGTTTATCTGTATTTGTTCACTATTATAAACCCGTGAAATTCCGATGAAGAACTGCAAATTATGAAAATATATTCTCCCAATGTTTCCATTCACTTTTGTAGGCATGTTTTAAACTGCCTTCACCATGGGGACTCTGGTAATTGTGCTAAAAGTCTTGCCAAAAAGAAGATAAATAACAGCTTTATACAGAAGAAACACAAAAACCATTGTGTATAAGCGAGTATAAATGAGAGAAAAGTTCAAACGATAAGAACTATGGATATTTAATACATGTTGCTGTGATGAGATGTGAGTGGATGTGTTTAGGATACCTGCGATATCACAGAGTTCAGCATCAGAAGCACTCGCCAGGGCTTCTTCCAGCTCTGGCTCCAGAGTCACATTCTCCATGATGGGGTCCACCATCTTCTTCGGCACAAAGGCTTTCCCTGTAACATGTTGGATGGTTTTAATCCGAATAGAAGCACTACTACTACTACTACATTTACCCCATATGATATGATATATCTCATATGATCTAGCTACCACATTCAAAGACTGAAGACCAAATCAAACCAAAGAAAAAAACTATATATAGTCTTCGGGGAACATACGGACTTAATATGAATCTAACCCTTACTTTAATAAGTATCCCTCCATCACATCACCCCTGACCACAGGCTGCTGTTGCTGACAGGTCAGCTGTGTGGTCAGCTCCTCGGGTTTCAGCCAGATATGTTTTTACCCCCACATGAGCACTTTGGCGAGATGTTAACCAGAGCGCTTAGCAGCCTAACTGAAAATCCCCCAAGTCCTCCCTGGATCCTAATAATACCACTGCACCCTTCCAGGTTGGTGAACACACTGTTTAAAGTGTGTGACAGGTAAAATCAGTTTCAAGTCCAACCTGTAGTGGGCCTGGTCTCAGCAGATGGTGAGCAAAAGATGAGAGGTTCAAATGGAAAACTGTTCTAAACAGTTTGCAGAACCTGCTGTGGTCTCCCTCTGCTTGTTTGCTCACTGGGTGTTCCACATGAAGACCTTGACTCAGGGGCGGACTGGGACTACAAATCAGCCCGGGACTCTCGACCGGCCCACTTCGGTACCGCCGGCCCACTTCGATACCGCCGGCCCACCGCAAGTGGACGACGACGACGACGACGGGGGTGTTATAGTGACTTACCGCAGGGGTAGACAGTAAGGGTAAAATGAACACATTTGTTGCAATAATAGCCTAATTTATGCACTAACTACACTACTACAACATTTTAATCATCAGTTCTTCCTCATTTTCCTCAATTGTTCATATTTGGTTTATCAGTATCTGTAGTGAAGGAGCTCGCTCCCACTCACAGGAGCCTGCTCGCACTGCGCTCCGCAGCAAACAGCTGTTTGCTTTTCACCCAACAACGACAACCGACTCACGGAACGCTATGTTGTAGCGTTGATAAACGAAATAATTTAACTAAATTGCTAGTCAAAATACCAATACGACAGGACAATTTTTTTAAAGCAATATTTTTAGTGGCCCGAGCGGGCAAGTGGAAAGTAGCCTACGTTATGCTAGCCCGGGGTGTCTAAATAGTGCTTCCGGGGGAGCGGGCCATTTATAATGTCGAGCCCTGCCGGTTACCGGCCGGCCCACATCGTCCGACCGGCCCACTTTAGTACCGGCCCATCGGGATTCGTCCCGAACGTCCCGATGGCCAGTCCGCCCCTGATTTGACTCCAGTTCTTGAGGGAAGGGATATCTTTACTGATTCAGTACAGCTGGTCTGTGAAAAACGTTATTGTCTTACAAGTCTTTTAAGAATACAAGTGCATTAAGGCAACACCCAGACAGAACCACCTGATAAGTAGAGCCAGAACTTTTTAAGGAACTTAAAGTTTGTCTGCGGTCCAAAGACCCAAGTAGATTAAAGGGGCCGCATTATGCTCATTTTCAAGTTTCATCATTGTATTTTGTGCCTGTACTATGACATGTTTACATGCTTTAATGTTAACAAAAAGTGCTTTTTTTTGCATATACTGCTCTTTTCACCCTCTGTCTGAAACCAGAGCCCAGTGTGCTTGGTTAGCTGGCCGGCTCTGTTGTGATTGGTCAACTGCCTTGATATGTCCCGTCCCCTATCACGTAAATGTGTTAAAGCGCTAGCCAATAGACATGTCACTATGTTAAGGAAGTAAAAACAGGAGTCCAATCGGGCAGCCAAAAACATATAACACACCACAGGAAAAGGGAAAACCCAAAAAAGCATAATAGGGCCTCTTTAAACATTTTAAGTTATGAAATGGCCAAAGCTGTTTACTCTTTATTGACTACTATGGCCAGGTGCCCCAAAGCGGCTCCGTCACATCCCAAAATGATGAGAAACCCAGATTGTACCTCTCTTCTCCCCTGTGAAAGGCACCAGATCTTCTTGCTCAGGATGCTCTTTAGCCTGTTTCTCCAGATGGGCCAGCAGGTTATCTCTCTGAAATGTCCCAGTCGGATTTTTCTTGGTCTGGTCCTTCTGCCGCATCCCAGCAGGCAACAACGCATTCTAGACAAACAAGAGTTTGCATCAGTTAAAGGACTGATACTGATTGTATCTCATTTCTTTCTTCCTATCATAGCGTTTAAGTGCTGTAGTATCTTGCATCAGTGCCGAAGAAGGAGAAACCACTTAGACATTTAGAGACGAAGAACAAATACTTTATACATGTGGTGATTAAGATGTAGTTAATATTCAACTTCAGTCTTTTTTTAAATGAAAAACTGTTAATTTTTCTAGATTTTGCCTTTGGAAATAAGAGTACACAATACCTTTAACCCCCTAAATAAAATAAATAAACCATGAAATGCAAATAACATTAGTAATGTAATGTATTTGTTTACATTTAAAAAAAGCAAACAAATCTCAGTGGCAGAATACTCATAGAATATTCATTAAAAATACTACCAAATTAAGCCCAACGATAATATGGTAATTTTTGCATCACATTTGAAAACATGTTCCACAAGTATTACAGTATTAGAGCAAAGTGATATCGACTGAGCTCTGTTTAATTTAACTCCCACATCAGTCCCTAACTCCAGCCTAAAACAGGACCCAGAGATTTCCCAGGAGAATTGCTGCTCCCTACGTTATGCTCAACCCATAGCAGCATTCAAACCAAGCTCTTACAAGTGCTACTTATAGCTTCATATCTTATCTTTCCTCTCAGCGCTCTCTCCTCATGACTCTGTCTCTCTTAAACGCTTTGACACAAGGCCAGCAAACATTTTTACAGACCGGTGACATGATAACTTGGGTTTAAATGTACTCTTTTAAAGTCAGTTTTTCAAATGTGGTCTTTCCAGTAGTGGTCGGTAAATGTTCACATGACTTAAAGCAGTATTTATAGTAAAGCCAGGAGTATATCACATCGTCACTGCCAAGCTCTTAATGTCACACGTTGTATGATATCAGCTGTAGATAACAGGCACACTTAGAGCATTTTATTTTTACCAGCATGAGACTTTGTCTTTCTCTCCTGTCACTTCTTACTTTACTACCCTGTGTCCTTTTTTTTACCTGTCTCCAAACTTTTACCAGTAATCTAGATACATTTTATTTAAACTTTCCCAGATTTAAATGTAAGAGCTTTAATTCAAAGATGTCACAACAAGTCTTTAGTTATAAAGTGACAGTACTGTATGTCATGTCTTAGAAAAGTAAACAGTACTGTATGACCCATTCCAAGTTGTAATGGGTCATTGAAAGACAATACTGTACAGTATGCACAAAAACACAAAGTATTCCCAAGATCATCGACAATAAATTAATCTCACTACCGTAGTACAGTTTACAAGCATGCTGTTTTTTTCAATGTCTTACTGGAACTGACGTGGGAAGTACTGGGAAGATTGGAGTGGGCACTGTTGTGCAACGGGTTACCCTCATAAACAGGCACAAACAAGGTAAGCACGCACTGCTTCTGACTATTTCCTCTGTTTACGTCATGAAGGAACTTCGGTCACTCCCTGCTGGCATCAGTCTCGCTCCCACACACACACACACACACACACACACACACACACACACACCACACACACACACACACACACACACACACACACACACACACACACACACACACACACACACACACACACACACACACACACACACACACACACACACACACACACACACACACACACACACACACACACACACACACACCACACACACACACACACACACACACACACACACACACACACACACACACACACAGAGTCCTGCACATTATACCCTTCCAGTCATTCCCTGGCATTGAGGGGATATCCAGCCTCTTTATGAGCTTGGAGATTCATCACAAAGCTATTACAGCTGCTGTCACCATCTCCACCCATGATACACCACTGAGGGTACAAACCTGGAGGTTGATTCATCAAATACAACAATTATTACCGTAATCTTGAGCAAAGCAAGCATCATAACAAAATCAGACACATACGTTTCCCCATACACCCTTCCCCATACTTCCTCAGACATATAAGTACAAATTATTATTGATATTTCTTTAAGGGAAATAGCACCAACAAAAAGTGAATGACTATTCTTGACAACAAAAGGGGACATCATCATCTTTTATTGTTTGTTATGACTGATTAATAGTCCAAAACTAAACGTCCTCAATGTACAAGGATGGAGCCTCATATCTGAGAAGCTAGAACCACCAATGTCTGGCTTTTTTTCTTGCTTGTAATATTAACTCCATGCTGCCTCATTGTGCAGTTACACTTACTGCCAAGCCAACTGACGGCTAGTAAATAGGTTTTTGATTGGCTGGTCGTCCGTACACTACATACAAAGTGCATTAGCTGCCACTGTACTATTACTGTGTAACGGATTCAAGATTACTCATAGTTTCACGAGCATTAATCGTTTGCACTTGTTTGACTGGCTTACAAAAAAAATGATCTAACAGTATTTCAGATTATATCACACAGCTATTTAGTTATAGCAATATACAGCATAGTCAGGGGCCTCTGTTTAGCCTGTAAGACCACCTCACACTCCACTGACACCAACACAGTGACAGAAACTCTTTATGGACTTCATACTATAAACTTACATCAGGATCCAGCTCCTCTAATTCATCCTCTAATCGCTGCAGCTCTTCCTCTGACAGTTTCTTCAGCAGCTCGTCCTCGTCTATGTCCCTGTACTTATCCATCTCCTTCTTCATAACCGACATGATGGACACCTGAAAACATGGATAGGCCCACTCTCAATTCAACATGATAATAAATAGCCACATTATTGACAGGAATGTAAGGTTTTTATACCATAAAATAAACGTTTGGATAGAACATTTTTCACAACTTACTTTTGATTTCTTTCAATGACAGTGGGCTTTCACAATCATTTACAACACAGATCGTACACCTACATTTCTGGTACCTAAAATAACTTGAGGTGGTATAATTAAACCAAACCTTTGTAACGTAAGATTAAGTGCCTCCAGGGAACAAATATATTATACGAATAAACAAAGGGATCTGAGAGGTATTCAAATAGTTCCCTCACCTCAATCACCCCTCCAAATAGGAAAAGGCCAAATGTAGGAGATCAGGAGCCTGCAAGACCCTACACTTTGAGAAAAATAATCTGTGGATCAAATCAACAGCGAAATCCCTCAAATTAATGGTCAAATAACATAGGGTTTGAGACGAGAGACAAGCATACCTGACTGTTTTTGCTAAACAAAAACATTACTACGGCAAGAGTCATTTTATGTGGCGTTAAAATAAAACTTGAATGCACTTACCTCAATGACCCCTGGCTCAGGGGTAAAATAACAGTAAAGGCAGCCAATTGGCTGTCACGCTCCTGAGAGGGACCTGGAAGAGGAAGAAGAAGAGTGTAGAGAGATTAATTTTCCTTAAAATGAAAAAGCAATAGATACACGCAGTGATTTATGGAGGAAGATATATCCTTAGCATTATATTTCACAGCTTTCTGTGTGTTTTTATTTCAGCTTCTTCACTTTTTCCTAAAGTAACTAACAGCATAGCTACATCAAATGTTCCGATAGTACAGGGTTGACAACTTTGGGTACCGGGCTGGAGTGAGATTTTGATATCATGAGTTTAATTCATAGGTTTAATTACACATATGCGCACTAAATGACTGCTATCGTGTCAGCAGCGGGACCTTAGCATATATATAGTATATATATATATATATATATATATATATATATATATATATACAAATACACAATATTGGACACAGACTATAAATGGCACAAAGTTTCATTCAGTAATGAAAGTCAAACACATGTTTGTTTCCACTGTTTTATTGTGTGCCTGTCGCGATAAGCAATTAATTGATTTATCGTACGACAAATTAAAATGAACTCGATAATTTGCCATTTACATGAGGATGTGACTAGCAGTTTGAAAGGATGTACTTGAATTATTATTATATATTATCATTATGTAAGTGGTCTAAAATGGCCATACAACGGTGCAGACAATATTATCGGTTATCGCAATAATTTCCGGAAAATGTATCCAACAAAATTAATTATCGTGAGACACACACACAGACAAATCTACAGACTACTACGCCAAACTGCCAAATATATTAATTAACACACTCTCACTCTCATATACTCTATTTTGGCCTAGTAGAACAATAAGCAGCAGACTTTTACTTTGTTATCATTTCTACTGGATCTGCGCATGCGCAATACGGATCGGGGATTGACCAACCGGCTCCCACTACTCTGCTGTCTGTTAACGTTGTTAAGAGTGGTGGGGGTGGGGAGGGAGCGGATCCACAGCTTGAGCAGCAGTCAACTCAAAATTGTAAATAACCAACCAAAAACGATCCCCGGTTCATCTTGTTTTTGGCGTGAGAATAGTTTGGGCAGCGTGAGATTGAGAGTGAAAGCGTGTGTCACACGCCAGATGCGTGAGAGTTGGCAACCCTGCGATAGTATTCAATTTGCACATACAAGCGTCTGGCTAGCGAGGTGCTACAAGCATTATGTTTTCAGATTAGACGGCTAGTGTCACATATTTGTTAGCAGGATTTCTTTAAGGAATAAACTGGTCTCAAAGCAATAGTTTGATATTTTGGGGAGCAAAAACAAGAGTTAGATGACAGTTTGATAACACTCTTGGCTCTACAATTAGCTAAACTTAGCACAACAACTGCAAATGCTAGCCTGGCGCTGTCCAGACAGTTTCTTGACTAGGAGCAGTAACTTCCATGAATCTGCACCTGTTGGCTACCCCCATACAATGGCCAATTGTTATTTTTACACAACATGATGAAACATTTGAATCGATGAGCTTTAGAGTTGATTGATGGTTTCTGTTACCTTTTGGTCAGAGCCAGTTTGCTGTTTCCCTCCGTTTCCATAATTGTTGCTAAGCTAACTGGCTGTTAATTGTAGCTTCATACAGTATTTAACATAGTGATATAAGAGTGGTATTGATATTCAATGACCGTATTTAATAACCTCAATCTAAAATCTTCCATAAATTACGAGGGTACATGATGTAATTTAAGGTAACACCTGGCAATATCAATTATTTGCTAGAATTTTGGTTTATTAATCTCTACCAGGATTACAAAACAAATATAGATACGGTTGTATGGCCTTTGTTGAAGGAAGAATCCATTACTCCCAGAAACCTGCAGGTCCGCTGCAACTCTGACTACTTTTAAATCCAGACTAAAGACTTTTATTTTTGCCGCTGCTTTTAATTGAACTATTCACATCTTAAACTGCACTGTAACTTTTATCCATGTATTTTCTTTTTCTTTCTTTTAATGTTTATTTTATTATCTTTTCTTTTTAATGACTGATTTTAAATGCCATTGTCTTAATGTCTTTCGTTTTTTGTAAAACACTTTGAATTGCCTTGTGTTGAAAGGTGCTATATAAATAAACTTGCCTTGCCTTGCCTTACATTTCAACAATCAATGTGAAGAGAAAGGGATTCTTTTTCAATGTTGTTAACATTGTGATACAAGGCATTTTGCCTTGGCGGAGATCCGCTCTCAGACTATCTTTCTAGTTTAATGGCATGAATATATCTGAAATAAAAAAATGGTTGATTGTCTACGGTTTGCCTCATCTAGGCCTACTCATTTGGAAAAGGGAAACCACGAGAGAGGCAGTGTGACTTGCTGCAGCAGCTAAAGAATGTCCCACTCCCTTTTATGAGATTCTAAGACTCCAAATCTCTATAAGCACGCAGATGCTCTATGTCCTCCCAGAATGATATCCTGTCACTGATCCCTCCGCCATGAATCACTGCAGGAAGTGCTGTTTTTTCTCAAAGTTTGGTGCAAAAAAATGAAAAAGTCAACCCAGGATACACTAAATATCTTATCCCGAAAAGTTTATTTATTTTTCTCTCCTACTATGCCGACAATATGGACAGATGGAAGATCTGTTTTCTTTCTCTCTCATTGTCTATATTGCAGTCCAGATAACTGATGATAGATGAGCAGCAGCAGAACATTTGTGGGTAACAGCACCAAGTGCTCAGCATACATACTTTCTCTAAGCCACTGTTCCTTAACTATGGGTCAGGGTTCAAAATGCTTTGTGAGCTGCTGCTGATAGATGTCCACATGACAACACTAATAATAAATACACTGAGCCTGCTTCAAAGGATGAGAATGATCTCAAATGAAGAAAAAGGGTTGTGATGGAGCCTAAAAACTCAACCAAAGTGGAAAGAACTTCCATTCAAGAAGGGAAGATATTCCTTTTTGATCTTAAGCATGACAGCAAGTGTGTTTTGACTAACCTCCTAACAGGTGGAGTCAAGCGTGCTGTTTTTTTGTTCTGCTTTCTCTAAGCTCCACAACACGACAAGTTTCCAAAACCAAAAATGAAGAACTGGGCTCTACTCCAAATAACACTGCAAGTCTGCTGGAAGAGGGCGACCTGCTGTGATGATGTCAAACAGACCCGTGCTTGTATTTATAACGTTATTACAAGCTTCTGCTTCATTGGAGGACATTCAGTGGGTCGAGAGGAAAGACAATTAAATTAAATTGACCTGAGTTAGAATGTACCCTGTAAAGTTATAAACACTTTACTTGAACCCTGACCTCTAAACTTGTCCAGTCCTCAAGTCTCCAAGAATAGCAGCAGAACCATTCATCAAGTTTGATGTGTGTGAAACTTTTAAATTGATGTAGATTAAATATGTTTTAAACCTGATTTGCAAAAGTCAGCTTTCCTGCAACAAAATGCTCTGCGTGCCTGCTCTACCAGAAATTGTATTTGTATATATTTCAGTTTGATTTTAACTGTAAACCCCGCTCCAAGTTTTTCAGTTGTAAAACACATCTCTGGGAAACTCACATGCTCTTAGAGCGGCAAAAGATTTGTTCAGCCAATAAATCTGCACATAAAACAGAGTTGAGGGCACTCCAGTGGATATTTAGATGATTCAGCGGACAACTTCCTGCTTAATGTCTTCAAACAGCTCCCATTGTCATGATAAACAATCACATGTACAGTAACTGTCGTGTGAGTATTCCACTTAAAACTTCTTCAGTTTGAGAGGTCAAAGATATATTGCTTTCATGTTTGAGTCCAGTTACCACTATTTTCATGAAAAACTATGATGAACATTTGTCTAAACTAAACAAATAATCGATTAACATACAATTATTCACAGATTAATCGATAATGAAAACAATGTTCAGTTTCATCCATTTAAAAGAGGTTCCAATGACAGATACCAGTCATAAACAATGATACTAATGAGGAATACATGTCCTAATCTGGTCAACCTGAGAATACTAACCCGCTACTAACACCATTCCTAGAGGGATAAATCATGTATAAGACATCATGCTTCATGCTATCAATCTTCTGTTGTTTATGAATTCAAGTGTTGTTTGAACATGATGTCTATGTAAACTTTTTTCGCAGGATTGCAGTTGTTAGAATGGTCTCTGAAATCTTCCAGCATAAAACAGCTGAGAGGCAACTGGTCAGCTTTCCCCTGCCTGTGGCTGTGATAAGCTACAGTAGAGAGAGAGTGTGTGTTTTCTGCTGTGACAGTAACAAGGGTGTCCACTTACATAGTTGTGAGTACAAGTGAAATGCAGATAGATGCTTACCAAAATAGATTAGTAGACCACAGAAGGTTTATTTTTCAAGTTCTCATCATTGATTGATATTATTACAGTGTGTGAAATCCACCGAGCGAGTGTTTTTAGGAATTATCTCATTCTGCCACTTTATGGAGGAAACTAAACCCATGGTTATGTGTGCTGTGTCGTTAGTCTCCACTTTGGGGACCAGTCGTAGGCCTATATCATCTAGTATAACAAGGGGCCTGAGGACCGGCTATTTGGTGCCTTCTGCAAAGGTCAAAAAGTAATGTGTGTCACTGATCAGTTTAGTTTCAAGATAGCTAGTGCGATTATACAATACATATCCAAGAGATGTTAAAAAAGAAGATGCTGATGAAATACTCCGCAACAGCGAGCTCACAACTTAAAGTGAGGCGACTAAAGATTGAGTTTTGTCTCGTCAGTGAACCACAAGAGTATGTATGGCTATACTCAAGAAAAGTAAGAAAACCAAAATGTACTAAGTAACAAAGGTTACAGGGTTCAATTTACTCTACAGTGATGCATTTAGGTCACAGAGGAACTGACATCCAACATGTCAGCCGGCAACTGTTCCATCTCACAAGAGTAGAACTGTAATCCTGATTATACATGGTGCATTTTTTTTTAAATCATCAAAAACCTTGGAAAATGAACCAATTTAGCTCAAGCTTTTGCTCAAAAGTATGTTGTTGTTGCAGTGACTTTTACTAAAGTTTGTACAGACCTTAAGAGATACCGCAAGCTATATTGAGAATATATATGTACAATCACTATTACACACTAACCAATTGTATCACTGGGGTCAAATTTGCCATAACAGAACATTTTACTGATTTATTTGTATCAAGTAGCTCCTGTATGTGATAAGGACTGCATTAAAGACCTCATCTGTGCAGGGCTTTAGGGTTAGGACTTGCTGCGGGCCATTATATCAAGAGTGGAGCCTACAACAGTCAATAAAATATTCTCCAACAGGTAGGAAAATACTAGCAGTGAAATTAAGAAAAACTATTCAGTGTTTCTGGAGGAGCCCCCTTTATACTCAAAGACATGGAGGAACCGGATTACTCCCAGCTTTCTTTAGGTGTTCTCCTGCACATTATTTTAACCAATATATTGTGAACTTCACTCATTTGACTGTTTTACAGGCTGCAGTATCATTTTTGCATTTATTTCCGTACCTCCTCCAGCGCTATTTATAGCCGGACAGTCCCGCTGGGTGACAGCAACGAATACTTTGACCAGATATGGTTTCCTTCAGAGCCGCCTGGAGTCGCGCCGCGCGGTCCGCTCTGCAGCACGCGCAAAAACCAGGAATCCGCAGAAAACTCCAAACCAGCAGAAAGCGTCCAGATAATCCCGAATGCAGCAGATTTCTCAGCGTGCTCAGTTTCCTCCCCCGTCAGTACTCGTCTCTCGGCAGGTTTACGGAGGCAGCAACTCCTCTCCCGTAAAGGGCAAAGTAAACTTATGTGGAGAGATCCTCCTCCTCCCCTTCCTCCCCCCAACACGGCTGCCCTGTCACTCCAGTGATGTCATCCAGTGGAACTGTGTCCATTATCGGACACCTTTCTCCATCATTCAATATAACGTGAAATATGTACAAGCCTGCTCCTTAATGTAAGTTTGAACAACTCGAGACAGTTTGTTATCGTTGCAGAATTGGTTTGAAAAAAAAGACATTGCTTCAGTTTTTTTCCAATAGTTTACATGGACCAGTTCATCCCAATCCATACCAATAGTATTACTTTGACGATAAAACAATGTGTGTTCGTGGATTTTAGAGCTTCTTCTAAGAATATTTTAAGAAAATTGCTGTTTTTCACAAAAACTCTTGGATTTCTATATTGCTTCCATATCACGTGATCCTGTGAAGACAAATCAACATGCAGTATTGTATTACTATTTATTGTATTTTAGTGCTTCTATTTCATATGAATATTTTGATTTTCTACTTTGGGTCACAACATGAAAAGATATTAAATTAACTCAAATAGTCTTCTATCTGCAGGGTTCATACACTTTTTCACCAATGATTTTCAATGACTTCTCCATGACCTTTACCTAACTTTTCATGATCAAATTACTCTTATTTTAACATTGAACAGGAGAATAAGGTCTGCATATGAAACATGTTGTGCCTATCTAAAACAAAACAACTAAAATCTCTCACCAGCAAAATACCTCGTCAGTTAAATGCCATTTTACATTTCATTACTATACGATACAGTATTTATTATAGTATTACTATTTCGGCGATTAGATAAAATATAAATTATATTTGATGCAACTTTAGTTAAATTTCCATGACTTTTCCAAAACGTTGGGAAAAATATTGTTTTCCGTAACTTTTTCAGGGCCTGGAATTAGCATTTTGAATTTCCATGACTTTTCCAGGTTTTCAATGACCGTAGGAACCCTGTATCTGGCTAATCTCAGCTAACTACAATTGGCATCCAGCCTGTTTATGGGGACGATAGGTTGGGACGTTGCCAGGAGTTCAATGCAAAGCCAGCACACATTTCCAATTTAACGTCAAGTCCGCAGCACATCTGGATCAACTCCGTTGTACCCGCGTTTTTAGAGATGTGGGTAAGGAGGAAATAAGCGATGGTTGTATTTTCTGAAACTTTGAGATTCTCCTTACACACCGGGGACACATTTATATATAAAAGACATCAAAAAGGGACGTTTTGTATTGTTATTAAACTCTTTAATTTAGTTGTAATCAATTAATACATGTATTGTGTAATACATATAATTAAGTTGTGAAAATATTATTTTTAAGTTAATACATTTAAAAGAATTGAGACAACAGATTGCCATTTTTTATGATTTGGAAATAAACAAATCAGATTTTGAACCACAGCAGAAATGTTCAACTGCATGGCTATCTTCAAGCCATCAAGCATCTGCTCAATTGTTTTGTCAAGATCTTTTTAATTCTAAAGCTTTAATACTCAAATCATCTTTAGACACCACAACTCTGCTTTTCTAAGATTTGGTAAAAAAAAAAAGGAAACGCTTATGTTTTTTTTTTATTACCCAAAACGTATTCCCTGGAAGTAAGGACTAACACATATGAATAATAGAGATAATTGTAAAGCTTCTGTCATTTTAACCAGGATCTGCGGTCATCCAATCAGGATTCAGTACTGTGACTGCAGTCTTAGAATTTCTCCACCAGCAGAAGGCGTCTCCATCACCTCCACAGTCATGTTGGATGATGTTAGTGTGTGAAGGCCCTGAGAGTGGAGCAGCTGTGTGTGTGCTAACCAACAACTTTAATGTTGAAACAGTAAAACATTACATCTTATTCTCAGCCAAGTCACACAATAATCAAGCTGTTCCCGAGAGGTTCAAACTAAAATGTAGATAAAGGCTGTCATGTCATTTAACATTGATTAATGTAAAAACATATTAACAAAATGAAGCAAGCAAAGTAAACCACACAGCAGAATGCATTAAGCACAGCAAACGAGAACAAATCAGTGGTGGAATTTAGTAGTACAAAGACAAAACATGCAACATACAGGTAACTCAAAAATCCCCTCCTGTCTCACGTTGACATGGCCCTTAACAATAATACAGAAACATTCAAACGTGCTTATTCAAAGTCTTTGATTAGGAGATCAATCCAGAACGTTGAAAACAAACCGAGGGCCGAGAAAACTACTTTTGGCTTTCAAAGATACAATTGTTTACCATGGTGCATGATAAGAAGTCCTAGGCAGCTGAAGACAGCTCTCCGCCGATGTCGGCCATGAGGCTGTGAATCCACAGGTCCCTCTCCTCAGTTGTAGTGTCCACCAGGTAAACAGACAACCTGCACTCCCAGAGCTCACCTTTGACATCGCACACACTCTCCACCTGGGCGACCAGCGCTCGGTCCTCCACGTGGTTCCTGAACAACATGGAGGCCTCCTCCGACCACTGGCGCTGCGTCGCACCTGCAGAGCAGAAATCGAGTAATCCAAACGCATCTCTTTACAGAATCAAAGACAAAAAAGACATATTTGTAGGAGAGCCTTATGATGGGACTCACCTGCCAGTTGTGCAGTGATAGCCTGGAAGGGCAGCTGTCTGAATTCCTCGATCAGAGGCCGGAGGAAAGTGCTGCGGACCAGCTCATGCTTGCCGTAGTCCAACTCAAAGACAGAAACCAAGCCGTTGGCCAGAATCCCCTTCACCTGCACGCGATGCCAACTAGGTGGAGGCAGGCAACAGTTAAGCCATCAACCAACATGTTGTAAAAAAAGTCTTCCTCATGACGTTACAAAATAGATGGCAGATTTTTTGTGGGACACACACAACCAGCACAAGGGCAGATATCAGTAGAACTTTCTTGTAGTCATCACACCTGGCAGGGTCAAAATGATTGTTATACGAGGTTGATTATTTTAACTACATTTTTTTGTAATCTTTATTTCAAAAGCAGACCATCAACTAATTGAAATGTGTGTTTCATTACATGAATAGGAAGTTATAAAAAAACAAACACATATTGACTATGGCAATTCATCTGCCTTTCTTCCTCATAAAGCACTGTTTGGGTGAGAAGCAGGTTGAAGATCAGCAGTTACACTTTAAGAAGGGCATGACATCACCAGTAGGGATTAAACAAATGCCTCAATGCTGTTTTGAGACTGTAAGGATTTGATATGGTTATTTAACTTGTTCCAATATCTCTCCTTGACAAATAAAGGCCTATATATTTGGTTTAACAGCAGAGGGCGCTATTAGAGAGTTAGAAAGTAACTTTCTTTCCACTGTCCTGATGTCAGTTTGCAAGCAGCACCAGCCTCATGAGGGCAGCCACATGGAAAGCAGACAGATTACCAGGTGGCCGAGTACAAGGAGGTGAATCAAAGAAGAATTACAGCAGTATAAAGACAACCTGACAACTATACGTTGAATTTTTAAAATGCATTTGCATAAAAACGATTCTTTGTCAAGCATTTTGCACAATATCAAAAGTGTATAACTATAACCATTCACTATAATTGGTTTCCAGTGAATGTATTCATCCTCACATACCACAGGACTGCTATTAATATGACCTCCATATCCTGAAGTCCTCCGAAATCTATTAAGATTATCTTCTGTTAAGGAGCTAATGACATTCCTGACCTATCATCATTTTGAGTCTACAGAAAGATGTAACCATGAGACAATTTACATCTCAATTACAATCACTTACTTCTTGTCTATTTTGGTCGCGTAGATCCCTCCTTTCTCGATATTTGGGGCAGAGGAGTCGATCTTGGACGACTGGTTATAATAAAGAACCATCTCCCCCATCAACACCACCAGCTTATGCAGGTTCTGCCATTGCTGCAGCACAAAGTAACCAGGGTGGCAGGCCACTGGCACAAACACATCCATATTCTGACCAGGCTGAAAGAAGACAGGGTGTGACATATTATCACAAAGCTTTTATTCATGTATTTTCTATTTCTGTAGGTTAAGTTATTCTACAGTAAAAATACATGTCAAAAAGTGTGTAAAGTATATTGGAATGGTGGTTAATGCTTGTATGACTATAAGCTGCAAGTTGTTTTTTAAACTTCTTATATCAGATACAACAGAAATGTGAATGTCTACAAGCACAACACATGTATTGTCAGTTTGGAGTGTGGTGACTGTGGCGTTAACCTCTTAAGCCCGAGGGTCCCCCCAGTGGACCCCTCCCACCGTTTTTTTACGAGACTATGTCTCAGGGCTTCTTAACATTTATGAAACTATTAATGTTCCATACCCTTTTAACGGTAAGAAACTCAGCTAACTGACAATGTGAACCATTTTTAGCTAAAGGAAACACAAGAGTAATACCAAGCCTTTGAATTAGCATGGAGCGAAAAAATGCTAACTAATGCTAACGGACCTTTGCACAGCACTCATGGTAGAAATGCCCTTATTACTTATCGTAACTGCACAAACAAGATATCCGATTAAAGCTGAGACTCCACAGATTCCACACATGTAATGTCATCACTGTACGACCCCAAATTCCTGGAGCTATCAGCCAGAAAAGAGAAAGTAAACAACATCCGGTTTCAAAAATAATACAATAATTACGTCTTACCTTTTTTGATTTGTGATCAAAAGTTGTGTTCAACGGAATAAAAACACCGCTCAAGGTTAATCCAATGTCTTTGTGTCACGTAGACATTTTTACTGATAATCCATCATCATATTTATGGCAATATACTGGGTATAAAGTTTTGCCGTCCAGGCTTGTACTTTCAGATATGCTTCGTTTGCTTCTCCATTACGTCCGCTATGGTCATTTTTACGTGGATTTGGGAACTGCCCATCGATTCTATTGGATGTAATGGTTAAGAAAAAGGTGTAAATCACCCAAATCGACCAATGGGTTCCAGAGATATGGTCCTGCGTAAAGTATAAAGAATGCCAGCCAGCGTAAGTACATTACGCAGCAGACTTTACTTATTGTTTACTACGGAAGGAAGCAGGAAGCAGGAATTGCCGGGACCCAGAGCACACGGAGCCCAGAGCGGACAGCAGATAACGGAATTGCAGTTTTATTGCTTATAGATTATCAGAACATTTCAAAGGGGACACAGCCCCATTGGATATTAACCTATGGATTAACTACATCATCGTTTTTTATCGTTTTAATGCCATTGAAGACCAGTTTAGACCAGACAAAGAGGAAGGTAAGCCATTAGCCTAGCGCATGTTAGTACCTAGCGCTACATGTTTTGATGTACGTTTTTGTTGATAACCTTGCGAGTTTGTATCTTTCAGTGTTGAGGTGGGCACCGTTAGATTCTGTGTCTTTACGATCATAAACAATGTGTTGGATGTGGAGCTAGGATAAGTAATAAGGGAGCTAGGAGTGATTTTCGGTGCAGTAATAGGTTAGCATTTTTCGCTCGGGGCTAATTCAGAGGCTCACTGTTAGCATTGTGTGTTTTTTTTGAAAAAATAAATGAAAAAGATCAGTTAAATGAGTTTTTTCCCGTTATATGGATATAAAATATTCATAGTTTATTAAATATTAAGGTTCCTTAGACGTTGTTTCCTGCAAATGACGCGATTTCGGGTCCGTGATGCCTAAAACTCTTACCGATATGTGCTGGGTCCAGGCTCAAGGGCGTATGGCACTCTCAACTCTTTCCAGGACATGCCGGAGCCCTGCCTGCCCATAGCTTTGCCGATATCTGTGTTGGTTGGTTGGTAATAGATTAAGAGCGGTGAATCATCTTAGATACAGGAAGCGCTCAAACGTTTGTGTGAGTTTATCTAATTTAGCAGTGATTCCATGTCAGCCACAGCTTGTTACAAAAAACATGATTGATAGTGTGTTTAACAAACTTAAACTAGCTTTATTAAATGTCAGGTCTTTGGCAGGAAAAACATTTTTAATCAATGATTTTATCACTGAGCACAATCTCGATTTTATGTTTTTAACAGAAACTTGGATTGAACAAAATAACAGTGCAGCTGTTCTTATCGAATCAACCCCTCCCAACTTTGGTTTTATGAGTCAGGAAAGAATGCATAAGAAAGGGGGTGGAGTTGCTATTCTGTTCAATGATTCCCTTCAATGCAGGAAGACATCTTATGGGAACTTTGATTCTTTTGAATATGTGGCCCTTCAGCTGAAATGCTCCTCTCGAGCTCTGTTCCTAAATATCTATAGACCACCCAAATACTGTGCAAGCTTTTATGATGACTTTACTGAACTGCTGTCTATAGTGTGTATTGACTTTGACCATTTAGTCATTGTTGGTGATTTTAACATCCATGTTGACAACCCTCAGGACAGAGGGGCAAAATAACTGTTTTGTGTTCTTGATAGCTATGGACTGACTCAGCATGTGACGGAGCCCACGCACAATAAGGGGCACACTCTGGACTTAATTATCTCAAAGGGTCTGAATATCTCTAAGGTTGTGGTGACTGATGTTGCGCTCTCTGATCATTCCTGTGTTTTCTTTGAGAGCTCTATTTCTGTTCACAAAAATGTTCAAAAAGAGGTAACCACAAAGCGATATTTAACTGAAAATACTAGGGAAATGTTTACTCAGAATTTTTCTTCCACACTTGCCCCTGCTAACATCTCAGTAAATGAGCTAGTAGATCATTTTAATTCAAACATTAAAAATGTTATAGATGCCATTGCTCCAACTAAGGTAAAGGAAGTGTCTGGCAATAAAATATCTCCATGGAGAAAGGCCATGACCGTGAAAACAGAAAAAAGAGAATGTCGAAAAGCTGAACGCAGGTGGCGAAAAACAAATCTCCAGGTTCACTTTGAAATCTATAAAGAGAGACTTGGCCTTTATAATTTGGAATTGAAAAACGCACGACAATCATTCTTCTCTGACATCATTACCAAAAACAAAAACAACGCACGTGCCTTGTTTGCTACCGTCGACAGACTAACTAACTAACCCCCCAGTGTCAGTAGCCTCTGAATTTCTATCCACCAGGGCGTGCAATGATTTTGCCTCCTTTTTCACTGACAAAATTCAGGAAATCAGACAAGCAGTCAGTGCCTCTGCACCAGGAACAGCAAATGTGTTGTCTCTGTGTCCACTTAACATCAATTCAAACACCATGACATAATTACATCAGATTAATGATAAAAACCTAGAGGACATTATACAACTTCTGAAATCCTCCTCCTGCTGCCTTGATATTATTCCAACGGGATTTTTCAAAGATGTTTTGCCTTGCAAGGCCTCAGATCTACTTCATATAGTAAACAAACTCTTCACTCAGGTATTTTTCCACAGGCCCTGAAAACTGCAGTCATTAAACCGCTCTTAAAAAAGAATAATCTAGATGCTTCAGTAATGAACAATTATAGGCCCATATCAAACCTCCCATTTCTAGGTAAAATCATTGAAAAAGTTGAGTAATTTCTTGCATTTAAATAACTGTTTCGATGTGTTCCAGTCAGGCTTTCGTCCAAACCACAGCACTGAGAGTGCTCTTGTAAAGGTCTTTAATGACATCCACTTAAACACAGACAGTGGCAGAACTTCAGTGTTAGTATTATTAGATCTCAGTGCTGCGTTTGACACCGTTGACCACAGCATATTACTAGACCGACTGGAAAACTGGGTGGGACTTTCGGAAACAGTTCTAAATTGGTTTGAATCTTACTTAAAGGACAGAAACAACTTTGTTTCTATAGGTAAATACACATCTGAGTTGACAAATATGACATGTGGGGTTCCTCAAGGCTCCATCTTGGGACCTCTTCTCTTTAACATCTACATGCTACCACTTGCTCAGATAATGAAAAACAACAAAATAAGTTACCATAGCTATGCAGATGACACACATTTACGTAACAATTTCACCAGGAGACTATGCACCAATTCAAACACTGAGTAAGTGCATTGAACAAATCAATGACTGGATGTGTCAGAACTTTCTCCAATTAAACAAAGATAAAACTGAGGTAATGGTTTTTGGAGCCAAGGCAGAATGTATAAAAGTTAGCGCTGAGCTTCAGTCTGCAATGTTCAAAACAACAGATAAAGCCAGAAATCAAGGTGTAGTCATGGACTCTGACCGGAGTTTCAACAGTCACATTAAAACAGTTACTAAATCAGCCTACTATCACCTAAAGAACATATCTAGGATTAAAAGACTAATGTCACAGCAGGATTTGGAAAAACTTGTCCATGCTTTTATCTTCAGTAGACTCGACTACTGCAATGGTGTCTTCACAGGTCTCACTAAAAAATCTATTAGGAAGCTGCAGCTGATTCAGAACGCTGCTGCTCGAGTCCTCACTAACACTAAGAAAGTGGATCACATCACTCCTGTTCTGAAGTCTTTACACTGGCTTCCTGTGTGTCAAAGAATAGATTTCAAAATACTGCTGCCGGTTTATAAAGCTTTGAATGGTTTAGGCCCAAAATACATTTCTGATCTACTGCTAAATTATGAACCATCCAGATCTCTCAGGTCTTCAGGGACTGGTCAGCTTTCTGTCCCCAGAGTCAGAACTAAACATGGTAATGCAGCGTTCAGTTATTATGCTCCAAATATCTGGAACAAACTCCCAGAAACCTGCAGGTCCGCTGCAACTCTGACTACTTTTAAATCCAGGCTGAAGACTTTTCTTTTTGTCGCTGCTTTTAATTGAACTATTCATATCTTAGACTGCACTGTAACTTTTATCCATGTATTTTTTCTTTTAATGTTTATCCATGTATTTTTTCTTTTAATGTTTATTTTATTAGCTTTTCTTTTTAATGACTGATTTTAAATGCCAGTTTCTTAATGTCTTTCATTTTTTGTAAAGCACTTTGAATTGCCTTGTGTTGAAAAGTGCTATATAAATAAACTTGCCTTGCCTAAGAGGATAACAGAGTATGTTTTATTTTATTTTAATTTTTTTCACAACAGTTGTATTTGGATGGAATGAATACCTATAGTGATAATTCAAAGTAATAAAATGATTTTTACAGTGAAAAAGTTCAAATGGAACTGATGGTTCCCAAATTACCCAGAGGTGAGTCCGCCTGGATTTATTTTTCTAAACCTCTCTAAAAAGATCAAATTTAACTTGTTTTGCATCAATCTTGATACAGGGTACTTATATGTTATAGTTTGGATTCCTAAAGCTTTTAGTCTACTAACCCATCATTCAAGGGTGGTTTTCACTATAAGTAATGGTTGTTTTTTTAGGCGGACATTAGAATTTACATGTTTTTACTATGTTCCATCTGAATTTACTTTAAAATAAAAACATCTATATTGATTCTGACACTTCTACATCCAACTCACAGATGTAACCTTGCTTTGAGAGAAAACATTATTAATTTACCCCTTTTAGAAGTGAAGATATAGTCTTTGTTGTGTTAGTGGCATTTTCGAGCCTGAAACCTGAAAAACAGGCTCAGGGCTTAAGAGGTTAAGGAGTTTGGCTCTTGATCGGTTTTTTTTAAGTGATCGGAACATCTGTGTGATGCAGACAAATGTGAATAAGAACAATGTGTTTCCATTCAAATACCTAGTTCTTATAGCTATTGATTAAAGCCCAATAAACAAGCAATGACATCATTTACATACACTTCCCTTGCATGATAAGTGAGCCCCTACAGAAAGTGAGTCTGTGTCTACATACCTGGGGGAAGTCCAGTGAAGGAGGCAGGGGAAGGGGCTGCATCCCAGCTTTGGAGGTCGTATCTGGAGTACCATCCCCTGCCCCGAGAACAGCTTGGCTTGAAGTCTTGGCGATGGGGTAAGGGGCCGGGCCGCTCAGAGTCAACTTCTCCACTAAAGCACTCAGACCTGGACATTTGATAAAACACAGGTACATTCAAAACCATCACATTAAAGCCAAGTTAGCACTTTAACCTCATTGTCAGTGTGATTTAAATCTGTATTACATTAATTCATATAGAAGGACATTTTGGAGAACAAGAAGGCCCAACATTTGACCAAACTTGTTCATGCAACAAATGCTGACAGTTGGTGGGACTTGGCGTTTGCCGTCGTGCAGTGTTACCTGAATCCACGCCGCCATTGTTGTTGGTGATTGTGTTGTTGGTGATTGTGTTGTTGGTGATTGTGTTGTTGTTCTGTGTTGTGAGCTGCTGCCACAGTTGTGACTTGGCCAGCTGATGGTTGATGCTCTTGTCCAGCTCCTGACTGTCAGCACCAATGAAGAGGTACATGTAGATCAGACAGTCCCCTTTGTGCTGGTCTAATTTGTGGATCTGTGACGAGGGAACAAAGGGAGAAAAAAACAAAAAGGCACACATTGTTAGAGAGACCTTGAGATGATAGTGGTTGTTTTTGCACTGTTCTTCAACAGGGCTTTACTTGTAAACTTGATTTGCAGTGTTTATATTTTTGAATATTTGGAGATAGATTAAAACAACTTCTGCTACACTGTCATTGTGCTCCATGCAGTCAAGCCTTTATAATAAACATACACTCAGGCATTCAATCATTAGGGACACATTTGTAATAGTTGGAAGGGCTGCATTTGCCCTAAAAAAGGACTACCTTCATTTTACAGTCATCAGAGCCCAGGACAGCCTCCTTCACAAACCGGACGGCCTCTGGGCTCCAGTCTCCCTCTGGGACTGTGAGGTCAGCCAGGCGACATTTCAGAGCCTGAAGAGATGGACAAAAAAAAAAGTCAACATTTCACAAACAACTTTATCAGACAGATTTTAATTTGCAGCTTTAGAAATAAAATTTGTTTGTTAACTGTGACAATGACAGACATGTTCAACAAAACAGCAATTCAACTTCTTTGTCCACAAATTTAAAACATAAATTCCAGATTCAGCCCTTAACCTGTTAAGCAGTTTCGTGTTTTTTCACTCAACTGTGTCTCAGGGCTTCTTAACATTTAATGAACTATGAATGTGTCACTCATTTAACGGGAAGAAACTCAGCTCAATGTTCAATCTGAATTTTCTTTAAAATAAAAAACATCTATATTGATTCTGACTTTTCTACATCCATCTCACAGGTTTATCATTACTTTGAGAACAAGGATTATTCCCCTTTTAGAAGTGTAGTTATGGTCATTTGTTCTGGAAATGTCATTTTCGAGCCTGAGACCTGGAAAACAGGCTCGGGGTTGAACAGGTTAAGTGAGTATGACACATTAATAGTTTTTTTTTTAAATATTAAGATGCCCTGAGACACAGTTTCGTGAAAAAAAAACAGCAGCCCCCTCTACCGGGGGCTCTCGGGCTGAACAGGTTAACAGGTTAATAGTAGGGCTGCAACAAACGACTAATTTGATAATCGTTTAATCTATCGATTAATGAAACGATTAATCGACTGTTCGGACTATTACTGTATGCCTTGCACAATTTCTCAAACGCTCTTGTTTAGCCATCAACTTTTAGATTTAGCTTGAGGTTGTTTTAGGCATGTGGAAACTAACAATGAAGACAATAAAGATGAATACTTGATTCAAAAATACATATATTATTAAATTAACTAAACAAATGGTGAACAAAACTAACATTGCTTTTCATTTAAATTAAATAAATAATATTTCACATCAAAAGAAACAACAATGTTTTAACAAATCGTATTAAATAATCTGATGACAGAACTGTAAACAGAATAGCTGAAACTTTAACAAACTAAATAACTCAGTTACCTCTAATCATTAACCCATGTTTGTATAATGTTGTTAACTCCGTGTGTTGCTGCTAGCATACATAATACCTGACGTGGAAACGTTACTCGTGGATGGGGCTACAGAGCTACTAGAAAGACAGTCGAACCCGGTGCATTTCTCTGTCTAAACGTGGTGCACTTTTGCTAAATGTTTAGACAAATTGCTCGTGTTACCGCCATAGACTGTATAGGTTACCGCCCTTACATGCTAAACTCTTATTGCACTTTAGGCAACGAGCATTCTCCACATCGAGACGGGTAAAGTTTAACCACACCTTGGAGCGCTTCTCTCCGCCATCTCCTCCGTGTGTTGCTGCATGTAGCAGCTGCGTGTGTGTAAACTGCCCCGCCCCCTCGCACACAGACGGGGGAGAGAGATCTCTTCTGATCGAAAATACATCATAGACGCATTTGTTTGTCTTTTTGCATATTAGAAACGAGTTGGCGACACTAAGACTGCGATATATAGTTTTTGTAGCAATAATACATGACATATATTTTTTAAATGTCTCCAGTACCGATAAAAAGACGTAGTTAAAAAGATGTAGTTTCCTAAATAAAAACTATGCCAAAATCTCTCTTTACTTTCGTTGACGAAAAATGAGGAGACGAAATATTATCAAAGATAACGTTACATCTCTGATAGTCAGTTTTTCTCCCAGCAGTTCCATTTCCGGTGCTGTGGCAGGGCAGCAGCTGTGTGTCTGTGCTGCGCGCGGCGGTAGATTTGAATTACACCAGGCAGCGGCACACTGTGAACTGTCAGGAAGACTCGGATCTAACACATAGTCTAACTAACCTTATTTAACAGAAAATAAAATGGCAACAACAGGGCTTGGGAGCAGTGGTCGCACTCGCGTTAACCGAATACCCCACCGTCAGCTCAAGTGATTGACAAATTGTGCACTCGACGGATAATAATGGATTATGACGGAAATGTTACGATCCTGTCCGTCAAAATGACTGACAACGAAAAAGTCTAAAGCCACCACTGCTTGGAAGAAAAAAACGACGTGATATTTGGGCCCATTTTCGCTACAATGAGGCTGGTAAAAACACCACAAACCTGACCAGATATTCTCTGCAAAGCTGCTTTCTTAATCATTCAACTTGTGTTTTTCATCAAATGAGGAAAATATATAATCTTATTTATTTATATATATACTAAAATGACAAATTATTGGTTTTGGCTGAAAAGTTCTATATAATCTGATGACTAAAAAAGACTCAACAGTTTTCATTGACAAAAAGTAGACTAAAATGCTCAGACTTTTAGTCGGCTAAAATAAGACTAAAATGCTCAGACTTTTAGTCGACTAAAACTTGACTAAATAAAAACAGGATGAAGGTGACTAAATATGACTAAAACTAAAATTTAAAACAGGACTAAGACTAAAACTAAATAAAAAAATAGCTGACGAAATTAACACTACAGGTTAAGGACTATAAGTAAGGGATAATGTGTAGCGGTCTTCCCTTCAGGGTGATCACGGAGCCCGACGCTGGTGTTATTTTTCCAATAATGACTGCCTTGCTGCACATTTTCCCGCTTTTTACACGGCCACATACTAAACACGACTTGAATCCCAATATTAATTGAAATGATTTTATTGACTGGAAAATTATCGTATTGCTTCTGCTAAGGAAACAAAACTCTGCTCCACGGCGCACCAACGGCTGGAACTCTGACAACAACTTAATTTAAAATGAAGGCAGCTCTGATCTTTTCTGTGCCTGTCCACTAACAAGTCCCTAAACACTACAGAGACCATACAGTCATTAAAGTGCTTAACAGCGGTCTGTACTACTGTCATATTAACCTCTGAAATGTCCAAATTGACCAATCAGAATCGCGTATTCAACTAGGCCATGTTAAATAAGATTTAAATCAATGTGCAAATTAAGGGATGCTTCTCCAGCCATGTGATTGGTTGAAGATTAAGGTGATCACAACACAAAAACTACTGACCAGTGGTGGGATGATGATGAAGTTTTCCAGGAAAAGAGAGGGGATCTCTCTGAGATCAGTGACCTCTATAGTAGCCTGGACACCCAGGTCGATGAAAAAGATCTCAATCACTCTGTTGCCAAAAATGTTGGCGATCTGAGAACAAGACAACAGGCAAGTAGGTGCAAAATAATGACCTCAAACAATATGATTTTCACTATACTTTAAATATCCAACATATTTTAAGCTTTTTTATATCAAGCTTTTCAAGAAATAATGATTTCAATTCTCTTCTTACCTCCACTCTGGACCACATTCCTTTGTGACGGGCTAGGCAGAACTTGCCACTGAAGGGTCTGGACACCAAGAAATCAGACGTCATCTGGTAGAAACAATAACAAAGACATAAAGACCTTTACCTGAGAGAAATTGAATATCTAATCATGATTTTCTTTATACTATCACAGCAAACGATTCAATCCTAACAAACGCTGAGGCAAACAACAGTCTTGATAACCTGGGAGAAGAAGAAGGTCTCCGTTTCCTCCATTAACTTGTTGAGTCGTGCGGTTCCTCTGGAGGGCAGCTGGCAGTAGATGATACCATCTGCACACACACTTGTGACACACACATCCTGATAGGTAGCCTTTACCTACAGGCAAATGAAAAAATGATGTTAGATAATATACAGAGGATTAATGACACTGAGGACCCAAAGATCATGATTCACCAACTCTTGGTTTTCATTCCAACTGAAGACTTCTTTTAGTGAATAACAAACACAAGTCAAAAATGATGAGAAGAAGACAACAGCACCACACACTGGTTGAGCTGAGGTGTAATGTCACGAGATATTAATAAATGTGAGAAGCCCCCCTTTGCTGCATTTAAATTGGCTTTTCAAATGCAAAGGTTTGGTCAAGCCTGCTATTCTAAGAGATGGGATCTCAATACTCTTATGCATTCACACAATACGTGTAGTTTGCAGCACCCCCCTTACAGTCAGAGGGTTTTTCATGGTGTCGTCCTGGAGAGCCTTCCGGCAGGCAGAGTTCATGTTGATGTCATCATCCTGAGAGGTGTCGTACAGCACGGCCACAGGCGTCTCATTCTCTTGACATGGCTCCAACGTCTCCATCAGCAGAATTTTTCCGACTACCAACTTCTCCACAGAAGACACCACCAGTGCGTGGGAGCCAAATGCCTCGAGACCTTTGAGCAAGGCAAAATAAATGAGGGGCCATTGAACAAAAATAAATATGTTTTCCTTCAGTTGTGACATGGGTGCTTTTATCTTCATCATTAGCACAACAAAGGGTTCCTAAAGTAATTTACTTATCCTTTATGTACCTGCGAGTCTAACATTGAAAGCCTGGAAGGGCAGAGAGAGGAAGTCCTGGTGCAGATCCAGCAGATTAGTCCCGCTGGTTTCTACAGAGAAGCCATGGTCCACATAGTACACCTGGCAAACAGACAAAACGATCATCAGAGGGAATATTCTAGATGGCTGCATACTAGGGGTGTAACGGTTCACAAACATTTCGGTTCGTACCTCGGTTTTTAGGTCACGGTTCGGTACGTTTTCGGGACAGCAGAAAAAATGATCACCAAACATAAAATATTTTTGGGGGATTTTTTTATTATTATTAAACTGTGAATAATGTATTCACTCAAATAAATACAAAATATAATAAAATAAACATTAAGGTGCAGCATTTCGATGAACTGAAATAATCTGTATTTAAACTCTACTGTCTACTTGTCTATGATTAGTACTCACAAAACATAAAATATTTGTTTTGAGTTTTTAATTATTATTAAACTGTGAATATTCACTCGAATAAATACAAAATATAATAAAATAAACATTAAAGTGCAGCATTTCGATGAACTGAAATAATCTGTACTTGAACTGTACTGTACCAGTTTGACATTATGACTTGCTTGTCATTGTATTTTCATATTTTTTTAAAGAAAAATTAACTTGTCCACATTGCTTGCCGAAAGGGCAGATCTGCTGGCACTAACAATGTCTCCTGCTGTGGAGAACACCCTCTCGTTAGGGACAGAGGTAGCAGATACAGCCAGGTAGCACTTTGCTAACATGGCAACATAAGGATATTTGGTGTTTGTAATAGCTTTGACTCGGTCTGAACTTTTTGCGAGTGGTGGAGGCTTAAATGCTAGCGGGAGTTGGGTTTGCACTTCAGTCATTTTTCTTTTGGTACCGGTGATATTCACGTTCGGGTGATGCCTTTTCAAATGAGTGTGCAAGTTTGATGTATTGCCAGCCGCATAACCAATTTTAGTTGAACAATGCCGACAAACAGCTTTGGTTCGGTCCACCTGTCTTTGTCCGTCATCCTTGTACCTAATTGCGAAACCAAAATGTTCCCAAACCGGAGACTTCAATGATGCTGGAGGATTTGAGCTCAACTTTATCTGCATTCGCCATTTCCTCAAATTACTGACTAAATGTGAACGCATCCCTGTGACCAGCTCTCATAGTATGCCTCTCGTCCAATTAAATGACTTGGTCGCTCTATGACGCGTTGAACCCAATGTAAGCAAATTACACTGAATGCTGCGACGCAGCACCTGAGATTACTTCAAAAAAGTTGTTCACGTTCTCAATTTTTTACGTTTAACGTTCTATTCGTTCATACACTTTGGTACACACGTGTACCGAACCGAAGGGCCGATACCGAATATTTTCGGTACAAATACGTATACCGTTACACCCCTACTGCATACGTATACAACTATAACTAAATGACTTACCTTGACCTTGTTAAGGGTCAGAATCTCGATGACTTGAGCTCTTGCCAGGTCCTCTCCATCCTCCCCTCTGACGGCTGCCAGCTGACCAATCACAGGTCTAGACAGTGGATGGTGGGTGGAGCCTTGGCTGTAGAACGTGCGCATTGCTTCCTCCATGGCCTCCTGGGCATTGGAATAGTTCTCACCTACATACCTAAACAAATAGAAAAAAGTTTTTAATCTGTGAAGTGTAGTAATCAAAAACAGTTTTCTGGATGTTGCATTAACAAAAGCAACAAAGCAAACATGTAGTTTACATTTAGTTTGTAAATCCCTTCACCCACTGAATAAAAAAAAAGAGCACTAACATCTGGCTTTCTTTTGGAAAGGTTACAATCAGCATTCCAGGAACAAATGCAGTCACAGCTATTTTTAGGATTGAGCTTAGATTGACAGTAGTGTTGTCACGATACCAACATTTTGGTTTCGATACCAAGTCAAGAATTGCGATTCAGATTCTTTTTCGATACTTTTCTTTTATTATTTTCATGATCAATAAAATCAGTGTTTTCTTACAACATGGTCTCTTCTTTATACTTGAGTTCCAGGGTTTCCGTTAGCCGGTAATTACCGGTTATTAGCTGGTAAAATGTATTAAAAACCGGTAAATTCAAAACCTGCCAGTCAAAATGTCTGGTAATAATTAGGGATGCTCCGATCGATCGGCCGCCGGTCATTATCGGCAGATATTCACTCTTAATATTTCATAGTAATCTGATCGATATGGACATAAACGCGAGTGATGTGTAACCGGACGAGAGAGAGAGATCAGATCAGCTGCTGCATAATCACCTGAACCCCCCCCACTGTTTAGCGCGCTGCATGAGAAACTGACGGGCTATCAGGAGAGAGGGAGTGAGGAAAAGAGAGGATCCGTTTCTCCCGTGTTATTATTCAAAGTTAATGTAAACTTTTGAATAATGTACTTTATCTACTACAAGTAGTTTGTTTGAATATAATCATTATGTTGTTTGTGGAATCGTTTATTGAAAAATGAATCTGAATTTTTCGATCCGTTACAATTATAAACTGAAGCAATATAAAAATGAGCCCCATTAACTGAGTTTTAAACATCAGCATATCCCGTCATAGTCCGGTAATTACCTGCCAACGGAAACTCTGCTACACAATTATTATTATTATTATTATTGAAACATGACCGGTAAGTTTCAAATATGTCCGGTAAAATATATTCTGTCCGGACATTTGACCGGACAGAAAAAATCCTAGCGGAAACCCTGTTGAGTTTATGTGTTTTCTTTGATATTTAACTTTATATTTTATTAACATGTAATATAAACAGTAATATAAATAATTATTGACAAAATGTACATTGCAGATGTTAGCCACATTGGTAAGTTAGCTAAAAAGATAGCCATATTAGACAGTTATCATTGCCATTAATTGCCTCGTTTGTCACAAAATAAATTACACTTGTTTGACTTAGATTTGAGGGCATGGCTTGAGCATGATGTAATTATGTTATCTATCACATTCGCTAACCTATCTGTCTCTACATTCTTTAAACAGCTCTGGATGCCGGTCGGCGAGGTGCTTAGCCAAGTTTGATGTGTTGGCTCCCTTGGTTTGCAGGGATCTAAAACATGTCTCACAGACAGGTCTCGTTGTGTCCGTAGGCTTGCCCTCACTGTCAGAGATATAGCTAAAATACTTCCAAATTTAGCTTCTGGCGTCTTTTTTGTCAACAAGCCGAGGCGCAGCGGCAGTTGCACTCCCACTTGCAGCCATGCTTCTGTTTTCTCACATGCTCTGGCAGCTAGCGCGTGCACGAGAGAGGGGAGGGACTTAGTGCGTGCTTGAGAGGGGAGGGACTGCAGGCACGGCTGCAGTGCAGGGAGTGGAAGCAGAGCGCTGAACACACACGGCTCTTATTAAAACGGCGCTTTCTCACCGGAGTACTTTTCCACGTCATTCTTAAAGTACCGATACTAATGAAACGGAGGAATCGTAACGTTTATAACGGCATGGTATCGCGGTACCTTTCAAGTATCGGTACACCGTGCAACACTAATTGGCAGTAGTTTAAACATTAAACACTAGCAGACATGCTAGTGTCTTTTCCTGAGTTTTGCAACGGTTCACAATCAAATACAACTGAGCAAGCAATATTCCTATATTGTTGGTACAACATATGGTTTACTGACACCTACATGATCTGTAAGGTAATATTTTTCATTCAAAATAAACTTCAAAAAGCTTTAATTTATTATTTAAGGTCTTGCCATTGGCTGATGAACGACTCTTCTGTTGTGTGTACTGTTATTAGCTCCAGGAAAGGATATTGCCAACTTGTGCGTCTCACCTTAACGTAACAACATTGCTGCCTTTGGCCTCAGTGACGAGCACAGAAGGGTACTGTTCCGCTGGAAGAAGCAGACCTTGAGGCACCGCAGACCCCAGGACCTCCAGACCGGAGGGAAGGAGACGGTATCTACACTGCTGGCTTTCCTGGCTGTCTGCGGCTTTTATGTCGGCTTTACTGGAGTAATACAGGATGGCCTGAGAACAGAAGAGTACATCAACAACAAACACAAGAATATATAGTTTTACAAGAATATCAGTGGGAGGAAGGATGTCTAACATCTCCCTTAATAATACAAGGTAATGGCAGAAATTAAATCATTATTTCTGTTGGAAACAATCCACATTTTATCCACACCAATAAATCAGGTTAGCGATGAGTTATTCCACACCTTCAAGGTTCACTTCTCAGTAGTGAGAAAGCATTAACTGAGGACTAAATAATTATGCACTACTCTTGAGGACTTACTTATATTGTACATTGTGTATTTACCTTCTTCTTGTCATGTGGAACAGGGTACTCCACAGTACATATATCCAGCAGAAGAGACAAGTTGTTCAGAACCTGTTCGGGGAATGGCGTCTTGTATGTGTCCATCAAGAGTTTGGGCAGAGCGTGGGCCCACAGACCTTGACTGTACTTTAACAGAAGCTCCTTTATTCTCTGACGCACCTCAGCAGGCACAACATCAGCAGAAGCTTTCGAGGCAGGGCAAGGAACAGGTTCAGAGTTAGGGGCGAAGGTGACCTTTAAAAGGGGTAAAACCTCAGGGCCAGGATGGAGGGAAGAAGCTGATGGAGGAGCTTTAGTGGATGCCAGGCAAGTCCAGGTAGGGGCGAAGGAACGAGTGTTTTGGATGTGGGTAGTTGTAGGAAAGTTGTGATTATCTCCACCATCATTGGGATTGACTAGATTAACAAAGGGCTGCAAATGTGGAGCAAGTGCTGGGTTGCGGGCGGGACTGCGCAATGTGACTGAAGACAATGGTTTACATGGAGAGAAAGTGACAGTTTGTGGAGGAAAAAGGAAGGTGGGCTTAGCTAAGGGGGAAAGACTGGGTTTAGGGACAGGGATAGGACAGCGGGGGGTTGAGGAAGTTGTGTCGGATGTTGGGGGACAGGTAGAAACAGGTTTGGTGAAACTTCTTGAATCGGTGGGTGGTGCTGGAGCCCCATTGGTCATGCTACTTTTACGAACAGTACTAGTCTTAGGGGGCAGAGGAGGGTAGACGAGGCGGTCCGATCGGCTGGGAGATTTTTCCACCTGTGAGGACCAGACGGGAGACAGAACGAGGAGGAAGGACATTTTACCAGTTCCTATTCAAGTTGTGTCTAGGTATTGAGAATACTTTTGATGGACCCACTTTACCCATGTATTCGCAGTTTTAGCAAGTATAATAAACAAAAAAAGTAAAATCGCATCAGATAATTTCACCCTTCCCCAAAAAGGCCAGATGAACATTTGCATAGTCCTCAAACAATACTCTCAAGGCTTTATTTACTGTATAATTATTTGTACATGAACAAATAAGAGTGACTGACTCACCAAAGCGATGTGGGTCCACTTTTCCAGATCTATGAGCACCTGAGGGTGGAGCGTCTGACTGAATATATCGCTGTAGACGGCTGGTAGTTTAGACAGCCACAATCCACTGAAGTACATCATCAGGAGTTCAGTTATTCTGCTCTGCATCAGCTCCACGTCATACAGACGGGACTGAATGGGGAGATTTCACATTGATCACTACTCTGATTTAGTCACAATAACAGGCAGATACATTTTATGAATTAAGGTTTCATTGATAAATCTAAGCAGTTATGTTATGTTGGGGATAAATGAGACAGTAAGCACAGAGAAAGTATATTTTGTACCTTGGGTTGACCAAGGTTGGAGACCTTTTCAGGAGGCTTTGCTGTGAAATGTTCTGCAAAAGGAGAAGAAAAGGTTAAGTGCTGATATTTGTAAACGGTTTGAGGCAGATTCTGCAGGATTTGGTTAGTCTGGTAAGCATCAAATGATTTTTGTTTTGGCAGTGTTGCCTAATGTTGATGGTAGTGGTGGGCGATATTGAAAAATATATTATCACAATATTTTTCAAGCAGTATCACGTCAAAAAGATGAGTTTGTCTACGTTGTCAGCAGTGAGGGCAGATCTGTTGGCGGTAACTATGTCACCTGCCGTCGAGAAAACCCTCTCGCTGGGGACTGAGACTGACTCGGATGTGATTGAGCATGTTTGACGTGTTACCACTAGCATACCACACCGCTGTCGAACAACGCCGACACACCGTCCTCGATCCACAACCCGCACCCCATCATTGTTGTAGTCCACAGGGAACCCGAAATGTTCCCACACAGCTGATTTAAAAGAAGCAGGTGGGTCTTCTAGCTCCTGTGTGTTGTGTGAACTCGCCAGAGCTAACTTTTCTTCTTCATGTATTGTGTTCGTTTTGTTCTTGTTCTTCATTTGTTATTTCTGGGCGGCTGGCTTTTGGGCGCAATACCGCCCCCTGGATTACATATAGTGTAATACTGCCCTGAGTGACAGATTTTTTTCCCACTCGTAAAAAAAAGCGTATTCGCCATGTGACTGCATGTGCCCAACTGTGACGTCCGAACCGTGACGGTACGGGACGAATACCGTTACACCCCTAGGCTTGATATATGGTGAAATTAAAATCAGTAGGTGAGGCTGGGGGAGCGGGAGGGTTAGAGGCTCTCCGTCCGCTGTCATAGCCCCCTTCGCCGCGCACGGAGAGCCTCTTCCCCTCCCGCTCCCCCAGCCGTTCAAATCCAGTTTTGGACAGTCTGCCGTGGTTCCATCCCATTTAAAGTGCTGTTCGAGGCTCGGCGTAACCCTTGAAGCACACTCTCCAATCGCAGAGCTTGAGGACTATCACGGGGTTTGTCAAACAGAGCACATGGTGTAGTCCAAACGATAGCTGGGGATTCTGGGTTCTGCCATCCTTTACTCCGAAAAAATATTTGTTTCTCCGAATCGAAGGGGGAAAATACAAAAGTATTGCACAGAATTTAAACCAATCAATGTTGTGTAATTAACAGGATAACAGGATAATCTGGTGTTTTTTAGTCGATGAGTAGTGCAGATATCACTGTAAAATCCATCGACAGTAAGGGGAATACCTACTTCCGGGTGTACAATTCTCCGTTATCCAATGGGAATGGACGCTCACATTGCCTTTAAGGGCAGCTGACACAAACGAATGCCGTGCTTCCATGAGCGTCAAATCCCGCCGCAGATGGGAATACATTGCAATCAGTTGAAAGCTATTTGCGTCCCTTTATGAAGCTGAAGGAGCCTAGGAGCGTCACAACTGCACGCCACGGACACTGACCAAACGTCGCTCCTGGACGATTATGGAGTGAGAGTGTGTTGGCTAACCCTAACCCTAGCCGGACAGGGGATCGTGTCCGTCTCTGTGGCTTCAGGCTTGATCGCCGTTCAAATGACAGTTTTAATGATCTCAATGGGAATGGTTAGCGTTTCATATGCACGCAAATAAAATAAAAATATAAGCCAACAGAATCAACCAAGACAATAAATGAAGTGCAATACTGTCTGAATCCTGACTAGACGGCTTTAGAGCATGTCTTTCACAACAGTTTTTTTTTTGTTTTGTTTTTTTATCACGATAGATACGATATCTCTGAAAAAGCATATCGTGGAGACCTAATATCGTCACGACGATATATATCGGGGAAGGGATCAACTGTGTGTTTCAACAGTGACAAGACAACATGACATCTAAATGGCCCTGACACACCAAGCCGATTTCGGCCGTCGATGAGCGTCCTGTCGCCCTACTCAGATTGGTGTCCCGCACCGTCTTGTCTTTTCGGCCGTGCCGACACCTTCCGCTGCCGATTGACCAAGTTGAATCGGCAGCTGAGGCTGTCGGCAAAATAAATCACTCTGATTGGCTGTTCAGCTTAGCGAATCAGTGCATGAGAAGCGAAACGGAAGTGAGGTACGCAAACAAACGATTAGGCACACACAGACGGCTATTCTTTTTCATTTACATTATATAATGCTGGGTAGCTTGTGAAATTCATCATGGGATCAATAACATTTTATCTTAACCTATAATAATACATGATAAACTATTTCTTGATTATATTTTGTAGTATTCTGAATCTTCAGATGCTAAAGTTATCAAATAAATGTATCGCAGTATAAAGTAAACTATTTACCTGAATGGGAGTGGAGCAGTACAGTACTTAAGTAAATGTACTTTGTTACTGTCTACCGCTGTTCATTGTTCAAGATTGAAATGTAAATTTGCAAGACGGTTTCTGCCCCTCTATTCACATGTAAACTTTCATACGTGAGGTTGGCTTAATTCTCCAATTATCCTCCACAATCTGCCTAGAAGTATTTTAATGTTGTAGCTGTTCAAGATGGTCATTTTAGGGTGCGTTCACACCTGCCTTGTATAGTCCGGTTGAATCGAACCCTGGTGCGTTTAGCCGTGAACACAATCCGAGACCTCTTAAGTGAACTAAACAACCGGACTCTGGTCCGCTAAAATAGGTGGTCTCGGAGCGCTTGCTTGCGAACTCATTGCTGGTGTGAACGCAGTCCGCACCAAAACATAGGACGCGTAGTATTTACGTGTTACAAGAACGCGGATATCTTCAAAATCTTTAGCGAAAGAGTCTTTCAAGACATCCGTGGTTGTTTAGTTAAAGAGTGAAGCAGAATTAAGTGTTGAACAGTGTCGTGTAGGGTTGGGAACCGAAACTCGGTTCCAGATGAGAACCGATAAAAAAATGCCGGGTACCCATACAAAATACACAATTTCGGTTCTGCTTAACAGTAGACCCTGTATTCCACCGGGTCCGTCTGTGCCACGGCGACCCGGTAGAATACAGCCAGGGTAAGGGCGGACTGGCCATCTGTGTGTTCTGGAGAATCACAGAACAGCCGGTCGTCAGCGGGCCGTTGACAGCTGGCTCGGTATACTGACGGCCGGTGTTGTGTCAAATGATGCACCCCCATCGTGAAATGCACCCCCTGGCCTGCCGTAAAAAGCGCCCCCCCAAAAAAAGATGCTTCTATTAATCCCACCCTCAAGCACTTTGGAGGGTATAGTTGTAGGACTAGTACCAATAAATGGAGCAAGTTTCATGTATGTGACACGTGTATTGTCAGAGATAGCAAGGGGTGCATATCGTGGCAACCAGGCTGTTCATAAAAAGCACCACCCAAAATAAAAAAAATTATATTAATCCCACCCTCAAGCACTTGATGTAAAAATAAACAATACATTGTAAAGCACAAGTACAAGCAAAAGTATACAGACAGGACGTCACAATTAAATAAAAACATATTAAATAAAAAATTAACTGAAAAATAAGTGACGAATGAATGCAAAATCCACGATTCGACAACCCAACCATCAAAAAGACAACATAGAATAGCGGCCTATACATTCAAATGCGCGTTCCCATGTCAAGGGATGCATTTCACGACGGGGGTGCATCATTTGACACAACACCGGCACCGCCCTTAATTTTTTTAAATGGCATCATGTAAGTTACAGCGACAGAGGTCCACAGTTTCCCCGCAGCGAGGCTCCCCCTGCCCTCCCGTAGAGAGTTCACGAGCTCAGTCACTTCATAACACCAAAGATGGATCGCGGTAAACGCTCTAAAGTGAGGCTCCACTACACTAAAAAAGAAAAAGACAAGGCACAGTGTAATGCCTGTTAATAGCTTGCCACAGGCATAGCTCAGTTAAAATAAAGCACAGCTATTGTGCAATACATTTGTATTGCATGTATATTTTTTATTTGTGAAAATGTCAGTTAAAGCTTAAAAAACAATTAAGATATTTTTGTTATCTAAACGTTTGACCTCTTTCTTTTACAATTTTGGAATTGAAACGGGGAATCGATAAGAACCGGAATCGATATGCAGAACCGGAATCGATAAATTTCAACCGATACCGATGACTTCCTGCTTCTCAAGACCGATACCCGATAATAATATAATATATATATTAAATGTACCTGTAGTTTTTGCACACCGGTGGTAAAAAAAAGACTAGCAGTGAGCAAATGACATGAGCATTACTACTATGAACAAAACTAACCCTGGGGTCGTCTCTGGCAAACTTCTTGCCTTTTTCAAAAGCCTCCTCGATAGTTAAAAGCAGGCATGAAAACGGGTCAGGGGTGAAAAAGGTGAGAAGGATATTATCCCAGGGGGGTCCGGGGGCATGCTCCTCCAGAAGAACATTTTGAACATTCCATATTTTAAAGCATCAATCTGATGCATTTTGAGATGCATCTTTTTGCCAACCTGGGGAGAGCTGGAGAAACTTAACTTCAGCCGTCACAGCCAGGCATGAGTTAGGGAGCACTGGATTTGTGAAAAACTCCCCTCTTCCTAAACCACTAATACCACAGTACTGGCAAACCGGGAGGAGCCGAGGGAAAAACAAGCGCCCCTCATCCCAATCCACCCAAACCGCAGTATTTTTTCCCTTTTTTTTTTTACCCAAAAAAAAATATTGTATATTATCGGGGCTATTAATACTTTTATCGGGTTTATCGGGATGACGTCATAATTCCTAATATCCGACCGATAATTATCGTGCAACACTAACCGATATCCATCCCGAGTGTCGTGTAAAGTAAAAATTCTCCGTCAGCTACATAAAAGTAAGAACACCTGTCGTCGGTGAAACGCCCCTCCTTACTGCAGAACGTCTCTCATGATATGTGTTATAATGTTTTTTAACGGACGTTGTCTGATTATATAATCATATGCGTGGGCCGCTAGTGTCTGTTGATCTCCAGATTAACAGCAGCATGAGAATAACCTGCCGAAAGTGCCGATGCTCCATGGCGGAGGCGCCGGTAGAAATTGCCGGGATTTGCGTTTTTACCCCCTTAATGTCTGACCAATGGTTGAACAGCATTTCCGTGCACATGACTTGTGTTTAAAGTTTATAGTCCGTTTGAGTTTTGCCCGTGTGAACGCAAACCGAACCTTCTGAAAAATGAACAAACTGTCGTCTGGTGCGCACTAGGGGTGCAACAACTAATCGACTTCAACGATTAAAATCGATGACCAAATTAGTTGCCAACTAATTCAGTCGTCGATTCGTTGGTGATGTCATCACGTGTGTTTTACGCACTGTTAAACTCCAACGTTATCGGTCTTTTTATCGGTACTGGAGACATTTAAAAAATATGACATGTATTATTGCTACATAAATATTATATGTCGCCAACTCGTTAAAAATGCGTCTATGGTGTATTTTTTATCTTTCTAATCGAGACAAGATCTTTCTCTCCCCCGTCTGTGTGTGAGGGGGCGGGGCAGTTTACACACACACGGCTGCTACATGCAGCACGGCGCGGATGGCGGAGAGAAGCGCTCCAAGGTGTGGTTAATTGTTACCCGTCTCGATGTGGACAATGCTCTTTGCCAATAGTGCAATAAGAGTTTAGCATGTAAGGGCGGCAACATGAGCAATTTGTCTAAACATTTAGCAAAAGTGCTCCACATTCTGACGGAGGAATGCACCGGGTTCGACCGTCTTTCTAGTAGCCCCATTCACGAGCAACGTTTCCACGTCAGCAACACACGGAGTTAACAACATTATACAGACATGGGTTAATGATTAGAGGTAACCGAGTTATTTATTTTGTTAAAGTTTCAGCTGTTCTGTCATCAGATTATTTAATACGATTTGTTAAAACATTGTTGTTTCTTTTGATGTGAAATATTATTTATTTAATTTAAATGAAAAGCAATGTTAGTTTTGTTTACAATTTGTCTAGTTAATTTAATAATATATGTATTTTTGATCAAGTATTCATCTTTATTGTCTTCATTGTTAGTTTCCACATGCCTAAAACAACCTCAAGCTAAATATAAAAGTTGATGGCTAAATAAGAGCGTTTGAGAAGTTGTGCAAGGCATACAGTAATAGTCCGAATAGTCGATTAATCGTTTCATTAATCGATAGATTAATCGATTATCAAATTAGTCGTTTGTTGCAGCCCTAGTGCGCACCAGAAAACGGACAATTAGGTGTGAATGCACCCTTAAAATGTTTTAAAATATATACTGTTAGTAGTTAAACCAATAATAATGCTAGGGCTGCAACTGACAGTTATGTAGGCAGATTTTTCTTAACGCTGTGTGATTAAAAGAATAAACACAAATAGCAGGATGGGCACACATATTTGCTATATCTTTCCCCACTGAAAAGGCACTGCACCGATAATGTTAAAAATATTGGCATAGTTCATCCCTGTGCTGCTTGGCTCGAGCTGTAGCATTGGTGGTGTGTGGCAGAGAGGCTATTGGTTGTTTGTATGTATACCAGGTAGTCTGTTCTTCTTCTCTCGGTGTATCACAGTCTATCTTCCGGTTGCCTCTTTTGAATGACCAATACAGACTACCACCGCCTGCTGGTAAGCAGAGTTATTGCCACTCACACATGCGCATGCTACTTGGCCGTCGGCTGAAGTCTTTGCGGTATGTTCCAGTGCGACTGTTTGGCCAAGACGCAGGAGGCATGAGGCGACATAACAGTCGGGTCCGTCGGGACGTGTTCTTTAGTGTCAGTTTGGTGTGTCAGGGCCTTTAGCTTCTCAGTTGAATGTTTTTATTTTAAATCAAATCACTATCAGTTTTATTGGAAACAATTTATTTCTGTGCTTATGGTTGACCAAAAAAAAGAAAATGGTAAAAATAAAGACATTAAATAAGTTGACGGTTTTTCCATTATAAAAATGAATTTGCTCTATAAATAATATGACTGAATTACCAATGTTTTTGCTAAAAGGGAATCAATAAACGTTGTGACAAACACCAAGCAGGTCCAACTTACCACTGGGCTTCTGAACGTTTGCCAAGCTCTTCTCTTTCCTGTTGGCAACAGAACAGTCTATTGAGCATTTTGTACACTAACAAAGCTGTAAATCAAAACAATAAATATAATAAAAGAGCTGCCCTGAGCAATATTTTAGTAAAGGGTAGTAGACAAACAGTTGTAAGCATGCTAGTCTATGGTGGGAAAAGGGATGGTCCACATGTGTATGTTCACCTGCCAGGCACCAAACAATGTTCTACAGCTGTTCGACGGGCTGGTTGGTAAGTCGGTTGAGGAGCATGATGAAAAACGGGATGTCTGTATGGGACAGGGACGTGAGAGCTGAAGCTTCGGCCCAATTGCCTGATGTTTGGGGAGAACACAAGCAGATACTTTGGTTTATTCACTTTGGACATCACTTAAACATGATGCCTTGAAAAAAACATTATATTCTTCGAAGCATCAGATTCAAAGAGTGCTTTTTACAGAAAGCAAGCAACACTTTGGGTTTCCAAGAACTGAAATTAAATAACTGACAAAAATGTAATAATAATGCTGCTTTTTAGTGGCTAGACAATGTATAATCAATGTTGCCCCATAACGCTGTAAGTGCAGCCACTGCTCATCATTATTGATTTAATCCGTTATTGTTTACCTGTAGTCTCCTGAGGCGCTGTAGCTTCCTGAGGCGCTGTAGCCTCCGTGGCCTGCAGCGGACCGAGAGCGGTTTGCTATCCAGCTAGAGGGACCACCAACTATGGGTTGGCGGAGACTAGACCGTGGCCTCACTAAATGCATGGACAGGGATGTATAGGTTAGTTTAGGTTGATAAAAGGAGCAGAGACACAGAGAAAGCTTTGAGGAACTATATGGAATCACAAATAATGATTTACTAGGTTAATGTTTGCAACTCTCATCCCTTGTCTTGATAAAAAAAAAAAACTCTTACTGCCAATATAAGAGGTCTGACATAAGAGACAAGCAACAAGCATCTCTTACCGTTGAGCATGTACGAGTTGGACGGTTTGAATCTCATCTTGCAGTTGACGAATTGGGAGCGGCCAGCCCTCTTGGCGTTCTTCTGCTTGGCCACCAGCTCAGCAATGTGGGCCGTCTCTCCACACACTGCAGCAAAGCATTTCACCTAAAGAGCACATGCGTTGAAGTCTTATTATTCACAATGTGCTTTGTAAAAGTGAACTTTTGCCGCAGTTTTTTTCAGTTCTGTGTTGATGCTCGCCGACTGAGACACTGTTTATATGCAAATTAAACACCAGTTAGGGCTGTACCCGACTATCCGAATATTCGTTCGTTGGAGTAATATTTGGGTTTCAATTTTGTTATTCGGATATTTGGTTTTTTTCGCACTGCGGCTGCCAAATAAAATGTATTAAACTTCAATATCAACGTAAGAACTTGTGCCTCTTCGAGGGGTTCTAACTCTTAAAAGAGCCTGTGACACCAGTTTCCCCCATCATCCAAACCCATCAATTTGAGTAAATATTGTCCCCTTGAAAACCGTTACTGAATTGATTTTGGATATTTGTACTTTGATAACCATTAATCTGCCCTTCAATGTTGACCATTTTCTGGATCTTCTCGGGGATTCTTCAAATCCCGCCAAATTATGAGTGACGTCATTGCGGGCCAAGCGCTCCAGCTGCACCGTTCAGGATCCCAGCATCAGCATGTAAACACACGATGGCGCACACAGCAGCAAGCGATGACAGTGATGACAGTTTAATTTTGAATGTGTCCGAGAGCTCATATGAAGCTGAAGGATCGGTTTATGTTTTATCTGTTAGAAGTTTAGGAATTAGGTGCGTCAATATGGGCGATAATACGGTCATGTAGCCAGTGGTGGACTGGGACTAAAAATCAGCCCGGGACTCTCGACCGGCCCACTTCGGTACCGCTAGTAAATTGTCAACGGGGGGAGTGGGCGATGTGCTAGTGACTTATCCGACCGGCCCACTTCGGTACTGGCCCATCGGGATTCGTCCCGATGGCCAGTCTGGCACTGCACCCAGCCCACGTAAACTGACAATGGGGGAGCCTCACTGCGGGGAAACGGGGGACCTAGTGTCCCGATCGGAGTGGGAATAATAATAACCATAATCCGTGCATTTTATCCATTAATTTCTTCAACATTGTGGTAAAAAAAAAAAACACACTTTAATCCATGTTTGTGTACTACAATTACAAAAAGCATCGGTTTGTTTTTTCATCAGGAAATGCAGACCGGCTCAAACAAACTATTTTTAATCATCACGATCATTTAATGTATCATATGTTCGCCGAATTGACATGAAAGCACTAATAAATGTAGTTTAATCCACTTGAGTTTACAACTACAAAAATAATCAGCCCGGGACTCTCGACCGGCCCACTTCGGTACCGCTAGTAAATTGTCAACGGGGGGAGTGGGCGATGTGCTAGTGACTTATCCGACCGGCCCACTTCGGTACTGGCCCATCGGGATTCGTCCCGATGGCCAGTCTGGCACTGCACCCAGCCCACGTAAACTGACAATGGGGGAGCCTCACTGCGGGGAAACGGGGGACCTAGTGTCCCGATCGGAGTGGGAATAATAATAATCATAATCCGTGCATTTTATCCATTAATTTCTTCAACATTGTGGTAAAAAAAAAAAACACACTTTAATCCATGTTTGTGTACTACAATTACAAAAAGCATCGGTTTGTTTTTTCATCAGGAAATGCAGACCGGCTCAAACAAACTATTTTTAATCATCACGATCATTTAATGTATCATATGTTCGCCGAATTGACATGAAAGCACTAATAAATGTAGTTTAATCCACTTGAGTTTACAACTACAAAAATAATCGATTTGTTTTTATATCACATCCGACGGGAGGAAATTCAGCAGCTCTCACTACCGATTTTTAATCCTAATTTAATCATCATCTTCACCACGATCATTTATGTTTATGTTCGCCGAATTGACATGAAAGCACTGACAAATATGAATATACTGTAGTCAACTTCATTAAAACGTTATTAACGTGCCTAAACTCAGTAATTCACCATTTCTACGCATGACAACACACTTTGTCCGTGTTTGGCTCTCTCGCCGCACAGTGAAGCATTCCCCAGGGCTCGACAATAACGACTGCCCGATGGCCCGAGGCAAACTAGTATTTAGCTCGGGCAATGAAGCCTCACCTGCTGGTTGCCCGATCGGGCAATCTATTATGGCAATTGTGGAGACGTGTCAGTGCCTGACACAGGGTTCCCGCAGGGTCTTAAAAAGTCTTACATTTGATAATCTGAATTTAAGGCCTTAACCTCTTAAGCCCTGAGCCTGTTTTTCAGGTTTCAGGCTCGAAAATGCCACTAACACAACAAAGACTATATCTTCACTTCTAAAAGGGGTAAATTAATAATATTTTCTCTCAAAGCAAGGTTACATCTGTGAGTTGGATGTAGAAGTGTCAGAATCAATATAGATGTTTTTATTTTAAAGGGCACCTATCATGCAAAATGCACCTTTGTACGTCTTTTATACATGATTATGTGTCCCCGGTGTTCCAGGGAACTCACCAAGTGTCAGAAAACACAACCCTCTCTATTTTCCTCCTTCGCCAAATCTCTAAAAAAGGGGCTGCAACGGATCTGAAAAAAATGGATCCACATTCCGACACTTTTCTACATCACAAAGACGTACTCCGCTTATTGGTCAACTCTCCACCTATCAGGGGAATGAGCCACGGCCACGTGCATTGCCAAACCTCTCATTCGCATATAGGCTATCGGCAGGCTACCCCAGTCACATCTGTGTTTTTGGCTGCTCTTGGCAGGATGTCTAAGCCAGTTAAACCACGGACATGTTTATGAACTTCTCTCTTCTCTTCTCTTCTTCCTGTGTGTCAAAGAATAGATTTCAAAATACTGCTGCTGGTTTATAAAGCTTTGAATGGTTTAGGCCAAAAATACATTTCTGATCTACTGCTAAATTATGAACCATCCAGATCTCTCAGGTCTTCAGGGACTGGTCAGCTTTCTGTCCCCAGAGTCAGAACTAAACATGGTAAAGCAGCGTTCAGTTATTATGCTCCAAATATCTGGAACAAACTCCCAGAAACCTGCAGGTCCGCTGCAACTCTGACTACTTTTAAATCCAGGCTGAAGACTTTTTTTTGTCGCTGCTTTTAATTGAATTATTCATATCTTAGACTGCACTGTAACTTTTATCCATGTATTTTTTCTTTTAATGTTTATCCATGTATTTCTTCTTTTAATGTTTATTTTATTAGCTTTTCTTTTTAATGACTGATTTTAAATGCCATGTTCTTAATGTCTTTCATTTGTTGTAAAGCACTTTGAATTGCCTTGTGTTGAAAAGTGCTCTATAAATAAACTTGCCTTGCCTCGCCTCTCAAGTCCAACACGGATATGCCTCCAAACTAATGCTACACCCGGGATCAATACCAACCATCCGGGACCAGGCCAGTGAGGACACATCCAATTCTGAAGCTGTAAGTTTTTATTTAGCTGTGTTTTTCCTGATAAAGCTATATCTAGCTTGTAGTATGTAGCATGTAGCATGTAGCTTCGCCGTATCAATGTCGCCTCAACCCCAACTAGTAATCGGTTAGGTGTTTATATGTTCTTGTAACATTTTATTTTGTATGCTCCGCAGTCTTTGCTTTGTCTTTTATTTTAATTATCAGGCATTTGCGAACATGTTCAGACTGCCGTAATGGCGATCTGTGTGAAGGCTGTAAAGCCACGCCTAGCCTAGCCGATAACACAAGTATTTATTCTCCTATGTATTAGTATTTTGTATCCTCTAAAAAATCATATTGAGTAAGTTATAATAACAAACGTAATCTTCTGGAGGTAAGTGCCGTTTTTTCCAGCGTTATATAAAAGCTTGTAGTCTGTAAGAACGATCATATATCATCGATCTGTAAGCTAAGCTACGCTAAGCTAATGAGACATGCCGTTTTTTGCAGTGTTATGTAAAAGCTTTTGTATGTTTACTTGTTTGCGCACATGAATATAAATGGGGGTGTGTTAGGATACAACACTGTATGTATGTGTGCGAGGGGACACACACCACGAGTAAAACGGAGCTAAAGCCCTGGTATGTTGTTGACGACATGCATATACTAATCTAAACCACTTTTTTTTTTTTTGTGCTTTTTTTAACATTGCACAGGCTACGTGGCCAACTTGATGGACCTCATCTTCGACCAAGTCTTTGTGGACCCTGCACCATTATGAGCAACCTGACAGGGAGGAGGTCATCGCCGGGTATGCCACACGGTTCAATTTGGCTGCCGTCTGAACCTAACAGACATTTCACGGATCAGAGGACAACGCAGGCCGGAATCACCACTCTGATCCTGTGTCCAACGAAGCCCCAGCACCAGCTCACAAAGCTCCTGTTTTTTATGGGTTCAAATAACCGTTGATTTTGACAATAAAGTTCCGAGTTGATATCAAGTGTGTCGTGATTATTCATATTGGGATGGGTAAAGAATATTCTGATTTCAAAAGCATAAGGTTGTGTGTGGACTTTTTTTGTCGTACACATGGGTGTGTTATGCCATTGCTGTGTAGTATATAATAGTACATGTTCAATGAAAGATTGCATAAAGCCATATACACCAGTATTTATTTCCATGAACAATATTAGCATTCGTTTTACAATTTCAGTCAAAACAAACAAACCACTCAGTGCTCTATTTGCCTCAACTGTAGTCCAACTGTGTTCAGCTCTGTAAATATTCAATGCGTTCTGCAGGGACAACACATTTAAGCACACAGGCTCCAATCCAGGATGGTCCACCACACAGGTTACAGAGTCCTCATGTTCCTGCATCCGTCTTGACACCTAGTGTGATAAACATATATTGAATGACATGTGAAAAATGTATTCTCTAAACAGACAACTTAGTGAAGCTAATGTTACGTGTGGTATCTCCATGCAGCACATGCTCCGGTTCAGAAGGCATCGTGGCGCACTTTGCACATGTACCCCTTTAGAAAGAAGTCAATAACTGAGCTTTTAAAACACATGAAACACACATTGCTGACAACTGAGGTGTTGGAGTTATACTTTTTATCACCCTAAGTTATTGAACTTTCCAACGGTTGTTGCACGATGTTGGAAGAAAAGGACTGTAAACTATTAAACGCAATGAGGCCATTGTATATATGCTGAAAATATGAATGTCTCCCGTTATAAATATATATATGTATCGCTGTGTTTGCGTTACAAACTCTAAGTTACAAACTGTACACATTGCATTCTTGCTAATTAGCCAAAATATGAATGGAATAAGTAGCAAGCATCGTAACAAACAGAGTAAAAATAAATAGGGACAACAGCTTGTCAACTAACCATTCAGAAACGTCCTGCTGCAACCGAGATGTTTGCACCTCCACCAAAACCTCCGCTGCTTCAGTTTCTGGATCAAATTGATAATATGCTTGAACACATGCATTGCTCTGAGATTACATGTGTATTCCACACTCGTAATCACAGCAAGCATGGTAACGTGACTCTCGCCGGCTCTTCTGCAGGGGGCGTGGTCAGCTGCTGCTCAGAATTTTCATAGGCAGGTTTGGAATAAAGCGAAAATGAGCGAAACGAGACATGGCTAAAAAATGATCTGTTTGGTATTTTGAAAAATAAAATGTATAAATATACCTTATGTAGGTATGGTCATACACTATATCATTTAAATATAGCATGATAGGTCACCTTTAAAGTAAATTCAGATGGAACATAGTAAAAACATGTAAATTCTAATGTGCGCCTAAAAACACCCCATTACTTATAGTGAAAACCACCCTTGAATGATGGGTTAGTAGATTAAAAGCTTTAGACAAAGCTGAAAAAGCTGAAAAATACAACTCCAGAGAGATGAGTTATTGTTATTACAACGTGACTTCACTAATATTTAACAACTCTTTTTAGTGGGTTCTTTTATTTGGGTTTAAGTACATTGTCAGAATAAGTGAGAAATGGATTTAACTTCTGTTAGACAGCGATCATACTGAATAAATATTTATTGTGAATGTATGCAAAAATGTATGGCATATAGCTGTCTAACAGAAGTTAAATCCATTTCTCACTTATTCTGACAATGTACTTAACCCCAAATAAAAGAACCCCATAAAAAGAGTTGTTAAATAATAGTGAAGTCACGTTGTAACAATAACTCATCTCTCGAGTTTTATTTTTCAGCTTTGCCAAAAGCCACTGTGTCAAGTGTCCTTCTTGGGTTGCCGTCCGGAGTTGTCCAATATGGCGGACAATCTCGCACATGCGCAGTACATATCGGGCAGGGAGACCGATTGGGTAGTGACAGCCAAATCTAAATCACTTCGGTCAAAATGTCCGGTCAAAATAATTTCCCTTTAGAGCAATTAATTTAAATAAAAAGCAATGTTAGTTTTGTTCACAATTTGTTTGGTTAGTTTACCTTTTTTTTTTTTTTTAAAGAACCGTTAAAAGACCGGACCGATAAGGGGTATCGATAAAAGTAGTAGTACCGTTAAAACCTTAACGATACCCATCCCTATTTATTGGTATTTATTATTTTGATATTATTTATTTAAATATATCATTTATATGTATTGGTTTTTCAGTTGAATTATACGTTCAGGGTAATCAACAGTTAAAAAGATACTGTTCAAATTATTATTTGTTTTAAAGTTCAATAAATTGATGTTTTCAAAGTCAATGAATAATCGTGATATCAATTATTGACCAAAATAATCCCGATTATGATTTTTGCCACAATCGTGGATCCCTAGTGTGTGTGTGTGTGTGTGTGTGTGTGTGTGTGTGTGTGTGTGTGTGTGAGAGAGAGTGAGAGAGAGAGTAACAAGAGCTATATTCAGAGCTCTGCTGCCTTGGCTACAATCTTTCATCGTTGCATGATTGGTGTTTAGCTACAGTATTTAGCGTCTACAGCACCTCCGCTTTTAGGGTTGACGTAGACCCAAACGTCGCCCGGAGGTCCCTCGGTGTTGTTCCGGGAGCTGCTGCACTAGCTAACGCTACATTAGCAAAACAAACGCTAATTTCTTTTGCAAATGGTGCAGCGGGCTTCAAACACGTTCCTTCCACTGGTTTCAACCAAACATTAAATTCGATGTTTTCCAACCAAATACGGTTGAACTTACACTTCCCCATATTTATTTGTAAGTAGACTCGAAGAGACATCAGGGCTCGACATTAAGTAAATACATTTTACTTAATACTTTTGATGTGAAATATTATGTATTTCACATCAAAAGAAACAACAGTGTTTTAACAAATCGTATTAAATAATGTTATAACAGAACTGTAAACAGAATAGCTGAAACTTTAACAAAATAAATAACTCAGTTACCTCTAATCATTAACCCATGTTTGTATAATTGTGTTAACTCCGTGTGTTGCTGCTAGCATACATAACACCTGACGTGGAAACGTTACTCGTGGATCGGGCTACAGAGCTACTAGAAAGACAGTCGAACCCGGTGCATTTCTCCGTCTGAACGTGGTGCACATGTTTAGACAAATTGCTCGTGTTACCGCCCTTACATGCTAAACTCTTATTGCACTTTAGGCAACGAGCATCGAGACGGGTAAAGTTTAACCACACCTCGGAGCGCGTTTTCTCCGCCATCTCCTACTTGTGTGTGTTGCTGCATCTAGCAGCTGCGTGTGTATAAACTGCCCCGCCCCCTCGCAAGCAGGCGGGGAAGAGAGATCGAAAATACTAAAAATAATCATAGAAGCATTTTGCAGTCTTTTTGCCTATTAGAAACGGAGTTGGCGACACTAAAACTGATATATTATGTTTGTGTAGCAATAATTCATATGACATATATTTTTTACATGTCTCCAGTACCGATAAAAAGACCGCTAACGTCGGAGCTTAACGGTACCACGGTCTTTAATAATTCAGCCCCGGGGCCCCTTTAATATCGGGGCTCGGTACCCATCCCTACCAATAAACAAGATCAACAAATATTTTGGAGCGCAGTTCCACAAGCTACTAAACATATAAATAAAAATAAATTAGACTACAATTAATTAGATCAAATATGTTGTAGTGCACTGTCCCAACCTAGCAAAGCTAAATACATTTTTTTTCGATTATGTTGTTTTTGTAATTGTGGCAGGCCAAAATCGTAATTGCGATTCAAATATGATTAATTGCACAGCTCCAACACACACACAAGCACACAGAGACACACACATAAACACTTTTTTGCTAACACAGTTCTGTACTGTTATGCTGTTATGTTCAGTCATTGTTCTTCTGTTGAACATACATTTACTTCGTAAGTAATTATGGGACAAGAGAGAATCCATCAGACAGCATCTAAGACCTGCAAAAATCTAAATGTTCTAGGGGGAGGCCCCCCAAACCCTTCGTGCGACATTTCGTCCGCGCGCATTTTTCAGGGCAATCTCTATTGGGCTCAGGGCCATCTGTAAATTAGCTTAGATGGCCCACAGGGCTTAATGTCATCAGTGTGAGAAAAAAGTTTTTAGAGAGTACTTGTCCATGGACAAAAATTGGGGCCACTGGAATCTTCTTCTTCGCCATCGTATTTTACATTTTCCCACGGTTTTTACGACACCACTAACTTAAGTGAGCGGTAAGATTTTACTGCATCACACAGGGTTGGGTACCGAGAACCGGTTCGGAACCGGTTCCAACATTTCGATTCCAACGGCATCATTTAGAAATGTGAATTTCGGTTCCGCTTTTCGATGCCTGAGGAAATGTTTCTCGCCGCTCTCCGTAGCCTACTGTATGACTGCTGCGGGGCGGGAAATGTAGCGTTGTACCTACACTTCCTACAGCGTAACCATATTCGCCTAGGGCGCCAGATCTGTGGAGGCGCTGCGCTGACAGCTCTGGGAGGAAAAAAAATGTTTTGAACGTTGGGGCTCATCCTAATGTTCGGCCTTGATGTAACAACATTCATAATTAAGTAAATGTAACACCCTTTTCATCCCGGTTACACTTTTCATTTGCCCTGTGCGATGGGCGCTGAAAGTGATGAAAATGGGGGATGTTGGCTTATCTGGCACCCGCAGCTCACAGCCAAAGTGCGAGTGAACGTGGGGGCGAGCGAGGGAGAAAAGGAGGGTGCACCGATATGCGATGTTGTTTTTAGCATCTGGTGCTAGCTGCTCTAACGGAAGAAGAAGATGTTTCTACAATGATGTGGAGGGAGAGATCCTCTCCAGTCAGACTGAGAGGCTGATAACTACAGCTCAGTGAGGTAAGGACTCTGAGTGTTTAGATAGTTCACTTTAGTCCAAGTTATCTCAGTGTGTCTCAAACGTTTTGATCACAATTTATGTAAACACAATTTTCCAAGGCACTCCTTTATAATTATTGGGATAAAACAGGTTTGAAATCATTCCAATGTATACTATAGGACAGTAAACCAGACATATCGTTTTAAACTGGAGAGATAAAAACATATGCATAAATAAAATAGTCAAATAAGATATGAATGAACAACAAAAATAAAATACATTACATGTATTTGTTATTGGCTATGGTAGGTTATTGGTTATGCTCACATACTTATTTGATTATTAAAATGTAAACCAATCTTTTTCATATGGGTGTTTAGAGTTGTACCCCCTAGATCTAGTCTCTAGTAATTCTGCTTAAAGTGCACCAGATTGAAGCATTTTACTATAAACAGACTGATTAATGTGAATATTACTGTAAACTAACCTGTGTAAAAGTTTCTTGAATAAATGTACTTTTTTTGGTGGAAGAAGCATGTATCATCTTTTTACCCTGCCCCTCAAAGAATCGGAATTGAGAACCGTTAAGAACCGGAATCGAAAAGTAGAATCGGAATCAGAATTGTGGAAATTCAAAGGATACCCAACACTAATCACACATAGGGTTGGGTATCGATTTTAACTATTCCGGTTCTGCTTTTCGATTCCGGTTCTTTGAGAGGGTAAATAAGTCCCATGACAAACTGGGAGAAAAATATATTTATGAAAACATTATGTCAAATCTGTATTCCTATTTACAAATCACTTCATACTGTTTAATTTCTTACGGTTATTGAATACAATTATATAAAAATAATCACTGCATTGTTTAGTTAGTTCTAAGTGGTGCAGTTTGAGAATGTACAAATGTCCTCACCTCTCCCATGCGGTAATCCATGCGGACGACCGAGGGGATGCTCGTGAGGTAGTCTTCCAGTTTGGAGTAGCCCAGCTTCCTCAGCGGGATGCTCTCTCCGCACAGTGACCGGTACTCTACCTGCAGGGAGCTAAAAGACACCCCGTGTTTGCTGGACTGAAGTACAGACCGCAACATTTTCTTAATGGACTCACTGTCTGACATCCTGAAAAGAAACAAAATAAACATTAAACCGGAATATACTTTCCCTAATGGTAGAGGTGGGAAGTAACTAAGTACATTTACTCAGCTTTAGCTACTCTTAACAAAATACATCTTTACAAATTAAACTAGTGATCAGTGGACTATCTCTTTAACACAAGTAACAAAAAGTAAATCAGGACTTTGTCCAATTAAATACAATAAAATGCTATTTGATGCAACAATATAATCTAGAAATGTCACATGTATAAGCACATTTGCACACTAAAAGGCAATTTTTCTGTACATTGATAACTTGTACGTGCTATACTTTAAGTTACATTTTGCTGAGAATATTCTTTTACTTTTGACATTTGAACGCAGGACCTTTACTTGTTGTTACGTATTTTTGACAATAATTTATTGGAGTACTTCCACCTTTGCAAAGCGACATGCGGGGAGACGCGTGGAATTAGTAGGGCACAGGCAGACCGTTAACGTTACATTTCTCTGATCTTTTATATACCGTAAATTATAAATGTGTATAATATATGAGTGTTGTATGTCTTTTAAAAATGGACCTAGAGTCTGTTCAACTAAAGCTGATGATGTATACGACATAGCTCACTGCGTAAATTAGGATTGTGTTCGCCCCTCGCGTCTTCCAATGTGGTTGTTAGCTTAGCCAACGTAGTTAGCCGGTTGTCCGCCGCTTAGTGGTTAGATCATGGCCTAGGTGTTGAACAGAGGCTAATGGCTAGCTGTTCGTTAGAAGCTAGCGGTAAAATAAACTGTGTTATTTCGGCCCACAACTGACCCGTTACATTCCAGACATAATTATTTCCAATGTGCAATGACGTTAGCCCATGTTTTGTGACGGACAAATATGTCTCCATTGTGTTGCTATGGACTTACCTTTAGTTTTACGTTGTTGCCGAACTGCCGTGGTCTCTCCTGTGCTGCCGAGTTCAAAATCACGTGCATGCACGACACGTTAACGCCCACAGTCTCAAATGGTTACTGCCGGAAAGTGAATGGGAAGAGTATCCGTTGAAGCACGCGACGCAACGGATAATGTTTTCCTAACACTAATCTTATGAACATTTAGGTAGTTAAATACTTTGCATTTGATGTGACCAACAAGGCAATCTTGCAGAAAACGGTCGTTTTGTAAAACGTTAGCTCAATGTAGAAAGTATGCTGCTTTTAAGTACCGTGGGAAATCTTAGGATTCAATGTTAGGACAGTGAATTCAACAATAAAGGTAGCAACCTGAATGTTTCTAAACATAAATTAAAGTACTTTAATCATCATCAACATGCATGGTTCACAATTAGTTTTTTATTTCCAACTCAAAACTTTTGTTTGTACATTAACCAAATATTTACAACCACAGAATCAGTATACAGTACAGAGGCTATGCAAACACATTTTAAACCATTTCATTACTTGACACTTGGTAATATTATATTATAATATAAATATAGTGTACGTTATTAGGATATTAACACAAATATTAGACAGAAATACTGTACAGCAGTTCAAAGCTGAGCTTCACTTAAAAACACTCAATCTCTGTATAGGTTTTCGATAAATCCAACATGAGTAAATCCTTAAGAAAGAAGACTCCTTCTGTGCTGATAGAAAAGTTGACCTAATCTAATTTAGTAATATTAACATGCTTTCTAAACGGAAGCTTTTGAAAATGACCATTTGAAAACACCACAGAATTACTTCTACAACTTGTGGATCCACCATTAAACTTATCTTAATTTAAAATGATATAAACAACATTGTTTGACTGATACATGTGTATTTTTTAAATATGATACTAATCTATAGAATTGTTCCTTCATCAGTCCTCTGTTGGTGTGACTATGACCACTGGTGGTGACTGTGACTCTGCTTGGCTGCTCTTTGATTGAGAAGCCATGACGCAAGCCTGCACCACCATGTCTGAGTGTGGAGATGATGATGTGTGTACTGATGAAGATGAGCAGAGGTGGTGTTTTCTTAGCAGAATTAAATGAGGGTTCCTCAGTAAGGTATAAAACAATATCCAACGCCTCCTGGCCCGGCTGTTCACAGGGGATTCTAGAAAAAAATAATGAAAAGTTAATGAACTGGAAAGAAGAAGGAAATTAAGTAATGATGAAACAAAACGGAAAAAGATTAATATTGCTAAAACATGTGAATATGTGCACACAAAAACAGTGAATTTTAAAGGTAAATTGAAGAACATATTTAGTCACTTGTTGCATTCTAGTTTTCAGACAGATGGAGACAGTGGCTTATATATAATATACTTGTTTATACAAGAACTACACGCTCACACTACTGACCTGATTGCACGTTGCTGAATGTGGAGTATGCAGACGCAGTGTGTCTCTCCCATGTGTTGGAGACCAGCAGCTGGCAGAAACACACCATGACTGGATTGTTATGATAGTGGTCAGCAAAGATCATCCCAATCCAAGTAACATAGCCTGAAACATGCAATAAATACTGTCATCTCTACACACCATAATGAGAGAAAAACAATATATGCTTTGTGAAATTCTACCATCTACTGAAATAAAGAAACCCCACCCCCAAGTAATGATAAAGTTACAGTTGTGGTTCTCACCTACCATAGTGTATAAACAAATAGAACTTTAGCTGTGATGTTTTATTGTAAAAAAATAAACTTAAACTAATATTGTACTTTTGTCTCACACAAGTATCTCTGTTGAACTTAAGCTTACCGGGATCCATGGTTTCATATCCTCTCTGCATAATGGTTCGGTCTATGCGGGACACCAGCCATGTTCCCACCACAATGCTGCACAGCAGCCTCATAATGCAGTTACCGATCCCCATCACCACGTTGTAGAAAAAGAAGAAGTAGTTGAAGCAATGGAACGCCTTTCTGAAGAGGGGGTAGAGAAACTGGAACTTCAAGCTACAGATTTACTTTTGAAGTATGCCAAAAATATAAGTCCATAAATGCTAATTTCTAACAGTCAGGGTTTTCTGGCAAATAAAATACTTGATGTTCTTATATTAAAATATACTCACCTGTTATTGATAGCTAGAGGTTTTTGTTTATCAGTTGGAGACATTTTGTCCTGAAGGAAGAAGATCTGAACCAGAACTACTTGGAGAATGACCAGGGAGATGACCAGACTCATGGTCAGACTGAAGGACACACAAAAAATCAATCAACCAATGTGTCCATTCAAAAGCCATCACATATCCACAACCACAGGGAAAACATGCCTTACACTATAATTCCCAGGTTGTGGAGCATGCTCAGTGCTCTTCCGTGCATGAGAGGAAGAATCAGCCCATAGACCAAAAGCAGAGCAAACAGGAAGTGGACAAAATGGACAATCACGTAGCCTGGAGAGAAAATACGAATGAGACATTCAAATATTTCACATAATCTCTTCACACACATGTTGATTATGTTCTTATTAAGCTCATAAAGAAGAACTGTGTTATTGTTACACGCTACTGTTGTTTCATCAGGTTTCTAGGTTGTCTAAGGCTTTGCTGGGATGTAGGTTTTCATTTTGGGTTCAGTCGTACATCAAAAAAGCCTATGTAATTGCTGTTGATTTTGTTTTGAAAGCATTTAGTGATGAGGTGAAAAAGTTACCCCACAGTGTAAATGCTATTTGCCAACCAGAGTATCTTGCAATGGAAGCCTGTAAACAAAATGAAACAGAAAAATGTGTCGATAGCACACTTTGACATTCACATTGTGACCTGAAACAGATTAACAACCAATGTCAAACGTGTGTGTGTGTTACTTACGACGCTGACAGCAGAGCTAGGGTTGTGAAACTTTTCAGGAAGAAAACCCTTCTGCCCTTTCCACAGCCTCTTCAAGTGTTTCCTATGATGAATCATGTCAATTATTGTTTATCATAACTTAAAATCCATTTTCATATTTAGTTATTTTTTAGGTCTCTTACCTGTAACATGCCAAGACATGGAGACAGTAGGCTACAGAGTTGAGACTAGCAAAGAAGTTGGTGGCCAACCAAGCCTCTGGAATTAAAGAAATAATAACAACTTTACTCTGTTTAATTGATCAGGCCACAGTGTATCAATGTGGAGCAAGGAAGGAAGCAATGCATATTTAATGTAAATGTACCTATATATGGCATTAATAACAGTTACATAACTCACTTCTAGACACGTCAATGAACTCTTCCAGCTGTGTTATCATGAATCTTAGAGCTTCAGTGTCATTACAAGAAATAACCAGGTGTTTAAGTGTATCCTTCCACCTGCCAACTTGGTCAAAAGCCAAATCACTGACACTGTAGTCTGCCAGGGTCATCTAGAGAAAAATTAAGCGGATGCACAGATGAGGTGCTTTGTGTTTCCATAACAAAGTTTGTAGATGAGAGAAGTTGTTTTCCGTAATTAAACATGAGAGCTGTCCTGCTGTACCATGTATAGGCCTATAAGAGATATAATGACAGTGCCGATGATCCTGTTGGGGAACTTGAAGTAAGGGTCCCACTCATACACTCTTCTCTGGAACCAGCTGAGAGGCTTACTGCAAAAGAGACTAGTATGTTATTGAAATGTTGAATAGTGAGAAGCTGACATTTTAAAAAATGTGTAAAGGAAGTCTTTTTGAAAACGGTTGACATTTCCAAGATCTCGTTTTTATTTTTGGTAAACTGGTTCAAACAGCAGAACTAGTAAATCCCATTTGTTCAGGGTCCGCTTGACAGTAGCACCAGTGCAGGTGTGCGTGGATGTGTGTTCTACCTGTGAACAGGTGTTTTGCACAACAGTCTTTTAACATGTTGCACCTGGTGTTGCTCAGTCAGCTCCTCAGTGCCCTGGCAACAGATTCAGAGTATGTCACACAGAGTTTATTATACATAATGTTCAGGAAAAAACTGATAATTACTGCAGACATAACTGTGAAGGAGAATAAAATACAGCATAGAATACAATTATATACCATTATTTTAATAAATGTGACAATAAAATCACATAAGCTGTAGATTACTATTAGCTTATGGAAAATACACAGCAAAAATAAGATCAAAGGTTTTATTCATGAGGGATACTGACCTGTTCCACTTGCAGGTGTATACGAACTGCTTTTACTAGTATGTAGACAAATCGTCCCAAGAGGAAGATGAGGGAAAGGATGCAGGGCCACTGGATAATTAACTTCTGGTATTTACCCAAGATCTTTAAAACCACACAGAAAAAGTGAGTTATTTCAACAAACCAACAGGAAACACTGTTTTGTACAGCCGTATTTCTTTAGATTTGGGAAGGGACTGGATCCTTGGTGAAAGCCAGACTGCAACATAGCTTTTATAATGGATGTAGGACTCACTTACTATGCCATCTGGACAGGTGAATGTATCCCAGAGTGTGACCATTATCCTAAAAACCAAGCATCAAGACATGATTACATTCTTATGACATCATTAATTTGTCTAACAGGCCAATTTGTTGGATGTTTTTACAATGTTGAGTAACATAAAAAACACACCAGTGAAAGAAACCCTTTGCTGTACTAATCCACATTTTGAGACATATAGACATTTACCAGGACAGAGAGTAGAGTATTCCTAGCACTGCACCAGTTGTTCTGAAGGGTGTGGATAGACAGGCAAAGAATGGAAAATAGACCAGGCCCACCTCTAAAGCTCCAACCAGATACACTATAGCTGAGGAGAAGAATCAGAAAACATCACATCAATCAACATCATTTTTTAAAGTTGTGTCTAAATGGTTACCTCAAAGCTGTGAAGATTTAAGATGGGTAAGGTTAGGCATTGTACTTGAATGGTATAGACTGCTGGGTAGCAACTCTTCCAATAGTTTTCTGGGGTCAACACCTAGAAAATCTTTATTTCCTTTAGTAGCAAAGTAAATAGGTTTAAAATTAAGCCTGGATACAAATATCAAACAGTCGGAGTACCTCGGGCCCAGGAAGGCACACTGAAAGTGATGTAACTTTCAGAGAAGAGTAGCATGACGCTCGAGGACACGGCACCAAATGCAAACCCATAGGACCAGCGATTGCTCAGGCTTCCTATAGTATCCAAAGGCCTAGGACACAATAGTGACAGAAACACAAATTAATATTGCTGAATTGGCTGCTTAAATTAACCTGTTTAGTGTCTAAAAAATATGGGTGCCTATAACACCCATGATGCTATATGTTAAATACTTTAGTTGTGATATTGAAACATTGCTTCTAACTTATGTTCATCCAAGTTGTTGTTGTTGACTTACACCACAATAGCAAAACGTCCCCCCAGAAAGGGCAGTCTGTGATCGATGGCCAGTCTGTGGGCCCTCTTCTGAAGGAATGACAGCACCCCTGCAATCAACACCTAGAAGACAAGAAATCAATACATTATACACTTTGGTTTTGAACAATATGCTTAAGTATCTGCTTATTCATTTGATGTAGTAATGGTACTAAAGATTTCACTATTTAATTTGGTTATTCTGGTTTCCTAGAAATTCTCCATTTGTTTATACGGGGAACGCTTAACAAGGCCAACTCTTTAATTGTAAAAGCAAAATGCATATGGCATTGCTATGTACTACAAGATCTCTGTTCTCATCCTGTGAAATCATGTATCTCCATATTTGTGATATATGATTTTTCATGGTTACATGTTTCTCACAAGAGGGCCACCCGAAAAAAAGACAAAATAAATCATTGGATTGGTAGTAAGCTATGGAAAGTGTATTAGTATGTCACCCTCTCTGGAGAAATAAAGCAAACATATTGACATTTGGGGCTAAATAGATTGACAACTTACTGCTGGTATGAGTGAAAGATGCAGGAAGATCTCCATAGAGATTCCATTTTGACAATCCTGCACTGTGGAGAGCCTGGAGAAACAGTGACAGCACAAACAGAGTGTAGCAGGATGGAGTAGAGGGAAACACAATGAAACCAAACAGAAATAAATAACTCAAGTGTTGGAAACAGGATGACAGGATCCTTTTGATGTATTTAGCTAATGAACCTGGGTGTGGACAGGCGTAAAGGACATTACAACTACAAGAGACCATCAACCCCTGAGGTGATCCTCTGGTGACTCTTCTGTTCTGGGATGTCACCGACACATTTACATTTTTTTACAATTGACTCATCAGTTTGTCTTGTGTGGTGTTGGTCATTGTTCATATGCATTTCTTTGAACGTACTTAAGGAGCAACACAAATAAATAATAATTTCCTAATTTATCAAACCTGGCCAATAAAGTTGAGTCTACTTCCTATTAATGGTCCTTCATAATTCCAGTAGATTTCAAAATAAAATATTACACGTTTAATTCAATAACACTTGCGTAACTAATCTAGTTGCTGTGCAGAAACAGAAGATAATATTCTTGATCCTTTGGAGCAATTTAATAGTTGGCAGAATAGCTAGCTGCAGCATGAGATAATTATCCAAAAGTAGGAACCAATAACCCAATAAACAAAATTAAAAGTATTAAAAGTCATTGTTTGAATGTAGAACCTTTTGAAAATTATTATGTATACATTGTTAAATAGCTACATTATTTTGAGTATAAGATCTTTAAAACTTCATAATATGAGTTCTCCTTCATCATGAAGTTCAAGTGTATGTTAACTGTTACCCATCTTGATTGGTTATATCAGGTTGTTACTCCTAAAGTCAGTGTTACATTATGACCGGCTAAACAGCTGGTAGTGAAAGTAAAGAGAGGTAGCAGAGAGCAGTCGGCATACTTACAAGTCTTCCACTTGGTTTCTTATCATCCTTGATAAGTCGGTTCACTGAAATCCAAAAAGCTTTGTTCCTGCTCTGCTGTAAAGATCAGGGAAGTCACTGGATTCATATCACAACTCTTCATTTCCTGGTTTCGAGCATGTGACTCACACAGTGACGCATTCAATGACTTTCAATGATTTGCTTAATTATAATTTTGGTGTGGCTTTTTGTCAATGCATCTGCTCAAACTCTCTCTGTCTTTATCAAGCTCACACACACACACACACTCACACACACACACACACACACACACACACACACACACACACACACATACACACACACACACACACACACACGGCCAGTATTGACCTATGTGTTACTCAGTATAAGGAGTGTAAACATGTGACTCTCACAGAGATAAGCAACCGATCATTCACCTCCCGCTTTCACTTCACAAAGGAATTTGGTCCGATGATATAAATCCATTATTTCTCTCCTTTACTTCACTTACATCACGAAACACACACAAAAGAACAAATGTATAGCTTCCTCTTCTTGATTTTAGTTTTTAGCATCTGTGTTTGACCTTCTATAAACATAATCAATAATTATTTGTGGTATAATGTATTCATAAGAAATGAACAGAAATGAGTTTAATGCTGCAATACATGTATTGGTCATTGCAATGACACAAACATTGAGGAAATGATGTTTCCCAGATCCACAGGATGGTCCATAATCAGATCCTGATTGGTTCCCTGAGCGATGACATCATCCCCTGCTTAGTTCAGCAGCCCTCCTCTTTAGCAATCAAAATGTTCATCTTGGTTGTTCTGCAGAGAGGATCATAACAAGACATGGCTGTGAATCACTCAACTTTTGTCTGATGGGATTTAGGTACATTTCCTATCAATGTTGGTTGGAGTAAACCAAAATAGGGGTGGGACTCTGTTGGAGCGGGCGGGGGATGGGGTGTTGTGTCATTTGGAATGTAATACTGTATTGTACTGATCATTGTATCTGTTGTGTCCTTAAAACCAATAAAAAGACCATGATCAAAACAAAGAAATGTTCAACTGTTCAAAGAATCTGCTCAATTGTTTTGCCAGGATCTCTTTACCTCCAGAATAAAATATTTAATGCACAAATAATCTTCATATTGATGGATTTTAATAAATGTTAACTTGGCCCATTACGTGACTATTTATGTTGGGGGGGCCTGCCTTTTTTTTTTCTCCAAAGGGGGGGCCTGAGAGAAAAAGTTTGAGAACCACTGAGTGTGAAGGCCCTGAGAGTGGAGCAGCTGTGTGTGTGTGTGTGTGTGTGTGTGTGTGTGTGTGTACTCACTGCCTCTGGACACACAGGGTACACTCGTTGGCATAAGTGTTCCCGTCGCTGCCGCACACAGGAGCGAGATTCAGGGGGCACGCCATGATCTCCTCCGTGTCAGGACAGGAGGGCTGGCGGGAAGAAAAACACAGGATCTGGGGTGACTTACTGCAGAGAAAACTTGACCTTCACGTGTTAAAACATGTTTTGTCACTTAATGTATCTATATTTATTTAGATGTTATGTTTTATTAATGTATTCTTATTATGTATTGTATAGTGTTTAATGGTAAAGTGATGCTTTGTTTATATTCCTTTAACAATCTAATAAATCATTTTTTCACTGCATTCTTCTTTTATTTGTCTTGTTTATGTCTGTTCATATATGATAATGTTTCTTGAACATCGAATAAATAAAGTGTGAACATATGCACATTTTTAACTCCATTATTATTATTTTATCTGATACATATTTTTATTTATAATCTAATACAAAACGTATGAAAAACTAAGGCCATCACTTTTTTATCTTGCGCATGTTTGAATATTGACACAGTTATGTGTCAATATTAATTTGCTTGCACACACACACCCACACCCACACACACACCCACACCCACTGTGCTTCTTAATCATCATGATGTATTAATTTGTTATTGTGTATGTATATTATGTATATAGATGGGCTCATGTGATGTGTGCGCTGGCACTACCCGAGGCAAGGTTCAGAGACGAAGCCAAGAGGAGTCCTATTGACACCAGTAGGATCCCCATGCAGCGATTTAAACTGGTGAGGACACACACACACACACACACACACACACACACACACACACACACACACACACACACACACACACACACACACACACACACACACACACACACACACACACACACACACACACACACACACACACACACACACACACACACACACACACACACACACACACACACACACACACACACACACACACACACACACACACACACACACACCTTTCTCAGGAGTCCATAGTCCTCCTCAGCATCTGTAAAGAAGGAAATAATTGACTGCATTTGTGATACCTGTGCAAAAGCAAGTTCATAAACAACTCACAAAGCATCAAACATATCGTTAGCATGTAGAATGACACCAATAGACTAGAAATGACATGAATTTATGTTGGAATGAAGAAAGCGTAGTATTCTACCTGTGAAGAATTGTAACAGCTAATGTTAATGATATTACAGTATAGAGTAGAGTATATTCTTGGGTAACAATTGTACTATACTGTAAAGTGGCTATAAACAGTCTGGTATTTTTTATTTTATATTTCTCTCATTTTTACTTAAATATCTGTTTTCTCTTTGACAACAATATGTCGTTTTTGTAGCTGTTCAATGTAAAAAAAAGCTTTTAGTCCTTTTATTTTTCATTCTTTGCCATCCAAACCAAAGTCCCTGTGAGGACAAAGATTCATCTAGAACATCCTTCGAATGCAAATAATACCTCAAATAAAGTGTTTCTCTCTGTTACCTGCAGCCACGCAGATGAGCAGGAGTCCCAGAAAAACAAGTCTTCCAATCATGATGCTGGTCGATGTATAACTAAGAGAAACTTCTGAACCGGTCGCTGTTTTACTGGCAACATAATTGTGTGTGGGAACACAGCAGGTGCAAATACACACACACAAACACATGCACACTCTAGAAACATACAGTGATACACACACACACACACACACACACACACACACACACACACACACACACACACACACACACACACACACACACACACACACACACACACACACACCACACACACACACACACACACACACACACACACACACACACACACACACACACACACACACACACACACACACACACACACACACACATACACACACACACACACACACACACACACACATTGATTTTAGTTTTTAGCATCTGTGTTTGACCTTCTATAAACATAATCAATAATTATTTGTGGTATAATGTATTCATAAGAAATGAACAGAAATGAGTTTAATGCTGCAATACATGTATTGGTCATTGCAATGACACAAACATTGAGGAAATGATGTTTCCCAGATCCACAGGATGGTCCATAATCAGATCCTGATTGGTTCCCTGAGCGATGACATCATCCCCTGCTTAGTTCAGCAGCCCTCCTCTTTAGCAATCAAAATGTTCATCTTGGTTGTTCTGCAGAGAGGATCATAACAAGACATGGCTGTGAATCACTCAACTTTTGTCTGATGGGATTTAGGTACATTTCCTATCAATGTTGGTTGGAGTAAACCAAAATAGGGGTGGGACTCTGTTGGAGCGGGCGGGGGATGGGGTGTTGTGTCATTTGGAATGTAATACTGTATTGTACTGATCATTGTATCTGTTGTGTCCTTAAAACCAATAAAGAGACCATGATCAAAACAAAGAAATGTTCAACTGTACAAAGAATCTGCTCAATTATTTTTGCCAGGATCTCTTAAAATATTTAATGCACGAATAATCTTTTGACTTTTGACGTTTCTTAGAATTGTTCAGGAAAAAATAGTATCAAAAATGTACCATAGGCTTATTCCCTTTTAGGACTAAAAAGGTGAATAATAAATCTGTTTCCAGTTCTGTTTCATATGGGTGTTGAGAGATGTATCCATAGATCTCTCATGTTACTCTCAAAGTGCACCAGATTGATGCTTTTAACTTCAATATTTAAAAAAAAAAAATCCTCCCGGGGGAGCATGCTCACGGACCCCCCTATGTGAGGTCCACACACCACCTATAACAATAGTATTTTACCCCTGCTTACACCTATATGCCTCGAGCCTTCATTGTAACTGTCACACTGTGTATTTGCGTGAGGAGTGTTGCAGTAGAAAGTTCCACTGTAGGGCCCGGTACATTAATGGGAAACCCTAAATGTTTGAGCACCCTCTATGAAACATCAAGCTACCCCACAGCTCCCCCAAAAGAAAATCTCTGGCGCCGCCACTGAGCCTCTAACCCCGTTTTGAAGAAATGTGCAAAACAGGCTCATTGCAGCCACCTGTGATAAGACACACTTTTTTGCCAAATATCAGCATTTTCTTTCTTTTCATTTTTTGCACAGATTGCAAAGTGTTATAACTTATAGTTCTAGCAAAGGTATTGCACAATTGTATTATGTATTTTTTTTTTGACCACACAGAATTATGGAGCATTGTTTTATTATCACTGTTCTAGCAAAGTGATTTTTTTATTTTTTTGAAAGGAATGCTCACGTTCATATTGATGGATTTTAATAAATGTTAACTTGGCCCATTACGTGACTATTTATGTTGGGGGGGCCTGCCTTTTTTTTTTCTCCAAAGGGGGGGCCTGAGAGAAAAAGTTTGAGAACCACTGAGTGTGAAGGCCCTGAGAGTGGAGCAGCTGTGTGTGTGTGTGTGTGTGTGTGTGTGTGTGTGTGTGTGTGTGTGTGTGTGTGTGTGTGTGTGTGTGTGTGTGTGTGTGTGTACTCACTGCCTCTGGACACACAGGGTACACTCGTTGGCATAAGTGTTCCCGTCGCTGCCGCACACAGGAGCGAGATTCAGGGGGCACGCCATGATCTCCTCCGTGTCAGGACAGGAGGGCTGGCGGGAAGAAAAACACAGGATCTGGGGTGACTTACTGCAGAGAAAACTTGACCTTCACGTGTTAAAACATGTTTTGTCACTTAATGTATCTATATTTATTTAGATGTTATGTTTTATTAATGTATTCTTATTATGTATTGTATAGTGTTTAATGGTAAAGTGATGCTTTGTTTATATTCCTTTAACAATCTAATAAATCATTTTTTCACTGCATTCTTCTTTTATTTGTCTTGTTTATGTCTGTTCATATATGATAATGTTTCTTGAACATCGAATAAATAAAGTGTGAACATATGCACATTTTTAACTCCATTATTATTATTTTATCTGATACATATTTTTATTTATAATCTAATACAAAACGTATGAAAAACTAAGGCCATCACTTTTTTATCTTGCGCATGTTTGAATATTGACACAGTTATGCTTAATTTGCTTGCACACACACCCCACACCCACACCCCCCCCCCCCACACACACACACACACACACACACACACACACACACACACACACACACACACACACACACACACACACACACACCACACACACACACACACACACACACACACACACACACACACACACACACACACACACACACACACACACACACACACACACACACACACACACACACACACACACACACACACCACACACACACACACACACACACACACACACACACACACACACACACACACCTTTCTCAGGAGTCCATAGTCCTCCTCAGCATCTGTAAAGAAGGAAATAATTGACTGCATTTGTGATACCTGTGCAAAAGCAAGTTCATAAACAACTCACAAAGCATCAAACAGATCGTTAGCATGTAGAATGACACCAATAGACTAGAAATGACATGAATTTATGTTGGAATGAAGAAAGCGTAGTATTCTACCTGTGAAGAATTGTAACAGCTAATGTTAATGATATTACAGTATAGAGTAGAGTATATTCTTGGGTAACAATTGTACTATACTGTAAAGTAGCTATAAACAGTCTGGTATTTTTTATTTTATATTTCTCTCATTTTTACTTAAATATCTGTTTTCTCTTTGACAACAATATGTCGTTTTTGTAGCTGTTCAATGTAAAAAAAGCTTTTAGTCCTTTTATTTTTCATTCTTTGCCATCCAAACCAAAGTCCCTGTGAGGACAAAGATTCATCTAGAACATCCTTCGAATGCAAATAATACTTCAAATAAAGTGTTTCTCTCTGTTACCTGCAGCCACGCAGATGAGCAGGAGTCCCAGAAAAACAAGTCTTCCAATCATGATGCTGGTCGATGTATAACTAAGAGAAACTTCTGAACCGGTCGCTGTTTTACTGGCAACATAATTGTGTGTGGGAACACAGCAGGTGCAAATACACACACACAAACACATGCACACTCTAGAAACATACAGTGATACACACACACACACACACACACACACACACACACACACACACACACACACACACACACACACACTACAAACTTCCATATGACAACAAGCTTTTTGTGAGAGTGCACACAAATCAGACAAACAAAATGCAAAACAATCTTTTTTCAAAATGTATGAATTTTTTATTTCACAATGTAAAGAGTAACTATACACAATGCGTAACAGACTCAAACAGCTGTTTAATACTTAAAAATGTAAACAAATAATAATATTGAGCACGAGAAGAGAAAAATCACCACTGTAGTTTTGTCATGCTTGTCTCTACTCTGCGTTTCGCTGTTCCACTTATCTTCTCATTAACATATAAACCTTCGTTCTCGATTTCAACTTTCAAACTAAAGGTTCCTAATGCAGTGGTGGAGCATCATTGCGTCTGGATTATACCTGTGTTCCAGTTCAGAGATTTGTTTTAAAATGCCTAATTTAACATACCCAAATCCCTACTTTTACATCTTTGACAAAACAGGCTATGAAGTCGATAAAGTGCTCACATTTAGATGAGGATTTTGGTACGTTCCAAGATTTGTATATGACACAGATGACCCGTAATGACAATCTGTCATTAATGGAAACCCTGGATAAGATTTTTTTTGGACTATAAAGCATTACAAGCACAACTCTAACTCACATGGTCCCTGTTTATGTGTAGCCTGGCTTCTTTAATGTAGCATTGGAAACAACATTTGTTTGAAGTAGCTCAACCTCAAGCCTGAACATTTGAGTTGTTGACAGTACAGTAATAGTAGTGTGGCAGCTTATTAATGAGGACAGACAGGAAGTTTAGAATTTGGCAACATGACGAATAGATAGAAAAACGGATAGAGTTGTACGATGGAGCACACATTGGACATAATATGTGCTTTCTGTATCGAGCTGCTGACAATGGATAGAGAACTTAAATCAAAGCACAACTTAAACTTTACAAAATAGTCGCATCCTCCATGTTATGCTGGTTGATCAAAGATATATATATATATATATATATATATATATATATATATATATATATTCAGCTCCATTTGGCACAGATACTGTTTGTTCACTCCACTGGTAACATTTTTTTCTGACTTGACATCACAAAGTTGCTACTGTACATAATATCCACATCGGTGCTGGCTCAGGTCTGAAATGCTGCCATGCTGCCGTCACACAGACAAGCATGAAAGCACCAGTTACCATCTTTAGATCTTAGACAAGTCGAGTAGCAGTGAAGCCACATTTTGATACAGACTTTTCTATTTCTCTTTTACAACAGATTTTTGGATTCAGACTCTATATGTGCCAGTAATCTCACAACAATGAAGCACAATTCAGTTGTTACCCGTCCATTTACAAGCTGATCCCACAACATGCTCCGGCACACACACAGAAGTGCTGATAGTCTAGTGCAGGGGTCGGCAACCCCTGGCACGCGTGCCAGCATTGGCACGCGGCACCGTAACCAGTGGCACGCTAGGAATAAGTGGATTAAGTGTGCAAAAATATTTAAATTGTATTTCGGGATCCTGAACGAGGCCGCCGCCAGAGCGCGTCTCCCTGTTACCCGCAGAAGGAAGCCATGCACGCAGCGCAGCCCCGCTCTCTTTAACTTCAGGTGACTTTCTGCCGCTTTCCTCCGTGGTGCTGATCGTTTCACCACAGAGAGGAAAGCACTTCACTAATTGCAGTAGCCTACCCATAAGGAGCTGTACAAATGCCGCAGTTTCTGCGTGGCTGTGTATTTAGTTGAAAGCCCAGTGGCGATCTGCTCATCTCTCATCGAAATAATATGCTACAAAGGGGCGCACTGGCCAACTGTGTGTTGAACTTTCCTGTCGGCTCCCAGACCGTAGTCGAGGAGGGCAGACCTCTGTTTTTCTGCTTCCTCGTTTCACTTCCAGAAACATACACACGTTCTCTCACTGTCGCTCTACCATCCACAAACACGTATGCACAAGCCACACCTCTCTCTCTCTCTCTCTCAAAGGGACAGCGATCTCATCTCACTCTGCATGACCCTAATATCATAACATGTGTGTTCTGGAGAGTCACAGAACGGACAATCGTCCTTATTATTATGCCGTTAAAACAATTATTTAAATGTGTTTGTTAAATTCGACATCATGTAAGTTGCGCTGACAGGTCCACACACTGCTTCCCCGCAGAGAGGCTCCCCCGCCCTCCTGCTGATAGTTGACAAGCGTCAAGCTCCTCACCACCCCCCGTTGGCACGCTGATAACAATTTTTTTTGAAAATGGCACTTCATATGAAAAAGGTTGCCGACCCCTGGTCTAGTGTGTGGTCCAGTGGAAAGCATGCAGTATAATATTTCCAAGGAACTTTCCATAACCAATTCACATTTCCTTTCAACTTTTTCTTGAACTGCAAGTTTGTGATGGTCATCTTGCATCAACTCTGTTTAGCATTCAGTTCTTTCGAAGAGAGCAGGGCGAGTAAAAACAAGCCAGTGTAGCAGACTGCATATCTCGTACAGACATTAAGCAACCACATTATATCTTTTGTTTTTGAACAGTCAAGCATCATTCATCATCTTCACAAAAAGCCCCTTTTTTGTGCACCGATGCCTGTTGGTATCGGTCTTATACATTCCTGGGCAGCCTACATACATTGTTGTTGTTGTTTTAATGGAGTGCTCAGATTTCTCTCTCCACCATGGTACAGTATAGGCACTGTTCTGGACAATGTCAAGGACACAAATTAAAACAAATTAAAAAGACAACTTGATTATCAATCTTAATTATTATCCAAGAAAGGTTACATTTGTCTATTAGAATTACATTATTTTCAATAACAGAATTAGCAAAAATGTATATGATTGAAAGTAATTGGATTGTGATTTTTTTTTTTCTCATAATTTTCAAGATAAAAACAACTGCACTTGGTAATAAAGAGAGACCGAGAGAGCTTTGACCCTGAATATAAAAATAGTCATTCCGTCTTTTTAGCCGTTGGCAGTGAATGATCTGAAATTTGTTTTTTGTTTTTTGTTTATACGCTGTCGTGTATTCACGCCAGCGTTAAACGGCACATACACACAGTCCCACGGACTACTGCTAACAACTTTTAGGAACGGAGATACAAAACCTAGAGATATTTCCTTCCTTCATCCCACATGCCGTGTCCACTGAGGGACCAGCGTGGCTCCAAGCCTTCAGTCCTGCGCAGCATTTCAATCCTGCTGTCGCTTCAAGTGTTTCTTTCTGTCCATCTAGTGAAGGAGAAGCACCGGTCTCCGACCCTCACAGGAATATCTTCTTAAATATATTCATATATATTTCTTGCATTGATTTGCATTGTTTCAGTGTCACAATACCTGCAGTCTCTGCCTTTGTTAAGAGGCTGTGCACTGAAGTGCAGGTCCACTGACAAATGATAACAATTAAAAAAGACTAAAAAATAGAAATAAAAAATGAACAAAGTTCTCCTCCCCCTGCAGGTTAGTGGTCAATGTTTGCTGGGAGGGGGGAGGGTGGGCAAAGCGTAGCAACACCCCCTGATGGTATGTGGAATCAGACGCAGCTCTCCTTGGTCGTGTTGTCCTTTAGGAAAGTGTTCAGCTGTGAAATGTCCACTACCACAGCGTCCCGTTTGTGTAGAAGGCCGTCTTTCAAATGGTCCTCATCACTTTGGTCCTTGGCGAAATTTACAAACACCTGCAGGAAGGAGAGAAGAGGGAGGAGAAATTAGACTCAGCCTAAACTAAAGTCACCATCCAGTTGTAGACAGAGCATTGGGTGAACTCTTACTTGGTCTAAAGTTGTCTGTGAGACGGAGTAGTCCTCTATGCTCAGGGTGTCCTTGTTCTGAGAGAGCAGGGAGAAGATGCGGGCGAGCGAGGTGAGGGAGGTGGGCAGCTGGTACTGCAGCATGTTTCTGTGTTTCTCCTTCAGATTGCTGCCTGGGAGCTCCCGCTCGATGAACTCCATCACCGGACGGAGGTCCGGGTCTGGGCCCGCAACCCGCAGGATGATGGTGTAGCCATCCCCAAACCTGATGAGAACAACACAAAACACATTTAATTAAACTGAACTGTTTAAGTGCTAATCTTAAAAAGCTGGTATTATATTCTTAGATATGTGTCAGTCTGGCAACATGTGTTCCTACCTGTTTTTGAGATGCTGCACACTGCCCAGACAGCGGAACCTGCCGTTGACCATGATGGCCATTCTGGTGCAAAGCGCTTCACACTCCTCCATGCTGCAAAGAAACACACCAGGATGAGTTTTGTCATGTTGAGGTAAACTCACAACAACAGTATAAAGTTCACATATTTGAGAATATGTCAAATTCAGATGCTATAATCTAACCTATGAGAGGTCAGGACTACAGATCGTCCCTCCTTGACGATGTTCAGGATGGCGTTCCACAGAGCGCGCCGTGCTTTAGGATCCATGCCTGTTGTTGGTTCATCCTGTGAAAAGAAAGAAACAGATGATCAGATGCTGCTGCTGTTGAACACACACTGGCTTCAGTAACTTTGGATCACACTACTTCACTGCAAATTCATTCAGAAGTATTTTTTTTTAGAATGCACATTTACTCACCAAAAAGACTACAGGCGGTCCTCCTATGAGAGCGATGGCAGTAGACAGTTTCCTCATGTTGCCTCCACTGTAGCTGCCTGCTGACTTGTCCACATATTTGACCAAACCCAGCTTACGGATGCCCCACTCTGCCACCTAGTGGACATAATGAAGATGGCATGAGTGTCCACCATTTTCTTTTTCTTTTGTACATACACAATAATGTATTATACCAGTTGATTTGAAATAGATTTGAAAGTGTGATATAATTGCTCAACTAATACAATATGTCATAATAAATGGAGCGGGTCCATGTGTGTTAATGACATTAGTTAGTAACTGACCTCGCAGACTTCCTTCTCGGGCACTCCCCTCAGGATGGCGTAAAACTCGAGGTGCTCTCTGCCGGTCAGCAGGTCGTTGATGGCATCAAACTGAGGACAGTAGCCCATGTTCTGATGCACCTCGTCTATCTCTGAAGTCACACTGGAGGGAGATGAGCACATAAAGAAGAGCGTTATTACGTTTCATACAAAGCATGACAAAATGTTGCCCTGTTTGGACGTTTTCTGGAAAATAAAAGAAAGCTATAATATTCCAATTGCAAATCAAAATTAGACAAGAAAAATATGACTGTACTTTTATCCAATCAGGCTTATATACATTATAATGCAAAGGATTGGATGTACATATTTTGAGGTTAGATGTGTCTCACCTCTTGCCAGCCAGGTAGGCCTCTCCCCCGGTGACTGTGGAGTCTCCTGTCAGCATTTTAAAGATGCTGGTTTTCCCTGCCCCATTCACTCCTAGCAATCCAAAACACTGCAAGAAAAAAGGGAAAACAAATGTTTATTATCACAGGAATATAGAGATTTGGGAACCATGTTTACCACATAAACATTAGAACATAACATAACTGTTTATCTGTATGTAAGGTTTTGTGTTAACATCAAGTGTGTATCAGGTGCATGCTGTTTGTCTGTATCATACCTCTCCGGGGGGGATGCCAACACACAGCCGATCCACTGCCGGCTTCTGTTTCCTCTTGTAGATCTTGGTGAGCTCTTTGATCTCCAGGATGTCTGAATGTCCTCCTCCGTTCAGGATCCTCTGCCGCTCTCTGGCCACGTCCTCGTCTTCCTCTCCAATAGGCTTCAGATGACTGGTGGAAGACCTGCAGCACAGGAGGCAGGAAGACAAGAGGTCACACTCACGACAGAGATATTTTAAATCCAAGTTGTTATAGAGAAACTAAAAGTTTTGTATGGACACTTTGTGAGGGTCACACGTGTTAAAGGCTTCACCCACCTGGCCTTGAAGAAGAAGTGGTACTGAATGAGGACGGTGATGGTGAAGAAGATCACTCCCTGTATAGCCATTGCAAACAAGTTCTTGCCCACCATGTCCCAGGCCAGAGGGGAGCGGAACCGGTTTTCACCTACAGAGACACAACCACAATCCATTAAAACATGTTTAAACAATGTGTATACTTATTTCTCTTGTCAGGATTAAAAAAAGGATTTAATGAAAAACAAGTTGGCAGTAATTACCAAATCTCTCCAAAGCGTCGGCCATTGCCTGATTCTTCACCATGTCGATCAGTCCTCTGCCCAGACAGAAGTGAGGGAAGATGAGGAACACGTTCTTCAGGATGTCGTTGATGCCACCGATTTCCTTCAATAGGAAGTGAATATTAGAAGTTAGTATTGATTTTGATAGTCATCCAAAAGCCTCTTTTTTCTACACAATCGTTCACTTCTTTAACTATCTGAATCAAAATGGCTTACATTGCTTCCAAACAGCTCCAGTACAAATGTGGAGACGCTGCCATTGATTCCTATCAGTATGTTCACGCTGGTCAGAACCACGTAGGCCGTGCTGGGGATCTTAAAGAAGAACGAGGCCGGGTACATCAGAGGGGTGATCGACCATCTGGAAAAGAGAAACAAACATCAGGTTAGAGGGGAGAAAAGGATACACACATTGAGAACATAAGGAAAGGAGAAGCTAAAAGATGTATTTATTTTTAGAGTCAATGTACCCGTAGAGCAGCAGCAGCAGCGCCAGCACGGGCAGATTGGTGGAGGAGACGTAGGAGTCTTGTTGGAAACACATGAAGATAATGATCACCAGTGTCGCTGGGACGACGTAGTTACACTGCAAAAGAGAGAGACACATATGCTTTAGTAAGTTCTATCACTCTTTCCTCATTGTATTTCATCTAGATTGAGCTAATGAATCCAAGGGGTTTGAGATGTCTTACCATATCCCAGACAAAGTTGGCCAGCCAGTAAAGTAGAGGCTGCACTCCGCTGATGAACTGCATGTGCTTGGCTTTGTTGACTCTCTCTTGGATGAGGAAGACCACAAAACTGGCAGGGACAAAGGACATGGCGAAGATCACGCAGATGGAAACCAGCACGTCCACTGATGTCGTCATCCTGAGGGAGGGAGGGAGGACACAGAGACAGAAGACGTGAGAATTACAAGTGATGTCTTAGAAAGGGTCAAAGAGATGTTGATTCCCAAGTGTACTCTGGTATAGACAGTTAAACAGTTGTACTCACAATGCGACCTGGGACAGCTGCTCCTTGGTGAGGTTGAGCGGGTGATTGGAGGCAGTGATGCCAAACTTAGTGGGGTCTTTGTCGGATGGCAGATTGGCCCGCAGGATGCCATTGTTCATCACATTGAGGAAAGAACCGATGCTGTGCCAGCCCTTGTTGTTGAACCAGATCTGGACATAGAGAGGCATGTTAGTGTCTGTTAGCTCAGAGTAAATAGAGAGCAGTCTGTGAGTAAATTAGAAACTTGGTGATCAGGTGAGTGCCACAAATCTGCATTGGAGTAAAAATGATGGTATGTCTTGGTGACCTCAAATCTGTTTCCTTATATAGCCGTCGTGTTTTTCTGTCCAAAATACTTGATCAATGAAGAGAAATACATTACGCATAATTCATACATAGGGGAAAAAAAGAACAAGAAATGTATTGAATGTGTGGAGGTGAAGCTTTAGATCTTTTATTCTGCCACAAAGCAGGAACCAATTATAGAGTAATCAAGTCACACAAAATTAATAGAGTGAAAGAAGCCCATTGTGTCTACTTTGGATAATGTGGTGATGGAGGCTTGAAGGTAACCGGCAGGGCCACGTGTTGTTGTATAACCACTGTGTGTGTGTGTGTGTGTGTGTGTGTGTGTGTGTGTGTGCGTTTGCTAACCTTGACGTTGTTCTTGGTGTCCAACCCTTGCATAAAATTGGAGAGACTGTGAAAGAAACGATCCGCTGCAGTTCCCTGGAGGGTGGGAGAGGGAGGAAGTCTTCTTTAGCACATGGGTAAATAGACAATGTTGAAACCTGCTAAATATATAATAGACTATACCATCTAGCTACACTACAGCCATTATTATAAAAACATATAAATTAAATGAGTCAATCTCCTCAGCAGTTAGCCTTAACTTGACTAACTAAAACAAGCTCAGTACAGTTGACCTCATTAGTGTCTACTTTGGCATGAGCTTAGTGCAGTTTATAAATAATCATAGAATTAAATCTCTTACTCTCTCCAGGCGGAAACGTCTCTTCAGCTGAGCGATCGCTTCATCAACCTGATCTGCATGGGATGAAAGCTGAGAACCCCTGGCGCCCAGCGAGAACCCACCGTATCTGTGAAGAGCACACATAATGTTAATATCAGCGAAGAGCAGAGAGGCATTCAGTTTGATATTATCGACAAATTAGCTCAAAATGGGTCATGTCTATGATAATTTACCTGAACTCGTTGACCCAAATCTTGTTCCTTAGGCTGAAAAAGAAACAAAAGATAAGATTAAGTTCAATGAAACATAATACAACAGGACAATAACTAATTAAGGCATGTAAGATGAGTGTTACCTCTTGCCAATGATCTGAGCGTAGGTTTTAACCAGATAGTCTGAGATGTTCCTGCCAGTCAAGTTCTGAAGAGTGTCCGTCTCACTGATCTTCATCTGGATACACAAACAGACAAAATATGTATTAACATTTGTGTAACTGGTCTTAATTTGTAATTTTACATTGGTTTACACTTCAGTTTGGACTTTCTAATGATGTGATGTCACCAACCTCTGGTGGTGGAAGCCCCCCGGCCCCAGCGGGACACTCGGGGAGCATCCTCTTGCGTCCTTCACAGCTGCACTCACACATGGGGGAGGGATTCTCCATAGACCAGTTGCCATTGTCGAACATTTCCTTCACACTTTGAGAGACCAGAGGGGCCGCCCACTCGTCCCCAACTTCAGTGCAGTGACTGTCCCTGGAGCAAAGAGAGACAATTCTTAATAAAGGCTACCATAGTTGTGTGTTACAACGCTTCTTCTGTAGATGTATGATTTGTTATTTTCTTTAATGAATGATTACATTCTTCTAAAAACTCACGGTGAGGGTTGTCCATCCATGCAACGTGTCCCAAATCCTGGCTGTTCTGTGAGTGCGCTGTGTAGTTTGTTGATGTGAGGATCTTCAGGTATGTCATTACTGCAAACACATAGAACACATTGCCTTTAACATCACAAAGCATTTATTAACTACCTTGAAATGGAAATACATAGAACAATAATGTTGAACAAGATTGCAGTCAATAATAGATTGACATTTAAAATATCTTTATCATCAATTTATCACACCACCACTCATAAAACTTGTTTCTAAAGTTTCACAGAGTACTAAAATAAATACTGAATGCAGTGCAGTTTTCAGCACTTATTCGTTGCCTAGCTTGTGGATTTAAAATACACAAGTTATGTAACATGCAACCCTTTGTGAACTGAGGTAACCTCTTACATATTTAATGAGTGGTGCACTTTGTAGATGGAAATACCACATTTATATAGAAAATGTGCTTTGAAAGAGATGATGCGTTTGAGGTGAATTTAAGATTAAAAAGTGCTTTTAAAGGATGAATGTAGAACATTTTCTTCAGACATAAAGAATGGTATCCCACCTGATGAAGGTAAACTGTTCTCCATACATGCTGGAATCCAGAGATAGACTTGGGTACTTTCCAAACGGAGGGACAATCAGACTGAATATCAGGGCGATACACACAAACACGGCCGGGAGAACAATCTGAAAAATAATACCATGATAATTTATCACAACTTGCACACATGAATACTAATTAACTTTTGCTTAATTTGAACAGGGTGTATATTTTCTGCAGGAGAACTGTTTTTGTAAACAGTAAAATATTTTTAAAAGCATTAGTGTACCTGAGCAAAGAAGCCTTTCCTGGAGCGCCGAGCGTAGAGGAATCGTTTCCAGAGGAGAGCAACAAACTGCTGTCTCTTCAGACTCCAGCCTTTAACCTGGTATGAGCCTTTTCCATCTGACCCACTGAGCCAGTCAGTCTCACGGGATTCTGGACAGAGAAGACACGATACATATAACCAACTTGTCTTGTGACCTGATTTTGTAATATTTCAAATAAGTCAGTAACCACAGAATATTTAAGATTACAATTTGACTGGCACAAAGCAATTGATCTGAATGTTTTGCAACACAAATTCAAAAACGTGTACATTTTTTTTTCTGTTAACAATAAGATTTTTGCTACCATTGAATTGAACCCTGGGTAGTGAAGGCCTACCTTCAGAGTCATTGAGTTCAAAGTCGTCTTCAGTGAAGGGCTTCAGGCAGCTCTGGTGGTCTCCGAATGCATGATGGCGACGAGTCCTGGTTGGAACAACTCCATCTGAAATCACATGAGGGTCAACATGTTAATATAACAATATGGAGATATTAGGAGTGTGCTGTAAATCTTGCAAATGCAACACGCATCTTACCTGAAAGCTCAACAGCATCCACTCCACTGTCCTCAGCAACTTTCAAGAAAATCTGCATAGTGGAAATACACACAATTAGAACATCAGAAGAACAGAGAAATTCCATCCAGACAAAGTATATAACTGCTCTAAGTTTCATTCAGCAAACTGAGAGCTTTTCACTGCTTCTCACCTCTTCCAGGGTGGTATCAGATATTCCATAGCTGGATATTCCCAGGTCGGTGAGTCTGTCATCCAGCTCGTGGAAAAGCTCGACAAAGGCTCCGTCTTTAGCAGATTCGTAGGGCAAGACGTAGGTGATTTCGTGACCAAGGTCCTCAACCAGGCGAGCCTCTTTGACATGTTTGAATATCAGGTTGGAGATAAGCGACACATCTGTAGGGAAGAAATCAGCAGAAAAGAGTGAGATGTTTGTGAGGGGAAATGATCAAATCAACATACTATATGCCTTATTTTGCAGGAATAAACCACCATTTTGTCAGTTCTTACCAATAGTGGTGGTTTCACTCTCCGGTTCGCTGCCCAGACCAGCATCTGAACTGCTTTCTGATACGCTGTCCTCCTTAACCAAAGACAAAAAGGTCTAAGTAAATTGTACTTAAACAATGGAAATGAGACAGCTTCTTGTGTATCATTTAAAAAAAAAACACAGGTTCTCCCAAGCAATCTTTCTTACCTTCTCAGCCTTCTTGATGTAGGACACGGTGCTGGCAGAGTTCCTGCAGGACTGAAGCGCCAGGTCGTAGTCTCTCTTGACCAGGGTCAGGTAGTAGCCCGTGCCCAGCTGGGTCTTCAGGAAGAGGGAGGAGCCTACGCAGCACAGCTTGCCGTGGGAGATGATGGCGATGCGGTCACCCAGGATGTCAGCTTCGTCCATGTGATGGGTGGAGAGGATGATGGTGCGGCCTGAGGGAGGAACACAGTGGAAAATGTAGTTTGTAAAAGAGTAGTCCTTTCAGAAGTTGTTGGAAAGAATGACTGTTACTGAATAAGCAGTAAATGCAGGTTAGTTTACCTTGTCTATATTTGAGCAGCAGGTCCCAGATGCCCCTGCGTGCGTAGGGATCGACTCCAGCAGTAGGTTCATCTAGGATCACCACTTTTGAACCCCCAACAAAAGCCAGGGCCACTGAAAGCTTCCTCTGCATCCCTCCTGCAAAAACAAAACAATGAAAAAGTCAGAATGACATCTTTAAAAAGGACTATCTTATATGACTTGTGAGATGACTAAAAGAAAAATAAATTAGTGATGAAACTGACCAGACAGGGTGTGGGTGCGAGCGTTTCGTTTGTGAGGCAGTCCGACATCGTTCACAATCTGTTCCACCTCTGCCTTCACCTTTTCCTCCGACAGCCCCTTCAGACGGGCGTAGAACCAGATGTGTTCCTCGACTGTCAGCCTGAATAACAAAACAGCAAGAAATCACACAATTAGCACAAAAAAAGCATCTTCACTATGCAAAGACTTCTTGATGCTGTGTATACGTACATGCTGAAAAGTACGTTGTGCTGCGGACAGACACCCAGATTCTGCCTGATGGTGCTGAGTTCGCTGCGGATGTCCTTCCCGTGGATATAGGCGGTGCCAGATGTGGGTGGAAACAACCCTGTGAGGATTGACCTATCGGAAAACAGGTAGGAACATAACAGTTAATTACCATAATTTGCTTAGAGTAATGTAATCGTACAGCGGATAATCTGTGTATTATCTTACATAATGGTGGTCTTGCCAGCTCCATTGTGTCCGAGGAAGGAGGTAATCTGTCCCTTATAGAACCTCAGGGACAGCCCGTCTACAGCCAGCTTGTTTCCATGGCTGTACACCTTCACCAGATTCTCGATGTAAACACCTGGCTCGATGTGGCTTGGTTCCTCCTCAATACAAACTGGGTAAAAATAAAGAAAAGGACAACGGTATATTAGCCATGAGGTGAGCTTATGTTTGAAAATACACATTAAAGAAGGGATCATGTATCTGTTCTTTAAACTTAAGTCAATATTTCACCAGTGGTTTTATATCTGGAAATTAATCCTTAAACAGAAATGCAATTAATTGTAAGGATAATGATTTGTACCTTCAGCGTTGCCCTTCTTTGACAGAGGGGTGGAGATGTTGGGGTTTTCTTTCTCTCCACACCAGTACGACTTAGTGAAAGGGAAATACCACGGCCTAGGGATCCCATACTGACCTGGAAGAGAATGAAATGGTTAGTTATTTAGTGCAGTACACCGAAAGAACCCTAATTATTTAACTGTGCATTGTTGATTTAGCTCTTTACAGGAACAAATACCAACGTTGTAAACCATATCCATGACTCACCAGGGAACACAGCTTCAAAGTACCAGGTCATTATTCCGTAGAGCACAGCATCAAACAGCATGAGGGAGATGGAGGTGGTCAGGTTGTAGCTGTCGTCCTCCAGGGGGCTGGCCAGCAGGTTGGACCACTGGATGCCCACCCCTTGCTCTTCAAACAGGGCGAAGTACTCACAGCCAAAACCGAACGCCACAGGAGAGAGCAGACTCTGTGAGAACAACAGAGGAGCCAGAGTTCAGATGAGAGGAAAATGCAACACTCAACAAAAAATACTTCCTGTAATAATGTACATATTTATATTATTCTTCCACACACCACAATGAGTTTTGCTCCAAAGCCCACGTAGTCCTGCCAGGCGACACACAGCACGTAGGGCAGGTAGAGGGTGAAGTAGATGATGCCACCGCAGGCGGCTGCCAGATTGGCGCGAGAGAAGAGAGTGCTGATGAGGAAACACTGCATGATGGTAACAATGCCGAAGGATGCCAGGAAAATAAACACTACGCCTGGGTCACTGTAAGGCAGCAGGTTGCCCATCTGAAAGAAATGGAAAAATAAAGGTTAATAAAGTTTCCACCTTACAGCAGCTTGTTTTCAACATGTTCAGATATTGGAAATAGGGATCAAGGGAAACAGCGTGAATATCATCTAAATGTTAAACATCAGCCATGATCAGTGCTGACATGTATCTGTGAGTGTCTGGGATAAGTCTTACCTTCAATAACACCACCAACAAGGCGGCGCTGATCAGAAGTGGGATCAAACTGCTGATGAACCAGCTCAGCCACAGGGTTCCGTTATTCAGTCCCATGATCCTCATGGTCTCTTTGAGGCGGGCCTCCTTCTCGTATACGACGCCCTTGATGATGATGGCCACAGAGTACATCCACGCCAGGGTCATGAAGAGAGGCATGGATCGACTCATCACCCTCAGGAACCTGAAAAAGAGGGACAATTGGTCACACATGTTTTTGATACTTATACAGTGAAAAGTGCAATGAGTCTCTTGCTTTGCACTGTGGTCCCTTACATGTCATCAACAAAGCAGGGGTAGGGCATCTGCTGGATGTAGATTCCTGTCTTCTCTTTTGTGCCAGTGATGGCTCGGATGATTCCCTGCTCGATGACGTCCTGCAGGTAAGAAAATCCGCCCCAGATGTAACGAAGGTCCTCGAAGGGGTCTGCCCTGGGGCCGGGGTCCCAATAACTGCAAATCAAGATTACAGTCAGTCACTTCATAAAAACAAGTGGAAAATAATTTGCAATGGCTCTGCAATAGAATAACATTCAGAAGCAGCTTCTTACTTATCCTTGATCTTGTTGGTCCTCTCCACATTATCGATGTCCATGCGGATCTTGTAGTTGACGTTGGGAGGCAGTTCAGTGCTGTTGCTATGGGCGATGTCAGGAAACACGATTCCAGCCCAGAACTTCTGGTTATGCAGAAGACCCATGGACTTGTTGACCAGTCGCTCCTCATTGGCTACTGGCTCCAGCTTGTCCAGGTTCACACACTGAAAGGAAAAGAGAGGGCGCATTTTACTCTGAGAAGCATTTCCAGAAGGTGTATGAAGACTTTAAATGGTGTTTGGAGGGATGGACAAAGAAAACAAAACATGTAATGATATTGTTTTTTAGAGGGACAGAAGAAGAACAATCTCAAGCTTTATCTAATCAAAACCTGAATGTCAGTGATATAGGTTGTATGCCGATATACTATCTTATTTTTAACACAAATTACTGAAATTCCTGCTCACACATTCCCATGCTTTCGTCAGAGTTTATTCAGAGGCTGATAATGACTACGAACTCAATACCCTATTACACACACTCATGTGCCTGAACACTGAGTAACCACCCCAGAGTTGTTGAGCTGATTTTATGAGACCTCCTGCAGATAAACCTCTCGCATGCTTACATAAGCTGACTTACACTTCCTCGCAACATACTGTGAGAGGCCAACGAGTTCAGAAGGCATGATGGAAATACAGCACAGGCACTCCTAATGCTAAAGGCATGTCAACTTTTTATGGTTGTGTATGGCCTTGACATAGTTTTGGTTGTGACAAATTTCAGTTTACACACATGATATGACCTCCTTAAAGGGTGAGACAGTCAGTAGGTCAGTTGAGTTGTTTGCAGATATTTTTACAGTCTAAGAAATGTCATTATTATTACATTCTGTGTTCTAAGTGGTTGCCATTAAGTTATGGTTTAACATTTGCTAATTTGATATTATTATTAATGTATATAATCTAATGTTATAAAATGTATTCAATATACATTTAAGAATGGTCAAATTCCCTGACACAGATAAGCAAGACAACTCAACAGGGCACTGATATTGATTAACATTTGGCAGGAGTTGAAGGTAGTTGTTTATCGCTAATGCTTGGCTCTGGCATATTTCCCGATGCGCAGAGACAGACTCAGCAGAGGAATGATTACAGGAAGTGGAAGTGGAAAGAACATTTGATTTCAAGGCTTTTAATAGTCCTGCCTGGAGCTTAATGCCTTTTAAAGTGCATTTAAAAAAATTTGAAGATACTGGAAGATTCTTTAGTGTGAGGACAATTAGCATATCACCTATTTTTCCCCTTTAGGTTTTATTTGCAGCTTGACCTAAATGGAAGAAACTCGATAACAGCTGTTTACAGACAAACCTTGAAACACATACAATTATGGATTTATTGGCCATGCCCCTAAACCCCCTTAAGGATTAAGCTATGTCGGAATATTATTTTACACGTCTGCATTTAAAATGTTAGGCCTATACATACTCTTCTTTGTATTCTTGCCCTTAAAGCTAAAACTGATATGTGGTGTGATGCATCCTGAACTAACCTCCATGAAGCGTGAGATGGTCAGAATGGCCTGGTCGGTTTCGTTGAAGACGTTTCTCCAAGTGTAGGTGGATCCTGCAGGTCTTTTGTCTTCTGAGACTTTCGACAGGAAGGCGGACAAATCTGACACACGCCACTCAGTCCCACTGAGCTGGTTGTTAAGGAATGCGGCACTGGCGCTATTCTGGAGCAGCGTCTGCAAAAAGGAAGGTTATTATGGTTTATTATAGAGAGTTTAATGTCAAGAGACCTGTTATAAGTATATATTACAAATGTTAAAGCAGATACAGATAAACATTTACAGATGGCTCAAAGTCTTCCTGTCTGTTTGTGTGGCTTGTGACCTATTTCACTGAAACCCTGTTCAAGGCTTTCTCAAGTTTATTATGTCTATCTTCATACCCGTTTTCCTTTTCCCACGCGATTTAAAACGATGTCATGACACAAACAGGCTGAGAAACACCAGAGAGAGCCATCTTATCAGATCCAATACAAAACTGTATCAAGCCCTATTTCAAAACTTTTCTATTTCCATGTTTTCAAAATAAATGAAATGGTTACACAGAGGACTCTTTTTACACGGTAAATGGTCTCCGGAACATTCTTCATTGTACAGTTATTTCACAGTATCACCTTTGTCCACTAGGTGGAAGTGGTGCTTATATAATTACGTTGGCAAAAAACCAAAACACATTTTAAGGCTAGCAGGAGGGCCATGCTACTATATACCATTACAAAAATATTTCAATCTCAACAATATGACATTCAATGGCTCCTTCTGTTAGAGTGACTGTAATTTTATTCCCATTAATCTATTCTCTGTGCAAGAAATCTAACCCTTTGTACAATATTTCCCTTGTGATTTGATCAGAGAATCAACAAAAGGTTTAAATGAGGGCAAGAATTGTTCTGCTTTATGGCTTCACACTGCTACAAGGATCGTATTTTAATACCACGCTGGCAATGCCTCTACGCTTTGTTGATCTTGCATGTACCCAAAAGACACCAGCGAGTATGAACAGTTTACTTTTCTTGGCCTTTGTCCTACTCTCCCAGTTCCTCCTGATGAACCCACATAAGGAGTCATATGATTTTGTGACATTAAGGGTCAGATATTCTGTTAGTTTGGGTGGTGACATCTACAGACACTTCAGAAGCTGCTTGCCCCTTTCTTTCCTTATTTGGGTCACAAAGACGCACAGTTTACCGTCTTTAAACCCGCTCATGTAAACAGGAAGACGCAGCTTTGATGTGAGTATGTGTGTGCTGGCGGGGCATCTCACTTACCCTGACCATATCCATTTCCTCTCCATTTTCCATGAAATTCCACACTTTGGGCCTCATCTCCTCCCACATCCCTCCGAGGTCCCTCAGCAGGCCGAGTTCCTGGAAGGTCTTATTAACCTGGAATACACAGAGATGCGTTCAGTCTCGTTCAATGAGGCTTAATTCATTATTCTGATGGGGGCTTTTCAAAGACGAGAGGGGCCTTTTGTACCTCGTGGATGATTCTCTGTGTGGCCGGAGTATCTGGGGTGTACAGGATCTTCCCCATGAGCAGAGGCTTCAGAGCTCTCCAGATCATCCTTGAAATGGGGCTGGACTCCAGGCTACGCATCATGTTGTTACAATAGGGAGCTGGAAAATATAAACAATTTGAGTCTTGGTTTATCTCATACGGTAAATTATTGGCAAGGAACCATACAAAAAAGCATGACATTTGCGTTTCAGGTGCTTCAGACTTACTTGAAGTGTTGTCGTAAGATGAGGGGTGGTCACTGTCACTGTCGTTGCCATGGTTTCCGAACAGGGCCTTGTAGTTGTTGTCTTCATACCAGTTGAGAGACTTGATTTTGAGGCCGCCTCCCTCGGGGTGTCCGCAGACGATACGTGACACGGCCTGGTACATCTGGTTTGGAGATCCTGTGGCGTTCACAGTTAGATACAAGATCTCCTTACGCATGTCCTTCCAACTCTTCATACTGGCAAGCTGGACGGAGAGACACAAACAGAAATATAAGCATGATGATAAACATATCAATTCCAACCGTTGACAGGCTAGGCCCGGGGATACAAATACACAGAGAGACATCTACCAGACCCGTAAAGCTCAACTCAGATGAGAATTTTTTTTATTTAAACATACAATCTGATATTCTAATGGATGTGTGGCAGAACATGGCTTTTACTGTGATTTTAAGTACATACGACACGATACGATAATACTTTAATGGTCAGATCAAGTCTGAAATTCAACATGCATCACAGCAGCTCTATTTGCAACATCAACATGGACAAATATCAAGACAGAATACATGAATAATGATAGACTGAAGGGCTCCTTTTTTCTCCAAAAAGAACACTGTGAAAAATGATCTAAGTCTGGGAAATATCTGTGCAATATATACCTGACTGCCAAATCCTCAGAACTGTGTATGTGTATTTTGTAAAATGTGTAACTTTCTTTATTATAATTGTTTGTATCTTTAATATTTTGTATGCATGCTTTAGTAACATTAAGCTGTCTTTGGCTCTTTTCTGCATTAACAATGTACATGTCCCCTCTGAGGGACTCATAAAGGTATTCTGATTCTGAAATATAGAGATCCATGTCTTTGAAAAGATCACATGACATCAGCTTCTGGTCTCACTTTAATGTTATTTTATTTGTTGAATCTACTGCATGCCACATACGACTGATGCGTCATCTGTGTTTAAACCTGCTGTGCTCATGTTTCTCCTTCAGGGTGTCTCACATGTCTCATTTACTGTAGCTAAGGAAAGTGAAATGGATATGTCTACATGTACATTTGAAAAGCTATCCCCTTTCACAACAGACAGGATATGAACCAGTTGTTTTTTATGCTGCAGGTTTGAAGTTAGTAATGCTTATCAACTGCACTCTGAGTGGTATTCTAGACATGTGAGTGCTGCATAGTGGGGTGGAGACACTTAGCACTTAGCCGTCTGCCTGACTAAGATAAATGTAACTGCTGTGCCCAGTCCTAATTTCCCTCCCCCTGTGTGTGTGTCTCTTTACAGGAAAGGTCAGACAGCTTATATCATGTCATTGAGCGTGTTAATTAAATGATATCAGACAGTTTTTTTAGTCTGATATTAGTTTTTTCAACTAAGATGAAGGTTCACTGAGTTTAATCAGGAAGTTTTGTCCTGTATTCACTAGCGTTAATAGATTTACATTCTAAATGCTGAAGGCTTAGGGGCAGCACTGTATTGTTGCCTCATTATCACATTATAAAATACTTGCTTCTCAGCTACTTTTAACAGTCCTATTATAGTCGGTCATTTTAGAAATAAAGGTCCACAGAGAAACTGTTCTTAATCGACTATCGACATCAGCTTAAAGTCAGTGAGACTTCAGGCTGAAAATGTCAGTGACTTTAAGTGTGGTTCACACCGGGGTTACTGCAGGTCATCAGACAAGTCACCACAAGTTCCCTGTTCATGTCTGCAAACTGGTCAAATCCTGATTCAATTATGTCACTTCCTCGTGATCGGCAAGCACTGAAAGGAGAGGTTTTGTGTTTTCCGTGTGAGCAAAATAAAGAAAGGGCAGACGAAGAGGGGAGCTTTTGTTTCCTAAGTGTGAACCGCAGGAGGCGACTTGGACTTCAAATAAGCTTGAGCTCTGAGAGTGTGAGGGATGGAGGCTTAGGAAATCACACCTTTTCCTGAGGTGAATATGTGAGGAGGTCAGAGATAAGTGAAAGAAACTCAGAGACCACCAAGAAATTAAGAAGGAAAGATAGAAATAGGGAAGGAAAATAAGAAAGAAATAAATAAAATGGGTTGTTGCAGTAGAGCACGAGGTGGAAATGAGTGCAGAAGGCGAGAGAACAAAGAGAGGTTACTATCGGTCGTTTTCCTAGCAAGCAAACCTCCGCAGGCTCCCGAGGCAGAGTGCTATTATACTGACGATTCTTACTGAGGACACACTCATATGCAAACACACACACAAACACATTAACAGATTGCACTTTTCACTGTATGTTCGTATGACAAATAAAGAACCTTGAGACAGAGAGAACTGTTGGGTTTCAGGTCGCTGACACACAAACACACAACAAAAAAACACTGCTGAGATCGTTCTGCATGTGGTTGTGTTGCAGCTGAGCCCGCAGCCATAACAAACCATCAACTTCCTGCTCAGTCACACGCAAATAACTGGGTTCAGTAAGGTGTGTGTGTTACATAATGTACTTCAAAATATGTGTCTTCATCTTTTCGTAGCCACAGGCTACAGTAGCTGCAACACACACATTATCCTCTGAAGTATGTTTTTGTTTAACGACAGTGTGCAAGGTTTTGTGTGACGTCATTTAAAGATGATGCCAATATGAACTTGTGTGACAATAGGAAAAACACACAAACAAGGACACACACACCCACACAGACAGGCAGAAGAACAGGATCGTCTCAGAGTTACCTCGTCGTAGCTGAGTCTGTGTGAGGTTACTAAAGTTCAGATTTCCACCCCAGCACACAGCTATTTGAATCAGAGAAGCTGAGGCCCCGGCCACGAGGACAAAAACGGTCGTTTGCGTTACTGTTTAGTGTCATATAGACCGTTCGGCCTCACGAGGACGACCGAATACGGCATTAAACCACTCTGGAAACGATAACGGGTCCCAAGGTGGATAGAACGGCATACGCAACGCTCTGGGGGGTCCAACGGCTCCGTGTGTACGCCCTATACGATCATTTTCTGATAATGATGAGGCAATAGCCCCGCCTCTGCTGCTCACCCCCGCGTCAAAGTAAACTGCACACTGAATTCAGATTATTTATCTTTCTCTCGATATGGACATAAACGCGAGTGAAGTCTAATCTGACAGGACGGAGACACCTCTCAAACTACCTAAACTAGTTATAAATATGTTTATTTTTACTGTCGGCCGGGTCACTCATTACTGGATCAGCTGCTGCATGAAACAGACACTGAGCTGTCCGAAGAGAGGGAGGAAAAAGAGAAGCTCCATGTATTTTATTATTATATTATATAGATTCGTTATTCATTTGTTTTAAAGCTCAATAAATAACAAAGAAGACCTTTGACCGGCACTTTTATAATTTTGTCGGAAGATTTAAACTTTAATACACGTTGACTGGCGAAAAACTCTGCCCGGTTCCCTCGGCCCCCACCGCGAGAATAAACAGAAGGGCAACCATGACAACCATGCTTCTTCGCTGCTTTTGTGGAGAAAGTTACAGCGCCACGTACAGGCTCCTGCATATGTACTGCAGCTTCTCCTGCGGTTGGAGCTAAACGGAGCTGTCTCGTGTGGACAGACACTATCCGGTGAATATTGCGTGTGGACGGAAGCTTTTTTGCGATTGCGTTTGCGTTAATCCTATGCGTTTAGCCGTTTTCGTCCTCGTGTGGCCGGGGCCCCAGAGGCCAATGCTTAATGATTTGTTACCAAGCAAAGATTTAACACCTTAACCAGGGTGACCTGAATATTATAAGACTCATGTTATCAGACTGTAGAGTAGGATTAGTTTGTCTGTAGGTTACTGGAGTCCAATCCTGCTAATCTAATTAATAATTCAGAAAATTACCTCGCACCGATAAAATAAATCGTAATATTTAATTGGAAATGTTCGGGGTCTGATGAAGTTAAAATTACATATATTTGTATTTAAACCATATGAACTTTGTATATGCAAGAAGTTCAGTTGAAGATAGATTGAAGTAGATTTGTCTGTGATGACGGTGGTAATGTCTTGAAACAGAGAGGTTACTGGAGTTTATCCTCACACTCTCTAACTCTTTGCTAAGCAACCGCTTAAGCTAGTTAGAGAAAACAACACAAAGAAGATAAATACCACCCGAAGCATGTCGGTTTAAATTAGAATAAATGATTCAAAAGAATATTCATTTGTGAGGCTTATAAGGGGAGACATTTAATAAATGTTTTCCCTTCATTACCACAACTCATAATAAAGGGTTTTGTATACATCTGAGTAAAGTCTGAGTTTGAGTGAGTGCAGATTATTAGGAATTAAAATCACCACACTGCCAGCTCTCTGAGCTAAAAAAAAAAACTTCTGAGAAAAGGTCAAGGAGAATGACACAACAAATTACCCTTTAAAAAACATCAATCGAGAGCATTGACGACTGTAAATGAAGAAAAATAATGAAATCTGCCACTTGAGCTAACCTATCCTTGACATTCACCCTGTAAAAACATGCTTACAATTCCCAAAACAGGTCGGTCATAGTGCATGCAAAGTTGCATTTTTAATAAATTCTCTCCAATATCAGAAATGTCTTTTAAGTCTCTTAACACGATTCACTATGTGCAAATGAGCGTTATTTTTTTATCTCTAACTAGGGTTGAGACACGGCTTCATGATGATCACTGGTAAGGACGGTTACATGAGTGTTTTTCTCCATTCAGCCAGATGCTTACCTCATCCATCAGCCTGCTAAGAAAACCACCATAATCTGTTGTTCACATATCACACCTAAAGTACCAACAGTAAAATAAGCAGTGTATTTTGGTTAACACTTTTAAACGTGTGTCCTTCTTAAAATGTTACGTGTGTATATAAAAACAAAACATTTTATGGGATAAAAAGATTGATGAATTTTGCCTGTTAGTGGTTGAGAACAGAAGAAAAGACTGCAGGCTCATTGATGTAATTACAGCCGCATAGACAGGAAGCACACACACACACACACACACACGGATATTTATGTTTTGCATACTCAGCAGCCTGAGAGCAGGGGGGGGGGCGCATTTTTACACCAGCAACTGCAGCCCCCTCCTTTACATTCCAGCAGCTCAAACTGGGTTACATGAGTTTAGGTCCGGCATGTGAGTGTGTGTGATGCGTGTTGTAATCCTATACTGTGTGTGTGTGTGTGTGTTTGCGAGACAGTAAAGAACCGGGCACCTGGTGGTTGGCTGATTAAGGCTTTCGTGCCACCATCTACAAGAACAGCATGTTCTTATTTAAGGCTGAGAGAAAGATGTTTTGCTGACTTTTTATGATGTCATTTTAGACTGTATTATCTATTGTCTTCATTCAAATAGGTAATCTGAGGTGGAGCTTCAGAAAAAGAGGAATGGTATCCACAGAAAATCTCAGCCCACTGTGGTAGAACCAAGCCGGTATGCGTCGGTGTTGTTTTTTTATCATGAAACCGTGTTAGAAACGTTTCTAAAAAATGTTTTTACGATGAGGCAGTCTGTCTTGATTCCCCTAAGAAACACACTTTTCTTCTTCTAGTTTACACCATGCATTTATTCATCAGAACCACCTGTTTTGCTCTCTGCACAAGTTAAACACATATTTCATGACTCCATGAAACAGTGGGTGTATGCATACAGATGTGTCAATACAACCCTGACCCAACTGCCACGGTTTGTATCACCACAATTGACCTGTGTGTAGCAAGTTGACTTAGCCAAAAGCTTATTCTTGGTAAAAATTGATTGGATTTGCAAACATTTCTACAGAAGATTGCACTTTGGAAGTAAATATTTCGGAAGCCCTGATGTTAAATGTCATAACATGAGTGGGTTGTGTTATCAGTGTGTAAACGTGGTGTCTGTACCTCCGTGGCCAATGCTCCCAGGCTCTCCAGAAGACTGTCGGTCGCTGCTGCGACTTCCTGGACCACTTTAGGGTCCGACCTCACATCCTTCTGTAAGAGAGAGAGGGCATCTTTACTACGTTGCAGGGATTTTAGACTGTACATTTGGTGTGTACAAACAATCAATACATCCTTGAAAAACACCAATCAATTCATGTGCAGCGACGGCAGCTTATAAACCTTTTCTGCTCAACAACAAAACATCTAGAAACAGTAGAACATTACAAATGCAACCAGTTTAAAAACGAATGTGTATTATGAAGAAAAAGTATAATTGGTGACAGTTACTTGCATATTGTCTTGATCTGTGTATTTTTCATAGATTTAAAATATATGATTTGCTTTCCGTTCACCACATTTTGAATCATTCACCATGTTTTTGAACATGAATATTTGTATTAACATGTATGTTTACTTCCACTTGAAAAAAAGTATTAATATTTATTCAGTTTAAAGCTAAAGATACAATTGAGAAAGTGTCTAAATGTTGTTGTGACATAGGAATGAGAGAGAAAGTCTGGGAGCAACATTGGGGTCAAAGGTGTGGAGAGGAGGGAAATATAAGAAAGAACAATAGGTCAGCAGAGCTGTGAACTCCCATGTTCCCGTCTGTCAAACTGAGTGTGTGTCGACTATCACACTAAGCTGTCAGCTGCTGAAAAGCCTGACACTCAAAGCACAGGTGCTGCTGAAGAGGACAGCAGTCTGAAGGAATAAGAGAGCCGGAGAGGGAGAATCTGAGAGAGAGAGAGAGAGAGAGAGAGAGAGGAGAGAGAGAGAGAGAAGGAGAGAGAGAGAGAGAGAGAAGAGAGAGAGAGAGAGAGAGAGGAGAAGGAGAGAGAGAGAGAGAGGGAGAGAGAGAGAGGACGAGAGAGAAGAAGAGTAGCGATATGAGTGAGGAAGCGAGAGGAGATTAGAGTCTATCTAGATCTCGAGTGCTCTACTCTCTCTCATCTATCTCTCTGATCTACTCTCTCTCTCTCTCTCTCTCTCTCTCTCTCTCTCTCTCTCTCTCTCTCTCTCACTCTCTCACTCTCTCTCTCACACACAAACATACACCCACACGCAGAGCAACTAATGTTGGGTTATGCAAGAAGTTCTTGTTCCCACTTTTTGCCCAATGTTATCACGTGTGAAAAGTCATTTCCATTATTGCATCAAACATTTTTGGACATTGAGTTCTCGAAAAGGGGGGGATTGTGTTTTTGGGTGAAAGGTCCAAGGTTTGCCAGTAGATGATTTCATCCTCATATCATATGGAGAGAAGAGAGCAACTCTTTAATCACTTCAACAGCTCAGCAATCAGCGAAAGCCTCTAGGTTACTGAGAATGGCTGACTTGATCATGATACCCTGTCTCTCTTCCTTTGTTTGTTTCTCCCCCTACAGATAAGTACAGCAGAACACAATGTTTCCTCCAACTCTTGCCCCCCCTCACCATCGTGACTCACATTTAGGTCACGGGTTTTTACGGGAAAGGGGCCGGCTGTTTGTTAAGAAACAGGCGGAGGAGAGTTGGAGGGAAAAACTAGTAAAGGAAACAAGCTAAGCACAAAGCTTTATCGGAACTGTTAAACTCAAAGGACAAACTCACCCGAATGGGTTTGAAGAAGTCCAAGTTGGACAGGAAGTGGCTCTGGGCCTGGTCAAGCCAATCGCTGGTGGAATTGCAGATACTTTCTTGAATCTGACGGGACAGGTTGTGATCAGCAATGTGGACAAATTCCTCCAGGGACGTTGTGTTACAGAGGTCTCTGAGATGGAAGCCAAAACCTTTAGTCAGCACCTGGATGGGAAAAATAGGCAGAGTGGTCAGAAAGAGTACAATATTATGATCACATGTGTGCTAGATACAATGAGAGAATAGAGGTGGAGAGAAATGTATCAAAATATAAAATCCATCAAATATATTCACTATTTAGTTTTGGCACAAATGCTAATGTAACAACATAGTGGAGCAACAGACTGATCTCCATATGTGGTGAGTATCACTGTTTGTGATAAAACAAAGAGAACCCTTTGTGGTTTGTCCTGGCTATTTAAAAATCGTTATGTATCGGAATAGTTAGATTCCTAAAACCTGACATTAAGAACAAAACAATGAAGCTCAGAGAAAGACATCGCCAAGCAACGATGAGGGAACAACATTTTATACATCTCAAAGCTGGGGCCTGCCAAGGACGATAAAAGTTATCCAGATAAAACTCTACCACCAGCTATGTATCTGGTGATACACCGTCTGTGTCATTTAAGAACATGCTTATCCTTTATCTTGTTAATATTATTCAACCCATTATTTGGAAGAGGCAGTACAGCTTCACCTATGCAGGTGTAGTAACAGAACATTCTTTCCTTTGACATTGGAGCATTTAAGGACAGAGGCTCTGTTTTCTCTGAAGAAGACTCAAGATGTTCGGATGCTATGTCTTTGTGAGAGTGACTATGATATGTCAAGATGTCCTTGAATAGTCTGCTTTGTTGATTTTCATTGGAAAAAACACAAGGGCTTAGAGCAGCAAGTTTGGACGAGTGGGAATCTCATACTTATTGTCTGAAAAGAACTCAAAACAAATATTTCCCATGGGGGATTTCCATCTTTGTGTGTTAGTCTTGTGCACTTAATTGATGTTTTGACAATTGACAAAATGACCTTCATTGCATATAACTAAAAGCATAGCATTAACTAGCTTTCCTCAATTTCCCCTCCTCTCCTTAAATAATGTTCCTAATGACCGTATAGACTAATGGAGAGTCATCTCCTTTGATCAATAGTTGCCCGGGAAAAAAGTAGAAGAGAATCCGATGTTGTAACGTGAGTTTGTTTTTGAGCCTGTGTCTGCACGTGAGCAGAACTAGGGGGAAGGGAAGCTGGGAGAGCAGTGGTCATGTGACATGAGCCATCCAATTGCAAAGCAGGGATGATGTGGTGGGCCGGGCTGGGAGCTGTTGTTATGGGGGCTCTATAGGAAGCAGAATCTGTTAATGTACGTTTAATCGATTTAAATGGGAGAGCTTTGTGGGGAATACACTAGAAAAAAATAATCAATGTTCAGTCTTCAAAAGAAAAATGATGTCAGAAAGAGAATATGATTTCCTTTTTTGTGGGAGAATAAATGTTAGGAAGAGACTTTTGGTTACCAACTACAAACTACCCCTCTCCCACAGTGATTATTCTGGAGGGCATTAAGGGCTTAGTAGTACAGTATCCTGTTGTCAAGCCAAGGTTATTGGATTTATGCATGTACTACATCCAGGACAGTATGATCAGCTTATGTGAAAAGAACTACACAAAATAGCTGTACACAAAACATACTGCACTTTTGACCGCTATGGGCAATATGGGAATCATTAGTGAAATGGAAAAATCATCATTTACTGAAGGAGGTTTTATTATTAAACTTTTCAATGGTATATATTCTACCTTCTCCAGGTTGACGTCAGCCTCCACTATCTGCTTCAGCGCGTAACGAGGAAGGGAGGCGTTGTTGTGAAGGAAGTGGGAAAGGGTCTCATTGTCTTGCAAAAAGTCCTTCAGCTTGAAACCTAGAAAGGAAACACAAAAATAAGTTTCATTTGGTGGCTATTAAAACCAGGATTCACAGCAATGTTGGCAGAGAGATGTACAATTACATTAAATCAAATGTGTATAAATAATAATATAAGGGTCGATGTTATAAGCTAAGGCTCAGCCTATACACGTTTGGTCATGAGACACTTACTATTGTTAAGATGGAATAAACCAAAAAAAGAAAATACTGTTTATTATGCTTCTTAACATTTTTATATTTCAGACATTGTTTAAACAGTGGAAGCCCCTGTGCAAGAGGTCCATGACAAACAAACTGAGAACATACAAAAACACACCAATGAATTCAACTCAAAATGACTCCAAATCTAATTGGATGGTGATCATTTCACAAGCAAAGAAACACACTGTCCTCTCTGCACTTTGAGAGCGTTTTGTACTTTTGCTGCATTCCAAAGAAGTCAAACCATTTCTAAAACTGGCCTGAGTCAGCTGTGTGGTTGAGAACACACTCACAGGCACAAACACACACTTCCCTTTTATACTCAGCTATGAATTGTATGCAGCGGGGTTACTTTAGGGCGCTCTACTTTGGTCCACATTGGTCCACATTCTGTCAATTGTCCTGTTCCTCTCTAGCTCTCTTCCTCAAAGTCTCTGTGTTCACCTTTCACCCACTTTGTTTTAGTCTTTACTAATTTTTCTGGAAACACTCACTAGTTGTCATTTTTGTTGTCATTGTTGTTGATGTTAGGTGACAGCATTTAAAAGAGATCATGCAATGAAAACAGGAAAAAGTCCTCCAGCCCCCGGCTCTTATTTTGGTTATTACCAGCGCTGTCTCTAAAGTGTTGTGCAACTGATAAACTAAGCATGGCTCTATGCATAAAACTAAGAATGATATTATCCTATTGGGGTTTTATACATTTTGGCAAATCATTTATGATGACTTCTCTCCAAGTCTGTTCAAATTACTACTTGAACTACAACATTTGAATCATCAGTTCTTCCAAATTTTCCTCAATTGTTCATATTTGGTTTATTAAAATTATTATATTGTGGTCATTGTTAAAAGAAAAAAAGGAGGGTGACATTTCTGCTATGAGTATTATTATTTTTATAATGCGCTTTCTGCCTTCCTGTCATTATCAGGAGTTAGAAATGTAATGTCTATGTAATAGATTAGAACCTTCATTATCCAAAACTTCTGGGACATTTCCCTATAGCGAATATACCTTTTATATTTTCTACTCTTCACTTACTTGTCACTAGGTCGGCATTGATGTAGAGAGCCGACAAAAGACCTTGTTTATATTGGCATCATATTGAAGCCAACTCCATCGATCAAGCCAGTGTGGCTGAAACTTTCTCTCCCTCTTCTTCTCCTACTCCCTGTCACTCTCCTTTAACTCCTCCGGTGACTTTCTTTTATTTGAAGATTGTTTTTTTGCCCGGCGCTTTGGCCGGTTACCGGTGGTATTAAAAACATTTTGTCGAATGGTTAGGTGCCGCGAAAGTCCGTAGTGAAGGAGCACGCTGAGCTCTACTCCGCAGCAAACGGCTGTTTGCTTTTCACCCAACAACGACAACCGCCTCACGAAACGCTATGTTGTAGGGTAATTAACGAAACAATTTAAATTGCTTGTCAAAATACCAATACCACAGGACAATGTGATTTTATGTCTTACTGTTTTTTTTTTTTAAAGCGATATTTTTTATTGACACACACACACACACACTTTGCTTTGCCTGAACTTCCCCTGGGAGGAAGTGAGAGAGAACAGTGTGTTTCTGTGTGTACAGAGTGCACTTTTTGGAGGTCACGCTCTTTTTCTGCCTCCATATGTGTGCACCAGAGAGTGTGTTATGTGATTTAAAGTGAGTGTGTGTTAATCAAACATCCCTACCGTCCCTGCTCTGTGCATTTTTTTTGTGTGTGTGTGTTATTGTGTACCTGTGCATCTAATTGCATGCGAGTGACCTCAACTCTCAGGGGTGAACAACACGGGAGTGCTAATAAGGTCTAATCTGTGTCCCAGTTGGGACATATCTCCCATGGTGCATTGCATTCAAAGGTCCTTGAGGACAGACCAGACTTGATAGAAAGCCTATCAAGTCATCAAAGGACCTTGTGTGTATGTATTCAATCTACGTGTTTTATCTTATCTGTGATTGTATGTCTTTGCTTGCGCTGCCTAAGTCGTTTACCCCCTCCCCGTAATCAGGGGCAAAGACGTCTTTGGAAGTGTGACAACGTAAAAAGTAACAATCCTTATTTGTGTTTGTTTTTCCTACGTTAGGACCTGCTGTAAAAGGGTGTGCATACAATTACCACCAACACAAGTCTGTGCTTGCTCCTGCCGCTCCCTAGTTTATTTCATATTTAATAATAGTGGCATAGCGCACCTAGTTTTGCTAACAAGCATTAAGGCACATTCCTGAATGCCAGGTGACTGTTCTGACTGCTATAAAATTAACTCACAAAAGAGCTGCGCAATAGGTGGAATGTAAATTACTATTTTGATGTTGGAAAATAAAACATGTTGGATAGTATCTAAGCATGTCTGACTTTGTTTGTGAGAGCCAATCAGAGATGTACACGTCCTAAAGGACATTTCTGTGAGGGGATTATATTTCTCACCTCCTCAAGGACATATTTTAAATGTGGGATATGGTTTTAACACGATTGGATAAACAAAGGGAAAGCTTAAAGTAAGGGTTGAGCTAGACATGCATGGGCTGATTTAAAGGCGAGGAAAGTAATGAATTCTCCAGTATTACAATCATTCAAGGCGGAACACTGTCCATTTGAAAAGATCAGGCTCAGACACATTGAGCCTTTAAATGAAATGGAGTCAGCAAGATAAAACATGAAGGAAGTGAAAGCCTACAAATGCAAGGTTAGTATGCGAATCCAACTCAGGCTTCACTTTTGCTAGGAATGGTACACAGGTGAGAAAAAAAGCCTGATCAATCTACATGGTATGAAGAACACCTTTCTCGTCTCAAAAATGTTGAATAAATGTTCAAATGTCTGTTGATTTTCTCTCTTTCATTGATCTGCCATGTCATTCTGTCTTCTCTCCTAAAGCAGGAATGCGTCAGACCTCATCAGACAGAGTGTATGCTGTGTGATTTATCTAGTTACCCTCCAGGAAAAAGCTCATCCCTCTCCCTGACCCTTCACGGTGCTCCTTCCCTGTCAGTGTAAATCTCATTTGCTGACCCCCGCCGGTTTCTCAATTATTAACCGACACGTGGGTCTCCACACTCTTTGATCCCTGCTCTTATTCCTATAACATCCCTCTGCAGTTGCATTCCCTCACATGGATTAAGGGCACATGCAGTGTAATATGCGATAGAGCATGAGGCAGTGCATTTAAAAATCAATGTTGGTGAAGTGCACAGATGTGCTGTTAAAATAAAAGAGCCAAACAAATCCAGTTAAAATGCATGACCTTTAGTTATTAGAAACAATGAAAATCTATCTGTAGATCCAATACACCTAACATGCAAATGTAGAGATTTTCTACAATACATTTGCTCTGTAATCCCTGTCCTTTTTTCAGGCCATGCTTTGCTTTGTAGGGACTTTATATAACTGCTTGTAAATCAGATTGTAGCCACAACAACAACAACCTTGATTGTTCTGTTTTGTTGCATAATTTCTGACGACACTCTGCTCTATATACCCTTACATTAGGGTCGGAGTGAAACCAGGCTAATACCCCCTTTATTCATAGCATCTAACTGTGTCTCAGAGAAATATCGCAGTATCAAAGCTACACTAATGGAACAGACAAAAGGACCTCGTCCAATTAGACTCCCTCATTTCACTACAGCAATTAACGGAGGACAGTACTTACGTCACTGATGTTTACTGTTATTGTTCTCTGTCCTGTGTAAGTATCCTCCATTTTATACTGTCTTAATGTTTTCCATTTCTTCCTGCTTGTCTTTGCACACAAGGTTGAATGTTAAAAACAAATCTAGATTGTTTTTATCATGCCTCCCATGTCAGAGTAATGGGTACTGAATTAAAACATTCTTTTACATGGAGCAAAGATAAAGTGCATTTTATGACTTTTATTCAAGTGAGGATTTAAAACACTTTGCCATTTGCAGGTTACTTCGACTCAGCACAGTGAAGCCATAAACAAGATGCTATTTTAGAAAGATGTCCTTTTTTAATCTCAGAGCTGCCATGGTCATGGTAAAACAAACTTGCGAACCTTAGCATTAAAATGTAAGATCACGATTACATTTTCAGGTTGCTCTGAGAGCAGAGATAGCTAAATGTCATGACAGGAAGCAGAGACATTCCAGCCCAACTTGACATGTTCTACCAGATCTGGGCAGTGATTTTATAATGATTGTCAGGGTGGTGCAATTTCCTGTCTAGTGCCATCACTCTGCTCACTCATTAAAAGAGAAGTTACACCCACTGGCTTCAAGGAGAGGGGCCTCAGCGTCTGGCAGGCAGTGATAAGGATGTTCCTTCAATCAGACTTCAATCAGCTGTTACACTGCGAGGAACTTGAGCAGTAACTTCATTTAATTTTAACATCAGCAATGTGTGAAGGAACTATAGGTGTGAGCCACAGACTCCAATCATGACCGGATGTGAGGTCATGTAGGAGCTCTCATTTGAATGATGATACAGGCAGCAAAAATGACTGATTGTGAATGGGTGGGTGACTTGGTAATCAATTCATTCAATAACTGTAACAAATAAATAAAACAAAAAGGTATGTACTTACGGGCAGTGTTCTCCTGCATCTTTCTGAGAGCCCTTAGCAGTCCCGTGTAGCCTTCGTAGCTTTTATCCTTCTGACTGTAGAGCAGGATTTTCTGGGCATCAGTGAACAAACGGGAGATTCTGGGGATGTTACAGAACGAGACAAAATCAGACACATCTTCATCTCGAGAATTCAAAGCCTGAGTATTTACTTTAAAGGCACATTATACATTCATATATTGATTAAAAGATTGAATAATATAGATACAAAATGATACAAAAACGCACTTCGTGAATATTTTTGGATTATTCAAAGTATTGCACTGCCTGAGCTATAAATCAGCCACAGGGCCACCGTACTCACATAGAATCATTGAAGTTTCCCACCACCCCGGGACTCTCGCCTGGGGTGGGATTACGGAAGCAGGGGTTGTTGGCGTTACAGATGATGCCTTGTACCCACGGCAACGTACCCGCCGAGGGCATGGCCTTGTTAGGGAAATGACCTGGAAAGGAAAGGAAAATAATTCAATTTATATGAGGTGTTTTTTGAAATGTGGATCACTGGAGAAAACTGATAACCAGTAGGATATGTTTCATCCTTGCCAATCAATCAGGTAAAGTCCCATTCACTTCCATTTTTCCACTACTCTCCAACATAAAAAACTACCCGTACTACTAAATGTCCAACTCATTGAACTTAGGCTAACTATAACGTGTCACTCATTGCCACTGCCTTTACGGCACTTACATTATCTTTACAATTGTTTGTACACTTATCAGCTAACTTAACTGCTACTGCTGCATTACTGAGGTTAACTAGCTATTATGTCGAAAAGAGAAGTAGAGGATGAAAGGGGGTCAGCAGGCTGGGTTCACTGGGTTCATGGGATTGGACACACTTGTAATACACTGTCATTAGATATCGATGATTTTGTTCCAAATAAGGGAACTTGTTTAGTGGATACTAACCACAAGTAAACACTATCGATTACAGAGCTACACTTCATTCATCCTAAAACAGTAATCTATAATTGTGTTACAAGCTTGAAACTGCATAAAATGTTCTAAGATGCACAGAATGAAGGTGTCAAAGCCATCTCAATCATTTGTATGTTTTCCTTCCCTAAGTGAATAAAGCGACTTGGAAATGCTAAAGGTCCCTTTTTTGTTTGTGCTCTAGAGTGTAGACCATGATATTTTTTGGAGTCAAACATGGTCAACGTTGTGAAACCAACTTTTCCAGGAGCTTAAGGGCATAAAGGTCCACACAGTGCAAACAATTCCGAACAATCCTACTGTGACAATTACGCGGAAACATGGTAAATCTGAATGTACCTGAGGTTTCATTCCTCTTAATTCAACTATATATTTTAATACTACAAAAAAAGCAATGAAGCTTAATTTGGTTATATATGTGAATGAAATAAAAAATGAATGTCTATATCTCTCCCTGTCTTAATGTGTGCTTACATTCATGCTGCTCGTAGGGTGGATAATGAATTCGGACAGAGATCAGGATGAGGAAGATAAACAGAGGCCAGATGATCTCAATCAGCAGCTGGACCTAAGAAAAGAAGACAAAAGGATGATGATATGTGTTAATCAAATGAATAAAAGAAAGCATTTTGGGAAACAAAAATATGCCAAAACAAATGAGTTAATCGTCTTTTAGTATACTATCATCTACTGACAAGTTTTCATCAGTTTTGGGGTGTTTCAGTTCAACTATGGTCATTTCTGCTTCTTTAGAACATGATCAGTTTGTGAGTGTATCTCTGTGCCCTCTAAAATATCTGTATTTAGAGGTGGCTGTTGTCCTTTGTACACAGTAATCCATCCCACAATGAGTCTGGGGTGGTATATGGGTTAATAAGCGGTGACAGAGCGAGACAGAGGGAGGTCTGCAGGGTTTAAGGAACTATGTCCATCTGCTCCATATGGCCCCTCTACTTCAGCTGCCAGTGTCTCAGCTTGAAACAGCATGTCAGACAAGCAGCACAGGGATAAAGAATAAAGACACTGTCTTAGAGTACACACTGTATCCTTTTGTTGGAAATAAGTGGACTTATGTCCAGCCGGCTCAATTGTATGCAGATGAGCCTCCTCATGTATAAAGATCCACTGTGCTACTGCTTGGAAGTGAATTTGATTTACATCATTTTGAGTATGTGGGCTCCAACCAGAACATGATGGTAACTGGACATACTGTATATGTCATCATTACATCATTAATGACTCACAGTGATCTGTAAACTGTGATGCGTTCAGAACGAGTGGCTGTGAAGTCCACTGAGACAAATGTAACATTTGTGATATTGGGCTATATAAATAAACATTGATTGATTGATTGAGAGGAGAATTACATCATTTGGACTGCTTAGTTATGAGGGAAGACATCTAGAAAATCTTTGTACTGCCCTTATGACTAGTCATGTGATACTGGGAAAATCATCTCCCAGTGAAGTGCATTGAAAATGTGACTGGGACAAAGCACTCAGGGGACATTTCTCAAAAGAACGGATATCGCTCCATTTTGCTTTTTAGTCTTTTTTTAAGGGCCTGACCTAAAACTGTGCCTGATTGTATTATAAATAGAGCTAACTTCAAAGAAGACACAATGCAAGGCAAGCTAATGAGTCTGCCTGGCAGCATAATACTGTATGTGATACTGAGACCAGTATAACACTAACAAATATATAAAAAGCTTTATGTGTTTAACATCAATAAAATAAAATTCACAAAATAACAGCAAGGATTAGTGAAAACCTCTGGTTTGGGAAATAATCATATGGAATGGAAAATATCTATATTTTTCAATTAATACAAATATGTCAGTAATTTAAAGCCCTTCTACTTACAGTCTGTCTCCGTCTGTAGGTGAAGTTTTTCCAAAGCAGTAAACCCAGTTGAGTGGAGACAGTCATGATGACGTCTTCCCAACCTCACTGAGCACGCTCCAGCTCCTCACTGGGACCCAAAAAGACAAAGAAAGAGGGTCAGACAATGCAAACGTTGACCAGACAAACAAAAGACACTTTCCTTTCTGTTAAAATGACAGTCAGCTAACTAAAACCTCAACAGCTGCTTTGTTCCTGTGGAAAAAGACAACAAAAGAAAAAATTCGTACATCCCACATGGGCGCATGAAACCAATATGAATACAGAACAGAAAGTCCTGACATCAGCAATCCGTAACCTAGCGCATGCTTATACCAAACATAGCTGTGCCGACCTGTAAATCGTGCCACGATAAGAAAATAAATTCAGTCAGAAATAGATCTTCTATCAAAAATAAATACCATATCAGGAACACAACAGATATTACCTGGTTGCTTAATAATGCTAAATGCTAAAACTAAACTACAGCTGCCATCAGAAACAAAAAAGCCTTACTCAAAGACAAAAGCCTTTCTAATGGATTTACCTATAGAACTAAACAGTTCTGACACGCAGACCAGCCAAAAGTACAGTAGCACTCAGCAAACCAAGTCGCCTGATGACTGAGGAACTACTGCAGCTTCACTACATGTAGACTCATCCGTCCAAAGGTCAGCCTCCAACTGACAGGATGAGTGCGTGGTGGGAAGTTTTTAAGTGGTCAAAGTTGTTGGAATTTTTTTTAATCACCACCGTTTTTACCCCGTTAACACCTCCGGATCACATGATAAGCTGCATTATATGTAAATTTTACAAGACAGCATCACCAACCCCCCTCTGTTCAAACGACCCACTGACGAAACCAAAGCAGTTGGTCTACTCAACTAATGGAAAAAGCTGATACACTTTTTCACTGTTTTGCAAGGAACTGGGCTTTGTCAGATGTACTAAATGGCACATTGTTTATCTCATATATAAAAAAACCTCTCTGGGGCAAAACAGTTTACATGCCTATTTGTTTATTCTATTTGCAGATTCAAAAGTCCTTGGATCGGTGCCCAGACTTGTTATTGACTCCAGAAAGAAGACCGTAATGCTGCTTTTCGATCCTGTATGTTGGGATCAGATCAGATCAGCCACTCAAGACTGAGATACTTAGCTTATTTATTAATGTCATCATGCTTTTTTACGTGTCTTAACAATGCTTTACATAACATGAGGCTCAGGACTTAAAAACAAAGGTTTGTGTAGAGTTGACCAAAGTTGTGTTATGATGAACACTATATTTTTAGATGTAGCACCCAAAAAAGTTCACAAAAAGCTGATCAAGACGATGAGTACATCCCCGTCTAAAGTCTTTATAAAATCAAAACAAGTGCGACTTAACCTAAGGCTGTGGCCTCATTTTTGTGGCCATTTCTTTAGGTTGTTGGTAAAACTCAAGTTTGAAAAGGATTAAAGCAATCCTGTTTATCTTATTGAATGCCCTTTATACAGAATAAAGCTGGTTGTCGTAGAAAGTGGAACAACATCAAGGACACATCAAGCAATCATTTGCTTGTGGGTTGAGAAAAAGTCATGCCCTGATTAAACCATTAATTTAGACTTCTATGGTTTTACACCATATTTTCTCTAACGCAATCATAATAACAACATAATCTAACCACTTCACCAGCAGTCTCGGCCTACTTACAGGGTGAAACTAATGTGTACCATCACTTGCAGAATGATCTAATTGGCAGTGCAGATGACAAAAAGACAACATGAGAGATGATAAATACAGATGACAAAAACATCTGTTGATATTCCAGTACGTTGGCACTATTGCATAAATGTTCGCAGGATACATGGAAATGGCTGAATTAAGTAAATCCGCCGGATTGTATGAAATTTCACAAGAAAAATCAACAGGACCTTTGGGATGCCCAAACAACGCAGCGGCCTACGTTCAGTATCTGCTGAACTGGTACATCTGTTTTCTCTATGAGTCACCTGATTAAATGGCAGCAGTGACGGCACACACAGCTTTATCGGAAAGATTCCTGCCGAAGCCTTACTTAAACAAAAAGATATGAGGAATTCATGCTCTTGCTGTAACAATTAGACAACCAATAGACTATCTTGATAATCAAACCATCGTTATGGTAGTATTTTATGCAAATATTCTGTTTTTCAGCCTTTAAAATACGGGGATTTTCTGCTTTGCTCTGTTCTCTATCATATATAAACAACATGTATTTGACTTTAGGACTGACAAAACAAAATGTAAGACATCAACTTAGACTTTGAGAAACTGGATTGGACATTTTTCTCTATTTTATGATATTTTATACACCCAATCAACGGATAACGAATACAAAATACACAACTGCCCCTTTGATTTAACACATGATTGCAAAGCAAGTGATTAAACAAGGGCAACATATACAGTAACACTTGAACCAGAAACAACTTGAATGTCTATATTGTAGTTGGCATATAGCTCAACACATCAGTACAGGTTTGAAATCACATGTTAAGATTTTCATGGCAAATATGGATATTGCAATACACATCTCAAACAAAATGAGTGAGGGGAACACATCAGTGGTCTGCAATGTGTAGGAGGACAACTACACTTTCCCCACATTTGATGGACATGTAATGTTATTTTCTTCTCTCCTTTTATCTTTGGTTTTAACAAGAGGTTTCATATGAGTTTGATTTATTTGATCATCATTGCAAATTAAGAGTCTCCCTCAATTAATGTATTGAATCTTATATAGAGGTTTGAATGAATGAATACATAATATACATTCATGGCTATCATTTCTGACGACTGAAATAAATGGTGTCACTAAAACTCTCTCACCTCCATTTGGGGATCGATATGTTTACATAACGATGATACCCATTATGAAACCTGATATTTATAGAACTTGGATCAGCTTGATGTTACTGATGTTTTCCACAGTCAAACTATCTGAGAATCTTCAGAGTTAACCTTTCAAGAATCGTCTGCTTTTGGTAAACATGGTGGTGAAAAGAAAACACATCGCATGCCGAAATAAGAAGAGATGTGGAGCTGAGTGTTGAGCAGAACAAATGGTGCAGAGCCATGGCGCCTCTAGTGGCACACACTGAAACCATCCTTCTTTATAATACTTGTTTACATCAACTCTCGCTCACGTGTCATACCTCATTGATACAGGATGTTTTTTATCAACCCTCATTGTCTTCAATTTTTTCCGAAAAAACTTGACATGTATTTAAAAAATGAAAAACTGTTCAAATCAAAGCAATTTTGCCTAAAAAGATGATCATAGATCGTCGATTCTATGCATAAAAATACATGTTTTCTTCTTTAAACCACTAACGAAAACATAGCAAATGTATGTCGTCGACATTGCACCAACACTGCAGACATGCACTTTGATAAAAATCACTAAAAACAAGACATAACTTAGCTGACCCAGCACACATTATGAAGAAAAAACATTGTAACGTGAAAGAAAGAAAATCAGGCTACTGTTAATTGTTATACAGTGACATATTTTTCATTGTGACCAAATGTCAAAAAAGGATGATAACATGTCAAAATTAATCGAGTGACTGATTTATTATATGCTATTTGCGATACTTTTGTTTCATTGTTCTAGTAGTGGATTAAGGTTACTGTCGGTCATTCAGTTTCGCGATACTGACCCAAATTAACGTACATTTAGCCACAATGAGACAGGAAGTACGGTGAATGTGCTTTCAGAGTAAAGCTGCAACACATGAAACTTGAATATATTTCCCACTAAACGGCAATATGCACTTCTGTAACGTTACAATTAAAAGTGCAGTCAATAACAAATGTGAAAAGGTGCCTTACGTTTCTCTTATAGATTCAGGTTTTGTAATAAATAAATTCGTTTCCACAATGAGGCTTTTATTTTTGTAATGACTTACCGGAAGTACTGATTTTAACAATAGCTATCTTGACACTGGTCCTACTCACAGAGGAGGATACTGAGACAAAAACATGATAAAAGAGCGAAAAACAGCAAAGACAATGCTTGTCATTTCACTCAAACGACGGTATTGCCATGTACATTTGAAGTCCATTCATCTCATAGCAGGTATTGACTATCTTTGCGACGTTGAAACGAAGAAAAATAAAAAAAAAACAGAATTTGGCATTCAACAGCCAATCCAATCTTTGTTTTGTTATCGTCGCTTAATTATACAAAGCCAAAAGTAGTAGCTGTCAACATATGAAGAAATCATAGTTTAAGGAGAACATAAATGTTAACTGGTACACCGTGGCATGTAGTATCTCTTTGTTGGTCCAACAAAGAAACTCATAAAGCCCCCCCCCCCCCCAAATGTACAGCCCCCCAACAAAAAACAGAACTCACCGTCCTTAATCCCGAGCGACGTGAATATCCACTCTTTCTCCTTTCATATATTGCAATCCTTCTTGGAGAACAATTTATAAATGGTGAATCAGCTGCTCTCTGTGATGGTCCTCTGTGTCTCAGTGTCTGGAGAAGCTGTTGTCCTCTCCTCCGGCAGGGTTTTATATCGCTGCTTGATGCAGAGCAGAGGTAACTATCGGTCACCGTTTGATGCGGCTCCCTTATAAGGCAAGCACGTGCGGAGTCAAAATATCTCTTAAAGGACCAGCGACACCTCAACACTTAATCAATGCTCTGTGGGGACTTTTCAATTAGTGCCAAGCGCAAGAAGGTTGTAGTAATGAAAATAGGTTGTTCAGAGAAGAGAAAGGTCTTTGAATTAAAATTAATATTGATTAAGGTAAAGCCCGACAATGGGGCAGATAACAAGTTCTCAGTGTCTTGTGAAAAATGACTGTATTCTAAGGAAGACATAACAATCTCAGGAAAGCACAAGGCAAGTCAAGAGTAGTCATAATACAGCATGGTATATTATCACCATCATATTTTTTAGGAGAGGAGCAGAAGAGTTGCATCCTTGAGCGGAATTTAACACTTTCAAAAAAGTATTTGGGATTAGGAAAATCTTGGTAAATTAAGTGGGACATATGGGGCCCTAAGCAGTATTACAATTTAAGATATGAGGATGCAATTAGCGTTGAGAGTTAAAACATAGGAATGATTATTCAATGAACACACTCCACTCTAGATACCAGTTGATTTCAGGGTCTTGTTGCAGACTGGTATGTTATTTCTAAATCATTATACTTCATCATTCTTTTATTTTTGTTACAAAATATTATGATTTTTTATTGGAAAGGAGTTTTAAAGAAATATTAATTAAAAAAAACCATATACAGTATATGGAACTTTGTGTAAAACATGAAGCAAAATCTATTTGACGATGTCATCATTTTTTATTATTATTCCCACTTAAGCATCAAATCAAATCAAATCAAATCAAGTTTTATTTATATAGCACATTTAAAAACGATGTTTGGTCGAGCCAAAGTGCTGTACAAGTAATAAAAACAATTTACGACAGTACAATAACAACAACAGACAGTCATTGCAACAGCAAATATAAAAACAAAACACACGGAAAAGTCAGGAGTCGTGCTCCGCTCTAACTAGAAGGCCTGAGAGAAGAAGTGGGTCTTAAGTGTGGATTTAAAAACCCCTAGGGTCTGGGCCGACCTCACATGGAGGGGCAGAGTGTTCCAGAGCCTGGGGCCAGCTGCTGCGAAGGCTCGGTGCCCTCGGGTTTTGAGCCTGGTCTTGGGCACTACCAGCAGCAGATGGTCAGCAGACCTTAAAGCTCTGGCTGGGGTGTAGCGCTGGAGGAGTTCAGCTATATAGGCCGGAGCCAGCCCATTTAGTGCTTTAAAAACAAATAAAAGGATTTTAAAATCAATTCTGTACCGAACTGGAAGCCAGTGCAGTGAGGCCAGAATTGGGGTGATGTGGTCACGCTTTTTATGGCCAGTCAGCAAACGTGCAGCTGCGTTCTGGACTAGCTGCAGGCGTTTAATTGATGCCTGGTCCATACCCATATACAGAGCGTTGCAGTAGTCCAGTCTCGAGGTCACAAAGGCGTTAATAACCCTTTCCAGGTCTTTAAAAGATAAATACGACTTGGTTTTGGCCAAAAGTCTTATTTAAAAAAGCAGGATTTGACTACGCTGCTGACCTGCTTGTCGAATTTAAAAGTACTGGAGAAGGTCACCCCAAGGTTCGTGACCGAGGGGAGGATGTTTTGTTGGAGGGAGCCCAGAATATCAACCTGGGAGGCTGGAGGTTGGGGTCCAAAAAAGATGACCTCAGTCTTGCTTTCGTTGAGGTTTAGAAAGTTTTTGCTCAGCCAGGATTTTATCTCAGTTAAGCAGTCCATCAACTGTTGTAATGAGTGTGTGACACTTGCTTCGAGAGGGAGATATATCTGTACATCGTCGGCGTAGCAGTGGAAGGGAATATTATGTTTTGTGAGAATTGAGCCTAGGGGCAGTAAGTACAGTAGGAAAAGGATGGGGCCCAGAATTGAGCCTTGGGGAACCCCACAGGTAAGAGGGGCTTTTGCAGAGGAGAAGGCACCTAGCTGCACAGCGAAGCTACGGTCTGTCAGGTAGGACCTGAACCATGCAAGGGCAGAGCCTGTGATGCCAGCGGACTGTTCAAGCCGTGACAACAGGATGCTATGGTCCACAGTGTCAAAAGCAGCTGTCAGGTCTAACAGCACCAAGACAGCTGGGCTACCTGAGTCGGCGGCTAGGAGCAGATCATTAAAAACTCTTAAAAGGGCTGTTTCAGTGCTGTGCATGGGTTTGAAGCCAGACTGAAACTTTTCGTGGATTCCATGCGTGGTTAAAAAAGACTGCAGCTGGGCGTAGACCACTCTCTCCAGGGCTTTTGATAAAAAAGGTAGCTGGGAAATGGGCCTAAAATTTTCGAGAAAGGAGGGGTCGAGATGTTTCTTTTTAAGTAATGGCTTAACCACGGCATGTTTGAAGGCAGCAGGGACACATCCTGAGCTAAGGGAGGTGTTTACAATTAATAAAATACTTGCTCCAACTGAATCTAAAACGTCTCTGAGAAGGCGAGAGGGAATGCTATCTGAGGTGCAGTTTGTCGGCCGCAGGTGCTTGACCACATCCGAGAGAGAAGAGAAGGATACAGGCTCAAAGTGGTCGAGGACAGCAGGGCACAGAAAGGGAGCAGGATCTGGGGTAGCACTAGTGTGAGCTAGCCTAAGAGCAGATACCTTTTCAATAAAAAATTTAAGAAACTTATCACAGAGAGTAGTCGATGGCACAATAGAAGAAACATCACAGGGATTAATGATCGAGTTGAGGACATTAAAAAGAACCTGAGGTTTATGGCTGTTTTTGGAGATTAACAGAGAGATGTGCTCTGTTTTGGCTGCTTTGACTGCCGTCTGGTAGTCAGACAGGGAAGCACGAAGGATTTCTAGGGAGACATGGAGTTTATCCTTTTTCCATTTTCTCTCTGCACGCATGCAAGCGCGTCTGAGAGCACGAGTACAGTCATTGAGCCACGGCTCTGAGAGCACTTTTGTGCGTCTAAGTGTAAAAGGAGCAACAGAATCCAGTGTTAGTGTGCATGTAGAGTCAAACATGGAGATAAGCTCATCAGCATTAAAAGCACAGTTCACATCTAATTTACAGATCGGAGAAGCATTAAAAACATCAGAGAACTGTGAGGCAGTCAAGGGGTTAATCGAACGCACACGACGCGCAGGGGCACGTGATTCGACTCCTGCGGAAGGGATGGAGGTTGTAAACAGAACCGGTAAATGGTCTGAGATACGCGTTGCTGCACATATTTCATCCACAGATACAGACAGTCCAAACGATAATACTAAGTCCAAAGTGTGTCCTTTTTCGTGTGTTGGGTCAGCCACGGACTGAACGAGACCAAAAGAATCAAGGAGATTTAAAAAGTCCCTAACCAGAGGTTTGGACTCGCAACACACATGGACATTGAAGTCTCCGGAGATCAAAACCCGATCATATTTCACCATGATCCCGGACAGAAAGTCAGAAAAGTCATTTATGAAATCCTTATTGCACTTTGGCGGACGATACACGACTGCGCAGAGTATAGGCGAGGCCGGGTTCAGTTCAAAAAGCTGCAACTCAAAGCTAGCATAGGTAGTTACAGGGTGAAGCAATCGGCATTGGAGGCTAGCTCTAAACACTGATGCTATGCCCCCACCAAGGCCGGTGGCACGGGGGGAGCTGAAGAATGTACAGTCAGGAGGAAGAAGTTCAGAGAACGGTGTATACTCGCCAGCGTGGACCCAGGTCTCCGTCAGGAACATAAAATCCAGTTCACGGGAGGTGAAGAAGTCGTTTAGCATATACAAGATAACACTGAACAATGCAGTTCAATAAATATACTTGTTATACTTTGAGATATTTTTTGAGGTACTTATTCAGCTTTGCTGGTTACTGGAGTTATTTATGCTACAGAGCAAAGTGTGAAATATACACATGTACCACAGAGCATACTTGATGTTTAAATTAAAAACACAATAAATAAAGCAGGGAATCTGAAATACGCTAAAAAAACTTTTCATACTCTAAACTGTAACTTTTTGTTTTATCTTCGAGTCTCCATGTAAACCTCTCTGAAGGTTCCCTCACTGACATCCTTCTCCTCTTTCTTCTTCTTAAACTGAATTTCCTTAGGTGAGTCTGTCTGTATGTGCTGGTCCCGTGACAAATGGGCAAACCTGATGTACCCCGCTGCCTCTCGCCCTGTTCTGCTGCTGCCTCAGCCCTCTGTGACCCTGACAGGATAAGCTGTTTAGGAAATGGTTGGGTGGATGTTAACTGGCCATTGATTCATCTGCAGTTGCTATAACAACATCAAACCTGGACTCAGATCACATGAGAAAAGCAGGCACCTTGCAGCAGAGCACAACATACCTGCAGTGTATCATATTATTTTACACTTGTTACAATATAACCCAATTTAAGATTCTGATTGCTGTTTCTGGTGCCACATTTGGAGATAACATCTTCCAATTCACTCTTTACACGTTTTCTTGCTAGTTTATGTGTGTTTCCAATATCTCGAGAATGATTAATGCAAAGCTATTGATTTTCAATGGTTTTCTGTCTAAGTCAGAACAAATATATCCCTGTAATCAAGAAGATATTGATCTGATGTTATCAGTGTATATTACTGTACCATAAAAGGGTCTTCTTCCTGGTCAAAAGGCAGTGCGAGAATACAACTGAAACACAGTTAGAAAGTAGAATTATTTTTTTCTCCCTCAAATTAATAATTATAACAAAGTACAAAAACCAAATAATAACAAAAAAAACAAACAATAATCATTCTCAGATAGTCTGTCATGTTCAACAGGGGCAAGAAGAAGCTTAAAAAAACGTTTCTGGTCCTCCCCCCTCTAGCATATATTTTTCTTATAAATAAAACATTAGGTCATCGTCATCAGCGACATGTTTGTCTTGCCATTTGTTCGTGCGTGTGGTTTTTTGAAAATGCAGTTTCCTCTCAACATGTGCATGCTTTCTCTCCGTGTGAAAAGTCCCTGGATATTATGAGGTAATTGTTGATTTGCGGCTTTGAACATAATTTGAATAGTTTTATAGTCAACCAGGTCTTGTAGTTTTAGTGTTTTTAGTTTGATGAATAATTTATTTGTTGGTTCTCTGTACGTAGCTTTATGTATAACTCGTATGGCTCTTTTTTGCAGGATGAAGATAGGATGTGTATTTTTTTTAGTTCAGTGTTTGTTGGTCTGTTTATCCACAGTTTAATGGAAGAAAAACTTCAGACCATATTCTTATGATACTTGGTGGAGGGTTAAAGCATGCTACAAGGAAGAACCCATTGAATGTTGTCCAAATCAAGGGGTGGACCCACATTCACAGAAGGAAACTTTCTTGGCTACATGTTGAATCTTGTGATGCTGCTGTGACTCATGGAAGTCCTGCTGGATAAACTGCTGATACAATAATCCTACTGGGATACTTCAATTCAAAGCAACTCATTTGAAACATAAAGCCTTTCATATTTAAGTACAATTCTGAGATTTGGGAGTGGGACTGGTTGTCACTCCTGGCTTTGTGGTTTTCAATTTGACAATTGCTTTCACTTTGATCAAGGAATTTACCTGAGGCCAGAAAAGACTTGTTCATTTCTGTATTCTCCATATACTTTATGTCTTGCAAGACATGCATGGACATGAAGACATGCTAAATGTAGTCTTTTTACGTTTTTTTTATTTGATGTGTTCTTTTATCCAGATTTGCAGTGTATTTTTCTGGGTCAAGTTAAAATGGACTTCGGTCTCTACTGTCTTGTTGCCTGCTCAGTGAGCGGTCTGATAAACCTTTCCACCCCACTGATTTTGGCTATACAATGGCAGACTGTGTTGAACATGGCCACTGGATAACTGCAGGCTGCACCCTCTATGGCAAAAAAACATTCTGTTCAGCCGCAACTGTAAACACCTCACATGTCATCACACAATGTCTGGCTGGTTTGTGTTTTTGTCAGAATAAACACATCTGAAAATTGATCTGAGTGAGGACCTTGTTAGCAAAACTATCACCTCAATAATTATTAAGTGGGGTCAGGAATGAGGGAGCAAATGCATAACTTGTATTATCTTACACTTTAACACTTTAGAAGGATTCTATTCTATTCTATTCTAACAACATCTTCTGTTTATTCCTCATGCTTAACTGTAATTCAAAATAACTAACAGTAGGATGTCCCACCGTTGTTAAAAACACATTACAGTAGTGACCCGACATTTTGTAAGAAGAAACAGCCTTACAAAACTAAAAGTCATCAACAGCTGCTTCTTAGCTTTGCAGGATGAGCTTGCTGACTGATAATTTATGCTGGAAATGTTGAACAGAGACATGGAAAAATGTTACATGCAATTTTGGAGCGAAACTTTGTTTTGTAATTTAGCTAAAAAGTAATAGAATACATAGTGGTAAGGTCGGTGGTACCTGAATTACAAAGACAAAGCAGACTGTAGGACAAAACAGAATATGAAAAATGACTTTGCAGCAATAAAGAGAGGTTATGGTGGTGGTTGACTAATTTATCCTTAGATTATGAATAATTACATCTTCTCCAGGTGACAACAAATAGAATCAGGTTTGAAATAGAATAGTCTACATGTTAATTAGATTCAATGATTAGGGAGAGGACTTTAGGCTGGAGCCACACGGAGATGAAACGGGTCGTATCCGCTACAGTTCTCTATCTTATAGACGGTTCGTCCACACAAGGCCGACAGGGAAACGCGGATAACGATAACAATAACGAGTCCCAAGGTGGGTAGATCTGCAGACGAAATGCTCTGGGGGGCCTAACGGCTCTGTGTATGTTGAATACTTCAGTACAAAGGATGTATTGTAGAGCCAATGAACGGGAGTCAGAGGCAGTGCATTCAGAATGGATTTCCACACTTTATTATTATTAATCTAGACAACGTGAGTACATGAGCTGCTCTGTGTAACCAGCTAGCATTAATGAACTCTCACCCCGGTACCCTCACTAACGGGTCCGGGTTGCAATACACACTATAAGCCACAGTGAATTATGTCCCGTAACTGTCACCACAGTATTGAATAAATTAAGTGATATGTGTACACATATAAATCATTCAAAACAGGGCTACATTTGATTGAATTATGAAAGGTATATTTCGCAGATAAACCTATTAACCCTGCCCCCTCAAAAAAAATGGCTCTTTTGAACGGCTCTCGCAAAGGAACAGAGCCATAAGATCCGGCTCCCTTCAAAGAGCCATCATTTCCATCACTACTACAGCGTCTCCAGCAGGTCGAGCGGTCTCGTGTGGGCGGACACGTTTCTTGAGCCGGTACCTTGTGGACGGAAGACCTTTTTGATATCGAATTCGGTTAGTATTCGTTTTCATCTCCGTGTAGATGCAGCCTTAGTAGGTCATAGGACAGCAATCTTGCTCATGGTGTTGATGAAACACTTTGATATGTATTGCTGTAACTGCTAAGTGCTCATTCTTTTCTTTTTTTGATTATGTGAATCCCCTGCCTAATTCTGGTAATTTTACAGCAATGTTTATTCTTTTTGTTAGAATTTAGAAACTTTACAACATCAAATCAATCAAAGGAGACTCCAAACTACCACGATCATGCACTTGAAGTTTCCTATAGACCAATCGTCAGAATAAAGCAGCATTTCCCTTTAACTCTAATTCTATTTGTTTGCTGGATATAGCTTTTGTTGATGTTTAAGAAAATCCGCAGAAGCCTTTGCACAGTTGAGTTTAACTAATGGGGAAAAAACATGGCAACCATATGGCAGTGATTATCTGACTGAGGCTGGAGCCACACGAGAACAGTAACACAAACGAACCAAAATCGTTATCAAAAAAGTATTCCGTCCACACGCAATAGGCATCAGAAACGTGTCCTTCCACACGAGACCGCACGACCCGCTGGAGACGCTGTAGTACCTATGCCGGGCCTGTAAGTGGCGCTGTACTTCGGCCACAAAATACACCAAAAGCAGCGAAGAAGACTTCCGAGCATGGTTTCCATGGTTGCCCTTGCCCTGTTTATTCTCCGCGGTTCATTTAGCAGCGAGGTGGGGAGCACATCCATGGTGGGGAGAGGCAGGGCTCTTTTTCTCCGTGAGCAGCAGCTGATCTCTGATCTCTCTCTCCTGTCCGATTAGACTTCACTCACGTTTATGTCCATATCGATCAGATCTAGCTAGTTCTAGCTAATGATATGACTGCCTGAGTGTCAAAGGACACCTAAACAATAAGCGACATTTTGACCGGAGAATTTTAGATTTCGGCTAACGGAAACTCTGCCGTGCAGGGGGGTCTGCTGGAGGCACCTGCTAGGTGCACTGTCCTGCGAGATACCGGGACCTGGCTCGAAACACTCGGAAAACTGTTGTTGGCGAAACACATCAGCAATGACGGGTGACACGGGGGTGAGCAGGAGAGGCGGGGCTATTGCGTCATCGTTTTTTAGGGGGCGTAGACACGGAGCCGTTTGGCCCCCCAGAGCGTTTCGTCCGCAGATCTACCCACCTTGGGACCCGTTATCGTTATCGTTGTCGTTATCTGCGTTTCCCTGTCGGCCGAACCGTCTATATGATAGAGAAATGTAGCGGATATGACCGTTACCGTAAACATAACACGGCCCACGGTGGACAGCTGAATCGTTCTTTATCCATTTCCTCTGTCCATGCTGGACATATACACTTTTCTGATTTGTATTTATTTGGTTGAATGTCTTTTTACTCAGAGAGACTCAATCAAATATTGTCCGACTTCCCTAAAACTATCTATTACAAGTAGAATGTGTTCTTCTTAAAGGTCCCATGTCATGGCAATTTCTACTGATCATAATTCCATTGTTGAGGTCTACTAAAATAGATTTATACATAAAACATAGGTTTGAAAAATAAATGTTCCAATATAAAATCAATTACTCAATATAATTGACTCTGTCCTCCCTTTTCTTACATATGTCACATATGAAATAATAACGTAGGAGTCCATTTAAGCATGGTATAGTTTACAATCTATTAATCGAGAAGACTCAGTATCACCTGTGTGCAGCTCACAAAAAACAATTGTAAGAAACATATATTATGCAGGAAATGCATACCTTTGTTGAAAAACAAAGCATATCTGATTTGGGAGGAAAAGCTTCATCCCCCTTAACATCTGAGTTACTACTGATGGCATAGCATGAATGATAGTGGGTGTCTGAGGGTGTCACTACTGAGAAATGTCAAACAAAATCAAAACCTTACATTTGAAAACAGGTTTGCATTCCTCCACTTAAGGTGACGTTATCATTGGAAACAATACAAGCTAATTGTTTCGATGCAGAATCTATCAATTGAATCGGTAGAGCAGAACAGAATGGTTGTATTGTAGCCTGAGTTTCGTGCAGCCTTTAGTTTGACTAGGTGGAAACATTGTCCATATAATGTGAATACATGTAGAACTAGACAGTAAGAGACCCCTGACATAAGGCCTATTTGAAACAATAGTAGGGGCTTTTAACAGCTTGCCAACTTACAGACATCCCCTGCATAGCAGTATGAATAGCCTTAAAAGCAAAACAACCCACTCTGCGGTAACGAGAGTCATATGAACCAAATGCCCTAAGTGAAGCCATTAGTCTCATCTGACTGACCCAAGGGTTGGTGCTGGTGTGACAGGGAGGCTTCCAAGTGTTCAAAGCAGATGTCAAGCTTTCAGTTCATGGCTCGGTGGGGGGGGGGGGGGAGCAGACGCACGAGAGACAGTATCAACGGCTGTAATGTTCAGTTTGAGGAGTGTCATTCTCTCTGGGAGCAGGAAATGGTGTCCATTCTCGGATCAGACCATTAATGTCATGTAGAGCAGCCATAGCATCTCTGTGACTGCACACAGCCGGACTGTAGAACTGGGTAGAACTGGGTGACTTTCAGTGAAGCCGTCCAAGGCCATAGACAAAATGGAACCACGTACCAACAAAAGGGACACAAGGTTATCAATGTCTCTCTTTACCTTTGACCCAATTGTAAAACAAATTAGTGGGAAAAATGTGGAACACTAATCCATCATCAGGTGAAATTTTGAGTTAATTTAAATAATTACTTATGGGTTGAAGTCAAATTAACATTAACATTAGAACTAAAGTCAGTCAAACTTGGACTTGCACGGATCAGAATCTAAGCAATACACCATTTTCCCAGCTCTGTAATGAAAAGGATAACAAGATTAGGTACATTACGGGAGTGTTAAAACACCCAAACATGCACACGTATCTTATTCTAGTTAGATACCTTGTTTGTTTTAAACATCATAAATACACAAACAACAATGAATACTTACAGGTTGTGTACCCGAATCTACAAAGTAGGAACAGCATCATTCTTCAGTGCCCTACGCTGTACATATCCTGCATGAATCGCTGAAAGGTCTGGGAAGCTTTGTTTCGTGAAATGATGGCAGAGGGTGTGGCCTCTGGGTATTCCCACATCAGAGTACCCAGGAAGTAAATGAGAAATCTCCAACGAGGCATTTTGGGGAGGTATTTTCTGTGTTAGAGTTTTACTCGCTATAGGGTGTACTTTGAGGGTTTTTGACTCTGCAGACCGTACATGCATAAAAACCTTCATAACACACAAGGGGACGGGTAATAACCGGAAAAGCATGACATGGGCCCTTTAAGTACCACACATGTTCTTTGATACGTTGTGGTGACTGCAGACTCCGTCATAACCCTTGTATCTTATACAACTGATTCTGTTTGGGAAAATAAGTGAACATGATGACCACAATACAACTGTTTTGGTACAGTAAGTCCTGACAAGCAGAACAAAGTTAAGTTTAAACTGTAGGAAAAGGTAAACGTGCCCTTTTCTTCTGTACTTGTAGATGGGGTATGGTGAGGTCTCCCACTATGGGGTCTCATTAAAACAGGATCCTGGATCAGAGTGATTAGTCGGGTAATCCAACAAAGACGCTCCAGAACTGTCTGAATGGATGATGATCATTCAAGATGACTGAGTCGTACAATAGCTCATTTTAAAAATCTTTATTCAGGGTAACTGAGGAACATTAGTGGTGTCAAAGTGTTGAATCAGAGAATAATGATTTTTTCTTTTTAATGAATGATTTAGAAGTTGTAACCTAAACAAATCTCCTTAACAACCCACATTTAAAAATATATATATATCAGGTCGGGAGAGTAGACTGTGAAGTTTCGCTGCTCTCTCGACCATTCCTTCCACGTCTCGTGCACAGCGGTGCGGAGTGCGGACATCGGCAGTCCCTTCAGACAGACAGACGCAGCACCTCCCACTTTACAGTCCCACATTATGCCGGATTTTCTTTGCTTATTTTGAAGGTGAGTGGTGATGAACAAATGACTAAGCTGCCGGTGCCTCGAGTTTACAGCTAATTAGCCAAAAGACAAACAAATATATAGGGTATAGCTACTAGCTAATGGATAAGTTGTTAGCTCAAGGTTTAGCTAAGGCAATTTATCATGGGCATACAGGCTAATGTATGGGCTCAGAACAGTCTCATAATACACACATGCACACAGAAGGATTCACACCTGTATTTCCGGATCCACACCTGTGTTTTTCAATGCACACACAAATGTGTTCGGTTTCATATACATGTAAATAAAATCCAATTACAGAAAAAAGTTTTACATATGTATTTTTGATCCTCACATATTTGTTTTCCATTTAAAACCTCTGAACCTGCAAACACAAACCGCTTTCTGTGCACGGATCGCTGTGCATTCGTGTGTGGGATTTTTGAGACTCCCCTGACGGTCAGCCGATTCGTACTTGTAATTTTTTCTATCTATAGCCAATCAGATGTCTCCTCAATTCTAAGCCAATCACATGAGTGCGCCCCCACGAGGGTAGATTTCTTGCGTTCATGACGTAGCGCTTCATGTACGCATTTTGCGCAGTCCGGAGCTGACAGGTCCATGGAGCCTGCCTGCAGGGAGCCCCGCCGGTCATTATCGGCCGATACTCACACTTAATAGTTTGATCTGTGCTCTCTATAAAGGCCGATCAGGAGAGCTGGATCTGATCGATATGGACATAAACGCGAGTGAAGTGTAACCGGACGCGAGAGAGAGATCAGATCAGCTGCTGAGACACGCAGCTCTGCATGATCACCTGAAGCTCCGCCCTCTGTTTAGCGAGCTGAACGGACAGCGCAAAATGCGTATATGAAGCGCTACGTCATGAACGCAAGAAATCCCTCGTGGGGGCGCGCTCATGTGATTGGCTTAGAATGAAGGAGACATCTGATTGGCTATAGATAGAAATAATTACAAGTACGAATCGGCTGAGCGTCAGGGGAGTCTCAAAATCCCACACACGAATGCACAGCGATCCGTGCACAGAAAGCGGGTTGTGTTTGCAGGTGCAGAGGTTTTAAATGGAAAACAAATATGTGAGGATCAAAAATACATATGTAAAACTTTTTTCTGTAATTGGATTTTATTTACATGTATATGAAACGGAAGACATGTGTGTGTGCATTGAAAAACACAAGTGTGGATCTGGAAATACAAGTGTGAATCCTTCTGTGTGCATGTGTGTATTATGAGACTGTTCTGGGCCCATACTAATATACTGTACTTAAGGGGAGACACTACAGTTGAACACAGTAAAATGTGTGTCTAATAATGTCATCACTATCACCACATTGATATGCAAATTAGGCGTTAACTAGGCCTAATTAAAATGCGCTAATTTGCATGCAATATTACAAGTAGGCCTACATGAAAAAACGATCTTTTTGCCTGCAATGTCCTGACTTAAACAGTAGCTTCATAATTTTAAATGATGGCTGCCCATTTAATAACTATTGTTTGTACTAGTTTGTTGTATGCTGATAGATCTTAATCATTACATGATACAGCGACCCACTCTCATGTGAAAGGAGGGCATTTATAGGTACACTGAAATTAAGTCCTTGAACAGTTATGTTTCGTTATATGTGCGTTAAGTGTAATAATAATAATAAAAATGTATTGGATCATTAATGTATTCAGGAAATTCAGTATTATATTGCTTGGCTATAGAAGCTGAAGGTTAACTTACTTGTGAAACAAAAGTTAATTGAACCAATTATTATAATCACTTCTGCAGCACAATGCCAAAAAAAGAAACAATTCAGAAAAAGAAGGAGAAGGAGCGCCAGGAAACAGCCAAGAGTAGCACATCTCTAAATGCATGATTAAAACCAAGTACCAGCAGCAACACACAAGAGAGAACAGATAACTCAAATGTTGAAAGTGTTACACCTGAGAAAGCAATAGAGATCTCACAAGCAACATTGGAGAGACAAGGGGAGGCTTTAGAGGCAACACCTGACACAGAGCAGAAAGATGATCAGGAAATCCCTGTCAGTGTGGAAGAGGAAGAGGCCACAGGAGGGGAAACGGTGGATAATGTTGAGTTTGAGGAAGCCATAGAAGAGGGTGATGTTGAGGAAACTGTCAGTAGTGTAGAAGAGGTCATAAAACAAATTTCATCCTTAAAGTATCCAACATATCCCGCCCACAACCAAGCTTTTGATCTCAAATGTAATGTCAGCTATGTGAAAATGTGTGTTGTAAGAGGACCATGCCAACCTATCCTTAGATTTCCCTAAAACACTGAAGGCCAATCATTTCAAAAGATGTGGTATGAAAATAAGCCATGGTTGGAGTATTCACCCGAAAAGGACAGTATGTACTGCTTCAGCTGTCGGCTTTTCTCAATGAACAAAAGTACAGTAACAAGAGTGCTTGGAGAGTGGCTGGCGTAAACAACTGCAAAAGGGGACTTGATAAAATGCAAGAACGTGCAGACTCAGAGGCCCATTTAACAAGCATGGTGCGATGGAACACATACAAAAAGAATGCTTTACAAGCAGCTTTTGAGGTATCAGATGTTCAAGGAAAGGCAATAAGAGAGCAAGAGATACAAAGAAACAAAGAAATCTTGACCCGATTAATTGACATAACTTTATATCTTGCACGACAGGGGAAGGCTTTCAGGGGTGACGACGAGTCTGCCACTAGCTCAAACCAGGGCAACTTCCTTGAACTTGTTAAAATGTTTAGCCAGTACGATAGTGTACTCAGGCTACATTTGGATAATGTCAATGACCAGAAAATGGGTAAGAACAGATGTCAAGTTTCACTCCTCTCAAACAGAACACAAAATTATATCATAAAAGCCCTCATCACATTCACAAAAAGAGAGATAAGGAAAGAAATAGAGGAGGCTAATATATATTCAGTACTCATAGATGAAACCACTGATGTATCTCATTGCGAGCAGGTCTCTTTTGTTGTGTGTTATGTATATGAAATGGAAGTCAAAGAGCGCTTCCTCCAGGTCTGCAATGTGTCAAAAACAACAGGTGAGGAGATGGAGAAAACAGTTCTTGACTTGCTAAAGAACAATGACCTACAGATCCAAAACATGCATGGTCAAGGCTATGATGGCGCTGCCAATATGAGTGGTCAATACAGAGGACTGCAGTCAAGAATACTGAAACACAATTACAAAGCTCTGTATGTGCATTGCCAAGCTCACTGCTTAAATGTGGTCTTAGTTGAAAGTGCAAAATCAAGCCTCCACTTCATTGCCTTTTTCAACCTGGTAGAGAAGCTCTATGTGTTTTTTACCGGCTCTACAAAAAGACACACTGCATTTGTGAAATGCCAAGAGGCCCTGCACCCTGGAGAGCGTATAATTCAACTGCAGAAGCTCTCTGACACACGTTGGGCATGCAGAGAAAAAGCCCTGAAGGCCCTCCTTAAAGTGATGAGTACTGTGGTCAAGGTCCTCACCGACATGACAGAGCAGGAGCCTCTAGATACTGCTGCTGGAGATGCCAAGATGTACCTTAAAGCCATAGACTTTGAGTTTTTCCTTTGCCTTGAGATCGCCACTCCAGTCTTTGAGGTCACTGCACTTGCCTCTGATGCTCTACAGAACTATGACATAGATCTGTCCACAGCATATACTGTTGTTGATGGAGTGATGGACACCTTGTCCAACCTCAGGACAGAAGAACAGTTTGGAAAACTGTTTAAGAGTTCCACTGAAAAGGCAGAAGCCGCTGGGATCAGCATCCCCACAGTCCCCCCAGGACAGCAAAGGCAGAGGAGGGTGCCTGCAAAGTATTGGCAAAGTACTAATGTAGCCACAGAGAGCCATTCCTTCCAGTCAGTAGAAGACTACTATAGAGGGAAGGTGTACTACTCATTCGTAGATGTTCTTTCTCAGGAACTAAAAAGAAGATTTAGGGGAGATGGCGAGACAGAGTCCAGTAAAATACTGAATGCACTCCACACTTTGAGGCCAACAACTGGATAGGCAAAGATGCAATGGGTCCTGACTCCCTTGATGCCATTCACATGCTTTGTGAGTTCTATGGAGGAGAGGAGCAGAAGTTGAAAACAGAGCTCAGGGTTTTTCATGCCTCTTTCCCAAACACATGCACCATGAAGGGGATATTAAAAACACTAAGAGACAACAGTGGACAGAATATCTTTCCAACACTGGTGGAAATGATAAGAACCTATGCAACAATTCCAGTGTCAACAGTCAATCAATCAATCAATGTTTATTTATATAGCCCAATATCACAAATGTTACATTTGTCTCAGTGGACTTCACAGTTTGTACAAAATATCAGTATGACAATACGACACCCTCTGTCCTTAGACCCTCACATCGTACAAGGAAAAACTTCAGAAGAAAACCCACAGTTTAAAGGGAAAAATGGGAGAAACCTCAGGGAGAGCAACAGAGGAGGGATCCCTCTCCCAGGACGGACAGACGTGCAATAGATGCCGTGTGTAAATTGAAAAGATAATACATTTGCAACATAGGTAGTCCAAATGTTTGGAAATGCATGTGTGTATAATAGGAAGATGAATCCACGAGGATATCCATCCAGGACCTATGATCCAGGACCACAGCCACGACTCAGGATCCAGGGCTCGCGATGCAGGACACAGGACCGCAGGATCATCCATGACTCCGGATCCCAGCGTATATAGACACCAACAGCAACAGTGGAGAGGTCCTTCTCCAAGCTCAAGCTGGTGAAAGACACACTCAGAAGCCAATGCACAGAAGAGAGGCTTTCTGATCTCCTCCTCCTCGCCATTGAGAAGGACATTCCTGTTATCCACAGTGAAATAATAAACATCTACAGGGACATGGCCCCCAGAAGGTTGCTGCTGTAAGGGAGGAAGGAGAGACAACAAGTGAAGACACGAAAAAAGATTTAACAACTTCCAAGTGCAAAGAAAGATGCAAGATACAATGAAAGTTAATAACAAAAGAAGTTAATAACAAAATATTTGATTTCAGATTTCAAGACCTTGTTAAATAATTTCAGTAAAGTTGCAGTACTTTTACATGTTCTTATTAAATATTTTTGCACAGTTTTTTCAGCATTTTTTACGTGTTTTGTCCAATTAAATTAAGTAAATGAGTAGGAGAGGAGAGCAGAATGCACTAAGTGTAATTGTTGCAACTGAACTTAGCCCTACTTGTAGTTTGGAGTGTAGGTTGGTTTGCGTATTTATGTAGAATGAATGAAAACTTTATTACAGACTCAGGGTCCATGATTGATAGAGAACAGCCTTTTTCAGTTTTGTGTGAAGATTTGTTGTTATTTCTTTTAATACCACACAAATTATTCAAAGGACTTAATGTTGTGCTAAAATAAACTAATTATTATAGCAATTAACTAGTAGCATAGAAAACATGCACATTGTGGCATAGTTTCATTTGTTGATGTCTGCTCTTGTGCGTAGTGAATACTAAAGAAGACCATTGTCTCTAGAATTCTGTTGAGTATTAAACAATTGCGTGAGTTGTGAGGGTAAGTCAGAGATACAACAATATATATATATTTTTTTTGTTAATTTTTTATAAATGATTATGGAAGTGCCCTTTTCCTCACTTGAGCCCCTGCCCCCCAAAATGTCTGTGCACGTCCCTGGGTTTAAGTATAAGTTTTGTATTATTTTTGGAATATTCATCAAGGGCCAGACCACTAGGAGTTTCCTAGAATAACTAGACATTCTCAGTAAATCTAATCAGCCTATTTTTGGCTTAATTTACAAAGACATTTATAAAGTACTGATTTAAATGCTCTTATATGAAGAGTCAAAGGTGATTAAATAATCATAACATTTGATATTCAAGATTTTCCTTTCATCATCATACCTGTATATTTACATGATGACTCATTTAAAAAGGATTAAAAAACAACAATTAAGAGTAATATCAGAACAATGTATTAGGGGTGTATCGGTTCACAGAAGTCACGGTTCGATTCATACCTCGGTTTGGGGGTCACGGTTCGGTACGGGTTCGGTACAACAAGGAAAAGCAAAAAAAAAGTCCCAAATGCATAATTTTGTTGCCGTTATTTATTTTTAGCAGTAGTGCAAGTTTTGGTATGAAAATAAGGAACTCTAACATTTGGAATCATTAACTGTATTACACAGTTAAAAACAAACCACAAACAGTAACACATACACTCAGATGGCCATATTATTTATATTGGCTGATGTCAAACAAAAAAGGTTAAATAAGCTGTACAACTAAAAAGAATGTCTTGAACATATTAAAATAAATAATAAGAAAATAAAATCTGTACCTTTAGGAGCAATGTCTAACATGTGTAATTAACATGTGAGTGTGTGAGGCCATTATGCCTAAATAAAGGTTCTCAAGCTTTACTCTATTTTCAAGTTTTTCTTCAAAAAGATGAGTTTGTCTACGTTGTCAGTAGTGAGGGCAGATCTGTTGGTGGTAACTATGTTACCTGCCGTCGAGAAAACCCTCTCGCTGGGGACTGAGACTGACTCGGATGTGATTGAGCATGTTTGACGTATTACCACTAGCATACCACACCGCTGTCGAACAACGCCGACACACCGTCCTCGTCTGATCCACAACCCGCACCCCATCATTGTTGTAGTCCACAGGGAACCCGAAATGTTCCCACATACCTGATTTAAAAGAAGCAGGTGTGTCTTCTAGCTCCTGTGTGTTGTGTGAACTCGCCATAGCTAGGCTACTAAATGTTCTTCTTCATATATTGTGTTCGTTTTGTTGTGTTTTGTTCTTGTTCTTCATTTGTTATTTACGGGCGGCTGGCTTTTAGGCGCAATACCGCCCTCTGGATTATATATAGTGTAATACTGCCCTGAGTGACAGACTTTTTTCCCACACGTAAAAAAAGGCGTATTCGCCGTGTGACTGCATGTGCCGAACCGTGACGTCCGAACCGCGATGGTACGGGACGAATGCGGATACCGTTACACCCCATACAATGTATACATTAAATGATTCCTGCAGAGGGAAACAGCCTTTGTTCTTTTCAAGGGTCCGAGGTCACTCTAACATGCACCCTGAAAGGACCAAGACAAATTGTTCACAAGTACAAGTTGTTCCCCACTGTCAGTCCAGTATGAAAGCGGGATATGAAGCATTACAACAACAGTTGTCCAGTTTAATCTAATTCCACTGGAGGCAGAGAAAAATGTGTGGCTATAAAGCCAGTCGTGTTGAAATGGACAAAAATATATTTTTTTGTGGCGGGTTCAGCAGTTCATATCTCATTCACTGTGACTATGAGTAGTGAGCTGTCAGGTATAGTTTATTCCCACTTGCTGGAGAACAATGGTTTGTTATGGCTGGCCCAGCGTGAGGCCGCTTCCACACTCAGGACTGATGGGATCACTGGACTATAACCCACTTAGGATGTTAAAACGCTCTGGGGATGTCATGCCATGGGGTTGTGGCAGCAAAGGTATGACAATTCATTAATTAAGCTGCTTCGGTTGAAAAGCGTCAGGGAAATGAATGCAAGTCTTGGCTTCTTCTGTCAGGAGCAAGCAAACGATGTTCAACCACAGGGTGCATGTCTCCTTGGAAGACAAAACTGCTTCTGTACACATTAAGACAAGTCCCGAAGACTCTACCCGAAGGACAATATGTTCAGTAGTGTAATATAATGAGGACGTTGTTGTCTATGACCAATGAAACAGTTGTCCATTGATGCATCAGTCTATGAATTAGTCTAAGAAAAAGTTTTTCTTAGACTAATTGCTTGTTATTAAAGGTAGGGTATGTACATTTGAGAAACCGGCTCGAGATCGCTAGAATTTGAAAATACACTACCGGAGAAAATCTGCCACCTGCTTATAGAGCCCCTCATCAAACACACATGAACGCGCACATGGCCAATGAGGGCACGAGATAAGTTTGTGCACAGATGGAAGCAGTGGCGAGACGTGACTTTTATACCTAGGCCCTCTGACCCCCCTTCCCTTGAAAAAAAGAAGAGATATTACGTCACAGCCATAGACTGTATATATAAACACACACACACAGTCACAGGTCACAGCGTATACTTCAGCGGAATATCAAAACAGCGGCCCGGGGTGCAAACGCATCAATGACAGCGACCCTCTACCACACAGAACAACACCATTTACATAAACACCTATCATGACAGGGCACCCACAGCCAAGTAACAATTACAAATGAATTAAGTCGGCACGGCGGCCCACATTGAAAATGACTTAGGCCTACCTTTGATGATAAATCACTGAAACACAAAGTCCATCCTCCTGTCCTTTTGGATGAAGCACTTGATGGCGGGTCATGCAGCTGATCCTTTGCCACTCCAGTTTATCATTGTAACTCAATCTTGAAAATGACTCGGTTAATCATTTCGCAACGATGTCATCACAATCACTGAAGTGAGCCATCGTGAACGAACTTATGCTAATTATAAATCTATCGATCATAAATCTATCAATTAGATTTATGATTCGAAAATAATAAAAGTAGGGTAGACATGTGGATATTATCCGTCTGAACAAAACGTGCATTTATCTAACAGGTTCGTTTTCCACAGACCTTATTTCGAGCTATTTTCCAAAATCCTATGGAGAAATCCCATTGTTTTTTACATTACATTACATTACATTGCATTTAGCTGACGCTTTTGTCCAAGTGACTTACAATAAGTACATACGACCAGGAAGACACAGCCCAGAAGAAAAACAGAATCATATAGTACATCAGGTATCATAATAGCTTTCTGTCGAGGGAATCCGAGCGCAGCTTACTTCCGGGTTTTAGGACCTTTAGGACGTGTCACTGCACCACTTGCATAGACCTCACAGCGGGCTGAACTTGTCATAAAATCCGCGAAAATAAAGCCCGCCCATTTAGAGGGAAGATATGATTGGTCAATTGTACTGTAATTTGACATTACTCTCTCGTTGAGTTACTACAGCTGGCCCTCTGTGAATGTAGAGAGGGACCAACAAGCTCTCCCGTCTTCACATAACTCGCAGAGACGGCATTTAACCCTTCACATTCCAACAGAAACTGAACAGGCAGATTTGAAGGATTTATTTCTTTGGAAATATTATTTTTAATACAATTAAATCAAGTTATTTTGGTGAAAACTAATGAAAAATGTAACAACAAAAACATATAAAAAAAACATTTAATTTTTTTTAATGTTTTCAAATATTATTTTTTAGAATATCTTAGGCCCTCACATAGAGCCTAGAGGGCCTTGTATGGAGCTATTTCAGGGTCATACATTTTGATCATTCAAAAAAATAAAATGTATTTGAAAGTTCAAGTTTTTATCCTGAACTTTGAAAAATACAATGATGTATTCAAAATAAAAATAAGTATTTGAAATAATTGTTCAGGTTGAATATTATTTTGATTCAGTTCAGCAATTTTTTGAATAAAATATTTATTTTCAGATTTCACTTTTATACATATTTTGATATTTGAATCCTTATTTTTTTCTGTTGTAGATTTTTCGTTTCAGATTCAAAACAATTATTTTTTCAGTTTCAAATCTTGTTTTTTCAGGTTTCACATTGCTTTCCACCTTCAGATCGTTTTTCGCTTTCAGATCTTTTTTTTTCGCTTTCAGATCTTTTTTTTTCGCTTTCAGACTTTTGACCCTGATGTTGCTTGAGGGGGCGGGGCTTAGCAAAGAGTAGTTTGGCTTCCTGAGTGACAGGCCTCCCTCTGTCATGTTGCCTTCATGGATGTTAGGTAGCGCGATAAATATAACTCAATACTTTCTATACACAATACTCCCGTGATTGGTGGTAAACTGATACTAGCGTCAAAGTTCCGTTAAGCGAGCTGTTGAGCATCGTAGTTGGCAACAATCAAGGTATAAGAGCAATAAACTGTGCTAGAATGTGAAATTACGTATCCGCAATCAATCGTTGTCCTTCCCCATTTCCACGTAGCTCCATGAACGCAGCATAGTTTTGCGATCAAAATCAGAATACCTTTGGACCCCGCACAAAACAACACAGACTATAACACCTCTTGTTGATAAATAACAACTATGTGCAATATTTGCAATATGTAATATATATATATATATATATATATATTACATATTGCAAATATATATATATGCCGTTAAAAACTGTGCAATATACCTGGCTGCTAAATCCGCAGAACTGCTGCTCGTTGCGGATACGTAATTTCACATTCTCGCACAGTTTATTGCTCTTATACCTTGATATTTGCCAACTACGATGCTCAACAGCTCGCTTAACGGAACTTTGACGCTGGTATCAGTTTACCACCAATCATGGGAGTATTGTGTATAGAAAGTATTGAGTTATATTTATCGCGCTACCTAACATCCATGAAGGCAACATGACAGAGGGAGGCCTGTCACTCAGGAAGCCAAACTACTCTTTGCTAAGCCCCGCCCCCTCAAGCAACATCAGGGTCAAAAGTCTGAAAGCGAAAAAAAAAAGATCTGAAAGCGAAAAAAAAGATCTGAAAGTGAAAAACGATCTGAAGGTGAAAAGCAATGTGAAACCTGAAAAAACAAGATTTGAAACTGAAAAAATAATTGTTTTGAATCTGAAAACGAAAGATCTGCAACTGATAAAAATAAGGATTCAAATATCAAAATATGTATAAAAGTGAAATCTGAAAATAAAAATAAATATTTTATTCAAAAAATTGCTGAACTGAATCAAAATAATATTCAACCTGAAAAATTATTTCAAATACTTATTTTTATTTTGAATACATCATTGTATTTTTCAAAGTTCAGGATAAAAACTTGAACTTTCAAATAAATTGTATTCTTTTGAATGATCAAAAGTATGACCCTGAAATAGCTCCATAGCCCTGACGGCTCGCCACTGGATGGAAGGCTGACAGGCATGAAGGCCATCCAGTTATTTTAGCCGGGCCGGCTAAAATGATTGGTCGTGCTTTTTACAGTACTACGGCTTCCACCGATGACATTTTTTTATGGATATTTTGTCAAAGCACTTCAGATATTCATTGCTATCGGGATGTTAAGAGCATTCCATGGAATATAACAAAAAGTGTATCTCGAGCCGGTTTCTCAAATGTACACCCCACCTTTAAGACATCATCAACCATTCAACAGCTTCACAATCTTGAGAAAACAAATAGATGTTGTGTATACATCTCACAATATTGCCATGTGATGATGTACATTTGAGAGCGAACATTTTGTGATTTTGTGCTTAATGTGAAAGAAGGCAGTAGAACTGGATCATGGGGAAACAATGAACAAAATGTAGCAACCATGGTGATGTCAACTTCCAAAGAACTTAAAAGAATCTTCAAATGATACAGGAAATCATAGCTTGCTCAAAAGCTACCAGAGGCATCAAAAGTGACCGATGTATTGCATGTGTTGCAGTGATTGAGTCAGCCAGCTGAATAAAAACTCTTAACCTGCCAGTCAAACAGGGTAATTATATCCAAAGAGACTTTCATAATGCAGAATTGTTAGCTACCATACACTGAAAAGTAGACATGCAACTAGAGGGCTGCTTTACTCCAAAAAACTCCATATTTGAACCTATGGCCTATTTGATGTTTTTATAACACTTCCAGGGGATAAATAAAGCTATCTGTTTAACTCTCTTTGTTTTGCTGTGGAGACACTAAACCCAAATCCTGAGCCCTGAGGTGCTTTTAACTGAGAGCCATGTCTGTGCTTAATAAGGGTGAAGGTAAAAATGGGGCACAGTGGAAAGTGTAATCTCTCTCGAAGAGACTGGGCTTCTGTATCTTAGAATGACTTGCTCTTTGTTTTCTAATGACACGTTTGTTAGATGTTGTGTTCAGAGCAAACACCCTTGATCTCTTCTGAAATATACAAGCCTGTAGAATCACATGGTGGAAGATGTGAATACTAACCACTACTAAATCCTTTATTGGTTAGTAAAAGGAAGCATTAACCTGGTGTGCATGATGTAAATCTTTTCCGGTTAACCAAACATAAATAAAAGGAAGCAGAGACGGACAAAGTGCATCAGCTTCCTCATTTTGACTTTAACCGAAAGTAACCCCGGGATAGATCTGCAGCTGATAACCAGTGTTAGTTGAAGGTGTCAATCCAACTGCAACATGTCTCAACATCTCTCCAGTTAGTTCCTCTGTAGAGCTGATGACATTGCTTGCTGCTCTTACATATCACCACCCTCCCTCTGATAAATAAGCACAACTAAGTATACAGGCATGTATGCATAAACGCTTGCAGGAGCAGACAAGCAGGATGAGAGGGGGGGGGGGGGGGGGGGGGGTGGAAGGTTTGTCCGATAGTAACCTCAGGACAGAGAATGAAGGAGCAGAGGAGGTTTGTCCGATAGTAACCCCGGCACAAATGTTGTAGCAAAGCAGGATAGGAGGGGGTGGTGTAGGATACGGACTGCCTATATTTATAGTTGGACTGCAAAATGTGTCTGCCCGGTATCTGAAGGCAAAGAACGAATGCTTGCCCTTAAAATGCATCTGTTTTGGTAACATCAACCTTTCCGTATGCGGAAATAACTGCGCGATTTGAATCTGTAATAGGCTACATTTTCTTTGGCAAAAAACATCGAATGAAATGAATATACGATGGGAAACATTTCTCGAAAATGTCATAAAACACGATAAGCACAACAAAACGACCTCGGCAGCAAGAATTATGTGTTAGATAAATATTGTTTTTGGCGTTCTCCTCCTGCTTGCAACGTCGGCACTTATGTGGCTTTCATGTACTGTCGGGAATATTGTAAACGAACACGAAGCTGCAAAAGCAAAGCAATATATAACAGACAATCAACTGCTAGCTTGACATAACAATGTAAAGTGTTACGTCATGTCTATGATTCACTTTGGCAATCAGTTGTCAAGTAGCCTAGTTTAATTGTTTTAAATAAATGCATACATTTATGCAACTTTCTCAAGTGGAATGGCAAAGACACACTTCATTGTTAGTATACTTGCCTTTTTCATATTTGTAGAATGATCATAAAGTGCTTTTTTTCATTTTTCAATTCATGCACATGTACACATTAAAATATGTGTCTGTCTTTATCAAAACACTTTTAATCTGTGTAAATTGTAGAAGTCTTTGTTTTAACTGATTCACTGTTCACCGTCTAACTCAATTAAGACCCCTCTCTTTGTGTGAGTTTTTTTGTAAGAAGCTGACATCCACTAAAAAAAGTAATCTCACGTTTCAATTACTTTCATTCGATTTTTCGACCAAGTGAAATGTAATTGTTTTACAGAAATTAGACTGACAAACAGGATTAACGAGCTCTTGAACTGTACTTGAACGCACCGTCGTTTGACCGCTTGTTACCTCGTGCTGCAGTCATCAGAGAACTGGGTGAAAGGGGAATGATGATGTCACTGCCTGGCTCTGGAGGAATGAGGAGAAGAATTAAGACTTTGGAGCTACTGGAAATGGTTACTGGGCAGAAATAGAGCAGCAAAGAAGCTGATTATTGTGAATGTATTTCCTTGTAAGTGTTTTATGTTTGAGAGCAGATTTTCAATGGATCTTCCATCACGTGAAATGATGTAATGTAGCAGATAGTTTTGGAGGAACTGTATTTCAGATTCTCCTATTACATCACCATTACAACACTGATGTTTCCTTTGACTTGTGTTAATCCACAGTGATTTCATATTTAAAAGGATTGGTTTGTATCATACAGAGGTATCGAGTATATTTTCAGATGATCTAGAAGAAGAAGTAGAAAGACAGATTCCTTGGTAATCTATATTTTAAACGGGCTTTACTACTTCATAGTTAAATATATGTGTAGTGATTTTAAAAACAACATTAATACAGGGGCCCATGTCAACAACACTACTGTAAATCTTGTTGGCCTCCCATGACATTTTTTGAAAAACACTGCCTTGACTGAGTCTAATCGCTGACCTTTGGTTAGGATGTTCATGACTTTCCCTCCTTCATGCATTCTTCATTTTATGGGTGACTTTGAAGGTAATAGTATAGCCTATCACATTACCCAGGCCTCTTTATGTAAAACAATCTTATTTAGCACGACTTCCGGGAAAAGTACAACATTATTTGACACTAGTTTAAACCTATTCAATCCGTTATTCAGTTTTGATGCAACTCTTGTGACTATAAAATCTATACAGTCACATATTGTGCTCTAAACATTTCACGGGTTATATTAAGCCTATTTAGTGCTCTTTAACAAGGGAAATGCACAATAGATACAAATAATCTTATAGTTTTGAAAATGTATGTAACTGTTCCTTGTGATCAAGCAGCTCCTAAAGCACTTTGTGTTCACAGACAGGGGCTGCAGTCGAATAGTCCAAAAATCAGCTCCTAAATTCTAACCCTATCGTCTATTCCTTGACCTCTGAGTGAAACGTCACGGGGTTAAGGAATAGTGGATATGAGAATTCAAAAGGAGTTAGGAGAAGAGACTGCGGTACTTTAGAGCAGAGGTTCTCAATTGTTTTTCAGCCAAGGACCCCTTACAAGATAGAGAATACACCAAGGACCCCCTCATTCTGATTTGTGATTTTGGGCTATATAAATAAAAATGTACTTGATTTGACATGTATGTCCCTTGGAATAATCTGACGTAGCCTCTTTTTTACACTTCTATAGTCTTAGTTATGTGAAAGAACAACACAAGAGAAATGTATTAGAAAGATATTAGATATGTATTAAAAATATTTGCACCATCTCAACACAGAATACCCATAAAACAATCAATCAATTAGCTGCAAGTAACACTGTACCTAAACAAAATATCAAAGGGAAATCAAGAGAAAAGTGATCATTTGAAGTGCATTTCAGAACGCATTTCAGAACACACACACACACACACACACACACACACACACACACACACACACACACACACACACACACACACACACACACACACACACACACACACACACACACACACACACACACACACACACACACACACACACACACACACACACACACACACACACACACACACACACACAAAGATAACACATCAAGTGTTTCACTCTTAGTTAAAATATTTATAAAAGTCTAATCACAAAATAAATGCAGGCTATAAACAATTGAACACATGCCTGCATTGCAACATATATCAAGTAAATTGCAAAACAACTGCAACTGCATTGCTCCAAACCACTACTTGTAATGGCAGCCAGCTCTGGACACTATTGGAGTGATGCAAGGCAGTCCATGAAGCTGATTGCTTCTCTCTGCAAGTGCAGACACACAAGGTGTGGCCCTTAGTGTGGGTGGGACCTTGGACATGCTGCGTGATGTTAAAGCACTCCAATAGTGACAGAAACTCAGCGGCAAAGGTGCAGGTGCTGGAGTCCACGTGGATGTTAAAATCACCTAGCAGTAGTGTGGATGGGGACATGGAGCAGATTGAGGTGAGAAGCTCAGACAACTCAGACATGAATGAGGTGGAAGGTTTGGGGGGGCGGTAAATGAGGACGACCTGCTGCTTTGAGGGGGCAGCCACTGAGAAGGCAATGCACTCAAGTGAGATTTTATTCGTCACAAGCAGCTGTTTGACAGGGATGACTGCTCTGTGGATGACTGCCAGCCCACCACCACGACCAATGGAGCGGGGCTGTTGGAGATAAGCATAACCTGAAGGGGGTGGCTAGGTTGAGTGTGAGGAAGTCCTGTTAGTTTTGCCATGTCTCAGTGAGGCAGAGAAAATCCAATTTCCTATCAATGTTGTTAAGGGAGCGGGTATTTAACAACATGAATGTGTGGGAGTTGTTATAACTGGTAAAACAGTGATACCATCAACACAGGCCAAGGGCTTCAGGTTAACACTGCACACGTGTGGTTTGTTGTGATGACGTAAGTGGGCGGTGACGGGGCGCCGGGACCACACAGTTGGGATAGTGTCAGCTGAGCCGGTGTAAACAAACCCACGTTTGGAACCTCTATGGACATACCTGGGTCTGCCAACTCGTAACAGCCCGAGGTATTCAATGACTGACCGACATAGAGGGGGTGTAGTGAAGTGGTTGATCCTAAAAAGTTGCGAGGCGGAGTAACGAAGTATCACGATGGTATGATGCTAACGTTAGCACAGCGTTAGCTGTGGTCGCGGATCGGCCGGGAGAATGCGCTATCAGCCAAGAGTACAGATGAACCAGGACAGCGACTCAAGGACCTTTGTTGTGTCTTTTGTGGCAGAACAAAAACCAAACAGCAGCTAAGCAGGTGATACAGTGAAGCAGGATCGGGACTCAAAACGGGAAAATGAGATGGAGAATCGGGCTTGTCGTCAGATGGAGCCACTAACGTTAGCGATAGCGTTAGCCCTGAAGCAGGAGCAACATTAGCAGGTGTAGCAGGGTGGACAGGTCGGAAGTGGAGCATCCGTAAAAAGTTGCGATCGGGTGTTACAAAAGTGTCCAGAACAGCGTGTGCAAGCCACTGAACGTATGGAAACTGAGGTAGAAACGTTGGTCCAAAACTCGGCAGATACATTTTCAGACAGAGAAGCTGCGAACAGACAACGCCAGCGTCCTCTCTCTCCAAAAGTGTTGCCTCACAAAAAAAATAAACAAAAAAAAAAAAAAAAAATCTAATGAATCTGAAAACTTTTCACGGACCCCCTGGCAGAGTGCCACGGAGCACCGGGGGGTCGCGGACCCCACTTTGACAACCACTGCTTTAGAGAATCCGACTGCACTTTCACTATCCGACGTGTTTATGATGCGCCAGTGGACGTCATAAATGTGCGTCTGCTGCTGTGGGGAAACTATGGAAACTACAGTTTTCTATACAGCGGACTACAACATGGATGTATAATAAGAACGACGGACGACTGTAAACTCATCTAGAGACTCTGCACCGTGCTCTGATGCTGTTGTTTTATGCTTTATGAACGGGGACAACAGAGAAACGTGTGACGACAAACATCATATGTGTAATTCCTTGCACAATTCATACGGGATCAAAAGATAATCTTTCTCTCTCCATTGACTTCAATACATACTTTTTCCGAAATAAGGTCCCATGGAGGTCCCCCGGAAGAGGAGGGACTTCACCACTCTATTATACACCCATGTTGTAATCCGCTGTATAGAAAACTATACAAGGGGACAAGGTGAGCACGTCTTTAACCCGACACCGTTGCAATGAATCGACATCTGACCAATCACGGCTTTGATACGGCCACTAGTGCAGGTGAAAGACAGTTTCAGTCCGGCGCAAGCAAGAGGGACAAAAAACAAAACATGAAGAAACTAGAGCATCACTCGAAGGTGGGTTATTGTATGAGTCAAATGTACAACTTGCGAATGTTGTATATAAGTCAAATTGCCAATTGCCATATTAAAACATCAGCTGCAATTCACAACATGAAGAAGGCAGTCTCTGCATAGCATATAGGCTAATGGAGATGCAGTTATTTCCAGCATTCTTTATTTACCATTCATTCAAGTACGTATGTTATGCCTTTTATCTGCTAATGTACAGGAGGAAGAGTGATAAACTGTCTGTCTAGTTGGCTTACATAACAGTTAAAGTTTACAGCCTAATAAACATGGAGCATTTTTTCCCCTTTTATTAATTTTTATGTCAATTTGCTGTCAGGGTTTGAGTGTTGTTGTGGGGTTATTTTGCTTTTCTGTTCTCCCTGTCATGTTTTCCTCCTTGTTTCTTGTCTGGTCCCTCTCCCTGTGTTTTCCTCCCTGTCGTTATTTTCCCTGGTGTGTCTAATTGTCTGATTGTGTTCACCTGTTGCCCTTGTGTTTCTCGTTCCCTGCCCGGCTGTTTCTCATCTCGTGATTACCCCTCCCTGTATTTAGTCTTGGGTCTTCCTGTGCTCGGTGTCGGTTCATTGTTTGTTTGTCCTCCCTTGACGTCACGTCTCATGTTTTCTCTCCGGTCTTCCTCCATGTTTTTCACAGTCAGTTTTTATGTTATTGTTTTCCTGAGCTACCGTTTGATTCATGCCATGTTTTTGTGATCAGCTTTGCAATAAAGCTCGCTTCTAGACCAACTTACCTTTTTTTGTAGTCTGCTTTTGGGTCCTACCTTTCCCATACCGTAACAGAATGAGCTTTGGACTCAGCAGATTCAGCTTTTTTGATGCAACAGGCGGAACGTCTTGGGTACTCTCTGGAGTACATTTTTTATACGTGGTATGACGCCTCATCTATATGGGGTAGAGTGGCTGCTTTGAAGGAGGCATGCCAGGAGGTTGCTCGCAAGCCCTGGCTCAGGAGTTTGTTGCCCTGAGTGGCTACAACTTTTTACCAGTAGTCCTGGAAACTTTTCTCAAGCGTCTAACCCTTTCCTGGGATCCGACTACTATCCTGGTAGAGGCCCACGGTGTCTCCAAAGGGCCTCTAGGAGACGCAGGGCCAGGATTCCAGCCCGTGCCCCAGCAGGCATGGTTCCGGCCCCAGTTCCGGCCCCACCAGCCATGTTTCTGGCTCCAGTTTCGGCTCCAGTACTGGCTCCCCGGCCGACGCCAGCTCCCCGTGTCCTATCAGCGTACCGGCCGACTCCAGCACCTCGTCTCCTGTTGGCTCTCCGGCCGACGCCAGCTCCCCCTGGTTTTGTCGGCGTACCGACCGTCTCAAGTCTCCTCTCAAGTCTCCTCTCAAGTTCCTTCTAAGGTCCCCTCTCAAGCCCTCTCTCGAGTCCCCTTTCAAGTCACTTCTCAAGTCCCCTTTCAAGTCCCCTTTCAAGTCACTTCTCAAGTCCCCTCTCAAGTCTCTTCTCGAGTCCCCTCTCAAGTTCCTTCTCAGGGAACTTGAACAGGAGTCAGAGGGGAGAGAGGAGGGGGACAGAGAAGAACGGAGGTCGTTCTCCCAGGAGCTGGGGAAAACCAGGGTGTCCTCACAGATTCTGAGAAGAAAGCCCCCCGTGGTGGTGGATGGTGGGCCAGACCCTCAGTGTCCTCTCCACTTTCAGATGAAGGGTCAGTGGAACTCAAAGAAATGCTGGACTCCAGAGAGCATTCAGTGTCAGACCCCCCTGGAACCTTGTGTCTTCTTCAGATGAATCCTGCAGCTCGCTGGCAGAAGAAGGCTACAAGATTACTTCTGAAGTCTCCTCTGCACTGAAATGCTTCTTCATTTGAGTTCCTTCTCTTTGCTCCAGGTCTTTCTCCTTCTCTGCTCACTAAAGAAATAAACCCTTGGTCAAAGTGCATGTTTATCTTTGGCAGCCAGGTGTATAAACACACTAACAGTTGTTTTTTGTTTTTGAGTAATCAAGCAGGTCTTCAAAGACACATCCCTCAAAAGATGGCCTTTTTTACCCATGGAATGATCCGTGCATGCTTACAGATTCACACACACACACACACACACACACACACACTCTCGGGGCCCCCTGGTAGTCACACGGCTCCATAATATATAAAAATGTAAGAATTCCATGCATCGGCCTACAGTGGGAAAATGGTGTAATCTGTTGGAATAGAGTAGAAATATCACTACCACTACTTGTCTTCTAAATGAAATGCTGACATTACAAAATGCAGTGAGATCAAAAAATGTGGTCTGAATGGAAGTCAATGAGGCATTTTTGAGATAAATGAAATAATTCAAATAATGAAACGGGCATTTAAAGGGTTAAATTCCTGACAATGATTGAATGTTTGGTAGTTTTGAGTACGTTAGAAGTTGAATATGTGATTCATGAAAAAAAAAGTAGGAAAAGATATTGATGTATGATTTTAATAGCAGTTGTTTGGAGCGTGTACATTTTTGCCACAAAGGTGTCCAGATATGACACTACGTAAAAAATAATAATCCAGTGAAATCAATTTGGCTGCTAATCTTTGACTCATCCAAGACTCTAATAACCACCAAGGTTCCATGCCTCTACTAATTATTAGATTAAAAAAAAATCATTTTTTGTATTTTCTTTTAAGAGAAATTAAATAATTCAAATAATGAAACAGGCATTTAAAGGATTAAAATCCTGGAAATTATTGAATGTTTTTTGTAGTTTTGAGCACTTTAGCAGTTGTTCAAGTGATTCATGGAAAAAAAAGTAAAAAAAAATATTGATGTATGATTTAATAGCAGTTTTTATGAGCGTGTTTTTTGCCGCGAAGGGGTCCAGAGGGTGCAAAATGCATCACGAGAGTATACAAAACATGTAAGAGTAAACGACAATGGATTTCAAAAATTTGACTCAAAAGAAGACTTCTTGCAAAAATCACCAAATCAAATCAAAAAAAAAAGTCAGAAAAAATGTACAAAAATGCCAGAGGAGGGCACAAGTAATACATGATTACATTGCATTATCTACAGTGGCACTACCAGAAAAGGTCTAATCTCAAGTACTTTTAAGGTATAGCAATCTAAAATCTATAACAATACTGTGAACAGTAATTCACCAATTTTAAAGCAGACATTTTGTTTTGTCAGGAATGGTCTAGATGAAATTACCGTCATTAAAGATGGCTTTGTTGCTTTGTTGCCCTGATTAAGCACTACCAGAGTCATCATGCAATCTAGCAGAGTTAAATGGGACGAAGCCCTTGTTAATGTTAATTATTTGCGCTTTTCCTGCTATGACATGACAAGATGATCTGCTGTGTAAAAGGTTGTTAATCCCCACTGGGATTACTAGGTCCCTGCATTACACAGCAAATTCATTTGGAATTGGTTGAAAATAAAAGCTTTTACATAAAAAACAACAGACAATTACTTTATAAAATGTTTTGTGTATTAGAAAAAAAAAATGTAATAGGACCCAGGCAAACAACATTACATCAATATAAAGTAAATACAAATATATTGTTCTGAGAAATACATCAATATAAATGAGACAATATCAGTGTGAGAAGAAAGCTATATAAGTAATTTGTAGTGTACAGTAAATCGCTATCTTCCTTTTTTATCAACTACCTTTAAATCTTTTCTCAGGGTGAAATTATATCAGTATTTTTGTAATATTATCTGAACGGTTGGTTTGATTTTTTCTCTTGGTGTGTAAAGTTTTACTGTGGTTATATTGTGACTTCTCATTGCCACAACCAAATGATGCCTCCCTAGGATGGTACATTTTCTAAGTTACTTTTATTTCACCTTTGAAAACAGGCTGTGTAATTTACTATATTTAACATATTATTTATGTATCATATTAATGCAGGAGCCTGCATTCTCTGTTTCTTAAATCTAAATCAGATCAAACTAGCTTATCACGTGTGTGCTGCAGTTAACCTCAATATCTTGTTTTTGAAAAATCAATTTGGCAGACTGATAAATACTAAGTTGCATATAATGCAGAGTTTAGACAAGGTGAAAGTTGTTTTGGATGCAGTGTGTTCAATAATGCATTAATACAGTGCTCTCAGTAGGAGACTATTCTGAAGCTATAACTCTGTGTGTATAGGTCATCTGTGAGAGTGTATGTATTATTGAGTGTGTTTGCATCCACTGAAAATTTCACTGATTTGCATTTTAAATGTTGTTACTCAGAGGTTGACCATTTATGACAAGAACTCTTCTGTGATGAACTTTTTCCATGAAAACACGTTCATAACTTTTATTTGTTGTGTTAAAACACAACCGAAAGCCCTGCAAGAAAAACATCTTTACCACGTACATTGCTGCAAAAAGAGAAAACATACAGAAAAATACAATGATATGAAGCTGTTGTTAAACCAAATGTAACATAAATTAACATAACTTTTTATCTGGCCATTTCATTGAAAATAACTAACTATCTATTTTATTCTGCAGTTTCTTTGTGTATTGCACAATGTGCTTGATTTGTGCCAGCTAAAAGGAATAGGAAGCTGTGTGTATCCAAAGTGAAGCAATGTAGAAATGACTATTTGCAACATCAGTGGTGTTCTTGGAATTGGAATGAGTAAAGGATAATGGGGGAAGTTGCACGGTGCAACAAAAAAACACAATTTACAGGCAGGGAGAGACTGGGTGAGGGCCTGTTGGCAGGAGGCATTACTGTACATTACATTATATTGTGTGTGTGGACTTCAAGGTATTTTTTAACAGCTTTATATTTGAACTCTACACGGTTTTTGCTTCATTGTGCTCCACCATTTTGGACCAAATTTGAACCTTACGAGATCTTTGTTCACATTTCAGAAAATGTGTTCATGTTTGAAAACCTGTTGCTGCATGTCAGAAACATATTTTAAGTGGACTTGAACATTAAATCGGTGTTACCAAACCCGGAGAAAAAACAGTTTTTGAAGTTTTTTCGCTTATGTTTCTTTTTTTACTTTCATTCTCTTCCTGTCTTCCATTCTTTGCATCTGTCTTTAATTTATATGTCAACTTTCAGTCATCTTGGGATCTCTGGTCTGTGTATTCATGTACACACACACACGCATGCACTCACGCACGCACACACACACACACACACACGCACACACACACACACACACACACACACACACACACGAGAGGTCATGTCATGCTCAGAAATCCCTGGGAGCATTTAGGAAATCTAAATGTGATAACAATTGAATTGCTCTGTCAGTCCGTCAGTCTTGTTTCTCACTTGAACTCAAAGGATTAATCTTCCAAATGTGTGAGTGTGTCTCTGGACGGCAAAAGAGCACTGAGTTCTCAACAGAGGAAAAACAACCAGGTTAAACATCTTATTAAAACATAAACAAATGAAAGAATTACACATGCTCGTACAGTACATCCTAATGAACACAGCATTTTCTTGTAGGAATATATTGGATACACCGACACACACACACACCGACACACACACACACACACACACACACACACACACCACACACACACACACACACACACACACACACACACACACACACACACACACACACACACACACACACACACACACACACACACACACACACACACACAGATTATACTGCAAAGCTCTGCTGTAGTTCCCAAAGGAGAACGCATGGCTATTTTCGACACTGTGGAGGATTTAATACCCTGTGAGAGAGAGACAGTTTATTGACGTGAAGAATAACACATACAAATTTCTCTGGACTGATGGAGATTATGGGATGTTGCTGGTAGGATCCTTTGCATGGTGACAGGGCAAGACAAATCAAATATTAAGGAACATTTTATGAAATAGCTTTGACAGGAAAATTGATGCAACTCATGTCTTTTTACACATTTTTTGTTTCAGTGTGCGGCTTAAAGATTTGAGTGCAGGTAGAACAGCTGGCCTGAATCTTTCCAAATGTAAATACAATCTGCCGACTAGCACAGTTTATTTTATCTTGTTGGTTCAATCTGTACAAAAGTGTTAAAAATAGAAATAAATAAATAAGCTCTTACACAAGACTGGTATGGATTTGCTCAAACATTCTCACCAAGAAAGCGAATGAAACTATTCCTCTATGGTTAAATGAGATTATACTACAAAGCAGTGCTTCGCACATGAACATTTGTCCCATTATGGAAGAAACTTATTTTAGGAATGAAAAAGAGTATGGCAAGGGTATTCAAATGCAAATACAGAGCCAAACGATCCATGAGCTTCCTGCAGTGACCTCGAAGGCAACGGAAATAAGCAGGAAGATGATAAGAAGATAAGGCGAAGAAAAAAGATGAAGAAGAGAATATTAAAGAGAAGGAAATAAAAAGATTGGCAGAAGTCTGACAGTGACTCATAACCTCAACAGTCATGCAAGCACTTATTTTAACGGGAGTAGGCCTTTGCTCTTAGGAAGTGGCCGATGTCTCATTGTGAAACCTGTTCAGATCAGACTGAAAGAAAATGTAAGAAATACAAGATATAAGTTTTGTTTTTGATGTGATCTCACATTCAGTGTCAGAAATCACAGATACCTCTTAGTACTTTAAGTGTTATTGTCAGCTGCTTATCTGAAACCACAAGTGTTAGCTATCACATTAATGACTATCACATTAATGAAGGCTCTGCTGTATCTAATTGTGCCTGTGAGCAATGATTGGATCAGCTAAATGGAATTCAGCCATCATGGTTTTGATTGTTTTTACCTCTGATTGTCCTATGTGAGAACATTGAGTGAGTTGAATTTAAATTTAAAATTATTAAATGAAATCTTTTTTTGCATCTGAACTATGGCTTCTACATATTTATAAAATGTTGTTCCCCTCCAGTATATCACATGTATTGCTGACAGCGTTTCCTGTGATTACTCATTACATGTAAGGGCCACAGCTTCTTTGTCTCATCTGGTCTGTCTGGTCTGAAAGATAATGTTAAAATGTAAGACTTTTTAAGACTTTGTATGTGTTCTACCTGGTAAGCCAACTTCTGTGCGGTTTTTGTTGTTGTTGTGGGTGTACACAAGTATGTGTTTCTGTGTACCCTTGGTACATTTTTTCTTATATAATGAATTATTTCCAAAGTCACCAGGGTCTCTGACTGCGAAGTGACTCATCCTCTCCTCGTGGACAGGAGCAGCAGAAAGCTGGACTCCAGCGCCATCTCCTGTACAGTCTGTGGAAGAGCAATTCTGAAAGACAAAAATGAACAGTTTTTATTTTTTTTATTAAATGGGGCGAAGCCTGCGAGCTAGTTCAGGCAGTCAACTCGAGCACTTATGCTGCATTCATACATAACGCCCCTTGCCACTCTACTACCAACCAAACAGAGTCTCCTTAATATGCCGCTCTATTTAACCTGCCAGATCTCTCTCCATGCATTGCTTGCTGCTGCTATTGCTGCAGCTACCTCTACGTCGCTGCTGCTTGCCTGCCCCACCACCACCCCAGCTTCCACCCCAGCTTCCACCTGTAGGCTCGGGGGTTAGTTATTTAATCATCACTCATTAGGGTTACCAACTTCCAGGAATGGAGAAACGGGACACATGCATGTGTCCCGCACGCGCGTGCGCCCAAAGATTTTCAGGTTTCTGGCGAATTTAGTTACTTTTTTAGTTACTCCACCTCCTCACCTGCTGCGACCTCGGTGGGAGGAGGACACAGCTCTTTTAGAATATCCCGAACAGTTTTGGGGACAAGCACATTGGCTGTTCATCATCTCAGCCTTTATTCTTCCACATTGCATTTTCTTTGCAGTGTTCGAATCACTAAACATGGCACTTGCCCGCTTATTACTGCAGTCCATGCTGTTGTAACTCAAACATGCTTAACTGTATGATACACTGATGTTACCTCACATGCAGCAACTTTGTCTTGTTCTGCAGTTGAACTGCCGAAGAATTTAGTTATATTTGATGCACCTTTATTTTGTGTTGCTCGCTTGTGCTGTGCCAGCATGCTGTTACCGTGACCTATTGAAATCTCCCTCCGACACAAGGTGCCGAAGACCCGAGACAGATCTCCACTCACGGGCTTTACCCAACTGTGTTTTTCTTCCCACTGTTTGTTGTAAGACACAAGTCTTTTATTTTTAGAAGGGCCAGGGCCCAGAACCACATCCTCTCTCTCTTCTCCTCTTTCATTATCACCTCCTCCACCGGCAGCGCTCATTTTCCCACACGACTGAACAGGCTGACATGCCACACAAACAATGATGCCGCGCCCGCCGCCCGCGGCCCACCGGAGAAAATCTCACACACACACACACACACACACACACACACACACACACACACACACACACACACACACACACACACACACACACACACACACACACACACACACACACACACACACACACACACACACACACACACACACACACACACACACACACACACACACACGCACACACGCACACATGCGAGCATTGTGCCTGCCCTGTCAACTGAGCGGTCCTAGCGCCCTTCGGATACAGCACACAAACACACAGGCACGCAGCCAGACACACTGAATTGCGCACAAACAGAAACATATTTTTTATTTTTCCCTTTACACGGGAGTCCGGGACAAACAAAGTCCCGTACGGGACACGCCCCTTTTGGCTCAAATACGGGGCGTCCCGGCTAATACGGGACGGTTGGCAACCCTATCACTCATCGTGCTATGTATATCTATGGAGTGATGATGCCCGAGCCTAGTCGCCAAACTCAACTATATGCTGCTTCTAATAAACATGTTAAAGGAACACGTGAGTTGTCTGACTGAACTTGGTTTGTTCGCATGGTAATGTGTTTTATATGTTTTTATTACGTGTATGTTATATGCTGTTTTTCATCTGCAGATCCATGTAACTTTTCCTTAAACTTGAATGTATGAAGGGAAAGTTGCCACAGCATTGAAATATGGGAAAATTGGGTTCATAATTCTCAGCCCCTGCAATTTAACCATTCAAATGTTCTACATACAAATCCTCAGTATATTCAACGGACATGCTGAGTCAAAACAATGCTGCTAAAAACAAAATACACACAAATGTAACCAGCAAAACTCTAAATATTCTGCTGAAATGTTTTCTCAAGTTTCTGTAAACACATGCCAATGTCATACACAGGGTCGGCGTCATGGGGGGCCATTCGCGGGCCATGCCCCCCCAAATGAGTCACTGTGCCCCCCCCCCCCCAACTCAACGCAAGCCTTGCCACTTTGCCGTTTTTTTTTTTTAAATCATATAAGTGAAAACGTTTCCACTAACGGTTTTTTGTGTGAAATACATCAGAAGTAAAGAATACAAATATAAAACACAGCCTGAGGTGTGCTCACTGCTGCTCTCTGATTGGTGTGTTGCTTGACCAATGACCCCTGACCTTTGTTTTGTTATCATTACATGGCTGTGTGTTTAGATGAAATCCCAGTGCCGATCTGTTCATCTGTTACACTGATTATACAGTAAAGCCATAGAAAATAATATGATACACAGTACAAGTAGCCTACTTCTGGGTCTCTGTGTTTCATTCAAGCTCGGCTCTGTGTGTGTGTGGCAAGAGCGCATTTTGTGAGTGCGCGAGCGGTAACGTGGAATGTTGTTGTTAGCATCTGGTTAGCTAGCTATGCTAACGGATATAAAGAGCTGTTTCTACACCAAGGTGGAGGAGAGGATCTTATAACGTCAGCTCAGTGAGGTAAGGACTCTCTCAGTGTTTAGATAGTTAACTTTAGTGTAGGTTAACTTATCTCAGTGGGTCTCAAATGTTTGGTCACCATTTATGTAAACAAGTGTTTGTGAGGAACACCTTTATGATCATTCTAGTTATTAAAGAATAAATGAAAAACGGGTATGAAATACTATAGGACAGTAATACAAGAATACAGTTTAAAAGGGGAGTGATTAGTAAAATATCCATAAGGAAAAAGTAAATCTGTTTACAGTTCTGTTTCATATGGATGCTGAGAGATGTAGGTTAACCATAGATCTCTTCATGTTGCTTTGAAAGTGCACCAGATTGATGCATTTAACTTCAATATTTTAAAAATAATCTTCCCGGAGGAGCATGCCCCCGGACAAGGGGCGGACTAGCCATCAGGACGTTCCGGGACGAATCCCGATGTGCCGGTACTGAAGTGGGCCGGTCGGACGATGTGGGCCGGTCGGATAAGTCACTAGCACCCCCCCTCCCACGTCGACAATTGACTAGTGGTATTTACTCATGGCACCGAGGTGGGCCGGCGGTACCGAAGTGGGCCGGTCGAGAGTCCCGGGCTGATATGTAGTCCCAGTCCGCCCCTGCCCCGGACCCTCCTAGAGGAGATTAGGTCCACCCCCACTTAAGACATGTTCACATGGATAGGATACTAAATAGATTTGCACACTTTTTGTAAGGTGGCCTATGTCCATATGTTTCTGTTTTGGTGGTCATGCCACAACCGTGCATGTATGCACAAGTCATCATAGGTGCACTATACAATAGCACTACACCCCTGCACTGTGTGTGAAAGACAATAGACTTTACAGCATGTTTTTTGAAGTTGCGTTGGTGTGTTGGTTGTAGACGGCAGTGTGTGCCCCCCCTTGGTAAATGATAGCCCCCCCATTCGATTTGTTCTAGAGCCGACCCTGGTCATACATACCATATAGCGCTGCAACACCAGTGGTGTAACATTAATTCATGTATAGCAGGGGTGCCCAACCTTTTTTTAACCGAGAGCTACTTTTAAAGTTGCCAGTCTCCCGAGATCTACCAGTCCAAATAGAGAGGCGTAGCCATTACTGACAGCCTACTACCAGGTAAATACACACTTCTACTTGTATAAAACTGACCTTTGTACGATTAATACTTCATAAAATACTGCAGATCCTTTATCTTACCTCTTTCTAATCTATACACATACAAGTATTTAACTGAAGTTACACAACAGTGTTGTTGATACAGAGTTGGAGTTTATTCACACGTCACATACTACAGTGGGTAATGTAAGAAACATTGAACAGTGCTGCCACATATGACACAGGAAAAAAAGAAAAGACTCTGAACCCTTTCTTTGCCATTATATAAAAATAGTGTCGCTACAAAAGTATAAATTAGGCTTACTGATAAGACAACTCAGATCTGAAGCTACACAGGAATCTGCTGCCAAAGTGCAATAAAAAAGACAAAATTAATAGAATCAAAATGTTGCATTTTAGTAGAGTATAAAAATAAATGCCTTTTAAAATAGGATGCAAGCAACACTAGTTTCTTAACCTGTATTGATAATAGACTATAATCAATTTAAACAGAACAGATCCTAATGTTTGCATTCTTATACCATTTTGTACAATAGTTCTAACAAACTAAAACTTACAGCTGATTAATAACGGTATCTAACTTGAGTTTTTATTATATCAAAAACCTGTTGAAATGCTACTGTTATTTTTACTGTCCCCCAAAAGCGCGTCGGTAGCCTCCAGGAATGCTTCTTTCACAACTTCACCGTCTTTGAATATAATAGATAATAAATAGAATAAACCATCAGTCAATCATTTACGAAGGCCTGTCAATGTTAAACTTATGGTGTTCCACTTTTGTCAGGTAGATTGGAGATGAGAGGACTGTAATTATGAATCAGGAGTGCAGCAGTTAAACACAAATACGGACAATAGAGGAGTTTCCTTTACCATCAGATAGCAGGTCCAACCTGCAGTCTGATTGGATTGTGCCCGAGCCTAAAACCACTGTAAACAGGGCACATTTAATTAAAGTCGGGCCAAAGACTGTATAAATAAAGAGTGGGACTGTTAAACTGCTTTTCAGCAATACAACAATCTGTTGGCAGGCAAAGACTATGTGTAAAGGTAGGATGTATCCGTTATGTTATGGCAAACTTTCAGGGAAGTTTGTTTTCTATGTTATACAAACAATAACCAAAAAGGTAAAAAAAAAATAGGGTCAATTCTAGCTTTCAAAATGTACAAAAATGCAACAAAAATATAATTGACAAGAAGCAGAAAACTAACAAACCATCAGACAACAATCTTATTCAAAACCTTTCAATAAATGAAAAATAATATTTGAGAACAGGAAAAAAAAAGAATACATAATATACAAGAAATGTACATGTTGAATGTGTTCAAGTTGATAATGGAGAAAAAGTCCAGAACATATTCTCATATGAACACACACATCGGATATATTTATTGTATGACCTAAATATTATTTATATATATATATATATATATTAATGTCATACACAAAACAAATGCTCAGTTTTCTGTATCATGAAACACTTGTGAATATTTTAAAATGATCAAATCTCACAAATAATTTTGGCAGCAAATACAGTTTATGAACATTTGAGGGGTACACCAAAGAATAATGTTTTTTCAATGTCCCTTTGTTACTGACTGCCAAGTTGTGCAGTATTTGTGACTGATACACGAGCACATCCGTTTCTTATTCTTTTGAAAAGTTGTCAGTTGTGGGTTTTTCAGAGGTCTCTTAAAGAAGATATACTTATTATTGAAATTCTGTATAGTTTAAGTCAGCATTGGAAATAATTCTATGATAAAATAACAAAAGTAGATAGACGTGAACATTCGGAGGATGAAATTTGAGGCCTTATGTGTAAAGTGAGTTCTGGTTAAGTGCAATAAAGTTTTACAAAATTCTATCTATTCTATAATATCTGTCTCATCACCACTTTATGATTTTCCTCACACGTCCCCACAGCTTAGTGAGCCACAGGTTTACCCCCAAGTCTGTCAGATATTGAATTTCGGGGGTTAACATCTTTCGGCACAACTCCTCATAGGCTTTATCTACATTTCTGTTCAAATTGTATCCTTCAATAGACTTCTCTCCAACGGGCTGCCACGGCTGCATGGCAGCATCATGAATACTTCCAGCCTCCACAGAGTGGCCTCCCTCGATGCAGATCTTCACCAGTTCTGCGTTCCTCCTCCTGAGCTCTTCAACATCCTCTTCCATTTGTTTTCTACCGTAAGCCTCTACCTTCTCCCAAAAGGTCAGGTTAAAATGTTTATAGAGCTTCCAGTCTATGCTGTTCCACTGCAGGGCCTTTTCCCTGAGCTCAGGAGTTAGTTTAGGTACAGTGGATTTCATACGGGAGTTGAGCTTGAAGAAGAGTATGTCATCCATCTCCCAGCAGAGGGCATCTTTAAGCAGGATGAGGGACTCCTCAAAGTGCTCCATCAGCATGACTAAGTCAAAACGCTCAGCGATGACCCTGATGCCGTCCTCTACTCGTTGGTCATCTGCATCCAGAGTGTTGTCCTGCCCAAAGTCAAAGAACAACAGGTTCTTCAAGTAGAAGGAGCTAAATCCACCCGGGCTGAAGTATTGTTTAGGATCACGCAGGAACTTGGCCATCTTATCCTCCCCTGGTATCCACCAGGTCAGAGGAACAACATGACCAAAGTAATGAAAGGAGGACTCAAAGAGCTCTGCAGGATCTCGCAGGATCGTCGTGTAGAAAGTGTCACGAGGCAGCACTTTTGCCACCTCAGGTGCATTGAATCGCATATGGTTACACATGATGTTAAAACACCTTCCAGATTGGTAGCCCTGAACATACGTGCGCTGAAAAGATGAGGGGTAGTAGAAATCGTTCCGGCTGTTTGGGAAGGCAAATTTGAGATTGTGCTTCTCTCCAAAGCGTAACAAGATGTTGATGAAGGTGCTGCTGGCAGTTTTATGGGTCTTCATAAACATGATATCTACTTTAGAAGCACAGCCGGTATTGTCTTGCTGCGAGCTGTTTGTGTTTTCCCTGCTGCTGCTCTGGCCCATTCGTGAAGAACAGGAGAGAGGCACGGGGAACCTGGATAAAATCAACATGGGGAAATTATTAAGTGTCACAATAATGTATCACAGCTCATTTATAGAGATGCACTGACAACTAGAATATAAACCTCTGGGAAGTGAGGATTCATCAATGCTTTCATATTCATAAACTTCTCTTAAGAGTACATAACTGAATGGGAAATCTGTAATAAGAAAGAAAGAGATATTGTTCCCATTATTATTCATCACTGTTTATTTTGTCCAATATTTATGTGCCATATACTGAACATTTTTGTATTACACATCTTGCAGCCAGTTCAACAAAATCGTATTTTTTACAGTCGTTTGTTTTCCTTTTTGTTTGCATTTACATCAACAGTGATTAGTGAATAGTAGCAACAAATCAAATATTAGGTAAGGATTAGAATATAATTATCATTAGCTAAAGCAGACCGTAACATTCTTCTTCAGATTGCTTTGGGGAAACCACAGTTTTGTCAAGATAACAAACATTTATGTGGACTTTGATTCCAACTTTATCATTAGGAATATGGTCTGTCATTAATGATATTATGATCAATATGGTGAGTTCATTTAATGATGTTTTGCTTTTTTGAAAGCTTTCTTTTCATTTTTTCAGAAAATATTAAATGGTGTATCAGCTACCTCAATGTCGGTCTTTTGGAGTTTAGTAGCAAATCATTTGAGTAGATCATTTAAAACAAAAAATGAGGGTGAACTTTAAGGTTAGCATACTGCCTCACCTATCCCCATGGGATATTGGTTCCTACTGTCTGTAGATGTCCAGTTTAACAAGATTGAAATAATATCAAATCAATTTCAGCCATATATCCAGCCAGTGATACAAAATATCCTATTTTGGCAGTGGTATGTTTCCTTTTTGTTTGCATTTAAATCAACAGTGAATACTAGTTATTAATTAGTATTAATTATCCTAATTAGATAAGGAGGCAGTAACATTCTTCAGATGATCTGTTTGGTATTTCGAGTGAATCATTTTGTATATATCTGAGACCTATATTATATTGATGAAAAACAGTATAATAGGTGACCTTTAAGGTTACCGCTTTTCATATCACCTTATATATTGGTTTGAAAAAACTGAGATTAAATATATTTTTTCTGTCAGTTTCCCAGACAGAGCTATATTAACAGTACCCATATGTGTTACAGTCACTGTTTAGATCGCGGAAAGAGATAGGACCCAAAATGCAGACTACAAAAAGATAAAGATCTATAAACAAAAGCAAGCTTTATTCTTAAAAAAGCCGATCAACAAAAAACATGGCAAGGATAATCCATAGGTCACACGAGGAAGATAACATACCCAAAAAACGATCGTGACCAACATGAAGGGAGAAAGGGAAAACAAACAATGAACCGACACCGAACACAGGAAGACCCAAGACTAAATACAGGGAGGGGTGATCACGAGACGAGAAACAGCCGGGCAGGGAAGGAGAAACACAAGGGCAACAGGTGAACACAATCAGACAATCAGACACACCAGGGAAACTACCGACAGGGAGGAAAACACAGGGAGAAGGACCAGACAAGAAACAAGGAGGAAAACATGACAGGGAGAACAGAACAGCAAAAATAACCCCACATCTAGACACAACAAAACTCAAACCCTGACACATATGAATGTTATCTATAGATAAAGGCACCTGTAAATTATAGGTAAGGTGCTGAAACTAGACTATAATGCCTTGAAGTCCAAAGGAGAAATGTATCAACCTTTGCAACTTCTCTTCATCGGCTCAACTGCCAACAGTTAAAGGTGGGGTATGTAATTTATTTCAGAAACACTTTTTGTTATATTCCATGGAATACTCATAACATCCCGATAGCAATGCATATATTAAATGCTTTGACAATAAATACATTAAAAAATGTCATCTGTGGACGCCGTGGCGCTTTACAAAGCACGACCAATCATTTTAGCCGGCCCGGCTAAAATAACTGGATGGCTTACCTGCCTGTCAGCCTTCCATCTGTGCACAAACTTATCTCGTGCCCTCATTGGTCATGTGCGCGTTCGTGCATGTTGGAGGAGGGGCTCTATAAGGAAGTCTGAAGAAAGAGGCAGATTTTTTCCGGTTGTTTACTTTCAAATTCTAGCGCACTCGAGCTGGTTTCTCCAAAATTACACACCCCACTTCATTTGACTTGTGCCTTATTTTCTTTATACCAATTCATAGACTGTATTTTTCTAACACCTTCTCGTGTTTATGAAAGTTCTGTTTTATTTGCTGCCTGAAAGTCTTAGGCGGTGTTTACATTACATTACATTACATTGCATTTAGCTGACGCTTTTATCCAAAGCGACTTACAATAAGTGCAGAAAACAAAATCATATAGGCCTAAGTAGCCTACATCAGGTTTCATAGAGCCAAAACATTTCAAGTGCTACTCAACTGGCTTTAGATAAGCCAGTCCTTTATTAGTATATAAGGGCTTTGTTTAGAAATTCTTTGTTAGGAATTCTATTGCTCGAAGTGGAGTCGAGAACAAAACGGGTTGTATCTGCTACTTTTCTCTCGTGTATAGCCCGTTCGTTCACACGAGGCCGTAACGGAACCGCGTAAACAGACCCCACCAACGATAACGGGTCCCAAGGTGGATAGATCTGCAAATGGAACGCTCTGGGGGGCCAAACGGCTCAGTGTGTACGCCCTATACAATCATTTCCTGATAACGATGAAGCCATAGCCCCAACTCTGCTGCTCACTGCTGTAGCATGGTCAGTAGCTACTGCTAGTGCTACTGCTACTGACCATGCTACAGATGTTAGTGCAAAAATCTACAGCTCCTCTAGCACAACCATCAACAAGTGGACATGGAGAACTACATGAACTAGATGTTGCTAAATCTACCGCGGGGCATAAACAGAAGGGCAACCATGGCAACCATGCTGGGGGGTCTTCTTCGCTGCTGTTGGTATATTTTGTGGCAGAAGTACAGCGCCACTTACAGGCTCGGCATATGTACTACAGCGTCTCCAGCGCTTACGAGCAGTCTCGTGCGGAAGTACAGCGCCACTTACAGGCCCGGTATATGCACTACAGCGTTTCCAGTGGTCTCGTGTGAACGGACACGTTAAATGAGCCGAATGCGTGTGAACGGAAGACTTTTTTGATAACGAATTCGATCCGTTTGCATTTGCGCTCCCGTGTAAATGGGGTCTTACTCCGTAGTGTTGAAGTTGATCTGTATTGTTGAAAGAACGTAGAACAGAGGGATACTGATGAGGAAGCCCACAGCGACACGTTTGACCCCGAGCTGCCACCGATGCTTCTTTTGTTTTTGGAGCATGGTGACCAGAGACTGAAAGAGAATGCCTAATGACAAAGCACAGTATGTCAGACTTCCCCTTCACAAATCACACACATCAACTCAGTTTATTTTAAATAGTTCCTCCACTGAATGAATCAGTAAAGATTAACAGGTAAATGCATGCTTGACTTTCACTTTGCTTTTAAATGAAGGAAAACATATAACAATCCACGTGGGGAATTCTATACATAAAATTACATTTAAAAAAAGTGGATTTTGTTATAACAAAGACATAAAAAAATGTTCAGCATATTTCCATTGCAGCACACGCCTATGCTGAAAACAAGTAAGTATTTTAAGTACAGTACATTTTATGAGTTTATTAGTATTATGATTAAAAAAATAAAGAAAATAAATAGAATATATTATTTGAAAATGTTTGTATATTATTAAATTATTTTTCAAATGCAAGAAATGTGTGAGATTATAGAATAAAATAGGCCACATTAGGTTAAGCAATGGTAAATAATGCTACAGAGCAAACTCTCAGGGATCAAAAATGAGTTTTAACACTGTGAAAGCAAACAGAACTGAAACTGTTTTTAAATAATGGGTATTAATAAATGTTTAAATGTTAGGTTAGGTTTAGGGTTAGGGATTAGTTTCATTCCTCACATTTAACACCAGGAAGTGTGTGGAATATTTTGTCTTCGATTGAATTCGATATATTCCATTATATTTTATTGTTGTCTGGTCTAGGTTAGTCTTTATTTTTTCATTTAGCTTTACTGACTGCATTGGCTATCATTTTGCTCAGCCCTATACCGAAGAACCACAAACATGCAATATCTAAAAAACTTCAGTTTAATTTTAATGACTTTGTTTGTTTCTTTGACAATAAGTAATTAGACGTTGGAAATTTGAATCAATAGATTATAAAACATCACTTACTATTTATGTAGCATGTCAGTCCATGGACTTTCTTCCTATCTTCCTATCTTCCTCTCTTCCTCTATTTGTTCTGCCATGACGGTTATTTCATATCTTACCTGTTTATGGCCTTGTTTATTGTACTGTGGATGGTACTGCGAGCTCGTACGTTGTTATCTCCATAGAAACTAAATCTGTCCTGTTTTGTGTTCCAATTGTGGAGTAGCGAAGGAAAAGGCAGAAAGCAGGAATGCCAGTTCTCACGACGAACTGCAGTATCCTTCCTGCCCAATACCAACCTGCCCCTACAGTGACTTCCGACTGCAGAGATTCATTTTATAAAGTGTGGGTGTAAACACATTGGCAAGCATCGAGGCAAACTTCCTTCTTTCTGGCAGAAAAAGGAACTGCCCTACATAACTAGAGATTATGCAACACTCTACAAAGAAAGACACACAATTAAGTGATATCACTTTCACATTTAGTCATAAAACACTTCTGCATGTTTGTAAGTGAAACAAACACATAAAGAAACACTTCCACACACTAGAGTCCTTTATTCTCTATTAAATCAGGCTGCCAGGGCAACATACATTACAGTAATTCACCCGAGTGCAAAACATCTATGTCATTCTGATAAGATCACATGGTTTACTGTAGCCCCATAGTATGCATGGACTTCAAACAGTAGACTATTAAAATAATATAATTTACATTCATCACAACTTCTTTTTGTTCAAACTTTAGTTTACGACATGCAGCTGCCAGTGAATTCATTTGAATGACACTGCAGATGCAAAAATGATATGGTATTTGTTAGAAATCACAAGTCTCTCCCCGCTCAACCTGCATCACCACCTCTGTCAATCAAGTGTAGACCACTCCCCCACCAAAGTCTTTAAAGCTCCGCCCTTCAGGCCGGTCACTGTCTTCCTTCCCACCAGAGACTGTAGATTAGAACAAAGGAACTATCCATCCGCCTTCTAGATTCCCTTTGACCCATACCTATGTTGAAAGAGTTTAATCCTGTGGATGCATGAAATGATGTAAGTGGAATACTGAACCTTATTTATCATCATTATTATTGTGGTTATTGTAAGACTACTAATAGTTTGTAAATATTCCTTTTTATTTAGCTGAATTCATCCAAAGCAGCAAAATCTTTGTCAACCATCATTTGAGAATAAAACGTTAAACAACCTGCTGGATCAAGTGTTTAAAAATGTCACACCACATGGGATGTTCGATGAACCACCGCTCCAACAAATGATAGTTTCTTCAGTATTTTTTTATAGAGTACTTTGAATAATACATGAGGGAGTAAACTGCATGGGGCGGAATTCAACTTTGTTACAATTGAGAGTTTTGTCTATTCCTCACACACTATGCTGCCCAAGCCAGGTGGCCATATAACTGCTGCTTGTACAGATGGAGAAACATCAACTAAAGCAGGGACAGAAGGATAATTAATAGAAGGAGACTAGTTAAATAATTCTCCGTTAGAAATAAGAGGCTTTTAGATTGTGTATGTACACAACTGGTGGGCAGGTGTTGTTATTTAGACCGTTTTCAGATGATTCTCAGAGCAAAAACCAGAAATAAAAAGATTTCGTTTCAGCAAGACACAATTTATCTATTTATGGTGCATTATGAGGGCAATGTCAAAAACATTTCTTCAATTGCGGCCAAGACTTGCAGCTTTTCCCTCTAAACTCCATTACCAATTTTTGTTCAGGCACGGTACTGTTTAGGTTCCCCTAAAATATTTGAGCTGTTTAGTCAAATGTAAAATAAGGTATGGTCCGACTTGTAAACATTATGTTTCATAAAAAACTAAAACAAAACTCGTCTTAAAAACATACTGCAGGATAATTAAGAGTTTCACAAATGTATCTGAAGCAGGTAGAAGTTATTCTCTATTTCAAAAAGATAACATAAAGACAGCATATCATTACATTACATTGGGTTTAATTTGAATTAAAAGAAATGTGTGACAAACAACATTCATCTGAAGTAATGAATCTGTGTTCTGAGCAGATGATCACACACATTTATTATGTGTAATTGTTATTTAACGCTTGACAATGAAATTATTCAAGGGAAATCAAACATATGTTAGAGTTTCATTTGATGGATGTAATAATAATAATACATTTGATTTATATAGCACACTTTAAAGACAACGTCATCTCAAGGTGCTTCACAAAGCTATAAGGAAGAAAAATATATATCTAAAGGAGCATATTGGATAAAATATGGCGATATAAAAAATAAAAGGTTAAGAGAAATAAATAAAGTAAAGGACAGTCAGTAAAATGTGGTGTGGAACAGGTGGGTCTTGAGGCATTTCCTAAAAACTGAGAGTGATGCAGAGGTCCGTATGTTCTCTGGAAGCTGATTCCACACACGTGGACCCAGGGAGGAGAAAGCACGGTTTCCCATGCTGACCAGTTTTGTCCGCGGAACAGCCAGAAGATTGGAGATGTTTGACCTGAGTGTGTGTGAGGTATGGGAATGTTTTCTGGTTAGCAGTTCCTGTAGGTAGGTGGGGCCAGTGTGGTTGATAGTGTTGAATAACAGTATGAGGACTTTGTAGTTGATCCAGTGGGTTACAGGGAGCCAGTAGAGTGAGTGAAGGATGGGGGTGATGTGCTCTGATTTGCGTGTTTTTGTGAGTATCCGGGCGGCACAGTTTTGAACATATTGTAGTCTCTGAGTGTTTTTTGCTGGAATGCCTGCAAGCAGAGAATTGCAGTAATCAATGCGGGAGGTGATGAAGCCATGTACCAGTTTTTCTGCTTCCGATTTGGTGAGGGAGTGTCGCATTTTGGAGATGTTCCTCAGGTGGTAGTATGAGGCTTGGCAGACCGTCTTAATGTGTGCTTGGAATGAAAGGGATGAGTCCAGTTTCACACCTAGGGTCGTTACAAGTGGGGAGAGGGGAATGGAGTGGCCATTGATGCTGATATGAGGGATATCAGTTTTTTGTATTTGATGTGGTGTTCCAATCAGACTGGCCTCTGATTTGCTGCTATTCAGTTGGAGGGAGTTGTTACTCATCCATTGGTGTATGTGTTCCAGGCATCTTGAGACATTTGAAAGTGCCAGATGTTTATTCCGGGGCAGTTTGGAAATACATCTGTGTGTCATCGGCATATGTGTGGAAGCTGATGTTATGGCTGCTAAGTATTTGTCCCAGGGGTAACATGTAAATTAAAAAGAGCAGTGGCTCAAGGACTGACCCTTGGGGTACACCAGAGGTGACATAGTGTGTGTCGGAGATGCTTTTTCCAAGACGGAAATATTCCTGTCTTCCTGTGAGGTACGAGTGGAAAAAGTCCAGAGCCTTTCCAGTGATTCCCACCTCCTGGAGTCGCAGACACATGATGCGATGGCCAACAATGTCAAAAGCTGCACTTAAGTCCAGCAAGATGAGTAGGCTTGGGGAACCAGAGTAAGCCGCCATCAGGAGGTCATTTAGAACCCTGACCAGAGCTGTTTCAGTGCTGTGAGCTGGTCTGAAACCAGACTGGAAGGTTTCATAGAGCTCATGAGTATGGAGATGTTCGTGAAGCTGAAGGGCAACAACTTTTTCTAGAACTTTTGCTCGAAAAGGCAGGTTTGAGATGGAGCGGTAGTTTGTGAGTAACTCGGGATCCAGGTTGTGCTTCTTCTGGACAGCTTGAGGGAGGGGGGGGACCTCACCACTCAACAAGGATTTGTTAATTATGATGGTGGCAGTTGGAATAATGGATGGAGAGCAGGTTTTCAGTAGGGAGTTGGGGATAGGATCAAGGGCGCAGTTAGATGAGGTCATTGCTGAGATGATTTTTGAAAGCTCAGCTTGTGTGACCTCCGTGAAGCAGTTTAGGGTTCGTGCATTTGATGGAGCAAGTACAGGATGTTGGGGAGAGACAGGTTGGTTTGAGGAGGCTTTGGCGATGTTAAGCCTGATGTTTTCAATTTTTTTTTTAAACTTCCATAAAGCCGTTGCAGTCATCAGTTGTAGGAGTGGTTGATGAGGGATCACTGGGCTTGAGCAACCGATGTATTGTGGAGAATAGGTGCTTGGGTTTGTTACGATTTGTCTCAATCAGATTGGAGTAGTAGGCTGACCTGGTTGCTCTCAATGCCGAGGAATAGGCCTTCTGGTGATCTCTAAAAGAGAGCAGGTGGACAGTTAGGCCAGTTTTCCTATATCTGCGCTCAATCTTCCGACCCTCAGATTTTTGCGCTCTGAGCTGGTTAGTGTACCATGGGGCAGAGCGATGGAAAGACACCACTCAGGTTATTTCAGGTGCCAGCCTGTCTAGGCACTCATGCAGGGTGTTATTATACCGGTGCACATGCTCTTCAAGTGAGAGTGCAGCATGGGGCCTGGATAGGGAAGAGGGCAGACGTTAGCTGACTATGGTCTATGTCCTTGGTCTTACGGAAGGTTATGGTACGTTTTTTGCCAGGATCCAATGGGTGAGACATGACATCCAGCAGCACCATCCGGTGGTCTGACATGCCAAGCTCAAGAGTGTGGGTTTTGGTAACCGTGACATCACCAGTGATGGCAAGATCAAGGGTGTGGCCCAAGCGGCAAACTCTGGGGAAGAGCCGGGACGCCAATACGGAAGTGCCACACACTGCAGTTTATATATTGGCCGATAGGCGATGACTGCAGCAAGGAGCAATTTAAAAAACTTAACGTTTTTGCATATATTAGGGCGTGGTTACTTTGAGTGACGGCTCTGTGAAGTGACTGCTGCTGCTAGCTTCTGGTCTCTCTGCTAGCTGCTCCGTGAAGCTACTGGGACTCTGCCTGCTCAGTTCATCCAGGGAACACAACTTGAAGCCGGCCGTGTTTGTTTGTCTTTCATGCTTATATATCGGACTATTGTGACTCGCTCTGCGGTTAAAACAGACGGTGCATGAATGCGGTTTTGCGGTAAGTGAAATTCGAGTACTTTATTTATGTGTTAATGATTTTAATCAGCTATGTAATGAATGTTAAGGCTTGGGTTAGCGTGTAAGCGAGTGGTAGCTACATCGGTGCTAACGATGCTAATAGTAGCCTCCAAGTTAAAATCATAGACTATATATATATATAAAGGTTAAAACGAAATAGACAAGTGTTAAGCGTTAAGTGGGATAATACTGTACAACAAACGGCTTCTGTTTGAGGTTGATAAAATAAGGTCATCCTTGTAACTTAGAGAGATATTTTATCATGTAGGTAGGAACCAGTAGCGTAGGCAGAAATGTACTTTAGGGTGGGCCTGTAAAAAATAGGGAGGGCCAGATTTTCCTTCTGCGCATCAGAAGCTAACAACAATCCCCGCCGGTACCGGTGGCAGATTACTTTTAGAATACTTTTGGAATACTTTATTTTTCCATAACAGATGGGTATGTTTTGGTGAACAGGAGACATGTATTTTACTGTTTTATTGGCTTATCAAGAGCACAAACACAACATCTTGGTGTCATTCTGGACGGCTCTCTCATCTGCACCCCACATAAAAAACATCACCAGGACTGCATTCTTTGTACTGTCTTAAAACCTTTCCTTAGAATATGTTATGAATTGTAAGGTGTCCTTGGGTGCCTTGAAAGGCGCCCCTAAATAGAATGAATTATCATTATTATTTATGATTATTATCTGAAACGATGTAATAACTTTAAAACTTTTTCCAGTCACTTGCCCCATGCATTCAGCAGCAGCAGGCCATTCACTTTGATTTGATCCCGTTATGAATGTCATCATTTCCACAATAAAGAAATGCTGCATAAACGTTATCTTGCACATTTTATCTAACCATCTCCGTTTCTAACTTTCAATATATTTTAAAAGAGATCTTTTTTGTATTCTGATTACGTAACGCCGTTACATGTATTCCGTTACAACCCAACCCTGTGTATATCTCTCCGGACTGTCCACCAGCAGATGAAAAACACCCACCTCTCCGCCTATTCCAAGGGACGAGGGAACCGTGCGGCAGAGTTTCCATTTTTTTTCTTCTGACAGCCCAGCAGCAGGAGAGGTGGGGAGAGGGAGACGTGGGGAGAGGGAGGCGGGGCTATTTCATCATTATCAGAAAATGATCGTATAGGTCGCTGCCAGATGAGGGCAGTGGGGGCTCTTCTTGGAGTCTGGCTTTTAAAAAAAAAGCAAAGTTCATTAGTGAACTTTGAGCCATCATTTATTTTGCAGGCAGCTCTCTGCCTCTCTCACGTTATTATGGCGCGCGCCGGAACTAACAATCAGTTTTACCGTAAATGAGTTCGGTTCAGAGAATAAAACACATACAACATTAATTAAACTCGATATTTGTTCACTTGAATTTCACTTTGAATTCTTGGATATTCTCAATGGGTGAATACACCTTTTTATAATAATAATAAAATAATTTTTAAAAAAAATTAAAATGACACCCTTTCTCAGGGTGGGCCAATGAGTAAACTGGGTGGGCCTGGGCCCACCCTGGCCCTATGGTGGCTACGCCACTGGTAGGAACTGTATGCATCGCTAAGGTTAAGGCACCAAATCCCTCCATAACCCACCCCTTACCCACATCGATTCCTGTCTGACAGCTATTAAAACTTGGATGCAACATAACCTCCTCAAACTGAACAGCAACAAATCAGAACTCCTCCTAATCGGCTACAAATCCACCCTCAGCGAGGTCACTAACATAACTCTCACCATCGATGGCACCATTGTTTCCCCCTCCAATCAGGCACGCAACCTTGGCGTAATCTTTGACCCCACCCTCTCCCTCGAACCTCACATCCGCCAAACAGTCAAAACCTAATTTTTCCACCTCCGCAATATTGCAAAAATCCTACCCTCTCTCACCCGCCCCGCAGCCAAACGACTAATCCATGCCTTCATTTCCTCCCGCCTACTGCAACTCACTTCTTTACGGCATCAGCACTACATCCCTCAACAGACTCCAACGGGTTCAAAATGCAGCTGCACGTCTCCTCACGCATACCAAATCATGGCATCACCCCAGTCCTCAAAGACCTCCACTGGCTTCCTGTCTCCCATCGCATCAACTACAACATTCTGGTCCTCACCTACAAAGCACTCCACCATCTGGCCCCCCCTTATCTCACAAACCTTCTCACTCCTTATCAACCCCCACGGTCCCTCAGATCCACCGCAGCCGGACTCCTATCCATTCCCACATCCACACTCTGCAGCTTTGGGGACAGAGCCTTCTAAGTGGCAACTCCTAGGCTCTGGAATTCCCTCCCCCAAGATCTCCGTGACTCTGAGTCCCTCACAGTCTTTCAGTCCCGCCTCAATACACATCTTTTCAACTCTGTCTACCCATAAGCCCCCCCCTCTCAATCAACTTCCTCTTGACTGCCTTTTATTTTTTACTTGTTTGCCTGTCCTTGTTTGTCTACCCTCCCTCATACTGTAAAGCGTCTTTGAGTTGTGAAAAGCGCTATATAAATAAAATGCATTATTATTATTATTATTAAGGTTAATTTAAATTGGCTATGCTCAAGTATGTAGACAAGCTAATGTCGAAGTAGTGTTGAATAGCAGCGTAGTGTATGTGAAATCAACCTCACAATAAGATGTGTGTATATTACAATTATTAATCTCATATTTCAAGATGATTACTTATATATTACAATATGGTTGGTTGAGCTGGAGTTCATTATTGAGCTTACACGTTAACGTCACAGTCATCTGAAGAACGAACCCAAACCTTGTTGTTTTTATTAATTGCATTACCAAATTGGTATCAAATAAACAGTAAGCATTGGTAACACAACTTCCAAAGTTACAGTAAAATAAAAAGGACCCTGATTCGGACAATACACAATCCAACATGTTCAACAGAAGAGAATCAGTTATATTGTTTGTACACATGGTACTTTACATATATATATATATATATATATATATATATATATATATATATATATATATATATATATATATATATCTGTTTGTTTAAAATGTCCAGGTGATGCAGACAGGCTGACCAGAGAGTGAGAGACAGAACTGGACTCCTCACAGCAGTGAACTTCAGCTCAGGTACAAAGACTCTATTTTTCATACTGTACAAAGAATCAAGACAGATATTGGTTTACATAAATGAAGTATTGACTTGAATACACTGATATACATTCCATTAAACAATACTAAATACTAGATCACCTACACATCAGTGAAGTTGAGGGTTTTTTCCATGCAAATTTTGATATTTAGCAATATGACTTTGTCAGCTTTCTAATTTAATGTATTGAAGGCAAAGATATTTAACACATAGTGAGAACTGTCTGCTACTATTTATCTCTCAATATTGTCTGTAAAAACGTGGTAAAAGTTAAAACAACAGAGCAAGCTTCTACAGTTACACTACGTTTTGATAACAGTTAAATATTATTTTTATAATAACATATATTTCAATGTTGATGAACTTCATACTGTTCATTCATAATCTGATTGTCTTTGTAGCTCAGTTGAAAAAATCAAAACATTACAATTACAAAATAATTATATCTACAGCCCCTAAACACACAAACACACCGCTTTCATAAATAACACACTTGTTCTGCAATAATATGTTTTATGTGTCCTGTAATTTTTGTTAGGAAAGGACATGCCTGAAAGACACGACTCAACATTTTCTCCTTCTCTGAGGGTCAAGAAGAATATCCAAGAGGAACATTAAAAGCCGATGTTATGAGATTTTAAGACCAGTACAGGACATTCACTAAGAAACTACTTTTATTGTGAAAACACAGTCAGCTGATCGAACGCAGCTATTTCCACATCTACACTCCATCAGCTGATTATTTCTATTTGCCTCACTTTCTGAGCTTCACATCACTTGTGCCTTGTACCGCAGAGTTTGCAACATCACAAATAAATGGGGCCAATCTTCAGTCAGATGTGAATGTGTAATCTAACATTTTCAGTGAGAATAATGGATGAAAGGAGTGCAAATACAATTTATTGAAATGTGAACCAAAAGTTAATCAAACATGTTTTAAATAAAAAGCACATATGGACAGAAGGTGTAAACCTATTAAATGTATAGGTAAACACATTTAGTCAAATAAAGTGACAGACTAGGCCTGTGCAGTTGATATCAGCTTTGCCCAGCATGGGCTCCTCCATCAGGCCTGGTCCTCCTCGCTGAGGAAAGACCCTCAGTCCTCTCCAAACCAACAGACAGGACATCCATCACATGGAGGTTTCTCCCTGAAGCAGTGGCGGCGCCAGAGATTTTCTCTAGGGGGTGCTGTGGGGTAGCTTGACGTTTCATAGAGGGTGCTCAAACATAGGGGTTTCTCATTAATGCACCAGCGCTACAGTTGAATTTTCTACTGCAACACTCCCCACACACACACACACACACACACACACACACACACACACACACACACACACACACACACACACACACACACACACACACACACACACACGCACACACACACTTATGCTTAAATTCTCTCAAAAAGTTACCGAAATATACACTTTTGTGTATAAAAGCTGACCACTACCATGAAGTACTCTGTTTTATTAGATTTCGTCAATTATCTGACTCTTAATGGCAGTTTGTGATTTTGAGGCTATTTCAGTGAAACAAGGCTGTTTTGAACATTTGACAGATTTATGCTTAATTCTCTGAGAAAGTTACTGAAAAGATGCCCTTTTCTTTTTAAAAGCTGAAAAGTAGATAATGAAGTGCACTGTTTTATTAGATTTCGTCAAGCATCTGACTCTTAATGGCAGTTTGTGATTTTGATGCTATTTCAGTGAAAAACAGGGCTGTTTTGAACATTTGACAGATTTATGCTTAATTCTCTCAAAAAGTTACCGAAAGATACACTTTTCTTTTTAAAAAGCTGACCACTACCATGAAAGTACACTGTTTTATTAGATTTCGTCAAGCATCTGACTCTTAATGGCAGTTTGTCATTTTGAGGCTATTTCAGTGAAGGCTGTTTTGACCATTTGACAAATGTGTGCTTAATTCTCTCAAAAAGTTACCGAAAGATACACTTTTCTTTTTTAAAAGCTGAAAAGTAGATAATGAAGTACTTTGTGTCAGTAGATTTCGTTAAGAATCTGACTCTTAATGGCAGTTTGTGATTTTGAGGCTATTTCAGTGAAGGCTGTTTTGAACATTTGACAGATTTATGCTTAATTCTCTCAGAAAGTTACCGAAAGATACACTTTTTTGTTTAAAAAGCTGACCACTACCATGAAAGTACTCTGTGTCAGGAGATTTCGTCAAGCATCTGACTCTTAATGGCAGTTTGTCATTTTGAGGCTATTTCAGTGAAACAAGGCAGTTTTGAACATTTGACGGATTTATGCTTAATTCCCTCAAAATGTTACCGAAAGATACACTTTTCTTTTTAAAAGCAGACCACTACCATGAAGAACTCTGAGTAGATTTCGTCAGGATTCTGACTCTTAATGGCAGTTTGTGATTTTGAGGCTTGAAACAAGGCTGTTTTGAACATTTGACAGATTTATGCTTAATTCTCTCAAAAAGTTACTGAAAGATACACTTTTGTATTTAAAAGCTGACCACTACCATGAAGTACTCTGTTTTATTAGATTTCGTCAATTATCTGACTCTTAATGGCAGTTTGTGATTTTGAGGCTATTTCAGTGAAACAAGGCTGTTTTGAACATTTGACAGATTTATGCTTAAATTCTCTCAAAAAGTTACCGAAATATACACTTTTGTGTATAAAAGCTGACCACTACCATGAAGTACTCTGTTTTATTAGATTTCGTCAATTATCTGACTCTTAATGGCAGTTTGTGATTTTGAGGCTATTTCAGTGAAACAAGGCTGTTTTGAACATTTGACAGATTTATGCTTAATTCTCTGAGAAAGTTACTGAAAATATGCACTTTTCTTTTTAAAAGCTGAAAAGTAGATAATGAAGTGCACTGTTTTATTAGATTTCGTCAAGCATCTGACTCTTAATGGCAGTTTGTGATTTTGAGGTTATTTCAATGAAACAAGGCTGTTTTGAATATTTGACAGATTTTGCTTAATTCTCTCAAAAAGTTACTGAAAGATACACTTTTCTTTTTAAAAGCTGACCACTACCATGAAGTACTCTGAGTAGATTTAGTCAGGATTCTGACTCTTAATGGCAGTTTGTGATTTTGAGGCTTGAAACAAGGCTGTTTTGAACATTTGACAGATTTATGCTTAATTTTCTCAAAAAGTTACTGAAAGATACACTTTTGTATTTAAAAGCTGACCACTACCATGAAGTACTCTGAGTAGATTTCGTTAAGAATCTGACTCTTAATGGCAGTTTGTGATTTTGAGGTTATTTCAGTGAAATAAGGCTGTTTTGAACATTTGACAGATTTATGCTTAAATTCTCTCAAAAAGTCACCGAAATATACACTTTTGTGTATAAAAGCTGACCACTACCATGAAGTACTCTGTTTTATTAGATTTCGTCAATTATCTGACTCTTAATGGCAGTTTGTGATTTTAAGGCTATTTCAGTGAAACAAGGCTGTTTTGAAACATTTGACAGATTTATGCTTAAATTCTCTGAGAAAGTTACTGAAAGATACACTTTTGTGTTTAAAAGCTGACCACTACCATGAAGTACTCTGTTTGAGTAGATTTCAGCACACAGGGTCTCTACTGTAAACAGAAAAAAAAACATTTTTAAGTATCTAATAATATACTATCCACATAATATACTAGTTTAACCCCTACCAAAAAAACAACATTTAATAATTACATGATATTATAAAATAAAATAAAAAAAGTACTTACCAGAGTTTTTCAAGATCAGATACAGGTCAAGAAAATGCATAGAGGAGGTATGGTGCTGGCTCATTAGCCCTCTCACTCGTCTTAGAATGATCCTGTGCAATTTTTAAAAGTTGAACTCCTATCCCCTTATAAACCAAAATAACAATAGTCCTTAATTAACACTAATCATTTAAAAAAAACCTTACATCTAATTTAGAGAGGACAACTAAAAAGTGTAAGGTGACTGTTTTATACTAATTCCACCACATATATATCTTATTTTAACCCTATAATGTATTTACTATAAAGAGTCCTCTCCTGGTGATAATCAGGTATGCTGGTCGCCATGTCTCTGCTTTAAAGAGTCCTTTATCCAGGTGATTAACGATGCGTATTTTGCCCCTCACAGAGTGAAACTTAGTTATAGACCATCTCACGCATAACTTCAAAGAGACACCTAGATTGACATCAAAGGCTTATAACACACCAGTGTGAAATCACACCTGCCTGTTATAACACCTCACATCAAAGGGCAAAACATCAAAGGCTAATTAGATTAGACAACTCTGAGGGGACAGGGGCCAGACAGCATAACTTCAAAGAGACTGCCTTAATCAACACATCAAAGAATTAGACAACAAAGGCACTACACAGGGGGGCTTTTCACACCTACCCGTTATATCAACTCACATCAAAGGCTTAGACTACAAAGGGGTGTGAGGGGGCAGGGGCCAGACAACATAACTTCAAAGAGACTGCCTTAATCAATACATCAAAGAATTAGACAACAAAGGGGTGTGAGGGTACAGGAGGCCAGACAACATAACTTCAAAGAGACTGCCTTAATTAATACATCAAAGAATTAGACAACAAAAGGCACTACACAGGGGGGCTTTTCACACCTACCTGTTATAACACCTCACCCCTCACATCAAAGGGTCGCGAACAATGGGAGGCGGGACTTAGCTCATTTGCATACTTGGGGGCATGTCCATCTGTCACCTTTTATGCATACTAATGTGATTGAAAGGGGATCATTATTACTACTTATGCTCCCCACAATGCAGTTCGGCGAAGATTCAAAATCTTCTACGTCACCCCATTCAAATGAATGGGCGAAGCGTTGAAAGTATTTTTCGATACCTGTAGTGTAGACGGGGCGTAACTCCGATAAACCACATTAATAAACAATGCACCACGGCACTCTAGAGTAAGGTATAAGGTTGGAGAAGTAGTTCTTTAATTTAATCTGGCTTCGTATAATTAAAAACTACCAGACGCAGTCCTCTATTGATGTTGTTGTGAGCGGTGTTGCGGAGAAAATCAGCGACGTAAAACGCTGTAGGCACGTAAACGGTTACGTCATGACGTAAACGATGACGTAATGATGCAATAATTCACCTCTGAACCTGCATCTGTAACAATGAGTGGACCAAAGAAAAGTCAACATTGAGTGCCGGGTGTATAATGAGGAGTGGACAGCTACATATTTTTTCACCGATCTGCTACTGGCCCGGCCCGTCTGTCAAATGTTAAAACTCATAGTGGCCCCCGAGCCAAAAAATGTGCCCACCCCTGGTCTATGGTGTGGCCATGTTTATGAGTAGGCTATTGTATATGTTGGGTAAGAGGGAGACACTCCAGGAGGTTGAGGAAGTTTTATTTGCCTTTGGTGGTCTATAGATAGAGACGATTAGTAGGGGTTCTGGAGCTAGGCATTTAGCAGCTCGACACTCAAATGATGGCAGATCAGGAACCCACCACGCCCGGAGTTGCGTGCTTTCTCAAAGTATTTATATCCTGGAGGTGTAGCCTCATTTAAGGAGAGATAGTCACCATTTTGATGCCAAGTTTCACTAAGACATGGTCAATGTTATTACCTCCAAAAAATTCATTTAAAACAAGTGATTTGTTTGTGAGAGACTGTATGTTTAGGGAGGCAAGTTTGACAGGTTTCAGTTATATATGTATACAATTATACATGCTGTGTTGTACACACTCACACACACACACACACACACACACACACACACACACACACACACACACACACACACACACACACACACACACACACACACACACACACACACACACACACCCACACACACACACACACACACACACACACACACACACACACACACACACACACACACACACACATAATCACTGATGTTCCGCTGTAACGGTGGTGGACTCATCAGAACAGAGTGGACGAGCTGACCAATCAGAGCACAGTGGGCTCATAGGGAGGGGGGGGGGGGGGGCAGGAGCTCCAACAAGCCGTTTAGGAAAGAGAGTGAATACACATACTATACAGAGATGCTGTATGAGAAACCAATGTGATTTTGGAACATTGAACAATGTAAATCTATTCTAGCAGACCTCAACAATGGAATTATGATCGGTAGAAATGACCATGTCGTGGGACCTTTAACGTTACGTAAACACATGAGTTGCAGAGGCAAAAAAGAGCTGCTGGATGAACCCCTCCCATTTGAGCATATAATGCAAGATAACACATACACATGTTCATGCTCCCTCATGCACAGCCCTCATGTATGGGAGATGCACATGAATTATTCATGATCCACATGTAGGTTTTGTGAAAGCAATTTTTATGATTTCACAGATTCTGATATGCAAAGTCACAGTTCTGTTTCATTTTCTGCTGCAATATTTTCATTTTCAATGCAGCATAACTCTAGGAAAAACTAGACGACAGAATGTCACACAATATAATATCTTATCTACTCGGCTCCATATCAGCCAAAGCTACACTGAAGTTTTATGAGAGTAACAACACAGTTATTCCTCACGACATCTTCTCAGCTTTCTACAGCGCTCTACTTTACTGTATGCCTGCAGCTGTTGGTTTGCAAGACACCAGAGCACATGAGATACTGAGGTAAATATTGGTTTGCTGGAACCCTCAGGGCACTTGTTTGTCCATAAAACACAGCTTACACAGCACAAGCTGTTTGTAGAAATTTGATGGAAATTGAATGCATTTTGTGGAGCTGTAAAAACATCCTGGCTGTAATACACAGGAGGTCACTGAGGTGCTGAAACTCCATATAAAAGGAAGATGAGGTGATTTGTCACCGGAAAACTTTGGTTGGTGAAAGGAAGAACACCAAACAAAAGAGAACTGCGGCCAGACAGCAAGCTACCAACTTCTCCCTTTCAACTTACTGCAATGAATTGCATTTTTAACTTCTCATCTCCCCCTCACTGGAACTTACCACAAATTCATTTTCAACTCATCAAAAAGTAGTAGTAGCTCTCCCCAGGTTGCAGAACGACTGTAGTAATGTTATCTGTGGAAACACTACCTGGCAAAGGGGACCGGTTGATGGAGAAGGCCGAAGAGGAAGTGTGAAGGAAATTATTTCCGGTTAAATATGTTTAAGCAGCTAAATTATTATTATTATTTTAACTTTATTTTAGCACTGACACCAGGGTTCATGTAGCTCTTTGTTTGTTAGCCGGGCTGCTAGCGTTAGCCTTGTTGCTAACAATAGGCCTATATGTATATATGCAGAATCATTTCAATTGATAATCTTGCACACACAAATATCAGCTAGGAACTATATTATTACTGTTGCAAATATTGTTGGGAAACAAATGCAGCGGCCCTTTGTTGTTAGTAGCTTCAAAGAAAACAGAAAACAATCCCACAACAGCACTTGCAATAATTCAATGAAAAACACTCAAAAGTGCTCGAGGGGGGGAAGTTGGTGGATCTGCTGTGCTGGCCAGCCTGTCTCAACGGCCTCTCTCTAGTAATTCCAAGATATATCAAGACCTTTATATATAACCAAGTGTGTTTAACTAGACAAAGGCTTCTGTTTTGAAACTAGTTCCGAGAATTCTGCCCTGCCCCTAGCTCCAAAGTTCCTTAGGCCATTTAGTAATACAAAAAGCAAAAACAAAAAAGCATTGCATTTTCTGTTTACTGGAAATAAAACTATTTAAATAAAGATACACAGACTAGAACAACACATTCTCACTCCCACCTCGTCCTATAGTGACGTTATTTCAAGGTCCCTGTCGTCACTTTCCAACACAAGGGGGGGGCCCTTGGCGTCCAGTTTCAACTTTCGGGGATGTCCATAGACTTCTATAGAGCTCCCTAAACGTATGTGGTGGACAACTTGAGATTGCGAGTGAATGCTCCCGCGGACCGCAGCCCGTTCTCAGCTGAAGCCGATGGTGCGAGACGTCATTGCAACACATTATGCTCTATATTGTTTATAAAAAACAATATATAAATATATATGTAATTTTCATACTCTGTGATAGGCCTCGGCGACAGTTAGGCAAAAGATAATAGGCTTATAGGCATTTCTTTCTCTTATGTGAAGTTGAGATGATGCATGATGGGTAATTAATTATTTACGTGGACGTACGTCATATAGCCAGAAAATGTTCTAAAATTGTGTCTGAAACCTTTTTTGGCCGGCTTTTATAGAAATTAATGTAATAATAGCGTCTGTAAATAAAGTTTTTGGCGTGTACGTGTGACATCATCTATGCGACGATGTTAAAGGGCCCATGTCATGCTTTTCTGGTTATTACCCATCCCCTTGTGTTTTATGAAGGTATTTATGCATTAAAAGTCAAAGTCAAAGTCAGCTTTATTGTCAAGAATTCTACATGTTGTACATCCAGAAATCTCGAAATATCGTTTCTCAAGGTCCTACAGAGTGACATATCAAACAACAACAAAAAAAAAAGGGTGTGTGGGTTAGAGTCCAGGACCATTTGGGGCAGGGGAGAAACGTCAGAGGCAGGGTGGAGAGTTCAGGGGAGAGATATCAGAGGTGGGGAGAGAGGGAGGTAGGGAGGGGAGAGAGTTCAGCATCCTGACCGCCTGGTGGAGGAAGCTTTTCCCCAGCCTGACGGTGCCCGAGCTGAGGCTGCGGAACCTTCTTCCTGAAGGCAGGAGGCCGAAGAGGCTGTTGGAGGGGTGGGTGGAGTCACCCACAATGCTGAGTGCTTTGCGGCTGAGGCGAATGTTGTATATGTCCTGTAGTGAGGGGAGCGAGGCACCGATGATCCTCTGGGCAGAGTTCACTATGCGCTGCAGGCTCTTGCGGTCGGCGGCGATGCAGCTTCCAAACCACGGCATGATACAGCTGCTGAGGATGCTCTCGGTGGCGCCTCGATAAAAGGACAGCACGATGGGGGGTGATGCTCACACACCAGGGTCCCTTGGCTAACTAACAGGGAGTCCCCATTGACTTGCATAGAGCTCCCTGAACGCTGGTTATAGACGAGTTGTTAGATAATTTTTTTTTTACTTCGTCTGTGGGTGTTGTTTGTGTGTGCTCAGGATGAGTTTCGCTTTGTCTCGCTGTATCACAGACGCGGAAACCTGTCCGCTCCTCGCAGCAGCAGCAGCCTCGCAACGTCCCGACCAATCAGAGCACACTGGGCTCACAGGGAAGGGGGAGGGGGGTCCAGGAGCTCCAACAAGCCGTTTAGGACAGAGTGAATACCTGGTGAATACACGTACAGAGATGCTGTATGAGAAACTAATGTGATTTTGGAAAATTGCACAATTTAAATCTATTCTGGTAGACCTCAACAATGGAAATATGATCAGTGAAAGCCAAACACCATTATAAGCTGTAATAGCATCAATCCAAAGGCACTTTTAAGAGCCACGTCCCCGTTGTTTCCCTGTCCTTGCGGTTGTGAAATTGTCTTATCTCTGTTGCTGTCTGTGGACAGATCATCTGCTCAGAACACAGATTCATTACTTCAGATGAATGTAGTTTGTCACACATTTCTTTTAATTCAAATTAAACCCAATGTAATGTAATGATATGCTGTCTTTATTTTATCTTTTTGAAATAGAGAATAGCATCTGCCTGCTTCAGATACATTTGTGAAACTCTTAATTATCCAGCAGTATGTTTTTAAGACGAGTTTTGTTTTAGTTTTTTATGAAACATAATGTTTACAAGTCGGACTATACCTTATTTTACATTTGACTAAACAGCTAAAATCTTTTAGGTCTGTGTATCTGTGTCTTATCTGTCCATCTTTCTGTTGTTAGTACCTTTCTGTGTTTTTGTTTTTCAAAAAGAGGTGTATTAGACAATGGAGAATTAAATGAAGTGATCATAATAAAATTGGCGAGAGCAACCTCTAACTTACATGCCACAGCCTCAGAAACCTGGAGTCATCCTCATGCAGAAATCCAGGCAGACCACGGAGGAGAGCAGCACGTCGGCTATGGAAGTCACCTTGATCCTTGAGTGCGAAAACATATCTTTGTTTTACTTTGGATGCTAAACAGCATAGCCACACAACAATTTATATCACAAGGGCTCTTCCATGACTGAAGAGATTACCATTTTGAAGCAATTGAGGCGTCTGCGATCCCACCTGTATCTCATTAGCACAACAACAAGGTGCAATAATAATAATACATTTAATTTGTTAGCGCTTTTACAGGTGCTCAAAGACGCTTAATAATAACAATAACATTAACACTGCTGTTCCCTCCCCAAACACAAGTATCTTAATAATACATCTAAATCTATCAGGCTGACCCCCCGCCCCCCAACACACACACACACAGAAAATCCACTCTAGTATGATAATAAAACACCAAGAGGCTTAACCGACTCACCTGGAGGTCATAGGCGTTGAAGAGCTGATCCAGAACTTCAGACACTTTGCCTTTGCGTGCCGCCGTCTTCCTGAACAAGCTCAACAGACGGGGGGGCATGTCGATCCAACTCCGCGTAAAAGTGGTTCTTCAGGTTGAGGTTCGTTATCCTGTGAAACTCTGCACAAATCTGCCAAAATATAAAATGACTATTTAATTCAGAGTACAATGTATATGTGGACTGAAGGCAGCAGAGATAAACAGAAACATGACATGCTAAATCTGAGTAAACATGCCAAAGTTATCAGTGACAAAGGCACACAAAATTATTATATAATTGTAATATCTAAAATATTTTCACCTGTGACTCCATTGTCAAGGCAGGCCAGCGTTCCAGGATCTCTCCAACAGGTAGCTCATCATTGATGATCTCATTGCGCCACAGGGCAAAGGTAGTCTGCATTAACTTTGCAATCAAGGGATGATCACACACTAGCACCCACCCCCCCCAAACGCGGCGCACCTACAGTGTACGCGCACCACAGTTTCGCTGCTGCGAGGCTTCACAGGCTCCACTAGCACCCCCCTCCAAGCGTGTTACAGTTTCTCCACTGCAAGGCTTACCAGGTTGAAGAAGCCTTTTATCTGCCAGTTGCTTCAGTTTCAGCCTAAAGAGAAAAAACATTGAAGGTTAGCTGGGTTGCAAAGTTTTCACAAAATGATCAGAGAAACACTATTTTTAAGCATAAAATGGCGGCAGGCGGCATGTTTTCTTCTTTTGTTACTGCATGCATGTCTGGGCATGTTTTATTAACTTAGAGGCATAGAGGATTTACGTAAATTGTATCCACATTCATTTTATCCACTAACGTTGTACCATAACCATCAAGATCACCAACGATCTCCTCATTGCTGCTGACTCTGGCCGCCTCAGCATCCTCATCCTCCTGGTCCTCTCTGCAGCATTTGACACCATCTCTCACAACATCCTCCTCACCCGCCTCTCAGACCTCCTAGGTATCACTGGCACAGCGCTGTCTTGGTTCACATCCTACCTCCATAACAGGAAACAGTTTGTCTCCATCAATGGCTCTAATTCACCCCCGGCCCCAGTCCACCACGGTGTACCCCAGGGCTCTGTGCTTGGCCCCCTCCTGTTCACCATTTACATGCTCCCACTCGGCCAGATCATCCGACATCATGGACTCAATTTCCACTGTTACGCTGATGATACCCAACTGTATCTCAGCACCACTCCATCCTTCCAGCTCCCCCCTCAGTCTCTCATCAACTGCCTGCATGACATCAAAGCATGGATGTCATGCAACTATCTCAAACTAAACAGCAGGAAAACAGAGCTCATGGTTGTGGCACCCAAGGCGCTGCTCCAGAAGGTTGGTGACTTCATCCTTGAGGTTGACGGCTGCTCCATCTCCCCATCTCCTGAAGCCCGCAACCTGGGTGTTATCCTCGACTCCACCCTCTCCTTCCACGTCAAGTCTGCCACCAAATCGGCCTTTTTCCATCTAAGGAACATTGCAAGACTCCGCCCGTCACTCTCGGAGTCGGTTGCCGAAACCCTAGTCCATGCGTTTGTCACCTCCCGCTTGGACTACTGCAATGGTCTCCTGTTTGGGGTTCCCAACAAAACCCTGGACAGGCTCCAGTATGTCCAAAACTGTGCTGCTAGGGTACTCACAAATACAAAGCCATGGCAGCACATCACTCCCACCCTCATCCACCTCCACTGGTTGCCGGTCAAGTCCTGCATATAATTCAAAATCCTCCTCCTTACCTACAAATCCCTCCATGCCCATGTCCCCCAGTACCTATCGGACATCCTTCACCCACATTCCCCACCCCGGAACCCGCGGTCTTCAGACTCTGGCCTGCTTACCACCCCCCGCACCAAACTGCAAACCTTCGGGGACAGAGCCTTCAGTGTGGCAGCCCCCACCCTCTGGAACGCTCTCCCTGCGGAGATCCGCAACATCCCCACGCTTGACGCCTTCAAAGGGCCCTCAAGACCCATCTGTTCACCAAGGCCTTTGGCCCCTAATCTATTTGTTGTTTTCGTCTGTCTGACTGGTTGTCTGATTGCCTTTTGTTTTTTTTATGTTTGTTTTGCCCTGTTCTTCCTTGTAAAGCGACCTTGGGTCCCATGAAAGGCGCTATATAAATCTAAGCTATTATTATTATTATTATTATTATTATAACCGTGCGTTCTGCATGTTTTGTAAAAGCAAGCTAACTTGAAACCCATTGTAAAATGAATAGTCTAGTATTTCAAGTTAGCTTGCTTTTATAAACATGCTGAATGCACGGTTATGGTAATTGTAGTGGATAACATGAACGTAAATCCTCTATGCCTCTAAGTTAATAAAATATTCTTTCACACACACATACAGGTATTGGGCCGAGGGCGACACCGTATTTCCGGTATCCGCCATTTTACGCAAGGTGCAAGCAGGCCAAGGGTTTAACCATGTTACTTACTTGTTAGATACAATACTTTGAAGATGGTGAAGTGGTGTAGTGCTGGGACTTGTAGAAATCATCATTCGATGACAGATAGTGATGGAAAATCCAAGTTCTCTTTCTTCAAGTTCCCCAGTCACGAAAAACAGCCAGGACCGAGGGCCCAGTGGGCGAGAGCTTGCGCTCGCGTTGATGCCATCACTCACAAGCCGTGGAAACCCAAGGACACCGTGCAATATGTGTACATCTGCTCGGCACACTTCATTTCTGGTAAGTTGAAGTTGTATTTCAGAACAACTACTATGTTTATCATTAATCTGAAGTCTGCCCCTAGCCCGGACTGGACCAAACTACTGTTTACCTTCCTCTACAGCAGAATCATAGCATGGTAGGATAGCATCATGGTTGGTCTAGTCAGCCCCAAAATTGTAGTTCCTATCTACCAATGACAATGTACATACTCCCTGCTACTTTATTGTCCATCTTTCACAGAGTAAACTGAGCCACACATCAGCTATGACAAGTCATTAATGTGTGAATGTGGAGCTAAAGCGATGTCCAGACATCAACCAGTTCAAGAGGAAATACAGAGAAATTATTTTCTCGAGGTACAGGGATAGGGAAGGTGTTTGACTATGTGTTTATGTGTGAGTATGTAGGTGTGCATATGTATGTGTATATGTCAGTGTATGTGTGTGTATGTGTATGTGTGTGTATATATATATATATATATATATATATATATATATATATATATATATATATATATATATATATATATCAATCAACAGGTAAAGCAGATCAATAATGATAATGACAAGAATAATGAATAATAATGATAATTATAATTATTGCAGATCATAGATTATAAATAAATCATTTAGGGACAAGGGGGTGAGATTAAATAAATTATACTTCTTCTCACTCCTTTTCGAACACTAGACATGGCACTGTTTATGTTGCAAATGCTGTTGTTGTAAATGTAATTTTTTTGTTTTAATTTCTCTTGCATGACTATGCACTACAACATTTGTTCTGTTTTGTAAATTATTTATTTTACTTGTTCGAAATAAATGTATCAATCAATCAATCAATCAATCAATCAATTATAATACTTGAGTTAGCTGTCGGGGATACTAGGATCAGGGAATGTGACCACCCCAACCAACAGTCTCCCTGGTTGATATTCTGGGCTCCCTCAATAAAAATATCCTCCCCTCTGTCATGAACCTTGGAGTGACCTTCAACAGCGCCTTTAAATGTGATAAGCAGGTTAGCACTGTAGTCAAGACCTGCTTTTTCATAATACGACTATTGGCTAAGACCAAGTCGTTTTTATCATTTAAAGACCTATAAAGGGTTATTAACGCCTTTGTTACCTCAAGACTGGATTACTGCAATGCTCTGTATGTGGGTATGGACCAGGCCTCAATTAGACGCCTCCAGCTAGTTCAGAATGCAGCTGCATGTCTTCTCACCGGCCACAAAAAGCGCGATGATATCACCCCAATTGTGGCTTCATTGCACTGGCTTCCATTTCGGTTCAGAATAGATTTTAAACTCCTTTTATTTGTTTGTTATTTGTTAGCCCTAAATGGGCTGGCTCCTGCCTATATAGCCAAACTCCTCCATCGCTACACCCCAGGCAGAGCCTTAAGGTCGACTGATCAGCTGCTGCTGATAGTGCCTAAGACCAGGCTTAAAACCCGAGGGCATCAAGCTTTTGCAGCGGCTGGCCCTAGGCTCTGGAATACTTTGCCCCTCCATGTGAGGTCGGCCCAGACCCTGGGGGTTTTTAAATCAACACTTAAAACTCACTTTTTCTTTCTGGCTTTTGTTACTTATCTATTTATTCATTTATTTAGTTCTTTATTTTAATATTTATAACATAACATAGGATTTCATAAAGTATTTTTAAAATAGTTTATACATTATTCGAATATAGGAATAGTAGATAGGATTACTTAAAATATAATACCTTATATTTCATCTTTTTTCCCTTTAGACCCTTGCGGTTTATTCTTAAAAACCCTTACCCTTACCCACCCCCCATTTTCCCTCTGCTGGTCTATGGCCTTGTAGAGGGTAACGGGGTACAGAGTCGCTTAGATAAGCGGGGGAGTGCATCTGACGAAGAGATAGGTTGTTGTGCTCCCTATCTCTTTTTCTTATCCTATATCTAATATAACTGCTCGGGTCTTGATAGATTGAGTGGGGAAGTTCATGAGATCTTTCTAGAGGGTTATCAAGAATAACTTTTATCCAATGACCTTTTCCCTCTCTGTCTGTGTCTGTGTATTCTCTTGTTCCGATTAACCCAGCCAAATCTTTTTTCTTGTTTTGTATCTATATCTACGCCGGGATCCGGAGTCGAGGCTGATCCTCTTACTGTAGTCCTGTGTCTTGGTCCTCTATCCTGAGTTATGGATTAAGTCGTGGACTTCGGGTCGTGGCTGAACCTGTCTCTGCGGTCCTGCCTTGGGTCTCGTCATGCTGCTTCCCTGATGGCTTCCACAGGATTGTAGCTGACATCCTCGTGGATTAATCTTCTTATTACAGACACATTCATTTCCTAACATTCGGTCTATATGCTGTAAAATGTATTATCTCTTCGATTTACACACGGCATCTATTGCACGTCTGTCCGTCCTGGGAGAGGGATCCCTCCTCTGTTGCTCTCCCTGAGGTTTCTCCCATTTTTTCCCCTTTTTTTCCCCAGTTTTTCCTTGTATGATGTGAGGGTCTAAGGATAGAGGGTGTTGTTTTTCTCATACTCATATTCTGAACAATCTGTGCTGTTGTATTTGCTGTAAAGTGTCTCTACTGTAGGCTATTTTTATTATATGTACAGCACTTTGGCTCGACCAAAAATCGTTTATAAATGTGCAATATAAATAAAACTTGATTTGATTTGATGACATCAGGGAGGTGATATATCTGTATATATCACCTCCCTGATGACACTTATCTTACTTTAGACTAGAGGAGGCACACTGATATGCATGACTCCAAGTTCTCTTATCGGTTTTTCAGGGCAGCCTTCCAAGGAGCCCGGCCATCCAGATTACATCCCGACTAAATTTGCTACGCCTGGGAAACTACCAACAGCTGAAAAGTGCCAGAAACGAAGGTTTGCGAAAATTCATGTATATACTGATGATATGCCTGGCCTAAATCGAACACTGTAATACTGTTGTGATAGATGTGAAGTACAATTTTACAATAACATACCAGCTTTGGGTAGGTGTTAGTTATCACCCCAGGTAGGGCTGTGCAATTAATCGTATTTTAATATAAATGATATATATAAATATAAATGTATCATTTATTTAATTTATGTTTGTATTGGTTTTTCAGTTGAATTACACGTTCAGGGTAATCAACAGTGATACGCAGAGTGAAGCAGGTAGGACCCAAACGCAGATAACACTTGATAATACCTTTATTTCAAGGTCTCTTATCTAATACATAAACTTCAACAAACAAAACACTCTACGGTGAACTAGGTCACAAACAAAAGAAGCACCAACACTGAACACAGCACAGCACGTATCCCTAGGCCACCAGGGGGGGTGGAGGGGGTCCGGAGGACGGGACTAAGCTGACCGCCCAGGAGCCCAGTAGGGGACCAGGAAGGGATCTCGGGCGGACGGCCCGGGGGCACGGCAGAAGCCGAGAAGGGGGACTCGGGCGGACGGCCCGGGGGCGAGGCAGAGTCTAAGGTGGGGAACTCGGGCGGACGGCCCGGGGGCAAGGCAGAGTCCATGGTGGGGAACTCGGGCGGACGACCCGGGGGCAAGGCAGAGTCCAAGGTGGGGGTCTCGGGCGGACGGCCCGGGGGCAAGGCAGAGTCCAAGGTGGGGGTCTCGGGCGGACGGCCCGGGGGCAAGGCAGAGTCCATGGTGGGGAACTCGGGCGGACGACCCGGGGGCAAGGCAGAGTCCAAGGTGGGGGTCTCGGGCGGACGGCCCGGGGGCAAGGCAGAGTCCATGGTGGGGCGAAGGCCACAGCGGGCGAACTCAGGGGGCCGAGCATGAGGGCGAAGACCAGACAGCTCCGGAGGCCGGGCAGGACCCGGTGTCGGCCGGACAGGAACCGGAGCCGGCGGGACAGGCTTCGGCAGGATCCCCCACGGAAGAGGACCAGGAGTTGGCAGGACCCCCAGCAGGAGAGTGGTTGGCGGGACCTCCAACGAGACAGGACAAAGGGTTGGCAGGACCCCCGGCAGGAGAGTAGTCGGCGGGGCCTCCAACGGGACAGGACACAGGGTTGGCAGGACCCCCGGCAGGAGAGTAGACGGCGGGACCTCCAACGGCACAGGACACAGGGTTGGCAGGACCCCCGGCAGGAGAGTAGACGGCGGGACCTCCAACGGGACAGGACATGGGATTGGCAGGACCCCCGGCAGGAGAGTAGTCGGCGGGACCTCCAACGAGACAGGACAAAGGGTTGGCAGGACCCCCGGCAGGAGAGTAGTCGGCGGGACCTCCAACGGCACAGGACATGGGGTTGGCAGGACACCCGGCAGGAGAGTAGTCGGCGGGGCCTCCAACGTGACAGGACAAAGGGTTGGCAGGACCCCCGGCAGGAGAGTAGACGGCGGGACCTCCAACGGCACAGGACATGGGGTTGGCAGGACCCCCGGCAGGGGAGTAGTCGGCGGGGCCTCCAACGAGACAGGACAAAGGGTTGGCAGGACCCCCGGCAGGAGAGTAGACGGCGGGACCTCCAACGGGACAGGACATGGGGTTGGCAGGACCCCCAGCGGAACCTCCAACGGTACAGGACATGGGGTTGGCAGGACCCCCGGCAGAAGACTAGTCTGCGGGACCTCCAACTGGACAGGACATGGGGTTGGCAGGACCCCCGGCAGGAGAGTAGTCGGCGGGGCCTCCAACGAGACAGGACAAAGGGTTGGCAGGACCCCCGGCAGGAGAGTAGTCGGCGGGACCTCCAACGGCACAGGACATGGGGTTGGCAGGACCCCCAGCAGAAGACTAGTCTGCGGGACCTCCAACGGGACAGGACACAGGGTTGGCAGGACCCCCAGCGGAACCTCCAACGGTACAGGACATGGGGTTGGCAGGACCCCCGGCAGAAGACTAGTCTGCGGGACCTCCAACGGTACAGGACATGGGGTTGGCAGGACCCCCGGCAGAAGACTAGTCTGCGGGACCTCCAACGGCACATGAGTAGGGGCTTGAGTGGGGACTCGAGAGAGGGCTTGAGAGGGAACTCGAGAGGAAACTGGAGAGTGGACTTGAGAGGTGACTTGAGAGGACACTGGAGAGTTGACTTGAGAGGTGACTCGAGAGGACACTGGAGAGTTGACTTGAGAGGGGACTCGAGAAGGAACTCGAGAGGTGACTCGAGAGGTAACTCGAGAGGGGACCTGAGAGGGGACTTGAGAGGGAACTCGAGAGGAGACCTGAGGGGAAACTTGAGAGGGGACTCGAGAGGTGACTGGAGAGGGGACTCGAGAAGGAACTCGAGAGGAGACCTGAGGGGAAACTTGAGAGGTGACTCGAGAGGACACTGGAGAGTTGACTTGAGAGGTGACTCGAGAGGACACTGGAGAGTTGACTTGAGAGGGGACTCGAGAAAAGACTCGAGAGGGAACTCGAGAGGGGACCTGAGAGGGGACTTGAGAAAAGACTCGAGAGGGGACCTGAGGGGAAACTTGAGAGGGGACTCGAGAGGGGACTCGAGAGGTGACTGGAGAGGGGACTCGAGAAGGAACTCGAGAGGAGACCTGAGGGGAAACTTGAGAGGTGACTCGAGAGGACACTGGAGAGTTGACTTGAGAGGGGACTCGAGAAAAGACTCGAGAGGGAACTCGAGAGGGGACCTGAGAGGGGACTTGAGAAAAGACTCGAGAGGGGACCCGAGAGGGAACTCGAGAGGAGACTGGAGAGGGAACTCGAGAGGAGACTAGAGAGGGAATTCGAGAGGGGACCTGAGAGGGGACTTGAGAGGGAACTCGAGAGGAGACCTGAGGGGAAACTTGAGAGGGGACTCCAGTAGGAACTTGAGAGGGGACTTGAGAAGTGTCTGGAGGGGAAACTTGAGAGAGTTGGCTCGCCAACAGAACACGGGGTGCTGGAGTCGGCCGGTACGCCGACAGGACACGAGGAGCTGGTGTTGGCTGGGGAGCCAACAAGAGGCGAGGTGCTGGAGTCGGCCGGTACGCCGACAGGACACGGGGTGCTGGCGTCGGCTGGAGAGCCAGCAGCAGACGAGGTGCTGGAGTCGGCCGGTACGCCGACAGGACACGGGGAGCTGGTGTTGGCTGGGGAGCCAACAAGAGACGAGGTGCTGGAGTCATGGCTGCTGGGGCCAGAACTGGGGCCGGAACCATCGCTGTGTGGGCCGGTTCTGTAGCCGGAACCATGGCTGCTAGGGCTCGGGCTAACCTGGCCTTGCGACGACTCCTCTTAGCAGCCGCCTGAATACTCCGTGGACCTCCATAAGCCAGACGAGTACCCGAGAACGGATCCTGGACAGGAGCAGGAAATGGGGAAGAAGCCGGGGCTGACTCCAGACGGAACCCACCAAGGCGTATGGTGCCAGGTTGGGAATCGGGAGGCAGGGAGCTAGCATGCCTGGGGCTAGCAGGCCGGGAATCACACACCGGGAGGATCTTTGAAATCCAGCCAGGTAAGAACTTCACCAAACCTGGTTTCTCTCTAGCCATTTGGCGCGCCTCCGACAACACAGCCTCTCGCTGCTGAACTCCGGGTGCTCTCTTCCATCGATCCGAGCAGTTAGCCAAAAAAAAGGAAAAATTCAATAATTCCAGCTCGAACGGATCTGCTGGGCCCATTTCTTGGTTGGTGCTTTCTGATACGCAGAGTGAAGCAGGTAGGACCCAAACGCAGATAACACTTGATAATACCTTTATTTCAAGGTCTCTTATCTAATACATAAACTTCAACAAACAAAACACTCTACGGTGAACTAGGTCACAAACAAAAGAAGCACCAACACTGAACACAGCACGAGACAAGACTAAATACAGGGAGGGATAATTACAAGACAAGAAACAGCCGGGCAGGGGAGGAGAAACACAAGGGCCACAGGTGAACACAATCAGCTAACGAGACACAGGTGAGGAAACTAACGACAGGAGGAAAAACACAGGGAAAAGGACCAGACAATAACCCAGGAGGAAAACATGGCATAGAGAACAGTGAAAACACCCAAACCTAGACATAGACCCGTGACCTGACATGACAACCGTGACAAACAGTTAAAAAGATACTGTTCAAATTATTATTTGTATTTGTTTTAAAGTTCAATAAATGGATTTTTTCAAGGTCAATGAATAATCGTATTTAATAATCGTGATATCAATTATTGACCAAAAATAATCGTGATTATGACTTTCTGTGAGGGTACTACAGCTTTTTTTGGGGCGAAGTTTGAAGAAGTTGAGCTGAAGAGGCTGAGCCCAACTGGCATGACTGGGTTGGAGGCAGCAAGAAGGGACACAAGGAAGTCTTCAAATCCATCAGAGGAGACGGGTTGGGGGTGTTACGGTGTGTGTAGGAAGCAGGACCCAAATGCAGATTAAAGTGTCAAAAATAACTCCTTTATTTCAAGGCTAAACTATTCAAAAAGACAGAACAGAACACTCACCGAAGACATAGTCAAAACACAAGACGAACCAACAAAGACAGCCAGAAAAACCAGAACTTAAATACACACAAGACTAATTATACAAACAAGACACAGGTGAAGAGGGAGGAGAAAACACAGGGACACCAGGTGCACACAATCGGGTAATAAGACACACCAGGGAAACTAACGACAGGGAACCACAGACAGATCTAAAGACAAAACACAACGCAGACAGAAAACCAAAGACAGATCTAGACAAAACACAACACAGACAGAAACAGGCAAGGAGGTGAAGACCTTTCAAAATAAAACATGAAACAAAAGACAGAAAAAGACAAGACAAAATACAACACAGACAGATCTTGACATGGGGTCTGCTCGATGAGCTGGCGCGTTATTGGCAACCACCTTCTCTTTGGGCTTATCACCATAGAAGTTGATGTCGGCCACTCGAGCTGGTTGCACACCTTTCATGCTCGCCTGGTTCCATGTGCAGAGTACATCAGTGCAGGCAGGATCTCTTGCTCCGCCGACTCTGATGATCATCTCCACCTAGTAGAGGAGACCTCCAATATGGGAGCATGACTCACCAAGCCTATAAACACACACATAAATCAACGTAAAAGTTCAACAAACTACAAGTCAATATTCTGGCATTGTTTTCTGTGAGAAAGACATCCACCAAAGGTCAAATGTTTTTATATTTCCAATAATGCCTATGTAATTTAATTGTTTTCAAAGAACAATATAGAACAAGAATATGTTCATAGTAAAGATGTAGTTTCTACATACTGGAATCTACATACCCAGCTTTGCAGTCACAGTGAGCTGCAACCACATCGCCACGCTGGGTAACGGCTGCCCATGGATGATGAGGCGGTTCATTCACACGGAATGACGGTGTCACGTCAGCTCTCAGGACAGTAAGGGTTGTGTCATCCGGAATCATATGCCTCACTGTCTGCACCCAACCAGATTCCAGCAGCTTGTAGGAGTCTAGTGCTTTATAGTTCTTCATAGCTTCTCTAGTGTGGGCACCTTGTTGAAACACAAATGTAAAACATACACTGTCACCTTATAATTAAACATCAAACATAGTAGGATATACTACCTTTGATTTCACAGCTGGTAAGCATCAATGTAAGGCTTAACACAGTGACAATAGCTACAATACTGGTAGTACCAAATTATATCAATGGCCAATGATGAGGTTATGTTTACAGTCCAGGGCCTGTATTACAGGCCCTGGACTAGTCAGAATCAGAATCAGAATACCTTTATTAGTCCCACAGAGGGGACATTTGCATCGTTACAGAAGGAAAGGTTACCTATGTTAAGAAAAAAGTACTAAGTTATGATATAATAAAATATAATAAAAAACGTGAGAAGTAAGAAAAAAAATACTTTCCAAAATAAAAATCCTGTAACAGTCTAGGTGTTGCTAAGCTTCCTGTACTGAATATCATAGTCTATTGCCTTAATCAATATCTAGTCAACTCTAAAATACCACACATATGCAATGGCATGATAATATTATTGTGACAAGTGGGGTATTCACCTGGTGTTTCCAGAAGATAGACGTAGATGCTGCCAAAATCGACCGAAGGCCACTTTCGAGGGTCGTTTTTCCATACATCTGCAGGCAGTCTGTAAGGGCAAGTCTGTAAGTGCGCTCTGCCTGGCTACGTTAGCTAGCTGTTTATATTTGCACCTCCAGGATATTTGCACCTCCAGGAAAATGGCGTATTTCGCGCATTGCATTGTGGGTAGTTTGTGACGTCACTGTGTGTGAAAGAATGCCCAAACATGCATGCAGTAACAAAAAAGAGAAGAAAAAAACTGCCGCCATTTGCGGTTCGAATTTTCCAGAGAACTTTTGCAACACAAACGTTCCACTTTGAGATATAACTTAAAGCAATATAAAATACTGTCTTACACGTATAAATCATTTTTCAAGTGAGGCAGATATTAAATATAGGCTAGCTAACAAGAGCTCAAATCAAACACCATGCGACACAAAGTGCATTAGATGCAGAAATTAATAAAACATCATTTAAATACTGTGCAAAGGCAAGACGTAACTTACCAGAGTAGCGCGGTCAAATTCCGGTAGTGAGACTGGAGAGCACGGTGGGCAAAGTATAGTTCTGAAAGTTTGAGTGATTTCATCAAAGAGGAGCTATAATGGCGGACTCAAATGAACGCATGGGTGAGAGCAGTGAGGGCACGTCGGGGGCGGAGCACATACTGATGACGTAAGACAGATTCAGTAAAAACATTTGAGTACAATCCCCAATATGAGTCATGACCCAAAGTGGATGAATACTGTATACACAATATTACAAATCAGTTCATAGTCATCAGAGCAGTGAATTAACTTTTATAAATGTTTGGGTTAAAACAACCCATATTCTTCAAGAAGCTTTACTGTTCGGTCTTACAGTGCATGAAATGTGCAAATTGACATAAAAATGAATAAAAGGGGAAAAAATGCTCCATGTTTTTTAGGCTGTAAACTTTAACTGTTATGTAAGCCAACTAGACAGAGAGTGTATCACTCTTCCTCCTGTACATTAGCAGATAAAAGGCATAACATACTTGAATGAACGGTAAATAAAGAATGCTGGAAATAACTGCATCTCCATTAGCCTATATGCTATGCAGAGACTGCCTTCTTCATGTCGTGAATTGCAGCTGATGTTTTAATATGACAATTGGCAATTTTACTTATACAACATTCGCAAGTTGTACATTTGAAAAAAAAAACATTCATTTCATTTCATTTCAAACCTTTATTTAGACAGATAAATCCCATTGAGATCATTGATCTCTTTTTCAAGGGAGACCTGCTCAAGTAGTTCCACATAAACATAAATAGAACAACAAAAGGGCATCATACAGCATCATTGACACAATTATCCACATAAACAGATACCAATAGCTTCCGATTGAGTAGCATCCAACCGAGCTTTAAAAACATTTAGTGGCACCAGATTGTTCAGTTTCCATTTAATTAGCAGACTATTCCAAGACAGAGTAGCTGCACATCTAAAAGCTGTCTTCCCTAAGACAGTCCTAGCAGTTGGCACATTTAATAAAACCACAGCATTCGATCTCAGGCAGTAGCCACTTACAATTTTCCGTGAGATCAGGGAGCAGATATAAGATGGAAGTTTCCCTAACATGGCTTTGTATATAAAAATGTACCAGTGACTGAGCCTCCGCACAGTTAGTGAAAGCAAACCAGCTCTTGCATACAGGTTACAGTGATGGTTAATGCAGGGATCACCAACTACATTTGTCCAAGGGCCAAAACGTATCCAATAGACACTATCGCGGCGACGACTTCACGCTAACGAAGGATCACAGGGTTGGGAGGGTTACTTTGTAAATGTAATCAGTTACTGATTACTGAATACATGCTCTGAAAGTAATCAGAATACAGTTACAGTTACGTGTCTTAAAAAAGTAACGTGTTCAGGTTACTTGTAGAATACTTTTGGAATACTTTCTTTTTCCATAACAGATGGGTATGTTTTGTTAAACAGGAGACACTTGTTTTACTGTTTTAATGGCTTATCAAGAACTCAAACACAACATCTTGGTGTCATTCTGGACAGCTCCCTCTCATTGGCACCCCACATAAAAAACATCACCCGGACTGCATTCTCCTACTGTAAACCTTTCCTTAGAATATGTTATGAATTGTAAGGTGTCCTTGGGTGCTTTGAAAGGCGCTCCTAAATAGAATGAATTATCATTATTAATTATCATTATTTATTATTATTATTATCTGAAACGATGTAATAACTTTTAAAACTGTTTCCAGTCTCTTGCCCCATGCATTCAGCAGCAGCAGGCCATTCACTTTGATTTTATCCCGTTATAAATGTCATAATTTCGACAATAAAGAAATGCTACATCAACGTTATCTTGCACATTTTATCTAACCATCTCCGTTTCTAACTTTCAATATATTTTAAAAGAGATCTCTCTCTCTCTCATCTGCGTGCGGGGGCGGGGCCTCACACACACGCTGCATCTTTCTCTCGCTCACAGACACGCTGCAGGGCTGTGCAGTGTTCACACAGTTCTGCCGGTAATGAATATTACATTTTGTGAGGAGGAGGACATAGCTCTTTTAGAATATCCCGAACAGTTTTTGGGGCCAAGCACATTGGCTGTTATCATCTCAGCCTTTGTTCTTCCACATTGCATTTTCTTTGCAGTGTTCGAATCACTAAACATGGCACTTGCCCGCTTATTACTGCAGTCCATGCTGTTGTAACTCAAACCATGCTTAACTGTGTGATACACTGATGTTACCTCACATGCAGCAACTTTGTCTTGTTCTGCAGTTGAACTGCGGAAGAATTTAGTTATATTTGATGCACCTTTATTTTGTGTTACTCGCTTGTGCATTTCTGTGCCAGCATGCTGTTACCGTGACCTATTGAAACTCCCTCCGACACAAGGTGCAGAAGACCCGAGACAGATCTCCACTCACGGGCTTTACCCAACTGTTGTTTTTCTTCCCACTGTTTTATGTAAGACACAAGTCTTTTCTTTTTAGAAGGGCCAGGGCCCAGAACCACATCCTCTCTCTCTTCTCCTCTTTCATTATCACCTCCTCCACCGTCAGCGCTCATTTTTCCCCCACGACTGAACAGGCTGACATGCCACACAAACAATGATGCCGCGCCCGCCACCCGCGGCCCACCGGAGAAAATCTCACACACACCCGTGCGAGCATTGTGCCTGCCCTGTCAACTGAGCGGTCATAGTGCCCTTCGCATACAGCACACAAACACACAGGCACGCAGCCAGACACACTGAATTGCGCACAAACAGAAACATTTTTTTTTTTTTTTCCTTTACACGGGAGTCCGGGACAAACAAAGTCCCGTACGGGACACGCCCCTTTTGGCTCAAATACGGGGCGTCCCGGCTAATACGGGACGGTTGGCAACCCTAGTTACAACCCAACCCTGCTTCTAGGCTACTGTCCCGCAGCTCCTGCCTCTCTGTTGGACTCTGTCGCAGCAGGGCTGCTGCTGTGGTGCGGAGTACACAAAGCAGACTCTTCACAACGAAGAATCACTTCTTCTTCTTCAAGGAAGGGAAGGTTTTGCAGTATGCAGTCTACTGTCCCGCAGCTGCTGCCTCTCTGTTGGACTCCGGTACTGCACCTTACTCACGAGACGTTGTAAAAATAAAAATGGGTGGGGGGCGAACGCAGTAACCACTCCGCCAACGCCACAGTCACCCCGTCGTGCGGGCCGGATGAGAATGTCTGGCGGGCCGGATGTGGCCCGCGGGCCGCCAGTTGGTGGTCACTGGGTTAATGCTTTACAGCAGGGCTATTCAATTGGCCAAATCCGGCCCCCGGGTGATATACACTGGCCCTTTGAGTATGTTAAAAAGTAATCTTACTTTTTTTAAAGATTTTTTTTGGGCCAGAGTGCCTTTTATTCCTTATTATTCAATTATGAGATAGAAGGGAAAACATTGGCGGGCTCGGGTTTCCAACCCAACTACTAGCTACTGTAGTGACAACTCCTGTCATTTATTGCATCTCTGCGTGAATTATTAGATAATTTCACCTAAATTAAATCAAATTAAATGATGTTGATGGTTAAATTAGCTTCACATGTAGGCCTACTGAGTTCTGAATAGGGATGGATGGGTATCGTTAAGGTTTTAACGGTACTACTACTTTTATCGATAGGCCTACCGCTTATCGGACGATCCGGTCTTTTAACGGTACTTTTATCAGTTCTTTTGGTAAACTAACTAAACAAATTGTGAACAAAACTAACATTGCTTTTTATTCAAATTAAATACATAATATTTCACATAAAAAGAAACAACAACGTTTTAACAAATCGTATTAAATAATGTGATGACAGAACGGTAAATAGAATAGCTGAAACTTTAACAAAATAAATAACTCGGTTACCTCTAATCATTAACCCATGTTTGTATAATTGAGTTAACTCCATGTGTTGCTGCTAGCATACATAACACCTGACGTGGAAAAGTTACTCGTGGATGGGGCTACAGAGCTACTAGAAAGACAGTTGAACCCAGTAGCGTAGGCAGAAATGTACTTTAGGGTGGGCCTAGTAAAAAATAGGGTGGGCCAGATTTCAGAACAACAATCCCCACCGGTACCGGTGGCAGATTACTTTTAGAATACTTTTGGAATACTTTCTTTTTCCATAACAGATGGGTATGTTTTGGTGAGCAGGAGACACGTATTTTACTGTTTTAATGGCTTATCAAGAGCACAAACACAACATCTTGGTGTCATTCTGGACAGCTCTCTCATCTGCACCACACATAAAAAACATCACCCGGACTGCATTCTTTGTACTGTCTTAAAACCTTTCCTTAGAATATGTTATGAATTGTAAGTTGTCCTTGGGTGCTTTGAAAGGTGCCCCTTAATAGAATGAATTATCATTATTATTTATTATTATTATTATTATTATCTGAAACGATGTAATAACTTTTAAAACTTTTTCCAGTCACTTGCCACATGTATTCAGCAGCAGCAGGCCATTCACTTTGATTGTATCCCTTTATAAGTGTCATTATTTCGACAATAAAGAAATGCTACATAAACGTTATCTTGCACATTTTATCAAACCATCTCCGTTTCTAACTTTCAATATATTTTAAAAGAGATCTATCTCTCTCTCATCTACGTGCGGGGCGGGGCCTCACAGACACGCTGCATCTCTCTCTCTCTCTCTCGCTCACAGACATGGTGCAGCGCCGTGCAGTGTGCACACAGTTCTGCCGGTAATGAATATTACATTTTGTGAGGAAACCTTTCCACCAATAATTCCAATAAGTATTCCAAAATGTATTCACTTCAGGTTTACGAAAGTAACTGTAATCAGATTACTCGTTTTTCAAATGTAACGCCAGCTGAATACACTTCATTTTTGTATTCTGATTACGTAACGCCGTTACATGTATTCCGTTACAACACAACCCTGTGTATATCTCTCCGGACTGTCCACCAGCAGATGAAACACACCCACCTCTCCGCCTCTTCCAAGGGACGAGGGAACCGTGCGGCAGAGTTTCCGTTAACATTTATTTTCTTCTGACAGCCCGGCAGCAGGAGAGGTGGGGAGAGGGAGACGTGGGGAGAGGGAGGCGGGGCTATTTCATCGTTATCAGAAAATTATCGTATAGATCGCTGCTAGATGAGGGCAGTGGGGGCTCTTCTTGGAGTCTGCCTTTTTTTTTTGTCAACACAATAAATATGAAATATTTTTTCATTAGTGAACTATGAGCCATCATTTATTTTGCAAGCAGCTCTCTGCCTCTCTCACGTTATTATGGCGCGCGCCAGAACCAACAATCAGTTTTTACTGTAAATGAGTTCGGTTCAGAGGATAAAACACATACAACATTAATTAAACTCGATATTTGTTCACTTGAATTTCACTTTGAATGCTTGGATATTCTCAATGGGTGAATACATTTTTTTATAATAATAATAAAATAATTTAAAAAAAAATGTTTTTAAATGACACCGAAGCTTTCTCAGGGTGGGCCAATGAGTAAACTGGGTGGGCCTGGGCCCACCCTGGCCCTATGGTGGCTACGCCACTGGTTGAACCCGGTGCATTTCTCCGTCTGGATGTGGTGCACTTTTGCAAGATATTTAGACAAACTGCTCGTGTTATCGCCCTTACATGCTAAACTCTTATTGCACTTTAGGCAACGAGCATCGAGACGGGTAAAGTTTAACCAACCTCCGGAGCGCGTTCTCTCCGCCATCTCCTCCGTGTGTGTGTGTGTGAGTGTTGCTCAAGCGGCAAACTCTGGGGAACAGCCGGGACGCCAATACGGAAGTGCTACACACTGCAGTTCATACATGGGCTGCTAGGGACTGGCTGCAGAATGGAGCAATTTCCATAGACCCCCATGTTAAAATGCCCAACTTTACAGCAGAAAAAAACATGTTTCTACCCATGGATGCAATAAATAATATTATCGATATAGTTAGATTCCACCTTCATGATTATGAATCTTATTTATATTAGGTCTTAACGTTTTTGCATAAATTAGGGCGTGGTCACTTTGATGGACATGTACATGCCTCACTGTCAGCTAACAGCAACTTGTCCACTCTGCTAGGCTACAACCATAGAGGCTACAAGGTTAGATAGTCATAGTACTGTACTTGACCCTTTAGCTTTAGCCGTGTTCGTGGTGACTGTGCCTTTTAGGGAATATTGTTACAAATACCAGACAATTCAAATGTCGTGCTGTGCGCTTGAATGTACTAACAGAACTTCCAAGAAGTCTAAAATGATAATATTATACATGTTAACCCCGTTCGCAGGTGTTTGTGTGCTTGGTAGCTTAGCTTGTTACTTATTAGCCAGCTAAGGACGTAACCCTTTATACATACATATACATTTTTGTTTATGATTCAGCCTTGGGTAAGACTTTTATAGTCTATGGCAGGGGTCGGCAACCTTTTTGATATGAAGTTCCATTTTTAAAAAAAATTGTTATCAGCGTGCCAACGATCGAGAATTATCAAGGGGGGGAGGGGTTGAGGAGCTTGACGCTCGTCAACTATCAGCAGGAGGGCGAGGGAGCAGTGTGTGGACCTGTCAGCGCAACTTACATGATGCCGAATTTAACAAACACATTTAAATAATTAGTTTAAACGGCATAATAATAAGGACGATCGTCCGTTCTGTGATTCTCCAGAACACACGTTATGATATTAGGGTCATGCAGAGTGAGATGAGATCGCTGTCCCTTTAAGAGAGAGAGAGAGAGAGAGAGAGAGAGAGAGAGAGAGAGAGAGAGAGAGAGAGAGAGAGAGAGAGAGATAGAGAGGAGAGAGAGAGAGAGAGAGAGAGAGAGAGGAGGAGAGAGAGAGAGAGAGAGAGAGAGAGAGAGAGAGGGTGGGGCTTGTGCATACGTGTTTGTGGATGGTAGAGCGACAGTGAGGGAACGTGTGTATGTATGTTTCTGGAAGTGAAACGAGGAAGCAGAAAAACAGAGATCTGTGATGTATTTTGTGAAACAGAAGAACAGCTAAATAAATGCAACGGCCTCCCAAGAAGAGCCTGCCTCTCTCCAGTCATTTAAGCTAAAGTGGGTTATTGAACCTGAAGCTTGTTGCTTCTGCCCTGGGAGACGACAGAGAGTCATCCCCTCCTCGACTACGGTCTGGGAGCCGACAGGAAAGTTCAACACACAGATGGCCAGTCCGCCCCTTTGTAGCATATTATTTCGATGAGAGATGAGCAGATCACCACTGGGCTTTCAACTAAATACACAGCCACGCAAAAACTGCGGCATTTGTACAGCTCCTTATGGGTGGGCTACTGCAATTAGTGAAGTGCTTTCCTCCGTGGTGAAATGATCAGCACTGCACCACGGAGGAAAGCGGCAGAAAGTCACCTGGAGATAAAGAGAGCGGGGCTGCCTTGCGTGCATGGCTTCCTTCTGCAGATAACGGAGAGACGCGCTCTGGCGGCGGTCTCGTTCAGTATCCGAAAATACAATTTAATATTTTGCACACTTATTCCACTTATTCCTAGTGTGCCACTGGTTACGGTGCCGCATGCCAATGCTGGCACGCGTGCCAGGGGTTGCCGACCCCTGGTCTATGGCTATGACGCCCATAATGCTAAACGGGAGCAAATGTTAATAGTGGACCCAATTATCCCAGTGGTGGCCGCCAGAGCTAACGGATACCGCAGGGGGCTAGCTCCAGCCCACTGCGGCTCCGTTAGGTCCGGGCGGTGGAGTCCGTCGTTATAACTGGAGATCAAGGAATGCAGCGAAACGCAGACTTGGTTCGCCTGCTGTAGTATTAGCTAATAAATTATGTTGAACAAGGCTTATTAAGCTGAACATCGCCACAATTGTTCTGCTATATCGGTACTTCTTTTCTTAACGTGTGAATGACAAGCATTAAGAATAACAAAATATAGCTAATTCTCTTGCAGATTGTCTCATTTGAATGTGAATGTAACGTTTATATAGGGGAACTACACTGTTAGCAGTAACTTGGTATGCATGTATTTCATGTTCGCTTAGCTTCTTAGCTTGAGCTAGCTCTGTTTACTTCCAGTTCGGAGGCAGCACGGCTCCGCCTCTTTGCCCTTATTTGGAGCAGGCGGGATTAGACTCTGACGTTGCTGTCAAGCCGTTAGTGGCCGACTCCGCCTACTAAGGGCTTCTCGGCAACTCAGCAGAATCCTATGGGTGACGTCACGGACACTACGTCCATACAGTCTATGGTGTTGCTGCATACAGCTGCATGTGTGTAAACTGCCCCGCCCCCTCGCAAGCAGATGGGGGAGAGAGATCGAAAATACTAAAAATAATCATAGACGCATTTTGCAGTCTTTTTGCGTATTAGAAACGGAGTTGACGACACTAAAACTGCAATATAATGTTTGTGTAGCAATAATACACGACATATATTTTTTAGATGTCTCCAGTACCGCTAAAAAGACCACTAACGTCGGAGCTTAACGGTCTTTAATAATTCATCCCCGGGGCCCATTGAATACCAGGGCTCGGTACCCATCCCTAGTTCTGAACTTGCTATTTAGATCTATAAAGGCCTTGGGCCTATGTTTTCCAGGAAAAGATTGTCCCACTCTTGACCTGACGATCAACATCGGCACCTCTGTTGTTTCCCCGACTCAGACTGCAAGGAATCTGGGAGTAATCCTAGATATCAACCTGTCCTTCACTGCAAACATCGCTGCTACAACCCGTTGCTGCAGATATACGCTGTACAACATCAGGAAGATTCGTCCCCAGCTGACCCAGAAAGCCACCCAGGTTCTGGTCCAGGCTCTCGTCACCTCACGCCTAGACTACTGCAACTCCCTCCTGGCTGGTCTACCTGCATGTGCCATCCGACCTCTGCAGCTCATCCAGAATGCAGCGGCTCGTCTGGTCTTCAACCTTCCAAAATTTTCCCACACCACTCCGCTCCTCCACTCCCTTCACTGGCTCCCGGTAACCCCTAGAATCCACTTCAAGACACTGGTACATGCATACCATGCTGCGAATGGATCTGGCCCTTCCTACATCCAGGACATGGTTAAACTGTACACCCCAGCGCGTGCACTCTGCATCAGCCAAACGACTCGCTGCACCCTCGCTGCGAGGGGGACCCAAGTTCCCATCAGCAAAAACACGTGGGTTTGCTATCCTGGCTCCAAAATGGTGGAATGAGCTCCCCATTGACATCAGGACAACAGAAAGCCTGCACATCTTCCGGCGCAGACTGAAAACTCATCTCTTTCGACTCTACTTCGAGCGATAGAATTACTAACAAGGCACTTATATACTAATAAAGGACTGGCTTATCTATAGCCAGTTGAGTAGCACTTGAAATGTTTGGCTCTATGATACCTGATGTACTTATTTGATTCTGTTTTCTTTAGGGTTGTGTCTTCTTGGTCGTATGTACTTATTGTAAGTCGCTTTGGATAAAAGCGTCAGCTAAATGCAATGTAATGTAATGTCTATGTTGTTTGATTTAACTAAACACAATATATGCACTCCACTATTTACTGTAGCTGAAGCTCTTAATATGATTGCTCATATTTCAAGCCATCTTTTTCCCGGCCCCTTGCTTTGGATCATTTTCATCAACCGGCCCCCATTCCAAACTAATTGAATAGCCCTGCTTTACAGTTAGTCACACATCTTAGTGCACTGTAATACGCAGCATCTAACTTGACCAGGCAAATGGCAGGTGCATTCATATACATCAAATCACCATAGTCCAGCACAGGTAAAAAGGTCACAGTGACTAGCCTTTTCCTGGCCTCAAGCGAGAAACAGGACTTGTTCCTGTAGAAGAAACCTAGCCTAACCCTCAGTTTTTTAAGCAGGTTATTGACATGAAGTTTAAAAGTGAGACAATCATCAAGCCAGATACCAAGGTATTTGTAACAGGTAACCACTTCAAGTTTTATTCCTTGCGTAGTTACAATATCTAGAACAGGCTCTGGTGTCTTTTTAGCTTTAGAAAAGAGCATTACCTTGGTTTTCTCAACATTTAAAAGAAGCTTTAGTTCAGAGAGCTGAGTCTGAATAATGTTAAAAACATCCTGTAATTTAACACCAGCCTCCTTAATGGAGGGACCTGCACAGTACATCACGGTATCATCCGCATAAAAATGTAAAGTAGCTTCATCCATATTTTCACCTAAACTGTTGATATATATGGAGAATAAAAGTGGACCTAAAACAGAACCTTGGGGAACACCATTAGCAATGTTTAACCACTCAGAAGACAGCCCATCAAAGTGAACACATTGGGACCTTTCAGAGAGGTAGTTCACAAACCGCCCTACTGCATGGCTGGACATGCCTATACTGGCTAGCCTCTGCTTTAAGATGTAATGATCGACGGTGTCAAACGCTTTTGAAAGGTCAATAAATAGAGCTGCACAACTCTGCTTATTATCTAAAATACTCGCCATATCATTCACCACTTTCATTGTGGCAGTGATGGTGCTATGTTGTTTTCTGAAGCCTGACTGATGTTTAGACAGGATGTCATTTGTACATAAAAACACCTTTACCTGTTCACTCACTAAGCGTTCAAGAACCTTAGCCAGAACCGACAACTTAGAGATTGGCCTATAGTTATTTAATAAGGTGGCCTCCCTTCCTTTTAGCAAAGGCAGGACATACGCTGACTTCCACAATTTTGGAATTGTGCTATCCGTTTTTAAGAGTGCGCTTAAGACCTTCCTTTTTGATAAAGCTTATAGTTAGGGCTGATTAGATTCAGCCCCTAGTTTTGCTGATATAGGCTTAGTTTGTCGGGGGACATCTTACTTCTTCCTTCTCTCTGTCTATACCTGTGTACTCCCATGTTCCGATTAACCCAGCTGCCCCACATTTCTTTCTTTTGGTGTCTATATACGCTGGGATCCGGAGTCATGGATGATCCTGCGGTCCTGTGTCCTGCATCCCTGCGAGCCCTGGATCTTGAGTCGTGGCTGTGGTCCTGGATCATAGGTCCTGGATGGATATCCTCGTGGATTCATCTTCCTATTATACACACATGCATTTCCAAACATTTGGACTACCTATGTTGCAAATGTATTATCTTTTCAATTTACACACGGCATCTATTGCACGTCTGTCCGTCCTGGGAGAGGGATCCCTCCTCTGTTGCTCTCCCTGAGGTTTCTCCCATTTTTCCCTTTAAACTGTGGGTTTTCTTCGGAAGTTTTTCCTTGTACGATGTGAGGGTCTAAGGACAAAGGGTGTCGTATTGTCATACTGATATTTTGTACAAACTGAAGTCCACTGAGACAAATGTAACATTTGTGATATTGGGCTATATAAATAAACATTGATTGATTGCTGAGGGAGAGGTTAAAAAGAGTAGTGAGAGGTGGCGTAATAAAATCTGCAGCTATCTTTAAAAAGAAAGGTTCTACGTTGTGCGGGCCAGCCGGTTTCTTAGGATCTAACTTGGTTAAAGCTTCACGAACAACATCAACAGTAAAAGGGGTAAAACTAAAAGGGTTTTCCAACACACATTTTTCAGAGTCACATACTGTAGTGTTCACAGAAGCAGAGTTAGTGACAGAATCAAATAGAGAACCACAGGACACAAAATGCTCATTAAAGCAATTTAGCATAGTAGCCCTGTCCGATATAGTGCCAGATGCTGTGGTAATGCACGGAGGTAGCTCATTACGGATTTCGCCGGTGGATAACGATTTAATGGCTTTCCAAAGTTTTCCAGGATTATTCAGATTCTTTGTGGTTACTGACAGATAGTACTGATTTAGCACTTTTGATATGTGAAGTGAAGCTATTTCTTAGCTGCCTAAAACGCAGCCATTCTACCTCTGAGCCTGATTTCCTAGCCTTTGCCCAGGACCTTGTTTCTCTCATGAAGAAGACTGGACAGATTAGCAGAAAACCAAGGATTGTCTCGTCCCTTTACTCTAAATTTACGCAGGGGTGCATGTCTATCAATGATCTCCATAAAACCAAGATAAAAATAAGACCATGCGGTTTCTACATCAGCACACAGATTGATTTTACCCCAATCAAAATCAAACAGATCATGTTTTTTGTCTCTCTTAATGATAATGCAAGGTTTAACCTTTTGGACCTTAGTGTCCCTAATTGTGGCTACAACACAGTGATCACTCAGATCATTTGCAAATACTCCCACAGATGAATATTTATGGGGAACATTAGTTAAAATGAGATCAATTAGGGAGGATTTATTAGGGGACTTAATGTTAGGGCGAGTAGGACTGTCCACAATCTGAGTAACATTTAAAGAGATACAAAGGTTTTTAAAATCCTCTGACACTGCAGTTAACCAGTCCCAGTTAAAATCTCCAAGTAGCACTATTTCCTTGTAGTCTAGTTGTGATAAAAGATTTGCTAGTGAAGACAAGGAGTCTTTGACAGCTGAGGGGGGTCTGTAACAACTCACTACCATGACCTGTTGACCCTTTGCCACTTCTATATTTATGGCTAAAAATTCAAATTGCTTACTGATCGATTTGGAAACTAATGTGGGTACACTGAACTTATTCTTAATATAAATGGCAACGCCACCACCTTTATTAGGCCGGTCGTTACGATACACATTAAAACCATTTAAGGCAATGTCAGAGGCCAAAATAGATTTGTTTAGCCATGTTTCTGATAAAACAATGACGTCAGCGTCAGTTGAGCTCGCCCAGATACGGACAAAATCTAGTTTACCTAACAGACTACGCACATTCAAGTGGATGAAACCCAACCCAGACCTAGCTTTAAAATCAGCAGGAGTAGCGATCTGACTACTACTACTACTGGGCGGACCATGGTTAGGTTGTACATTTCCTGACAGTAATAACAAAAAGAAAAACAGGCATCTTTTCCTCTTAAACGGCACACATACATTTTTATCTAATTTAGAAACACCGGAAAAGTCTGCGAGAGTGTGATTTGAGCTTAAGAAGCAGTCCTGAAAAACCATCATCGCAGGAAAACAAAAAAGACAAACATATTTTGTCGAGCAGATTGTCTGTGACAAGGCAACCGGTAATTGTTTGAGCAACACATCCGAACCTTTGCAGGGGATGCCCACTGCGGGTGGCAGAACAGACCTGAATCCAGTAGACTTCTCAGAATGACTAGAGATCTTCTCATAGTCCAAAACAGTTAACAGGCACAGCAGAATCCCGATATGGGCCATTTCCCCAGACCAGCACACAGTATCCGCGATGTTCCTGGAGCAAATCAGCACAGCAGCAAAGGACAGGCGAAAAACAGCAGCGTGGAAGCACTGCGGTCCCTCCGTGGTATCCCCGGGGTGAAAGCAGGCCTCTGCAACAGCAGAACCAGGACAGGTGGAAAGCAGGGCCCAGCGGTGGTAAAATCCTCCTCCGTACAGCAGCACACGCCCGGTGGAAGCAGGCCAAGCCCGAAGCGTGGATCCACTCCGTCTCTCCGCGACGACTCCGGGGTAAAAACCTCTCCAGTACAGCCGTATTCTACAGGTGGGAGCAGGCCTCCGTAGATCGCAGATCGCAGAATCGCAGGCAGCAACAGGTGGAGCCGCTCCGTCTTTTCGCGACGAGCAGGCCTCCGTAAATCGCAGATCGCATGCAGTAACAGGTGGAGCCGCTCCGTCTCTTCGCGACGTCTTGCAGATCGCAGACAACTAAAACTACTACTTGTATAAGCAGGGATGGCTAAAAGTTTGTAAGCAGGAGAGTTAGATGCTAACAGATGCCAGATGTAGGCACTACCAATTATACTTCTCTTTTTCACTAGTTCAATGTACCATTCTTTTTTGTAATACTTTGTTTACATGGAGCAGTTGTATGCAAGAAGATGGTAAAGAAACACACAAAAAAAGGTTTTGAAAATGTTATTCTTGGCAACACTAACTCCTTTTTTCTCTTTCTGTTTGTTCTTTTTTAAAATGGGCTGTTGGCATGGGCAGAGAGAAACAGACCAGCAGTTTTTGTTTGAAGGTGTAGCAGTTGTGATGACAGAACGTGGGCCAATGTTTACTCATCTTGGGAATGAAAGACTCATGTGACCTTGCAGAGGATTTAGAAAAGCGTGTCCAAACACACACACACACCCACCCACACCCACCCACACACACACACACACACACACACACACACACACACACACACACACACACACACACACACACACACACACACACACACACACACACACACACACACACACACACACACACACACACACACACACACACACACACACACACACACAACAACAACAAATTAAGCCTTCCGACTAAATTCCTTCCCTTCCCTACTCTCTTCCTCTGACACTTTCTCCCTGATAAGTTGCCTCCTTTTGTTCTCTCTCAGCAAACTTTTCTCCATTCAATTAGGCTTGTCCTTCGCTCAAAGTAATATTTTACTTTGCAACAAATGACACTTCACAGGGAATTTGAGGGCTTAAATTTCCAGAGGAACATCCTGGGTTTTTCATGTGAACCAGAAGATGAACTTGTTGTTTCAATGAATGGAGGGTCGAGTGGGTAGATGGATGGATGGAGGGATGGGTATACTGTATATTCTATTTTAAAGGTACACATGTTTATGCAGCAAAAGGATATTTATTGTGTTGACAAAAGCTCCGAAAATACTTTTAGTAATAGCACAACCTTTTAGCTATTAATATATCCCTTTTTTCAAGCCTTAAAATGTAATGTAATGAAGGATTTCCATTTCATTTTCTCTTCATTATTAATTTTGCTAAAGAATGAGAGATGTGGGTATAGCCATTTAAAGGTCTAGACACAAAGCTCAGCTTGTTTACATATTTCTTGTTGAATTAATCATTATTTTAGTCAAAAAGTAAGTTTCTTATTCAGAAATTCCCAAAGAAATTAGAGCAAATGTAAAACATAATAATGAGAAGATAAAATCACATCATCATTTACTTTCAAACCTCATTTGGGAGGATGTAAAATATTCATAGAATCCCAACAGGTAATCAGAGTTGAAATCACACACACACACACACACACACACACACACACACACACACACACACACACACACACACACACACACACACACACACACACACACACCAATATTCTAATGAAAAAAAAATGAAGTCGCTGTGACGTCTCAACAGTTAATGAGAACATTTTTCAGCAGCAGAAAGAAATGTAGAAGGTTGACACCAACTTTGGATCTTCTTAGATACATTTTTGCTACTTTTCTTTAAGGTGAAAGACTGACTCAATTGCTCCTTTCTCATGCTAGAAAAAGAGAAAAGCCAATATGAAGCTCAGACCAGACGAGTCACCACTCCACAAAATGGAAAGCTAAAGGTGATAGAAAGGAAAGTGTTGACTGAAAGACCGGAGCATAATGAGAACCACCTACTCTGTCTTGCTTCTATTCTACCCTAACGGCAGCTTGAATTGCCTTCATATTCTACATCTGTACATCATGCACTTGTTCTCTTGTTTGCCTTTATAAGTACAGACTGCTATTGTTCATGTTTACACAAGATATTTCTGGAAAATGGGCAGCGTTTGTCTATCCTTGAAATGCTAATGGTGGAAACTGCTTTGCAAAGCAATTGAGGCCAAGGAGAGATGAAAGAAAGATGTAGCAACAAGATTAAGATAATATTTTAAGATAATCTCCTGATCACACGTTCCTTAATTGAGGAGCTGATCCGCCATATCCCTTACTTACTGAAAACACACACACACACACACACACACACACACACACACACACACACACACACACACACACACACACACACACACACACACACACACACACACACACACACACACACACACACACACACACACACAGTTGAAAATGTCACAAACTTGGAAACTGTCACAAACTTGGAAACACATGGTATAGGACTCAAATGCACGACCCGGGAGACAGAGGTAAAGTATGAGAAAAAATACTTTATTCCAAAATAGGATTTTACAAAAACAGCTGCTGAACACGGGGCTGTTAAATATTTCAGGTGGTACACACATTCTCTCACCAGCCTGCCTCCCATGCCGGCGCACTGGGAGAGGTGCTGCTCAAAAAGCACGTCCATTACTTATTAATGTCCCAGAAAAGGATGTCAAATGATGAATGATTGAGGGAAACAACAATAATTTGAGCCTATTATAAAAGGGAGAATGCTAAATAGTGAATTATGTCTGTGTGATCCTGAAACAGAGTTTGTTTTAAAGTGTTTGACACGTCAACTCAGGTCTCCAAGTTATACTTCAAAAACAGCAATGAACTTCACTCAGGAATTTGTTGCTTTATTTCCCATTTGTGTTCAAATCAGTCAATTGTATTTGAGATAAAACATGAATTTTTGATTAGCGGAATATTTGTGACCGACTAAAGCTTTCCCGTATCATGATCAAAGATAATTTAGTGGGAATGCTGACACAGCATTCCAACTATCTGTTCTTCTACGCACACAATTCTTTATTATTCCGCCTGTTATTTTGGCCCTCTTCTTCTCCCGGATTGAACATCGCAGAAACTCCGTTCAAACATCAAAACGTTCAGCTCGGTAGGGAAACGATGGCTATTACTTTTCTCATTCATAACTTTCTTAATTCCAGAGATACGTCCCATAATTCATCAGATCTTTAACATGGAAGTCAATTGAGAAATTCTTCAGACTTCAACAAATCTTCATGCGACTTCAACTGCTAACTGTTCATTCATACTTTCACTCAGAAACCTCATTCCAACTTTAAAATGTTACACATCTGTCTGACATTATTTGTGTAACACAACTTTTAAATCTGATTCTTACTTTTAGAGATATTAAACATTGTTCAGACCTTGGTACAGAGGCTTTCTTCAGATGTTAACATTAACTAGAGTGCGTGATGTCACAGCTAGATAGACCCTCCAGAAAAACACGGGCTAAAATCCTTGATTATGCGATTAAACATGCAGGGTTTTTATGTGATTTTATGCGGTGAAATTGGGGGAAATTGCGAAAACACACACACACTTCTCCGCCTCATTCTGTTTTGATTTACTTGTTCGTTATCTGACCAGCTTCAATCTTGTAGGCTTCTCACCTCGTTTCTTGTAGCCCTCGAAAGGGTTTTGGAGGTCGATGCCTCGGTGAACGTGAGTTGTTTGGCTTTCTTGTCCGCAGCAGCAGAAAGCATTTTCGAATGTTTGAATGAATCAAAGTGGGTCATCACCGTCGAATTTCTCTTATGCTCCAACACAGTTGCACGGGGTGCAGAATAGTTTCCCCCCACTTTCGTGCAAGACATCGGGGTACTGCTTTGCCCGGTCTTTAGCAGAAATGTTCGTTGGTCTTGGTGTTTTCTCTCTCGTGTGAGTTCCACACGTTCACTCTACGGTGTTGTTTACCTTCTGTGATGCACGAGCTGATGACGTCGCGTCATCATCATCATCACTACTTCACGTCAAGACGAGTTAACTTTTTCTCAACTTTGTGTGGAAAAATGCGGGGATTATGCGGCCTTTTGATAAATATGCGGCCTTTTAAAAATCTGCGCCATTTTGCTGATTATGCGGTAAACTATGCGATCGCAGAATCGCGTTTTTCTGGAGGGTCTATAGAGCGTAGGAAATCTTGAAATTTGCCTTCATATTTTTTTTCAAACTGCCATAATTCCCAAACCCTACATTCCTGAGACAACATTTTTCATGACAAACGTAGGAAAACATCTCGTAACTTGAAAAATGACAAATAATTAAGCAGAAAAGAATTAAACAAAATGTCACTTGAGGGCATGAAGTGACAAAAACTTTCAACATGTCTCCATGAAAGCCCATTGTAATTTCAGGCTGATCTTTACTCACAGCATTAGCCGCACACCTTTAGTTAATCTGCCAAAAAGGCCACATTATTGACCCAAAAGTACACAAAAAGCACACTGCAGATACTCAAGGTTCTTGAGATGCTTCACGCTTTGAAATTTCACCGATATCTTTTACGGTTCTTCAAAAAACATTCACATGTAAGAGGTTTATCTCTCATTCAGAACAATGGAAACCTTTGATCTCTGGACACCTCGTTAGCTCAAATATAAACACCTGTGTCATGGAACACGATGATGTCATAACTCCAACTGACATGCTCAGAGCAGCAGACTTCAGATAATGGTTAATGGTCCTGCCCTCAACAGCTCTACGTCAATTATGGGGTGTCATCATATGCCATTTCCATGGAAACGCATCCCTCGCCGTAAAAGACGATGTCGCTATACATTAACTCCTATGAAAATGTTCAACAAGTGCTCAAACTTCACATGTGTGCTAGTCCAGCCGTGAAGACATCTACGGGACAGTTTTGAGATTTCTTCAAATGCCGTTGCCATGGCAACACAATGCCCGCCATGAAACACGGTTTTCTCATAACTTCAGTGAAAATTCTCCAAATTGGCCAAAACTTCACAGGTTTGGTAACGATGCAGCCAGCAACTAGGCGTATTATGGGATGTCATCAAATGCCGTTGCCATGGTGACAGATCATTCACCATCAAGTTAGTTCAAAAGTTTGCAGTTCAAATATTCTGCTGCTTTTCCAGGCCTTTTTACTTTCTTTTCTTCTCTCATCACACATTCAAGCCCCCAGTGTTCATGTATCATTTCAATCTAAATTCTTCACTTTCTTCTTACACATTACATTTCAGCATAGCAGTTTAGCGTCAGATTTTCAGCATAAAGCATTCCCACTAGCAATTTCTTCAGGAATTGCATTCTCCTGTATTATTCTGATCTTTCTCCACACATTTCTGGTTTCAAATCCAGTGTTATCAACTACTCAAACAGTCCAAGACATGTGGGTTGCATACTTGCCAACCTTGAGACCTCAGAAATCGGAAGCATTTCCAAAACCACCGCGGGGGGTGAGGGGAGCTGTATTAGATTAACATAAACATGCGTATTGTAGTTGTATGTGCACTGCCTTGCGGCCTGTAGCACCAGCATATGTGTGGGCTGGAAAGGAGTGAGCAGAGGGTAGAATTGTCGATTTTTGTTCTGTTTTCTGTGACTATCTTTCTTACCCTCTCAGACTTTCAGTTGCGCGGGCTACTAAAGAGACGCGCTACCAAAGAGACGCGCTACCATGGAAACCAAACAATGGTGTAGCTGTATTAAAGTCCGAGTGGAAACAGTCCTGAGTAAATCTGATTTTGTCAGAAATCGGGAGAAATGCGGGAGAAATATGACCCCGGGAGGAAACCGGGAGAGGGCAGTGAAATCGGGAGTCTCCCGCGAAAATCGGGAGGGTTGGCAAGTATGGTGGGTTGGCAACTTGAAATGTCCCTTTTAGGTATGATTTATACCCTTGATAGGCCTGTGGCTGTCCACCACAGACCTACTTTTTCAATCCATGCAAATCTATTTTCCAGCAAGAGCATCATGAGCATCAATTGAGCTGTTTGGAGGAATCCGAATGAGAGGAGGCCATGATTAAAAGGACAATTCATTTATCTAATTTAAAGAAGCTTAGCAGTTATTTTTTGTCGTTTCCCTTACATTTTTGCACTTTTCTTTATGTTTTTCATTTTGCATTTTGCCTCTAGAACATAGCAAATGATTCAGCCCCCTCCACACTTTCAAGGCCTATGGGTGAATAGTTTACGACCAGAAGTGTGAAAATGTTTGGGTCTTGTCAGCAGTATTCTCATCACTCTAGTGAGGGTCAGGACAGCCATTTGGGCACTTAAGCTGACAATAAAATGTATTGAATGTAGTTTTGGACTGAGGAGCGCCTGTGTAAAGGAGGGGGGAGGGGTAATAATTTATGGAGAGAGAAAGGATTCTTTTAAATCAGGTAGAGAGCAAAACTGGGTAATCAAGGAGCCAACTACTAAGTTTAAAACACAATTATTTATTCAGTAGAACATAACAACTTTATTAAGAAAACTAAAATCAGAGCTGTCTAAAATATAATCTCAGTAAAAAGATAGTCTAAATGTTTTTTTAAATACAATTAAATGCAGTTAAAACAATACAAATAATTCCAATGTTAAAAGGGTTAAAAGTATTTTCTCAAAACCAGAGTCTTTCCAGGGCTGCAAAGGTGCTCCGTCTACCCTCTCTTGGACTGCCGTGGTCTCTTAATGCATGTGCCTCTGCTCCTGCTGCGTTCTGCCTCTGCTGTCTCCTTCAGTTTCTCCCAGTCCCAGTCCCAGTCCCTGTGGTCACTCATTGTCAATCAGCATGGCAAGGCCAATCCAAACATTTCAAAATAAAAGCATGCAGCAGGAAGTTAAAACCAGTTAAAAAGGCAAACACATTTCAGAGTAAAATCACACAATAAAAAGGTATAAAACACACACTCTTAAAACCATGCAATAATGAATCATTAAAATACACTGCCATGTGACATCTGCAGGAGATGAGAGCTTATAACAGCACTGAATATGGGGGAGTTTGACCCTAAAGAAAAGATTGCTGTCCAAGTTTTCTTTCTTGCTCGATATGAGTTTTTTATATTTTGAATGGAATGTAATGTATTTGGGCTCCTATGTTATATGCAGGATCATAAGAATATGACCCCCCCCCCCCCCCCCCCACAATGATTATCTCCACCCATGGCTGGAGAACTAACTTTGAAAATGTTCTTGCAAAACGTCAGAGCAGTCTGGGATTTGGAATGGGGGCTTAAGGGACAGCTGCAAAAATTGAGCATTTAAGACAAAAAGTAAATAAAGGTATATTTATACAGATATGTGAAATGTGTGTTTTGAACAACAAAGAATGAAAACTACCCACACCTCTCAGCATGCTAAAGTTTGTATGCTGATTGTCTCTGGACACCATGAAACATGGCCGATAGCTGTCATACCCAATTGACATTCCTGAAGACCTATCTCCGGTTTTTCCTCTAAAGTGTTGTTTAGGTTTAAATAAGGGCACCAAGGCAACCTATGATTTTTGGTTAGAAACCTCGAAACAACATTGTTCACTTTCTCTAAACCACATGAGGGAAAAATGTTGTTTAAAATTGAATTCACCATTGAATGGAAATACAACTATTGATAAAATAAATTACATATTGGCAGTGGAGAAAAATAGGGTCCATGACGCAAGAGCACCATCTCAATAGCCTGCTTTTCTTCTCCAGATAAAGTAAACTGGAGGCTTGTGTGTGTGTGTGTGTGTGTGTGTGTGTGTGTGTGTGTGTGTGTGCGTGTGTGTGTGTGTGTGTGTGCAGGCCCATACCCAGGATTTCGTAAATACCGAGCTCGGGGGCAGGCCCCCCCAAATGTTTTTGTGCACACAAAAGCATTTTGCTCTGTGCTGAGCAGGTGAAAAACTAAAGAGCGGCCAAATGTGGCACACCAGGTGTTGGTGCTGTCGGATTTGGAACCCCCACTATAACTTTGTCCTAGACAGTCGTACTGTCACCAAAATCACACTGATATTTGCTGTTCACCTGTAGTTGGTGTAGTAGACCATGGGCGTCGCCTGGGGTAAAGCCCCGGATGTTTTTTCTTTAGCCCCGGACAAATTCTCCCTCAATATAATACATTAACCGTACTTTACCTAGAGGACGGCAGGAATGTAATTTCCCGTGTTCCGTGAATGCAACAGAGGCAAGACACCACCAGACCAAAACAGAGAGTTGCATTGAAATACACTTGTTTTATTGGCTCACAGGTACGTATCTCTCCTCTGCTATACATCCATGCTCCTCTGTGACAGTGTTTACACTTTAAACTGTCAGCCGCGGACGCCGTCTTTTTTTTCTCAAGTGGTGGCTCACACAACAACCCCAGAGCCACCACCTGAGCCAGGTGAACAAGGTATGTAAATGTCAGTAAACTTACAAGTTATGCGAACATGTAAGCAAAGCATAAATTATAGCTACGTTGACGTGACTTTGAATCGCGTGGGTAAGCTAAACCGTTAGCAAGTAGCTATAACTAGCCAGATATATTAAATAAACACTTTGTCATACAATCTAAATGTTGTGTTTTTTAGCATTACCTGGTGATTTCAAAGAAAGCTCTCTGGGAAATGTTGACTTACTGTCAGTATTCGACATGGAGCTAGAAGCTACCTTACAGTACACAGTTGATCCTGAGTCCTGTCAGTTAAAGTGTTTCATAGTTAGCTTAGCTAAGCATCAACCTAGCACTGTTATGTGACAGTATTTCTGAGAAAAAGTCAGCTGAAATGGTGACATATTTGCCACTGTTGTACGTGTCGACAGCATGTTTGAACGTATTTGCAGCAGTAAATGTGGCTGTTTGACCACTGACGTTGGCATAACAACACCTGCATTTAAATGTGGAACCTCTTTTTGTTACAGATTTTTGCATGAAATTATAATTCTTCTGATTGATATTTCCTATTGACAGCTAGTTTCTATGTGAACATTATGAGATGGACAGCCAGCTAACAAGCTTGTTATACAAATATTTGAGATCAAAGCTAATCCAGTAGGGCTCCTGAAAGGGGGCAAGGGACACTATGCACCCAAATATTAAGCCTTGAACCCCATCTTAAAATGTATATGATAAAAACATTATCTGCATTGTCGGAGGCCTTTTTTCCTCATTATCATGTCAAATTGTACAGCTTTCCTTAGTTTTGAATGCAGAAAGATGACTATATTAGAGTATTAAGTGAAAATGACTATATTAAAGTGTTAAGGGAATATATTAAGTGAATTACTCAAACTGCATTTGTATAGGAATGATTCTGTCTTATTGGCAGATAACTACTCTTAACAGTGATATCTACAAGAGGTTTCCAATGTAAATGTAACTATTTCCAATTGGTTAGTATTACATTTTGTGACAGTGTGGTGACACTCATTTTAATGAAGACACATTTGTGTATCTTGTAATTCATTTATTTGACAGAGCTGGAAACTGATTGACTTACATACTTGTTTGTGTTTACCTACAGCAGGGGTGGGGAACCTTTTTCCTCTCAAGGGCCATTTCAATGTTTTCAACATCCTCCGAGGGCCGTACAAATTATTGACATAGCTTAAAAATACTAAAATCACAGCCCACTCATTTCACCTTTCTTTCATGCTGTGCAAAGAAAAAGCAACCTCTTAATCCAGATATCTAACCTCCTCTAGGGGGGTCCGGGGGGAATGTTCCCCCGGGAAGATTTGTTTTTTTAAATGTTGAAGTTAAAAGCACCAATCTGGTGCACTTTGAGAGCAAAATTAGGAGATCTATGGATACATATCTCAACACCCATATGAAACAGAACTGTAAGCAGATTTTCTTTTTCTTTATGGGTATTTTACAAATCACTCCTTTCAAACTGTATTCTTGTTTATTAATAACAACTTACTTTACTGTCATATAGTATTTTATACCTGTTTACTTTATTCTCTTATTTGTTTTATAACAATAATGATCATATAAAGATGTGCCTTTACCTCACTGGTTGGAGAAAAAGCTTCTTATATTCGTTAGCATAGCTAGCTATGATGAATTGGAAACAAGACGAAAGTCTTTCTCTGGTCTGCATCCCCTTAACAATTGTATGTTTTGAGCTGTACTGTACCCAATATACAAGCTGTTAATAAACTTTTCAATCAATCAATCAATCAATCAATCAATCAATCAATCAATCAATCAATCAGCTAACCAGATGCTAATAACAACAAAGTTACTGACTGTATGATCAGTATGACAGATCGCCACTGGGTTTACAACTAAGACACAGCCACGCAAAAACGGCAGCATGTGTACGGCTCCTTATGGGTACTGCAGTTTCTGAAAGTGCCGGAGCGGAGCGGCGTTCTGGTTCTCTCGTCAGAACTGCACCCCTGTCAGATGAGACATATACCACGTGATGACACGTTAGGCTTGTGTTGTGTTCAAGGACCCTGACCATGGCCAGGAAAAACAGGCACTCACTTGTATAATTATTTTGCGGTCTAGATTTCTTTAATTTTTTTCTTTTTTGCGTGTGTTTATTAATTACCTCGAGGGCCAAACCAAATGGTATCGCGGGCCGTATACGGCCCGGGGGCCGGAGGTTCCCCACCCCTGACCTACACAGTCATCACAGATGAGCCAAACAGAGTAGAGGATTGTTGGAGAAATACTGTTTTCTCCACTCTTTGGGTTGTTTTAATGCACTGATATCATGTGTGGCTCTGAACTGTGTATGACCTTGCAGCTGCCTCTTCTTGTGATAGGAGGAGGCAGGGCATTTCAGGTTGTTGATATTTATGAGAAGACAGACTTGCTGTCTCCTAAATATCTCATTGCTATGAAGCGTGAAGGAAGTACGTGACTCTTTCCAGAAGACGTCACAGATGACCCATCGCAGATGACCCGACTTTCCGACACCCGCGGCTTGCTGTTCCTTGCTGTTCCTTTGAGCAACATACCCCATGTGTGTGAGTTAACCCATATCCTTTGTATGTGATTTAACTCTGCTCCTTCTTGCAAGAATAAATTAGTTACCTGATCATTGATTCTCAACCTGGTGTCGAGTGATATTTTTCTAACATATTGGTCCTTCGAGCCGGATCCAAGATCTCCTTTTTTCTCCGGGCAAACGAGCCTGACACTGTGCACAGGGAGTCGAAAGACTCTTAGAAAAGACCCCTACCTTGTTTCCTTTACAAAGAAACAATTTGGTAAATAGGGGGGCCAGGTTACGCTGGAGAGGAGTGACGGATCCTTGAACTACAGACACAGGAGAGAAAGTCAATACAGGCACCGTTTTGGTTTCAACCCCTTGGTTCGCGGAAGGATATCAAAAAAGTCCTAGAAAGACACAGGTAAACTTATCTAAAGTACTTTTAAATGGTTTGTGGTTTCAAACTAGAGGCCTTGGGTATAAGTAGTTTGTGGTTCAAACTATGAGGCCAGTTTTTTTAGTTTCTTAAAAAACTAAAGGATCTTATAGTTCATGGGTGGACTATAGGGCACATTTTCTTAGTTTTACTAAAACTATTGTGTGACTTTATAGTAGGATACAAGGTACGGCTATTTTATAGTGCGTGACTTAAGTACGGCTATGGGTATTTTCTTAGTTTTGGGGAAAACTAGGACAGTTTAGTTTTCTTAGTTTTGCTAAAACTATTGTGAGTCTGTAGTACGAGGTACGGCTATGGGCATTTTCTGAGTTTTGGGGAAAACTTTGACAGTTTAGTTTTCTTAGTTTTGCTAAAACTATTGCGAGCTTATAGTACGAGGTACGGCTATGAGTATTTTACCTAGTTTTGGGGAAAACTAGGACAGTTTAGTTTTCTGGGTTTTGCTAAAACCGTTGTGAGTTTTATAGTTTATGCGTAAGCTATAGGGCATTTTTACTTAGTTTTGGGGAAAACTATAGAAGTCTAATCATGGGTTCATGCTGCAGCAAGACCCATGGGAAGAAGATAGAAACAGACAGTCATCTTATCAGGAGATGCTAAATGGATGCAGATGATCGCATAGAACGAGTGTGAAGAGATTAAAAAGTGGCAAAAATAAATACTACTTCCAAGGGAGATTAGTGGTAGAGGAATACCAACAATTGATTGATAGCATCGAGAACAAATGTAATGGGAATGGAAAAAGGGAGGAAGAAGAGGATTTATTAGGGGCTATGATGTGGTTAGCCGAAGCAAGGAAGAGAAAGGGAAAATGCTGAGGAAACGGCTAAATCAGAAAAAGAGAAATTAGAATCAGAAAAGAAGCAATCAGAAAATTAGGTTTTGTATCCTAATCTCCCCTATTCCGAGAAACTGGAGAAACTTGACGATCAAGTGATATGCAGACGCCGCCAGCCCCCTCCTCCGTATCTCCCTCCTGTGGGACCTGCTGTGATGCAGGAGCAATGAATAGATGAAAACCATGCACAAGCTCAACACCCCGGGGATCTCCTCGGACCCCTGGCCTCCTGCTCGTTTCACCCCTCTGCTCCCCCACCGATTCCGCTGCCTTGACCACCCGCTCCGCCCTACCAACCACCTCCACACACCGACCCTCATGCTCCCGCGCAGAGAACAGCCGGCATGAGGGAGGAACCCAGCAACACACGGTCAGGTAAGACATTCAGAATGCCCGTTATGCCAGTTATGAATATATCAGGGAATGTGACTGATTTTCAACTGAATGGGGTGAAATTGGCAAACAAAAGAAAAAAAAGAAACAAAAGCAAACTGCCGTGTATTTAACACAGGATGAATCTGATGATTACACTTCTGATGTATGTTCTGTTGAATTGCTTTTCCGAGGTGATCAAAGAGGGTGTGGACGGGGCCGTGGCGGAAGGGACGGACGAGGTGGAGGGCGAGGTGGGGCACGAGGTGGAGGACGGGGAGGAGGAAAATTCCCGGAGGGAAGTTGCTTTTTGTGTGGCAAATTTGGACATTGGGAAAACGACTGCAGAGCAAAGAGGCCACAGGAAGGAACGGAGGATTGGGTGGAGAAGGCATGACTGCCAAGTGCATCTGCAAAATTAGGTCATGTATTATCACACACAAACATAGACCCTGAACAGATGAAAAAGGTTAACGTAGAAAGTCAAACAACAGAAACAACTACAAAACAAGATAACCCAAATCAAGATGACCTAAGACAAAATGACTCAGACCTTGACGGTGACACAGAAGCAAGTTCAGATAACGTGTCTATCAGCTCATCCGATGAGGAAGTGGAGATTTTAGAATTAGGTACAGTAGAATTAATGCTGGCTCATGTAGAGAAACCATTTGTTACCTTAAAAGTAATGGGAATAGATGTAACCAGATTATGCAAAACCGTTTGTTCAAACAGCAGATTGTAAGAATGGATTTATGACGTCAGTACTCACTCAACTACATGGGGGGAAAAATAGACCAGTGGCATTTTACTCCTCACAGTTGGACACCATAGCTCGAGCCATGTCCATTTGTTTACAAGCAGTAATAGCAGCCTCCATGGCAGTACAGGCATCCGCAACAATAGTGCTTTTTAGATCCATGACTCGAAAAGTAACTCACGCAGTGTCCGTACTATTGTTACAAAATAAACAAACCTATATGTCACCAGCTAGACATTTAGCATGCATGGCTACGTTGTTATCACAACCAAATCTTACTATCGAGAGATGTACTACTTTAAATCCAGCTACACTACTGCCAGTAGAGATAGATGGGGAATCACATGACTGTATCGCAGAAACTGAGAACAGAGTGTTACCAAGGACAGACCTGACTGACATTCCCCTCCCAGATGCAGACATAACGATGTATGTTGACGGTTCATGTAAGAGGAATCTTGATGGAACTAATGCAACAGGTTATGCTGTAGTGACACAGATGAAGAGGCTAAGAAAGCAGCGCAAAGACAGTGACAGGACAATGACCAATATATTTCTGAAAATATGGAACACATTGATCATGACATCCTAAAAGACATGTAAGCGAATGCACCTGACAAAGAAAATATATACTGGAAGAAGAAGTTGTGTACACAGAATAAAGAGGGGTTGTGGGAAAGTACAGAAGGCACATTTGTATTACCAAAAAGCTTATTTCGATATGCAGCTATATTGAGCCATGGGTTGGACCACGGCTCAACAGTGGGGATGGTGGAAGTAATACAGAAGATATTCACAGCCTATGGCTTTACAAACTACTACAAAAAATTGTTTAGCATGTTCTGTGTGTGCACAGTATAACCCTCAGGGAGAGTTCAAACCAAAGAGAGGTAAAATACCGGAGCCAGTATCCGTTTCAGCACATTTGCATGGACTTTATTGAACTAAATAAATATGAGGGAATGAAATATTGTCTAACAATCATTGACATGTACTCAAAATGGATTGAAGTTTTTTTCCAACTAGGAATCCGGATGCATTGACAGTGGCTAAAGCATTGACAAATCACATAATCCCACGTTTTGGAATTCCGGAAAAGATCTATAGTGATAATGGCACACACTTTGTAAATAAAGTAATTCAGGATTTGACAGCTGTATTTGGAATACAATTAAAACGATATTGTTCTTATCATCCACAATCAGCAGGGTTGATAGAAAGAAATAATGGTACAGTAAAAGCTAAACTGAAGAAGATGATGGCCGAGACAGGGAAAACATGGATGAGATGCTTAGCACCAGTGATGCTAAGCATGCACATTCTACCTAGTGCTAGAGGGCTATCACCTTTTGAAATGTTATATGGAAGACCATATTATCTGCCTGAGTTAAAACCATTTGTAAGAGTGTATAAGTGAAAACACAGCAGAATTTATGGCAAACATTTTGAGAAGAAAAGAGATCACAAATGTTATTGTCCCCTCTGCACAGGAAGTTCCTGACACTACACAGACAGTGAAACCAGGAGAGTGGGTGTTCACCAGAGCGATAAAGAGGAAGAGCAGGCACTCGCCAAAGTGGGAGGGTCCCTACCAAGCACTCCTGTCTACACCGACTGCAGTTAGAGTGGCGGAGAGACCATCCTGGATACATCTGACTGTGAAGCTGTTTAAACCTAAAGACAGAAACTCGCCTCTACTGTGGTGAAGTCTGGCTACAAAGGGAGGTGATTCCAATAAGGGCACTTGTCTCAAACCAGTGAAGAAACCAACAGAACCCAGTAGAATTTAAAGAGTGGACGTTAGCAGGGAAACAGTAACGGGTCTGAGTGATAGAAACTGACGATGTACAGAGAAAGAATTAGGCCATGGCATCCATTCGGATTACATTAAAACATGTGCCTATACAATCTACCTACCTCAGCCGTTTGGGTACTTTTGTATATGAATTTTTTATCTTTTATAATCATTTGTATTTTTCCAAGTTCTATGTTATTCTGTAGTATAAACAGGAGGGATATGTTGGAGAAATACTGTTTTCTCCACTCTTTGGGTTGTTTTAATGCACTGATATCATGTGTGGCTCTGAACTGTGTATGACCTTGCAGCTGCCTCTTCTTGTGATAGGAGGAGGCAGGGCATTTCAGGTTGTTGATATTTATGAGAAGACAGACTTGCGGTCTCCTAAATATCTCATTTCTATGAAGCGTGAAGGAAGTACGTGACTCTTTCCAGAAGACGTCACAGATGACCCATCGCAGATGATGAGAAGAAAGGAGAACAGGAGAAAGGGACACACAAGAAGGAGATACAACAGACAAGAACGACAATGGAGACAACAATGAACAGGAACACCAGAACAGACAAGAGTCAATGGGTAACATGACTGATTTAGGGACTGCAGATACAGGGCCAAGGCAAGTGAGAAATCACTGCTTTCCATCCAGCATGTTTGGCCAGCAAAAGAGATAATTTCAACCGCAAACAACAAGTGATGAGGGATTATTATGTCCTCCTTCCATCCCTTTTTTCCGTTTAATCCGATTACTAACAACTTAATGATAATTTGACATAGTTTATGATTTAATTGGAAAATTAAGTGTTTTTAAATAATAAACCCGTTTCTGAGATTTTTTTTACATATGGGTGTTGAGAGATGTATCCATATCTCTTGATGTTGCTCTCAAAATGCACAAGATTGATGCTTTTAACTTCAATATTGAAAAAAAATCTTCCTGGGGGACCCCAGAGGAGGTGAGTTCCCCCCAAAAGCGCACTTTATCTCTGCTTATGTAACTCCGGTGTAGTGTCCCCTCGGCAAGAGATCACTCAGAGCTGATTACTTTCCTGCATTTCAATGGACAGCATATAAAAGGACACGTGAGCTGCATTGCTTAAGAGATCCTCTCATGCTATCTCTTTTACAAAATAAGTGTCCAGTCAACAACAAAACATCAGTGAACGTATAGTGGTAGTATATTTTTCACAAGCAATAGGCGCATTCACACTGCGGTACTTTTCCCACAAAGGTTCATGCGAACTTAGTTCATGTGAACTCTTTTATCGCGTTCACACCAAAAAGAGCCGGTACTAAAATTAGTTCATGTGAACCTTTTTACCCCCTCGAAAGTCCCTGCTAGAGAGCAGGGACTTTCGAGCGGCTCTTTTGTGAGAAAAGAGCTATATTTCTGATTGGCTGGGCGGATTGCAAACCACGCCCCGTAAAACTTCCAAAAAGTTTTGTGAAGCCGCCATTTTATTATCCTCGCATTAGCATTAGCATTAGCCCAGCGCAGAAACGCAGAGAGACTAACTTATGGCAACACACAATAAAACATGGGAGCGGTGGAGATGAGGAGGTGTCGGCGTTCTGGCGATTTACTCGGAAGGCTTCAGTAGAAGCTGCTGGGAGTCCCAGCAACTTGTACTGAAGTCCTCTTACAACTCCGGGGACTTCCGGCCGGGGACTTTGGGCGGCAGTATCCGCCGTGAAGTTGTTTGTAGCCTGCCAGTAAACCCAAAGCAGAAGAAGAAGAAGTGACGTCAGCGGTTTCATTTGCCTAATCCACCCCCAGGGACTTTTTCCGGTGTGAACGCGATCTGTACTTAGTTCATGCGAACTAAAGAGTTCGCATGAACTAAGTTCACATGAACCTTTGTGGGAAAAGTACTGCGGTGTGAATGCGCCTAATGTGAAACATTAAACGTATACAAACTGGTGTACAAAACTCACATACCTGCGTTGATCTCCTGGAGTGTCTCTACTCTTTCTTCTCCACATCTATTGTCCACCATCAGAGATTGCAAACATTTCCGAAACAGCTAGAGGTAGGAGACAAACAACTTGTTCGCTGGGCATGTCAAAAACCTCCCTGCTTTGATCAAGACTTTAGGGAGCCTTTCAGCCCCTCTAGCAAAGGGACTGGAAAGCAAGCTTTGAAAATTCAGTACCATCTACATGCTTGTCATGTTCCAGACACTGCTCTCAACCACTCAGGGCCTGCTTAAATACCTGCAGAAAGAAACAATTGACTTGCTGCAGGCAGTAGATTACAAAACAGCAGTTGAGAACACACTGAAAAGTTACCGAAGTAACGAGAAAGCACATGAGGTCTATGACAAGACCAAGGCCCTGTGCAATGATCTTGATATTCCCGAAACTGTGACACAGAGGAAGAAGCGTAGAAACATGGAAGACTTTGTAGTCAAGGCATCATGTGGAGCAATGTGAAACATTAAACATAAATAAACTGGTGTACAAAACTCACATACCTGCATTTCAATGGACAGCATAAAAGGATACGTGAGCTGTGTTCTGTTGGAGAAATAGCACCATGCTGCTCACATTAGCTTATTAACTCAGATTAGTTATTGATGATCACATTGATAAATCAAATAAAACAAATAGCCAATCACACAAAAAACATGTTGCTGTGACAGTGAGCATTAAACAATTAACATTAAACTAAACAAACACAACAGTACGTTATTGTCCTAATAAAATAAAAACATACATTTTGTCCACCGACATAATACAGGTACCTTACCCTCAAGAGATCCTCACGTGCTATGAGAATCTCCCACAATCCATTGCCGTAACAAAGCTAATGCAGGCACACGTTTGTGACACCAGATGGCGCAATTGTGTATCTGCGTGTGGGGAGTCTTGCAGTAGAACATTCGACTGTAGCGCGGCCACTGTGGGCTAAGCCCCGAATGTTTCCAGGTCCAGGCGACGCCCCTGGTGTACACAAAAGCATTTTACTCTGGGCTCAGCAGGTGAACAACTAAAGAGGGGCTTCCACATGTGGCAGACCAGAGGCCTATACTACGAAGCCGGATTTTCGCTTAGCGAGCTATCTTCAGGGTTAGGTTTCCGGTCCTACGACGTTGGTTCTCTTCTTACCGGGCTAGATCTCCATGGTAACTTATGCTGAATGGCTAACCTGGCTTCGGAGCAGGTTAGGTTCCAGGATAAGAGATCAACTCAGTGAAAGCACCGCCTACTGACCAATCAGAGCTCAGTGTGCGGAGTTTAAAGCTATCAAGTCATATTACAGGATAAAGGAAATACAGAAAAACTGCCGGTGCAGGAAAGACGGCCGGCAAAGATCAACTGACTGTGTGAATGTGAAAATGAATAGAATATCACCTCCCATCTTCAGAGCAATCTGACTATTATAACATTAGCGTTAAGAAAGCTTACTTAAATATCTGCCACAACATAAGTAACCTCAAGGACTCAAGAACTTAAAAACGTGGATGACCTTAAACTTTTTGATGTTAATGTGAAGCCTGACACATCAAATAATAGTCAGAAAATTCTAATTTTTTTAAATTGAGGTGTTTATTGGACCTTTTATCAAAATACAACAACATAATATTTGTTAATTATTTACATATATGATTATTTTTTTGTATCATATTTGATACGTCAGGCCTTTATGGCAATTTATTGAACAAAACAACGTCTATAAAACATGGCCTGAGTTTCCAGAGTTTGTCTTTCTTTGCATCATCAGACACATTAAAGTTGTCCTGGAAGTGAATCAGTGTCAGAAATTTCAGAAATCGATCTCGAGACATCACATCACAAACTGCATGGTACTTTGTTTCCATCTCCCAATAGGCTCGTACATTGGGCATCTGTACTAACCCCATGTGCATGTACATACCCAGAACCTGCTCAATTTCTTTGGCAGTTGTGTTGACTGACTTACCCTGCTTCTGTACACTATACAAGTTTGTTTGTTCTACTATTTCCTGTAGCATTTCATCTGTAACAAACTGTTTGAAATACATGTATGGTGTCCAGTCACACCTGTCTTCTCAGGCTTCCTCAACACATTCATCAAATTCAACAGCTGCAGGATCATATTGTATATTTCTCCACCTGTATTCTTTCCTTTTCCCTTTGCCTCGTGCTGACTGCTTTGTTGTTGTTGTTGTTGGGCCCTAGACTTCTTTCCTCAACTCTGTGCTCATCTGGTCAACACTTTCCTCCTCTTCACTATCACTATCTGAGCTTCCCTCAGTAAGCTTTGCGTTCCTTTTCCCTTTGCCTCGTGCTGACTGCTTTGTTGTTGTTGTTGTTGTTGTTGGGCCCTCTAGTTCTGTCCTCAACTCTGTGCTCATCTGGTCAACACTTTCCTCCTCTTCACTATCACTATCGAAGCTTCCCTCAGTAAGCTTTGCGTTAGGAGGCGACGTGTTGTGATGTCTGTGTTTGAAAAAACACCCCGCGGCCCCCGACTGAGGTTTAACAGGTTAATTAAATCATCTAAACAGTGTTTTTTGGCATTCTGGTAAGCATAATGCAGATTGCATCATGAAATGTACTACAACGACACATATTTTCCAACGTCACATGTTTTCCGGAGAAATGTACTCAAAAACCTGCTGTATACTATTTGATACATACATTTTCAACACGATTTCTCTATGAAATAAGCTACAAAATATAAACTGATTATAAGTTGCTTCAATACAGTAAATATTCATAGTGAAATATCAGTCACAATATAAAAGTAATTCTTACCGTAATTTATTCAATATTGGCAAAGATGACACTTCCAAAAGCCTCTGAACCGTTACATGACGGTAGTCATTTTGGATTTGGTCATTAAAAGCGCTCTACAGCCTGCAGTGCCCGGATGATCCACCAGAGGGCAGAAGACATGTATCACATTGCATACAACAGGTCTTTTAGGAAGGTACTAGTCATTTGGATGACGTAGAGGTCTCAGAAACTCATGTATCAAATATGATACACTTGGCGTTATAGGGTTACACGACCAAAACTGAAGTTATTGTACTTGGCCCGAAGAATCTACGAAACAAATTATCTAAAGATATACTAACTATGGATGGCATTAATTTGGCCTCCAGTGAGACTGTAAGAAATCTTGGTGTTATATTTGATCAGGATTTATCCTTTAATAAAATCAATTTCAAGGACCGCCTACTTCAATCTACGTAACATTGCAAAAATCAGGCATGTCTTGCCTCAAAACGATGCAGAGAAACTAGTCCATGCTTTTGTTACTTCAAGGCTGGATTATTGTAACTCCTTATTATCAGGGTGTACCAAGAAGTCAGTCAAGTCGCTTCAGCTGATACAAAATGCTGCAGCTCGTGTACTAACCAGAGTTAGGAAAAGGGACCACATTACTCCTGTTCTGGCTGCCTTACACTGGCTACCTATAGAACACAGGATAGAATTTAAAATTCTTCTTATCGCCTACAAAGCCCTTAATGGGCAGGCGCCATCTTACCTTAAAGAGCTCATTATACCCTACTGTCCTACTAGGGCATTGCGTTCCAAGAATGCAGGGTTGTTGGTTATTCCTAGAGTCTTACCAAGCTCCACATTTGTGGAATCAGCTTCCAGTTTGTGTTCGGGCGGCAGACACCCTATCCGTTTTTAAGAGTGCGCTTAAGACCTTCCTTTTTGATAAAGCTTATAGTTAGGGCTGATTAGATACAGCCCCTAGTTTTGCTGATATAGGCTTAGTTTGTCGGGGGACATCTTACTTCTTCCTTCTCTCTGTCTATACCTGTGTACTCTCATGTTCCGATTAACCCAGCTTCCCCAAATGTCTTTCTTTTTGGTGTCTATATACGCCGGGATCCGGAGTCATGGATGATCCTGTTACTGCGGTCCTGTGTCCTGGATCGCGAGCCCTGGATCTTGAGTCGTGGCTGTGGTCCTGGATCATAAGTCCTGGATGGATATCCTCGTGGATGATAGCGCAGAGTGAAGCAGGTAGGACCCAAACGCAGATAACACTTGATAATACCTTTATTGCAAGGGCTCTTATCTAATATATAACTTTAACAAACAAAACACTCTACGGTGAACCAGGTCACAAACAAAAGAAGCACCAACACTGAACACAGCACGAGACAAGACTAAATACAGGGAGGGATAATTACAAGACAAGAAACAGCCGGGCAGGGGAGGAGAAACACAAGGGCCACAGGTGAACACAATCAACTAACGAGACACACCAGGAAAACTAACGACAGGAGGAAAACATGACAGAGAACAGTGAAAACACCCAAACCTAGACATAGACCTGTGACCTGACATGACAACCGTGACAGAACCCCCCCCTCAAGGGACGGATTCCAGACGTCCCTAAACCCCAAAACAAAAATCCAACACAGTCCAGCAGGGTGGGTGGAGGGGGTCCGGAGGAGGGACGTATCCCTAGGCCACCAGGGTGGGTGGAGGGGGTCCGGAGGACGGGACTAAGCTGACCACCCAGGAGCCCAGTAGGGGACCAGGAAGGGATCTCGGGCGGACGGCCCGGGGGCAAGGCAGAGTCTAAGGTGGGGAACTCGGGCGGACGGCTCGGGGGCAAGGCAGAGTCCAAGGTGGGGGTCTCGGGCGGACGGCCCGGGGGCAAGGCAGAGTCTAAGGTGGGGAACTCGGGCGGACGGCCCGGGGGCAAGGCAGAGTCCAAGGTGGGGGTCTCGGGCGGACGGCCCGGGGGCAAGGCAGAGTCCAAGGTGGGGGTCTCGGGCGGACGGCCCGGGGGCAAGGCAGAGTCCATGGTGGGGCGAAGGCCACAGCGGGCGAACTCAGGGGGCCGAGCATGAGGGCGAAGACCAGACAGCTCCGGAGGCCGGGCAGGACCCGGTGTCGGCCGGACAGGAACCGGAGCCGGCGGGACAGGCTTCGGCAGGATCCCCCACGGAAGAGGACCAGGAGTTGGCAGGACCCCCAGCAGGAGAGTGGACGACGGGACCTCCAACGAGACAGGACAAAGGGTTGGCAGGACCCCCGGCAGGAGAGTAGACGACGGGACCTCCAACGAGACAGGACACAGGGTTGGCAGGACCCCCGGCAGGAGAGTAGACGGCGGGACCTCCAACGGCACAGGACATAGGGTTGGCAGGACCCCCGGCAGGAGCGTAGTCGGCGGGACCTCCAACGGGACAGGACATGGGGTTGGCAGGACCCCCGGCAGGAGAGTAGTCGGCGGGGCCTCCAACGGGACAGGACAAAGGGTTGGCAGGACCCCCGGCAGGAGACTAGTCTGCGGGACCTCCAACTGGACAAGACATGGGGTTGGCAGGACCCCCGGCAGAAGACTAGTCTGCGGGACCTCCAACTGGACAGGACATGGGGTTGGCAGGACCCCCGGCAGGAGAGTAGTCGGCGGGGCCTCCAACGAGACAGGACAAAGGGTTGGCAGGACCCCCGGCAGGAGAGTAGACGGCGGGACCTCCAACGGGACAGGACATGGGGTTGGCAGGACCCCCGGCAGAAGACTAGTCTGCGGGACCTCCAACTGGACAGGACATGAGGTTGGCAGGACCCCCAGCGGAACCTCCAACGGTACAGGACATGGGGTTGGCAGGACCCCCGGCAGAAGACTAGTCTGCGGGACCTCCAACTGGACAAGACATGGGGTTGGCAGGACCCCCGGCAGAAGACTAGTCTGCGGGACCTCCAACTGGACAGGACATGGGGTTGGCAGGACCCCCGGCAGGAGAGTAGTCGGCGGGGCCTCCAACGAGACAGGACAAAGGATTGGCAGGACCCCCGGCAGGAGAGTAGACGGCGGGACCTCCAACGGGACAGGACATGGGGTTGGCAGGACCCCCAGCGGAACCTCCAACGGCACAGGACATGGGGTTGGCAGGACCCCCGGCAGGAGAGTAGTCGGCGGGGCCTCCAACGGGACAGGACACAGGGTTTGAGTGGGGACTCGAGAGAGGGCTTGAGAGGGAACTCGAGAGGAAACTGGAGAGTGGACTCGAGAAGGAACTCGAGAGGTGACTCGAGAGGTAACTCGAGAGGGGACCTGAGAGGGGACTTGAGAGGGAACTCGAGAGGAGACCTGAGGGGAAACTTGAGAGGTGACTCGAGAGGACACTGGAGAGTTGACTTGGGAGGTGACTCGAGAGGACACTGGAGAGTTGACTTGAGAGGGGACTTGAGAAGGGACTGGAGAGGGGACTCGAGAAGGAACTCGAGAGGTGACTCGAGAGGTAACTCGAGAGGGGACCTGAGAGGGGACTTGAGAGGGAACTCGAGAGGTGACCTGAGGGGAAACTTGAGAGGTGACTCGAGAGGACACTGGAGAGTTGACTTGAGAGGTAACTCGAGAGGTAACTCGAGAGGGGACCTGAGAGGGGACTTGAGAGGGAACTCGAGAGGGGACCTGAGAGGGGACTTGAGAGGGAACTCGAGAGGAGACCTGAGGGGAAACTTGAGAGGGGACTTGAGAGGGAACTCGAGAGGGGACCTGAGAGGGGACTTGAGAGGGAACTCGAGAGGAAACTGGAGAGTTGACTTGAGAGGGGACTTGAGAAGGGACTGGAGAGGGGACTCGAGAGGGAACTCAAGAGGTGACTCGAGAGGTAACTCGAGAGGGGACCTGAGAGGGGACTTGAGAGGGAACTCGAGAGGGGACCTGAGAGGGGACTTGAGAGGGAACTCGAGAGGAGACCTGAGGGGAAACTTGAGAGGTGACTCGAGAGGACACTGGAGAGTTGACTTGAGAGGGGACTTGAGAAGGGACTGGAGAGGGGACTCGAGAAGGAACTCGAGAGGTGACTCGAGAGGTAACTCGAGAGGGGACATGAGAGGGGACTTGAGAGGGAACTCGAGAGGGGACCTGAGAGGGGACTTGAGAGGGAACTCGAGAGGAGACCTGAGGGGAAACTTGAGAGGTGACTCGAGAGGACACTGGAGAGTTGACTTGAGAGGTGACTCGAGAGGACACTGGAGAGTTGACTTGAGAGGGGACTTGAGAAGGGACTGGAGAGGGGACTCGAGAAGGAACTCGAGAGGTGACTCGAGAGGTAACTCGAGAAGGAACTCGAGAGGTGACTCGAGAGGTAACTCGAGAGGGGACCTGAGAGGGGACTTGAGAGGGAACTCGAGAGGAGACCTGAGGGGAAACTTGAGAGGTGACTCGAGAGGACACTGGAGAGTTGACTTGAGAGGGGACTCGAGAAAAGACTCGAGAGGGGACCTGAGAGGGGACTTGAGAGGGAACTCGAGAGGTGACTCGAGAGGTAACTCGAGAGGGGACCTGAGAGGGGACTTGAGAGGGAACTCGAGAGGAGACCTAAGGGGAAACTTGAGAGGTGACTCGAGAGGACACTGGAGAGTTGACTTGAGAGGTTACTCGAGAGGACACTGGAGAAGGGACTGGAGAGGGGACTCGAGAAGGAACTCGAGAGGTGACTCGAGAGGTAACTCGAGAGGGGACCTGAGAGGGGACTTGAGAGGGAACTCGAGAGGGGACCTGAGAGGGGACTTGAGAGGGAACTCGAGAGGAGACCTGAGGGGAAACTTGAGAGGGGACTCGGGTAGGAACTTGAGAGGTGACTCGAGAGGGGACTTGAGAAGGGACTCGAGGGGAAACTTGAGAGAGTTGGTTCGCCAACAGAACACGGGGTGCTGGAGTCGGCCGGTACGCCGACAGGACACGAGGAGCTGGTGTTGGCTGGGGAGCCAACAAGAGACGAGGTGCTGGAGTCGGCCGGTACGCCGACAGGACACGGGGAGCTGGTGTTGGCTGGGGAGCCAACAAGAGACGAGGTGCTGGGGTCGGCCGGTACGCCGACAGGACACGGGGAGCTGGTGTTGGCTGGGGAGCCAACAAGAGACGAGGTGCTGGAGTCGGCCGGTACGCCGACAGGACACGGGGTGCTGGCGTCGGCCGGTATGCCGACAGGACACGGGGAGCTGGCGTTGGCCGGTAAGCCAGTCCTGGAGCCGAAACTGGAGTCGGGACCAGGGGTACTGGAGCCGGTACTGGAGCCAGAACCATGGCTGCTGGGGCCGGAACTGGGGCTGGAGCCATGGCTCTTGGGGCTCGGGCTGCTAGCTTGGCCTTGCGACTCCTTTTAGCAGCCGCCTGAATACTCCGTGGACCTCCATAAGCCAGACGAGTACCCGAGAACGGATCCTGGACAGGAGCAGGAAATGGGGAAGAAGCAGGGGCTGACTCCAGACGGAACCCACCAAGGCGTATGGTGCCAGGTTGGGAATCGGGAGGCAGGGAGCTAGCATGCCTGGGGCTAGCAGGCCGGGAATCACACACCGGGAGGATCTTTGAAATCCAGCCAGGTAAGAACTTCACCAAACCTGGTTTCTCTCTAGCCATTTGGCGCGCCTCCGACAACACAGCCTCTCGCTGCTGAACTCCGGGTGCTCTCTTCCATCGATCCGAGCAGTTAGCCAAAAAAAAGGAAAAATTCAATAATTCCAGCTCGAACGGATCTGCTGGGCCCATTTCTTGGTTGGTGCTTTCTGATAGCGCAGAGTGAAGCAGGTAGGACCCAAACGCAGATAACACTTGATAATACCTTTATTGCAAGGGCTCTTATCTAATATATAAACTTCAACAAACAAAACACTCTACGGTGAACCAGGTCACAAACAAAAGAAGCACCAACCCTGAACACAGCACGAGACAAGACTAAATACAGGGAGGGATAATTACAAGACAAGAAACAGCCGGGCAGGGGAGGAGAAACACAAGGGCCACAGGTGAACACAATCAACTAACGAGACACACCAGGAAAACTAACGACAGGAGGAAAACATGACAGAGAACAGTGAAAACACCCAAACCTAGACATAGACCTGTGACCTGACATGACAACCGTGACAGTGGATTCATCTTCCTATTATACACACATGCATTTCCAAATATTTGGACTACCTATGTTGCAAATGTATTATCTTTTCAATTTACACATGGCATCTATTGCACGTCTGTCCGTCCTGAGAGAGGGATCCCTCCTCTGTTGCTCTCCCTGAGGTTTCTCCCATTTTTCCCTTTAAACTGTGGGTTTTCTCCGGAAGTTTTTCCTTGTACGATGTGAGGGTCTAAGGCAGTGGTTCTCAACTGGTGAGGCCTCGGGACCCACTTTTTACTTGGTCAATACATCGCAACCCAACATTTTGAAGCGCTCAAATCTATTAAACAAAAAATCTTGCTGTAATATACGCTTTTCAGCATACAATATTAATAAAAGTGAAGTACAGTGCATATACTGTATCTCTTATATCCCTTCACAGAAATAAAGTATGCTTTTAAAAAAGGTTTAATGAGATGATGGAATTAAAGCTGAACTATATAAAAAGACACGTATGCTGAAAACCCAACTCCAGCAGGGGGGTCTGGGGGGATTCTCCCCCAGGAGATTTTTAGAAATACTAACATAAACTATGCATTCTGGTACACTGAGAAGAAAATAAATAAATCTATTACTACCCGACATATTAATAATATTTTATGCCATTGTTTGTTTTTCACTTTGTTCTGACATCTTGCTGCGAGAAGAGTAAAGAGGAGATAGTCTGTGTGACTTACTTTAAATTGTGGGTAAGGGTATATAGCTCCCATTGTTCTGTGACCTGTCAGTCATCAGACCGTGGATCATATTTCATTATGTGTTCATTTGTATCTGAAGTTGTACCCATGGATGTATAAAGAATAGTTTTACCGCAAAGTTATTCTCCGTGGGGACTTCCGGCAACAATCTTGATTCTGATTGGCCAGAAGACTCAAATAACATCAGCAAAGATATGTTATTGAGAAGATGATCACTATGTGACAGAAGTTTTCAAAACCGTTTATGGTCTCCGGTACTTCTAGTCCAACGCCGACTGCATGCACAACGTTAGAAAATCGGGCCTTCAAAATAAAAGTTTGACTTTTCCCCCCAAAAAAAAAAAGAATATTCCAATTTTTTTTTTCCCAATTTTTTTTTCTTCACTCACACATCCACTCGAAACGGGTCCGCGACCCACTTTTGGGTCGCGACCCACCAGTTGAGAACCACTGGTCTAAGGACAGAGGGTGTCGTATTGTCATACTGATATTCTGTACAAACTGTGAAGTGCACTGAGACAAATGTAACATTTGTGATATTGGGCTATATAAATAAACATTGATTGATTGAAGTAACCAGATCAAGGTAACATTACGTACAGTCCGTGGCACTGTGAGTGCAGACGTCGATGTGTCCCATTATCATTCATATCACACCAAAATGTATCATATAGTTCCTTATCTGTGTCAGCTTCTTGAGCCGTATCTGGCCGTGCAACACTTACAGTGTCACATACTGTATGCAGAAGTATTATTTTAAGCAACACATAAGTTGACGAAACGCTCGAGTCAAATGTAATTAAAGTCAGATCCACTCGTGTCTTAGCAGTGATATCATAAACCTGTTAATGCAGGGTTGCCAACTTTGGCACATATGCGCACTAAACGACTGCTATCGTGTCAGTAGCGGGACCTTAGCATAGGATATATATACAATATATACAAATACACAATATTGGACACAGACTATAAAGGGCACAAAGTTTCATTCACTAATGAAAGTCAAGCACATGACTTTGTTTGTTGTTTGTTTCCACTGTTTTATTGTGTGTATAGGCCTGTCGCGATAAACAATGAAATGACTTATCGTACGATAAATAAAAATGAACTCGATAAATTGCCATTTACATGAGGATGTGACTAGCAGTTTGAAAGGATGTACTTGAATTATTATTTTTATATTATCATTATGTCAGTGGTCTAAAATGGTCATACAACGGTGCCGACAATATTATCGTTTATCGCAATAAATTCCGTGAAAATGTATCCAACAAAATTTCACTCTTAGACCAGCAGGGGTACCAAATCTATGAAGACTGCTGCAATAAGTACTTTAATTAACTGTCTCATCGATATTTGTCTGAATGAATATTAACAATCATATTATTCCTATCAGCTGTCAATCACTGTTATGATTCACATATTCATTTATTATTGAATAACATTTTTGGAGGAGTTAATGATGAATGTTCCTCAAGATGCTTGCTCACCCTCCTTCAAATTTGAAAGACAAGTAATTATATCATGTATCAAAATTCAAAAGATTCAAACGAACAGTTCAGCGCCCCACGACTTTACTGCAAACAGTTGCAACCTTGACTTTACATCAGAAAGAACAAACATTAAAGAAGTGACTAACTGCATCAGTTAGGGTTAAAACACATGTATTCAGCTAAAACATGTACATCGCTGCAGTTATTATCCAGTGGAAAGCCCTTACCTACTGGCCTAGTTAAAGGAGACCTATCATGGTATATTTAAATGATATAGTGTATGACCATACCTATATAAGGTATATTTATACATTTTATTTTTCAAAATACCAAACAGATCATTTTTTAGCCATGCCTCGTTTTGCTCATTTTCGCTCTATTCCAAACCTGTCTATGAAAATTCTGAGCAGCAGCTGACCACGCCCCCCTGCAGAAGAGGGGGGCATGAGCCGGCGAGAGTCACGTTACCATGCTTGCTGTGATTACGAGTGTGGAAAAAACGTGTCATCTCAGAGCAATGCATGTGTTCAAGCATATTATCAATTTGATCCAGAAACTGACCCTGAAGCAGCGGAGGTTTTGGTGGAGGTGCAAACATCTCGGTTGCAGCAGGACGTTTCTGAATGGTTAGTTGACAAGCTGTTGTCCCTATTTATTTTTACTCTGTTTGTTACGATGCTTGCTACTTATTCCGTTCATATTTTGGCTAATTAGCAAGAATGCAATGTGTACAGTTTGTAACGCAAAAACAGCGATACATATATATATTCATAAAGGGAGAAATTCATATTTTCAGCATATATACAATGGACTCATTGCGTTTAATAGTTTACAGTCCTTTTCTTCCAACATCGTGCAACAACCGTTGGAAAGTTCAATAACTTAGGGTGATAAAAAGTATAACTCCAACACTTCAGTTGTCAGCAATGTGTGTAGTTTCATGTGTTTTTAAAAGCTCAGTTATTGACTTCTTTCTACAGGTGTACATGTGCAAATTGCGCCACGATGCCTTCTGAACCGGAGCATGTGCTGCATGGAGATACCACAGGTAACATTTTTGATAGCTTCACTAAGTTGTCTGTTTAGTGAATACATTTTTCACATGTCATTCAATATATGTTTATCACACTAGATGTCAAGACGGATGCAGGAACATGAGGACTCTGTAACCTGTATGGTGGACCATCCTGGATTGGAGCCTGTGTGCCTAAATGTGTTCTCCCTGCAGAATGCATTGAATATTTACAGAGCTGAACATGGTGGATTACAGTTGAGGCAAATAGAGCAGTGAGTGGTTTGTTTGTTTTGACTGAAATTGTAAAACGAATGCTAATATTGTTCATGGAAATAAATACTGGTGTATATGGCTTTATGCAATCATTCATTCTGTCATTGTACTATTATATACTACACAGCAATGGCATAACACACCCATGTGTACGACAAAAAAAGTCCACACACAACCTTATGCTTTTGAAATCAGAATATTCTTTACCCATCCAAACAAAATGTACTTGTATTTTGTATAAATGACACTAAATATTTTTTTTAGGATTTCAGGCGTCACAGGTATCTAGCCTATAGAAGCTTTGTGAGCTGGTGCTGGGGCTTCCTTGGACGCAGGATCAAAGTGGTGATTTCGGCCTGCGTTGTCCTCAGGATTCGCAAGGAGTTTCCTGATCCGTGAAATGTCTATGTTGGGTTCAGACAGCAGCCAAATTGAACCGTGTAGCATACCCGGCGATGACCTCCTCCCTGCCAGGTCGGTCATAATGGTGCAGGGTCCACAAAGACTTGGTCGAAGATGAGGTCCATCAAGTTGGCCACGTAGCCTGTGCAATGTTAAAAAAAGCACAACAAAAAAATGTGGTTTAGATTAGTATATGCATGTAAAAAACTGAAAGTTCTTTCTAATTTTTTTATTTTATATTTGTAAATAGTTGTATAATAAATATTTTAAACACTTACGGAATGTGGGGTCAGTCTTTACTGGTTTTGCTCTGCATTCTCCGTTCCTGGCCTTTGGGAACTGCAGTTTATATACAGAGGGTTTCGAGTGGATGTAGTGGCTTGTGCACGCTCAGCGTTTTCATTGTGGTTCAGGGCTGCCAGGTAAAGTCTTTCATTTCCGCCATGAGAAAAAACAATGTAAATAATAGCAAAGGATGTACAAATTGTCACTAATTAGTAAGTAACTATGGTTTATTTTACCTGCACAACATTCCAAGAAATGGAAACACAACATTCTTTGGAGCAAAGCGCAGGATGACGGCATGGCAACGGAAGTGTTTCGACACCAACGCTTCTGCAGGGAATTTTAGCCTGGACAGCTGTAACATAATTGTATTTGACATTAAAAACAAAAGATAAAACAAAAATATTTTACAACAATTAGAAGCACACAAATTAAAGGCTACAACATCAGAATGTCAAGATGTATCCAAAGAACATTTGAAAACGTGCTTCTAACCTGTACTTCGATGTGAACCAAGAGTCCTCGAGGATAGCTGTGTACGAACAGTACGGTACTTGGGTGGGTCAGTCTGACATGCAGAATCTATCATCACAGGTAATCTGCTGGTAGCATGTGAGGTGCTGGCCTGTAAAGAAGAAAACATAGTTAGAACAAAATCATCTCAATTTAGTATTCAGGATGAGAAAATACTATTTGGATAAATATAGTCTGAAATCCCAAAAGATGGGGCTTAAAACTCTATTTAGCAAAGCTCTTTGCTTAGCCTTTTCCAATCTGAGTTAGTTTTGAACCGTAACGTGCATGCTGTGTTTCTGACTCAATACAGATGATGTGTTGGAGAGGGGCTGAGCTCAGTAGACTGACTGTAATGAGTGCTAGCCACTAATTAGCCTGTTGCTAGAGGTAAGGCCTCGTCAACAACAACAGACCAGGGCTTTAGCTCTGTTTTCCTCGTGGTATGTGTACCCCCTCACATACATACAGTGTTGTATCCTAACACACCCCCATTTATATTCATGTGCGCAAACAAGTAAACACACAAAATCTTTTACATATAACGCTGCAAAAAACGGCATGTCTCATTAGCGTAGCGTAGCTTAGCTTACAGATTGATGATATCTGATCGTTCTTACAGACTACAATCACAAAAGCTTTTACATAACGCTGGAAAAAACGGCACTTACCTACAGAAGATTACGTTTGTTATTATAACTTACTCAATATGATTTTAGAGGATACAAAATACTAATACATAGGAGAATAAATACTTGTGTTATCGGCTAGGGCGTGGCTTTACAGCCTTCACACAGATCGCCATTACGGCAGTCTGAACATGTTCGCAAATGCCTGATAATTAAAATAAAAGACAAAGCAAAGACTGCGGAGCATACAAAATAAAATGTTACAAAAACATATAAACACCTAACCGATTACTATTTGGGTTTGAGGTGACATTGATACGGCGAAGATACATGCTACATGCTACATATACAAGCTAGAGATAGCTTTATCAGGAAAAACACAGCTAAATAAAAACTTACAGCTTCAAAATTGGATATGTCCTCACTGGCCTGGTCCCGGATGGTTGGTATTGATCCCGGGTGTAGCATTAGTTTGGAGGCATATCCGTGTTGGACTTGAGACAAGTTCATACACATGTCCGTGGTAAAATGTTTGGAACACACAAACAGAAATCTGCCGTGGTCTTCTGGCACATGTCCCTTGAAAATTAAGTCTAGCCACAGATTATTTTCTTTTTCCACTGATGGCATTGCATGCAGTACCCTGTTCCGAGTCTTGCAGCCAACAACAGCACAACGTTTAACTGGCTTAGACATCCTGGCAAGAGCAGGCAAAAACACAGATGTGACTGGGGTTGATTTAGCCTGCCGATAGCCTATATGCGAATGAGAGGTTTGGCAATGCACGTGGCCGTGGCTCATTCTGCTGATAGGTGGAGAGTTGACCAATAAGCGGAGCACGTCTTTGTGACGTAGAAAAGTGTTGAAATCTGGATCCATTTTTTTAAGATCCGTTGCAGCCCCTTTTTTAGAGATTTGGCTAAGGAGGAAAATAGAGAGGGTTGTGTTTTCTGACACTTGGTGAGTTCCCTGGAACACCGGGGACACATATTCATGTATAAAAGACGTACAAAGGTGCATTTTGCATGATAGGTCCCCCCACAAAGAAAAAAAAATATATACACACATACAAGGTCATCATCTTAACAGTTTTTTATGCTCATCGAGTCATCCGTGAGCAGAGCATCAAGTTGGCATGCCTATTACAGCTGAATGCAGTGATTACCATTTTGTTCAGCAAAACGCCTCACAAACTTATTAAGATGAACAGCTTTAGTGCGTTTTGATTCAATGTTGAGTACAGCCAAACTTGACAGTCTCTTCTCTGTCATTGTAGACCGCAAATACCTCATTCCTTCCTTGTACTTGGGTCCGAATGCTTCAAATGAAATCGCCGCCAATCATATTTCCAAGCTCGTGCCAGGGCCGGGGGAGGGGTTACAAGACTCGCGTCTTGTGCTGCATTCACTTGCACTCGGACATTAGAGATTTTCTCTCATAAATGTCCGATGAGCCACAACTTTTCTTTCAAAACAAAGATGCCAACTGGGGTGGCAGCTGGGATGGCAAGGCTATTTTTTAGGGTGGCAGTTGCCACCCTATGCCACCCCGGTAGATCCGCCCCTGAGCAGCTGTCAACTCAACATTGTAAATAACCAACCAAAAACGATCGCCGGTTCATCTTGTTTTTGGCGTGCGAATAGTTTGGGCAGCGTGAGAGCGTGAGATTGAGAGTGAAAGCGTGTGTCACACGCCAGATGCGTGAGAGTTGGCAACCCTCCCTGGTTAATGTACGCATTCAAACACTTTTTCTTTTACCAGCTGTATTCACTTTGCAGCAATTATGTTGCTTTTATCCTGGATAAAGTTTTTAAGTCATGGATGTTTATATTCATATTTGTCTAATATTATAGTTCACTTTTCATTCAGGAAGTATGACGCTGCGCTGTCAGTATACTTCTCCATGTTTGTGATTGGTCAACTAGCGCTAACCCCGCCCCTTTCATGTGAACTCGCACTCAGCCGGACAGAGAAACCCTGACTTGAGTTACCGAGTTGATAACCAGCGTCGTAGGACCGCTTAGCGAGAGCGCGTTTGTTTTGGATTAGGTAAACCGGGTAACTCAAACATATTGAGAACTGGATTCGTAGTACAGGCCTCAGGTGTTGGTGCTGCCGGATTTGGCACCCCCACTATAACTTTGTCCAAGATAGTTGTACTGCCACCAAAATCAAACTGCTGTTTGCTGTTCACCTGTAGTTTGTGCACACAAAAGCATTGTACTCTGGGCTCAGCATATACATATATATATATATTTGTATTATTCTTTGCCTTTCAAAAGCATTACATCATTATTTACACAACACGAAAATAACTTAATGCAAAGTATTTATTTCACCTTCCCTTATTATACATCCATGGGTACAAGTCATGGATGTATAATAAGAACTGGATACAGCGTGGGAGGCGGGGCCTCACTCATTCCTATGAGAGCTGCTCATTGGCACATGAAGATAAAATGGGCCAACTTTTGAAAGAGCGAAACATCACAGATTACCCGTCATGCCTGAGAAGTACCCGTATGTGCGCTCATAGAGCATGCGCAACTTTAACCACGCCCCGCAAAAAGCTCGTTCACATTAAGCACGTCAATTTGCGTACACCTAACACCACTGCGCGTTCATGACAGCATGGTACTGGATTTGTTTTGATGGCTTTGATATTAACGAGGTGGCCGCGGCAGTTAGCAGCTAGCGGCTAGCGGCTATAATTATGCTAAATTACACATCAATCGTTATGTACTTTTATATTACGCTGATAACAGGATCCAGTGCAGGGGTGGGGAACCTTTTTCCTCTCAAGAGCCATTTCAATTTTTTCAACATCTTCCGAGGGCCGTTCAAATTATTGACCTCTGCTTAAAAATGCTAAAATTCATTAATTTGGCCCTTATTTCATGCTGTGCAAAGAAAAAACAACCTCTTAATCCAGATATTTTTACCATGACTCGTGCATAGACACACAAGATGTGTGCAAATGTATTTAGTTTCCTATCCATGTTCACATGATTTCAGTTGGGGTGTCACAGTCTGCTTTCTCACTCACCTATTTTCTGCATTAACATTCCTTAGTCACCTGGTAGTCACACCCTGTCTCTCTCTCACTCTGTTACACCCATCAGCTTCATTAGTATTTAGGCCCACTTCACTTTCACCTCAGTGCCAGATCGTACTTTGCAGCATGCCAGTCTTTCCCGCATTACCCTTCAGATTGCTCTCCCGGTTTCGACCCTGCCTGTCCCTGACTAGCCTGCCTCGCCTGCTCCCTGACCCGTTCTGTATCTGCGACTCCCGTCCTGCTTTCTCCTGGAACCCTCGCCTGTCCCAGATCAGCCCTTTGCCTACTATCTGCCATTTTGTCTCCTACCAGCCTATTGCCTTCAATAAAGCTGGTTACCGTCTATCCCTGGTTTCCCGTGTTCTGCATTTTGGTCCTCAGCTCGTTTGTGACATGGGGGGGACCTAACCTCCTCTAGGGGGGTGCATGCTCTAGGGGGGGGCATGCTCCCCCGGGAAGATTTTTTTTTTTTTTAAATGTTGAAGTTAAAAGCATCAATCTGGTGCACTTTGAGAGCAACATTAGGAGATCTATGGATACATCTCTCAACATCCATATGAAACAGAACTGTAAGCAGATTTATTTTTCTTTATGGATATTTTACAAATCACTCCCCTTTCAAACTGTATTCTTGTTTATTAATAACAACTTTTTGTTACTGCCATATAGTATTTTATACCTGTTTACTTTATTCTCTTATTTTTTTTATAACTATAATGATCATATGATCCTTTTCTTTTCCCTTCACTATATCTGTAAAGCGTCTTTGAGCACTTGTAAAAGCGCAAACAAATTAAATCTATTATTATTATTATTATTATTATTATTATTATTATATAAAGATGTGCCTTGACCTCACTGGTAGTAGAAAAAGCTTCTTATATTCGTTAGCATAGCTAGCTAACAAGATGCTAATAACAACAAAGTTATTGACTGTATGATCAGTATGACAGATGAACAGATCGCCACTGGGCTTACAACTAAAGACACAGCCACGCAAAAACTATGAGGGGCCGTACAGGCCGTAATTCATACTGGTCCTCTCACGCACATACATTCTCCTTTTACATACATATATTTTCACTCTTGCATACATACATTCTCCTTTTACATACAAATATTTTATAATATATGCATGTCTGAAGAGAATATATGTATGCAAGAGAAGAATGTATGTATGTGTGAAGACAATATATGTATGCAAGACAAGAATGTATGTATGTGAGAGAGAAAGTATAGTGGAAACGGAAGGCAGGTCATTCTTGCGCTGTGATTGGATCAGAAGGTCGAGCGGGGCGGGCTCATGTTGAGAACTTCTGATTTCAAATCAACATAACATGATGGAGGGAGATGAATCGCGTAGATTGCAGCAAGCATTAGGGGTTTTAAGGAACATTTGGTCAACCCCTGAAACTGTCACATCCCTGTCATCGTCCCTTGAGCGGCAGAGGACAGGCTCACAGGCACAGGAGCAGCACGTTACTAATAACGTTTCTCACAGCACGGTGGAGAGTGAGCTGAGAGAACGTTTCAGACCTGCCAACTCCCAAGTCGCTTCGGCAGGCCAAGCAGATGAAGGAGGACAAACTGGAGGATCTTTGAGATACCAAACTCAGCTCCACTTTGGGAAGTGGAACTCGCGACCAAGGAAAAGGTGAGAACAACGTACATTCTAACTTAAATTGAAGTTGTCAATCTACTCGAAATGTATGTTTGCTTATTTAGCAACACACTTTAGCATGCTAAGTGGCGTCGCTTGGGCGCGTCGGCGGGTGCCAAAGTTCAAGGCCGCTGAGGCAGGTTTTTTTAGGTTTTTATAAAAATTGTCCGTGGAACAGCAGTGTTTTCCCTTGAAAACGACGTGTCTGTCTCTGCTCTACCCAAATAATCACACCAATGTGTGTATGACCACCAGACTCTGGGACAGTTTCATCCGACAGGCCATAAGACTGTTAAACACCTGAACTAAGAACATCCATAACATTCACCTGTGTGTAAATTACTAATTATGTATCACTTGTATACTCTTATGGCACTATTTTATTGTGTTTAGTTGCTCTATTGTATCTGTGTTATTGTGTTGCTCTGTTGGAGGAGCCTGTGACCTAAGATTTTCATCGACAGAACTACCCTGTAACTATGTACGCATGACAATAAAAGCCTTGAATCTTGAATAGACCTTAAAGGCTTTTATTTCCGATTAATACAATGACAACTAATATAACTGTGTAACACTTGTAGACATGTGTAGAAAATTGAAGTATTTTTTTCTTCACACGCTTTTAAATTCCATGGAATTTAAAAGCGTGTGAAGAAAAAAAGTATGCTACTGTAATATTGAGCTACAACTTGATGAACTAACGTTACTAAATGTTGGATGAATGTTTAAGTTTACATATGTCTAACTATCACGCTAATGTTTTTAGCTTGCTATGCTGTTGATTAGTCCCCAATCTGTTTAAGGTGGGGAATGTGAAATAGTTTCCCTTGCTAGCGGACAGCTAGTCAGGCATACATATTGATGAACTTAATCTTGCTAGAAGAGGTTAATCAAAGTCTATGCTGTGTATGGGTCAATATCTAAAGCATTACAGAGCAGGTGAGGACACATGGCTGACACACTTCTGTATTGTAAGTTAAGAAGATAATTAATGTATTACTTCCAGCTCCGTCTAGTTTTGTCTTTCAGTAGAAAGACAACACTTTATTTATGATATATGATATATCGCTTTGAGCACCAGGAAAAGCGCTTTATAAATGTAATGTATTATTATTATTATTATTATTATTATCTTTTAATGAATATAAAATAAAATATCTGCTTTGTTTTGTAGGGGGCCAAAACAGTTTATCATGAGTCTTTCAACATAGACATCATCCTTCTTCCGGGACCATCCAGCACTGCCATCATAAAGCATCGGACAAAGCAACAGTTGCATGAACAAGGACATATATTGAATGGATTTGAATTCCAGAAAACCTGGAACCACAGGACTGTCACTGATCAAATTAGGGATGCCTTTGGAGAAAAACTCTCAGCTGATGTGAGGTAAGCACTTTAATGTAATCATCCAGTCCCGGTCCAAACTGTGATATACTGATTATATTCAAATGAAAAAAGGACCTAACCTATTAAGCCAGTTATTCATACTAGTACATTTGATTTTGTGGCATCGCTTACGTTCGTTCTCATTTATTTTTCTGTCTGCCATCATCAAAAAGGAAATGGAAAACAGACTGTCAGAGGATCCGTTTCAATGTGTCTTGTGTTTTTTTAACCTTTTGTCATTTTACCCACTGCTTTTCAGCCTAGAGCTTCTGATGGCATGTGGCAACAGATTGATCAAGCCAAAACTGCGTGCTGGACAGGAACTGGATACAAATCTCATACATAAAGTGTATAAATCGAAAGCCCTATACATCAGACCATCAAAGTAAATTTTGGTATGTGATATCACATTTGAATTAACCTGCAGAACATTGTAAAAATAATAACCCATAATTGGTGTATAAACATGCCTGAAGATTAAATGTTGTCAGTTACCTCTGACATTTGAAATGTATGTTCTTCTTGAACTTTAATTTCAGCTTTGTAGTCATGAAAATGTTTACTAGCTATGTGTTTATTTATTTGTGTACTTCTATAGACTAATGCAGAGTTGGAATGCCTGTTTTAAATGTTATATCCAAGCACAGAAATGGACTTAATTGGCAGCTGCCTAGTTAGACTAACAGAGCTAATAATAGAAGGGGATACTGGTACTCGTCAGGAGATGTCACTTTTAAAGCATGGACAGTAAAAGTAATTGTTAGCAATATAATCATTAATCCAAGTGTTTACAGATACTCTTCAGTGTACAGTTGAAATGTAGTATATCTGAAAATTATTTGTATGTCTTTCCAAGGATGAGGTTACAGGCTATAGCAGTGAGGACAACAATTGTGCGGAAAACACTGGTTCAGCAAGGCAGCTGCGCTCCTCATTTCGACCACAAGATAGACAATCAAATGCATCTTCAGACAGTTTCAACAGTCCAATGACTGCCTCCCCACCAAACTGTACTTCTCCAGTTCAACCTTTTGCCTCATCACTTGGGTGTGGAGCGTCATTCACTCAAACTCCTGCCTTGACCTACCAAAGCAGTATCTCACCCTACCACAGCAGCACATCAGCGAGCAGTTACTCTACTCAACTGCCAGTATGCTCACTGGAAAGCTACCCTTCCAGCAGTCAGCCTTCATTTGGAGGAACAACTTCTGTTGATCCAGCTCCGGGCAGCACTCCAGCAAGCCATTGTCCTGTGTTACCCTCTACCTCAACACACCACCAATCAGTGTTAGAGATTAAAAGGGATTTACGCTCCACGTTTCAAATCTCTCCGCGTCCGTCTTAAAGTTGTTTTTATATGGAAGTAATTCAGTGCCGCCAAGTAAACAATAATCTACTTTAATGGCAATATCACAATGCAACACAAACGATACAATATACATTCAATACAATATACATGGGAACCCGAATTTACCTGGTGATCACGTCAGCCGGCCAGCAGAAAGAGACTGAATTCAGTTGTGTCTTCTGCATTTATGCTTAAGCAATGGGAGGGGTCATCCGATCCCCCCCCTTTGATTGGCAGCCCAAATATCCCCCACACCTCAAATCTTGAGTTCCCCCACTCACAGGTGGCGAGAGCATTTGCATACAGTGCAAGTCAACACATGCTGCCACCTCCCCCATGGCCCTTTGTCCTCAAAAGTCCATATGGTCTCTCAAAAGTCACATGTGATTGCCTCAAAGTCCAGCTTACAGTTTTACCCAAATAATTAATACATTCAAATATTCTACTGCATCAGCAATCTATGATAGCTATCTTACAATAATGTCTGCATTGTCTGACGAGTCTTCTGATGAGGAATTGAACCAGGCTATACTAGCAAGCCTGCAGAGTGAAAGGTTAGTACAAAAAAGCTCTCGGAGGGCATGCAAAAACACTGGTCAACACACACACATAATGCCACTTGCTCAAAACTAGTGTGTGTGCCCTAACTTTTATTTATCTTGCTAGTTCCAGGATGGCTACGGGATGTTTGGTGCCGGTGAGAGATATTTTGCAAGATCTTGCAACAAAAATAAATCATCAGAAGAAATGCAAGTTCAACATCAACCGATCCACAGTCCTGGATGGAGCCATCAGGGGTTTTAAACGAGGGACATACGATCCATGTCACACTATTTCTGTCAGGTTTTCTGATGATATGGGAGTACCTGAAGAGGCTGTGGACTTGGGTGGACCAAGAAGAGAGTTTCTAAGACTTCTAATGGAAGCTTTGCCCAAATCTCCGATGTTTGAGGGAGAAGAAGGCAAACTGAACTTGGCCTTTGACAGTACTGGTATGTATTGATTGTAATCTCATATGATAAACTCCAGATAACCATTTATTACATGTATATCATTGTTTTATATGATCTTACAGGCATTCTTCAAGTCTTTATACGCATGCATTGTCAAATATATACATTTCTTCTAGCCATGAGAGAGGACCGGTACTTTATTGCAGGCAGAGCCATTGCAGTAAGCCTTGTACATGGCGGTTCTCCCGCAGGCTTTCTGTCCCCAACTCTCTTCTCTTGCCTTGTTGATGGCCCAGAATTGGCTAAGCCAGTGTTGGAAGATGTTGCGGATATTGACCTGCACGAAAAAATTAAGAGGGTAATTTCTTTTCCTCAGTTTTAGACTATGTTGTGCTGTAAGTGTGTCTGTTTCTACACTAGTAGCTAGTGCAGAGGGGAATATGTTGAAATGTTGGCGCTTTCAAATGTTGTTTTTTTGTATGTACACGAAACCGCGTGAGAATATACACGCCCTGCCCAGCTGATTGCGTGAAGTACATACACGCTGTGAATTAATTATTTGCCAGCTGAAAAGCATTTAAATACGCATTTAAAAACTGAAAAAAACACAGTCTTCATAGCGACCCGGTCGTGGCAAGATCGAGTTGAAGCAGCAACCACTGTAAGGTATATTCTTGATTAATTCTACTACTCTGTGTCAGTCAGTTTTCTCTTTCAATTGTTTTGCAGTCATTTTAGCTGGTAGAGATCTGTACATCTCTGATCGGCTCAGAGGAAAGCTGTAATTTCTGCGCCTCTCTAAAGCCCAGTCGAAACCGCGTGAGAATATACACGCCCTGCCCAGCTGTCGCCCATCAGCTGTAGAGAGTTAACTAATTAGAGGGGCGTGGCCTCACTGCTGTGTGAACTCATCAATCAGGCTCCATTTTAGGTAGCTATTTCCTGGAGCGTCAGCTTCAGCGTCAGACAGACGAAGACTGACAAAGACATTGGAGTCCTACAGGAGTAAGACTGACAAAGACATTGGAGTCCTACAGGAGTCACGAGGGAGGCAAAGAGGAGGCAAATCCTACTTTGATTGAGCTAAGTATCGCTGGTGTTTTATTTCATTTTGGTTAGTCCCGCATGCTATAATCATGTGTATTTTCTCCATTCCCGTTCATGTGTCCTCTCGCCACTATCACTGGCCCCGTGTATCTCGTAATCGAAATATTCGGCCTGCTCTGGTCTATCCCTCATGCTCCTCTGATATCCAACACTTAGTTTCAGGTGGCCTGTGGAACTGCCAGTCAGCTGTTCCTAAGGCTGACTTCATCTCTGGCTACGCTTCCCTGCAGTCTCTGGATTTCCTTGCTCTCACTGAGACCTGGATTACTCCATCCAACACATCCACCCCAGCAGCTCTCTCCACAGCATATTCCTTCTCCCATACACCCAGACCCTCTGGCAGAGGAGGTGGCACTGGTCTCCTGCTCTCTCCAAAATGGAGCTTTTCCCTCTTCAAGCTTCCTAACTTCACTCCTTCCACCTTTGAATTCCATGCAGTCACAGTAACCCATCCTATACAATTAACCATTGTTGTTCTCTACCGTCCGCCAGGTGCCTTGGGGGACTTCTTGGAGGAGTTAGATCATCTTCTCTCACACATCCCTGAAACTGGCCCTCCGGCTGTACTTCTCGGAGACTTCAACCTCCAGACGGGGAAGATAGACGAACTAATATCTCTGTTAACCGCCTTTGCTTTCTCACTGTCTCCATCCCCACCAACTCATAAAGCTGGCAATGTCCTTGATCTCATACTCTCAAGGAATTGCACTACTTCTAACCTCTCTGTTAACCCGCTCCACACATCCGATCACTTCTTCGTTTCATTCTCTCTACCTCTTTCCAAACATAACAAAATAACCTCTTCTCAGCCTGCACCTGTCCGCCGTAACCTTCGTTCCCTCTCCCCCTCTACCTTTGCCTCATCGGTGCTCTCAGCCCTCCCTTCCTCTGATTCGTTTCAACTCCTGCCTCCAAACTGTGCTGCAGAAACTCTCCTCTCTACTCTCTTATCCTCTCTGGACTCTCTCTGTCCTCTCACATCTCGGCAGGCTCGTCAGTCCCCTCCTGCTCCCTGGCTAAATGACGCACTGCGTGCTAATAGAACCGTCCTTCGGGCAGCAGAGCGGAAATGGTGGAAATCCAGACACCGTGACGACCTCCTAACCTATCAGGCTCTCCTCTCCTCTTTCTCTGCCTCCCAAAGCCCCTCCCCCCTCCTCACTTCTGTCAAGCGACTTTGTTAACCATTTCGAAAAAAAGGTTGATGATATTCGCTCTTCTTTTTCTGACTCACCTTTACTGACCGCTGGGTCACCAGACCCTCTTTTCAATCACTCACTAATCTCCTTTTCCCCCTCTCTCTCCAAGTGAGGTTCTTACCCTCATTACCTCTGCCCGCCCTACCACCTGTCCTCTGGATCCCATCCTTCAAACCTCCTTCAGACTATCGCTCCTGATATTCTACCGTTTCTCACCCATTTCATTAACACTTCTCTAACTTCTGGTCACTTCCAAACAGTCTCAAGGAGGCGAGAGTAAACCCTCTCCTAAAGAAACCCACTCTCAACCCGTCCGATGTTATAAACTACAGGCCTGTCTCTCTCCTCCCGTTCCTGTCTAAAACACTTGAACGCGCTGTCTTTAAACAACTCTCCTGTTATCTCCACCAGAACAACCTCCTGGATCCGCACCAGTCTGGTTTCAAGGCAGGTCACTCCACAGAAACGGCCCTCCTTGCTGTCACTGAGGAACTGCACACTGCTAAAGCTGCATCCCTCTCCTCTGTCATCATTATGTTGGACCTGTCAGCTGCATTCGACACGGTGAACCATCAGATCCTCCTTCGCACTCTCCAAGAACTTGGAGTTTCAGGCTCTGCACTCTCCCTCCTCGCCTCATACCTCAAAGACCGTACCTACAGGGTAACTTGGAGAGGGTCTGAGTCTGACCCTTGTCAATTAACTACAGGGGTCCCTCAGGGCTCTGTTCTTGGTCCCCTCCTTTTCTCTCTGTACACAAACTCGCTCGGCTCGGTCATTACCCCGCATGGTTTTTCTTACCACTGCTATGCTGACGACACCCAATTGATTCTGTCCTTTCCCCGCTCAGAGACCCAGGTCGTCGCACGCATCTCTGCTTGTCTAGCTGACATCTCTCAGTGGATGTCTGCTCATCACCTCAAGCTCAACCTTGACAAGACTGAACTGCTTTTCCTTCCGGGAAAAGATTGTCCTACTCTTGACCTGACGATCAACATCGGCACCTCTGTTGTTTCCCCGACTCTGACCGCAAGGAATCTGGGTGTGACCCTGGATAACAACCTCTCCTTCACTGCAAACATCGCTGCTACAACTCGTTGCTGCAGATATACGCTGTACAACATAAGGAAGATTCGTCCCAGCTGACCCAGAAAGCCACACAGGTTCTGGTCCAGGCTCTCGTCATCTCACGCCTAGACTACTGCAACTCCCTCCTGGCTGGTCTACCTGCATGTGCCATCCGACCTCTGCAGCTCATCCAGAATGCAGCGGCTCGTCTGGTCTTCAACCTTCCAAAATTTTCCCACACCACTCCGCTCCTCCGCTCCCTCCACTGGCTCCCGGTAACTGCTAGAATCCACTTCAAGACACTAGTACTTGCTTACCATGCTGCGAATGGATCTGGCCCTTCCTACATCCAGGACATGGTTAAACTGTACACCCCAGCGCGTGCACTCCGCTCGGCATCAGCCAAACGACTCGCTGCACCCTCGCTGCGAGGTGGACCCAAGTTCCCATCACCAAAAACACGTGGGTTTGCTATCCTGGCTCCAAGATGGTGGAATGAGCTCCCCATTGACATCAGGACGGCTGAAAGCCTGCACATCTTCCGGCGCAGACTGAAAACTCATCTCTTTAGATTCCACTTCGAGCGATAGAATTACTATCAATGCACTTATATACTAACATAGGACTGGCTTATCTATAGCCAGCTGACAAAGCACTTTTATACTAACATAGGACTGGCCTATCTATAGCCAGCTGAGTAGCACTTGAAATGTGTGGCTCTATGATACCTGTTGTACTTATATGATTCTGTTTTTCTTCTGGGCTGTGTCTTCCTGGTCGTATGTACTTATTGTAAGTCGCTTTGGACAAAAGCGTCTGCTAAATGCAATGTAATGTAATGTAATGTAATGTATGTATTGGAAGGTCACGGAGGGTAAATCATTGGAAGATCTGCTAGCAACAACAGAACCACTTGAGGTGTATTTGGCCAATGCTGCTGGCTGCCTGAGGCCGCTGCGGAGGTTAGAAGACAAGAATCTGCTTGTAGATGACATCCTGATGTTCCAAGTGATACACAGAGTGCGTGGTCCTTTTGAGAGGTACATTTTTATCCTCAGTTTTTTGCCTCTCCAATAAGGAATTGAAACCCATGAAGATTGCATCGTGTTCAGGGTTTTCTGTCGGCCATTTCTGTTGAAGTGTATGCAGTAATTTCCCAACTAAACTGCACCGTATATAAGCCACATGACAGTATTATGTTACATCATCGTGTCACATAGGCTAAAACTAAATGCCAGGTGGTTGTGGTGCGAACGCTTCTAGCCATTTAAAAAGTTGTTGTACAAAGTAGTTGTGGGCTTGGGTTGTGTGTTAGAGCAAAAATACCGTAAACTAGACCCTCCAGAAAAACGCGGGCAAAAACCCTTGATTATGCGGGCTAAAATCCTTGATTATGCGATTAAACATGCGGGGTTTTTATGTCATTTTATGCGGTGAAATTGCGGAAATATGCTAAAAAAAAATTGGAAATATTTGGCTATTTATTTATTCTCTCTCACACACAACCTGCCACTAACGTTAAACCCCTTTACTATTCAATTAAACCCATTTAAAGTTTATTTATTGTAAAAGCAATTGGGCTATTTTAATCACACTGTCTCTCTCACACACTTCTCCGCCTCATTCTGTTTTCTTTTACTCGTTCGTTATCTGACCAGCTTCAATCTTGGCTACTCACTTCGTTTCTTGTAGCCTTCGAAAGGGTTTTGGAGGTTGATGCCTCGGTGAACGTGAGTTGTTTGGCTTTCTTGTCCGCAGCAGCAGAAAGCATTTTCGAATGTTTGAATGAATCAAAGTGGGTCGTCACCGTGAATTTTCGGGATGGACTGAGAACACTTGGTGTGCTGGACAAAATCCAAGCTCACCCGGAGAGATTTCGCCCCCTTCTATGCTGGTCTCCTACAAACCTCACAGCTGACCTGCTTGACAGCCTCTTCACCATCCGCCTATCTACAGTTGGCAGCAATAGAAGGAGTGCTGAAGAAGTTGTTGTTCCTTTCTGGAGAGACTACCTTACAGATGCAGCAGTGGCGGTTTTACGGGGTGGCACGGGGTGGCAGCTGCCACCTCAGAAAAATGCCTTGCCACCCCAGCTGCCACCCCAGTTGGCAGCTTTGTTTTGCAAGAAAAGTTGTGGCTCATCGGACATTTATGAGAGAAAATCTCTAATGTCCGAGTGCAAGTGAATGCAGCACAAGACGGGAGCCTTGTAACCCCTCCCCCCCTGGCGCGAGCTTGGAAATATGATTGGCGGCGATTTCCTTTGAACGGGGGACAGCGCAAAACGAGAAGCATTTCGGATCCAAGTAGACGGAAGGAATGAGGTATTTGTGGTCAGGGTATGGCTGGGGTAGGTTACAGCCATACCAATAAATGCCCCACCTTAGCCCCACCATGAACAATGATGTTAAAGTAAGCAAAATAAAGTCCGCCAACTCGCTCGGAGTAAATTGCACTGACAGCAGTTAGTAAGATTGATTTCAGTAGCCACTTGTCTGGAAATACCGAAGACTAGAAACAGTTTTGAAAACTTTTGTCACGTTGTGATCGTCTTCTCAATAGAACATCTTTGATCATGTCTTCTGACAAATCAGAATCACGATAACGGTGTGGTGTTGTTGCAGGAAGTTCCGACGGAGAATACTTTTGCGGTAGTACACTATATACATCGATACAACATTACGTGTTGATAGAAATCAACACGTAATGAAATAAGACCCCACGGTTTGATGACCCCACTGTCTTTCATTTTGACACACAGAACAATAGAACTATCCACCCTTATCCACAAAGTAAAGTAATTCACACAGCCTCTTCCCTCTTCTCTCTGTGAGGAGCAGCAGGTTCAGCTTTCAGAACAAAGTAACAAAAAACTAAAATGGCATTCATTTTTTAAATATGTCGTGGAGTAATAGATTTATTAATTTTTCTTCTCAAGAGAGTACCAGAATGTGTATTTTATGTTAGTATTTCAAAAAATCTCCTGGGGAGAATCCCCCCAGACCCCCCTACAGGGGTTGGGTTTTCAGCATGTCAACTCTTTCACCTGTGGGTAAATTGCAGGATTGGCTCCAGGTCGCCCTTTTTATTTACTACAAGACAAATGTGCCTTTTTATTTCATACAGTTAAATTTGGATTGAGACAGGGAAATAATCTAAACCTCACTCGTGGCGTTTCACTGTCAAGGTGGGCATGTATGTAATTACATTGCAAATACTGACTTGAGCCCCACCACTGTATGGGTTAGCCCTACCATAGATTACCCAACACAAATACTCTGGCCCCGCCACTGTTTGCGGTCTACAATGACAGAGAAGAGCCTGTCAAATTTGGCTGTACTCAGCATTTAATCAAAACGCACCATAGCTTTAAATCGTTTGTGAGGCGTTTTGCTGATCAAGATGGTAAACGCTACATTCAGCTGTTATAGGCATGCCAACTTGATGCTCTGCTCACGGATGAGTCGATGAGAATAACAAACTGTTAAGATGATGACCTTACGTGTGTATAGTATTTTTCTTCTTTGTGGGGTTCTGCCCCCAAAAAACAGTTTCAAGTCCTGAGAAAGTCAAATAAGACGGTGTGTAAAACTTCACTGCCCAGCCAAAAGAAAGTAACCACTTTGATTTAACTAGGCCAGTAGGTAAGGACTTTCCACTGGATAATAACTGCAGCGATGTATATGTTTTAGCTGAATACCCGTTTTTTAACCCTAATTGATGCAGTTTGTCACTTCTTTAATGTTTGTTCTTCCTGATGTAAAGTCAAGGTTGTAACTGTTTGCAATGAAGTCGTGGGGCGCTGCACTGTTTCTTTGATTCTTTTGATATATGATAGTAATTACTTGTCTTTCAAATTTGAAGGAGGGTGAGCACTGAGCAAGCATCTTGAGGAACATTCATCATTAACTCCTCCAAAGAATATAGTTTATTTAATAATAACACTGAATATGTGAATCATAACAGTGATTGACAGCTGATAGGAATAATATGATTGTTAATAGTATCATATTCATACAGACACACATCGATGAGACAGTTAATTAATGTATTTATTGCAGCAGTCTGCATAGATTTTGTACCCCTGCTGGTCTAAGAGTGAAACCAACTCATTCAGTTAAAATTCATTAAATGATGTCTGCCACCTTATATAGTTATATTTATGGCTTTACTGATGTGCCACAATAATGTCACCTATGTTATTGAGTTAAAATATTAATATTGTGGCTTTCCAAGTTAACATTGATTGATATGACTGTGATTAAATCAGCATATACTTCTGCCAGGGGATGCCACCACTCAAATTCTCCTGCCACCCTCTTGCCACCCCATGAATATGTGTCTAGATCCGCCCCTGTGCAGAAGGTTAATGTATATTTGTTTAAAGCGTTTCTTGTATGAAGCTAATGGAGCCGCAGGGGGCTAGCTCCAGCCGGCGTCCCGGAGCTAGCCCACTGCGGCTCCATTAGGTCCGGGCGGTGGAGTCCGTCTTTTCTCAACTTGTGAATGACAAGCATTAAGAATAACAAAATATAGCTAATTCTCTTGCAGATTGTCTCATTTGATTATGAATGTAATGTTTATATAGGGGAACTACACTGTTAGCAGTAACTTGGTATGCATGTATTTCATGTTAGCTTAGCTTCTTAGCCTGAGCTAGCTCTGTTTACTTCCAGTTCGGAGGCAGCAGGTCCCGCTTGGCTCCGCCTCTTTGCCCTTATAGAGAGGCGAAGTCCCTCCCCTTCCGAGAGCCTCCATGGGACCCCGGAAGCGGGAAAATATACATTGAAGTCAATGGAGAGAGAAAGGTTATCTTTTGATCCCGTCTGAATTGTGCCACGAATGACACATATGATGTTTGTCAATTTAAAAGAACATTTTGAAAGTCAAAAAAATAAAAATGTGTCGTAAAACTGTGAAGTTACACATTTGTTTGTGTGAAACCGCTCAGTGAACTACAGGTCTCTGGTCTCGCACAATACGCGTCACCATCACAAAGACGGCCGTCACGTTAGCAAATTTCACCTGTTTCTTTCAGAATGAGGCGAAAAGTATAAAACGAGGTGAACATCACTCCAAGTCTGGGCATGTTGAGAGCTGTATATACACGAAAGGGGAGTTCGTCGGTTCTGTAAGAGCAGCGGGACCGGCTTTACAAGGTTTCGGTGAGTAATATGAGTGCAATGTGTAACGTTAATGTCAGCTAGCTAACATTAGCTAACAAGGTACACTAACGTGTTTTGTTTTAGTAACTAGTTTTCTCCTTAAGAACTTCGTGGTCTCTGTGGATGCTGTGGATAACATTAGTGTTCACAAGAACAAGGTACACTCCCGTGTCTTGTTTTAGTTGCTCTTCAGATTGAAGCGGACAGTTTTATATCGACTATACTGTCTGTGTGATCTCCTTTTACATCTCGTTGTGTCATTTGAGTTTATTTGCTGTGTGTAGATTCAAGGATTTTGGTTATCTCGGCACAGCTGTGTGTGACTCCCTCTGGTGCACTGGTATGTGTGTTCCTAATGTAGAGAGCATTGATTCATTAATAAACTACACACCGAGTCTAGATCCTGACCAAATCCTTTTTTATTGTTGATCAAATGTTTTTCAAAAATGTATACACATTTAGAAAAATACAATGTACATTCACAACTAATACAACAATCAGACAAGAGGACAAAACTATGGAAAAATAAACCCTCCCCCCCCCCCAGATGCGGACCATCCTTGTATTATTGCTCATTCAATCTATTATAGCATGCTAATAAATGGTACTTACTTTATTTTTACAGATCTGCATGGGAGAGGATGGCGCGATGCAGAGCGCTGTCTGTGATTGTGCACGGGGGATGTACAAATGCAGCCACGCTGCAGCATTGGCAATATTTGCCAAGTGGCAGATCAGCTCCACAGATGTTGAGTGCTAGTGGAGGAAGCCTGGCACTTCCAAAGTAGTCCAGCCGGTGTCTCAACTTTACCAACAGCGAGAGGAGACATACAACCCACTGGCCAGAGACATCGCTAACTGTCAACTGGGGGGTTGTAAACGAGGCCGAAGGGGTGAAGGCCTTTGTGCAGGCCTATCAAGTGACAGTGTTCGAAACTGGTCTCTTTGTGAGTGAGTCTGTGTTTTGGGAGCATCACCCGATGGACTTGTGCAGCCATCTGCCCTGCTGGAGGTGAAGTGTCCACACAGCCAGAGGAACATGACCATCGTGGAGGCAGTCCAGTTACCATCCTTCTGTCTCCGTGAGGAGGGTGGGTCTTATATTCTCAAGGAGAATCACCCCTACTGGCACCAGGTCCAAGGGCAGCTGCACATCACAGACCGGAGTCTCTGCTACTTTGTTGTGTGGACCACGAAAGAGGCGATCATCATCCCCATCCCCAAAGACCCTGCATGGCATGGAAATCTCCTCCTCCAGCATATGCTCCCTGTGTTGGCCAGTAGAGAGGAGGACATTTAAATAAACATACTCTTAACACCCTCGGACTCTGCGTTGTGTTTCCTATGTGTGATGGGGTGTGATGCCGAGGGGAGGAAAACAGGACACAGCAGATTGTGGTGGAGATGCTGAGCAGTTATTTAATTGTTGCATGTAATTATTATTATACTGCGTGCTTCTTAGTTATTCCATCTTTTGGTGTAACATGGATCTGTATGTAACTCTATATTTACCTGTCATCTACCACACTTCCTTCTACATCATACACCATCATTATACATGATGGTGTATATAAGATATATATATTTGTATACATATCTGTAAATTGTATAATTTTATTTAAACGTCTTTTTGATCTCTCTGTCTATAAACACAAACTGAGTAAGATTGACAATAAAGTTGACTTTGAAAAATATATATATTCTTTATGAAAATAGTTGCCTGTTGGAGAAATGAATCCAAATGAAACGTTGGACTGAACTACAGCTACGCCTTTAAATCTCTACGGACTGTTTTTCAGTGGGATGGCAAGTTCCTATCTTTAAACATTTATTAGTTTTTTCTCAGAACAGATTTGATTTTCTGAAGTTAATTTAACTTTGCCGACCATGTAAGGTCATTATTAAAAGGTACAATCAATTTGTTTAGGGTGACTAAAATAATGAAAAACATTCATTTGGATAATTTACTGACAGAATAAGAAACTCAATGATGCTCTACTCACCTGTTCCCTTTTTATAAAGTGAAACAGTTGAAACGATAGATTTTAGTAAACTTAAAAACAACCTTCTCCAAAAGCTATCAAGGAATATACCGAATACTTGTTTTAGAACTTTATTACATATTTTTATATAAATAGTTTGAATGATCCATAATTGACAGAAGCGTGTGTTTACACTGACCTGTTACTCATATATTAATGTCTTTGTAACTTCAGTAAACCACTACCTCACTCATTTCTTTCATTCATCACGGTTCAGTAAACTAAGTGATGCATGAACCAGTTTAATCATTATAATAGCGTAGGATTGCAACTCTTTGAAACTGTAGGTGGCTCTTAAAAGAGCCGTTGTGTTTGGGTGTGCTGGTCTCAGGTCAGTCTCTAAGCCCTCTCTCAGCTGGATGTCCTTGGGCATGATGGTGACCCTCTTTGCTTGGTTCATCTTACTGGGGGGAGCTACATGGATGTCGGTGCAGTCCACAGTCATTTTGCAGTTGAAGGCAGAATGATTTTATGATTGACTCAGAATGAAGCACAACTTCATGTGATACAATACATTGACTTTATTTGTAATTGTGTAAAAACATATAAGCATTGATTAGCAAGCAGGACCTGCAGGAACAGAGCACGGTGATGGATGGAGCTGGGAAGAGAGAAGAAGAAAACAGATCAACTTTATTATCAGATATTAAAAATTCAATTTTCAAAACAAGTTGCAGCTCCTACAGTTTTCTAGTGTGTAAAGATGACTTCACATGACCTATGCAAAATATCACACTCAATACATGTGTGTCTCTGGGGGGTGCATTGTGCCTTTGATGTATATAAATAATATACCATAACCAAATACTATTACGTACAGTGGAAATCAGGTTGCCAGAGCAGGTCAGTCCAGTGTGCATGTTCCTCAGGGTCTCAGCAGTTACAGGTGACGTGAAGAAAATAAAAGAGAAAAAGGTCAGTAACAACACTTTAAAGTAACAACACTTTATATTATATTATAATAATTATCTCTCAGTAATCACTCAACTACTGTCTTTCCAACAAACAGATTGACTCATCCTCACTGTCATCATAATGAAACACGTCCAGAAGAATGTCGTGCAGAGCTGCCTGCCTGCCTTCCTTCGACTCTCCCTGAACTGCCTGATCTTTTAATGTTCAATGTTAACCATTTGTGCAGATAGCATTAAGTAGAAAAGATCACGATGCTAATGTGGCGTTAGCCTACCTCCCGCCCCCTTAGCACCTGGTGGAGGGGGCGATAGGCTACTCTTCAAATGTTTCACAAAATACTTACCATCATGACTACCCTTACTGTTTAACATGTTGGTTTACTTCATGTTAAGGCTAATACAAATGACAACGCTAAGTAATGTGATGCTAACTAACGTGCTCGCTACTAGCTAGGTAGCTAACTTGACTATGGTTCATGCAAAACATGTGTATTACCTGATATGTTTGGTCCAGCGACTCCTGGTCCTTTCATCAGACGGGAAGCGATAGAACGAGCAAGTGGTATAATAATAATAATAATAATAATAGATTTAATTTGTTAGCGCTTTTACAGGTGCTCAAAGACGCTTTACAGATATAGTGAAGGGAAAAGGAAGGAACAACAAATAAATATATAGTAAACAATCACACATTAAAAGCCAGATTGAAGAGGTGAGTTTTTGTAAGTTTTTTGAAGGTGGTGAGGTCAGTGCAGTCTCTGATGGGTTGGGGGAGTGAGTTCCAGAGGGAGGGGGCAGCGACGGAGAAGGCTCTGTCCCCCCAGGTCCGGTGATTCGGTATGATCACTTTGTGATTACAACCTGGTTCAAAGCACACAGGCATCTTGTGAAAGTGAATTTATTGGAGCAATCTCTTATATTTATTGGAGGGAATAAACCAGTTTCTTCTTCTTCTTCTTTGCTTTAATTGCGAGTCGCTACCAGTCTTGGAGCATTATGGCCTATGACATCACTTACGCGACCCAGAATGGGATTTGGGATTTGTAGTCTTTGTAGTCGCGTATTTTTCATAGTCTTATATTTCAGCAGTTTTACGACAAAATGTGACTTTTTTTACATGGAAATGATTGTTTAAGATTGACAAACATCATATGTGTAGTTCGTGGCACAATTCAAACGGGATCAAAAGATACGTTTTCTCTCTCCATTGAATTCAATGTATTATTTTTCGCTTCCGGGGTCCCATGGGCCGGAAGTAGATGGGCGTGACTTCGCCTCTCTATCTGGAGCAGGCGGGATTAGACTCTGACGTCACAGTCGAGCCGTTAGTGGCCGACTCCGCCTACTAAGGGCTTCTCGGCAACTCTGCAGAATCCTATGGGTGACGTCACGGACACTATGTCCATTTATACAGTCTATGAGTTCAACATGCAAATGTTCTAATGCACAACTGTACAAGTAAGTATAAGTATAACATGGACAAGTAAATAAAATAAGTTTAATAGGAGGATGTGGATTTATTTTCTCTCACCTTGTAATTACACAATCAAACAATCTATAATTTAGCTCTGGCCTTCACTCACAAAAAAACATTTTGTTGAATTGGAAACATTTTTCGAAGCTCTATTGACTGACATGCAATGACTGGGACTGATGGAAGAATCTGCGAGGAATGAACTAGGAGCAGAGAAATAATCATATTTTAAAAGACAGCAGCTTCATAAGAGGCCAACAAGAGTGACAGGGTGTGTCAGTGTGCTGAAGGATAGACCAGCTATCCAGGCCAGACTAAAGACTTTCCAAGGTGTACAAATGCTGCTGCTGGAGTACTGACTGGAAGTAGAGCTGATATCATGTCTACCATCCTCTTAAAATACTCTGTCCAACAATATCAGTCTCATGAAGAAAGGTGTTTTAACGCTTATTCAAAATAGCAGAGATTAGAGAAACTTGTTCTCAGGAGGGGACATTGACAGAGGATTACTCAAAAAGTACACAGTACTTCATAGTATTTGTGGGAGTAGTTTCACTAGTCCAACAGTGTCAATCTCACGAAGAACTATGACAAAAAAAAATCAGTTTTTCCCTCATCAAATTTAGCAGAAGTGGCTTGATTTTGTTCTCAGGAGGGGACTTTGACAGAGGATTTCAACAACAACAAAAAACACACTAGAAGTAGGCTACTTCATTGTGATAGTAGGTGTAAGACTACTGAGTCCAGCAGTTTCAAGATCATTAAGAACTAATGGTAAAATTGTCTTTGTATCACTCATCAAAGATAGCAGAAAACATTATGTGCTATATGGAGGGGACTTTCACAGAGTATTTATCACAAAGTACACAGTAAAAGTACTTCAATGTATTGCTAGTAGCAGTCAAACTAGTACCGAGTCCAACAGTGTCAGTTTTATTAAGAACTTGTGGTAAAAAATATTTGTAAAAAGAAAATGAAGAGCTACTGATTTGAAAAAACGAGAGACGGCTCTCTGTATAGTTTAAATCTCCTAACAATGTTGTCCATTTATTCTTCTCCCCTCGAGTCCAACAGTGTCAGTTTTATTAAGAACTTTCAGCAAAAAATATTTGTAAAATATGAAGAGCAGCTGATTTGAAAAGACAAACGCGAGAGACGGACCGCAGTGCAGAATCGCTGTATAGTTTAAATCTCCTAACAATGTTGTCCATTTTAGACACAGGCTTATTATATTTACAGCCCCTAATAACATTCATTTTCTGGGCTCAATGTGTGTCTTGGCCGTTTTCGTTGTGATCACTAAATTCACCTTGTTTCCCCTTGTTTATAATATTTTCAACATTCCAACAAACGAGTGCTTTGGTTTTGAAATCACTTCCGCGAGTATCGCGCCCCCCCCCCCCCCTCCCCTCCCCCCTCGCTACAATGACCATTAGACCATTTAGTAAGGTAAAAAACTAAAAGCAAAAACGCCTCGCAGACACTCTTCCGTTTACTTGTTTAATAAAGAAAAACAAATGGTCCGTAGATACACGAGTCATCTAACCCTAACCCTCTCCCTCCATCATGTTGATTTGAATCAGAAGTTCTGAACATGAGCCCGCCCCGCTCGACCTTCTGAGCCAATCACAGCGCGATAATGACCTGCCTTCCGTTTCAACCATACTCCTTCCGTTTCCACGATACTTTCTCTCTCACATACATACATTCTTCTCTTGCATACATATATTCTCTTCAGACATGCATATATTATAAAATATATGTATGTAAAGGAGAATGTATGTATGTAAGAGTGAAAATATATGTATATAAAAGGAGAATGTATGTGCGTGAGAGGACCAGTATGAATTACGGCCTGTACGGCTCCTTATGGGTACTGCAATTTGTGAAGTCCCGGCCCGGAGCCGTTCTGGTGCTCTCGATCAGATTTGCACCCCTGTCAGACGAGACATATACCATGTGATGACACGTTAGACTCGTGTTGTGTTCAAGGACCCTGACCTTGGCCAGGAAAAACAGACACTCGCTTGTTTAATTTTTTTGCGGTCTAGATTTCTTACACATTTTTATTCTAGTGATATCCAAGCAACAGAGCTAGTGGAGTACTTCAGGAAAGTCGACGGGGGGGGGGCGCCAGTGGAGTACTTCGTGACCACAGAGCGTGAACGTTGTGATCAGCTGTTTTAGCCAGTTCTCCAGTGAAGGGAAGGGGGGGGGAGTCACCCTCCGCAGCCGGTTGGCATCGTTTTGGCACAATTCTGTTGTACAGACCGACGTTAACAGCAGCCCTGTCTGTGCACACGGAGACCGACTCTGTCGACCGGTGATCTAACCGTATTCTGGAAAAGCTTCACATCGGTACACAAATGCGCTTTGTGACACAAGTGACGGTACGCATTTTAGATTGTTGCTGCTCATGCGTACCTGCATACCAGTTATGTGCACCCCTGGCTATACAAACGTTCATACTGGGTAGTTTATTTAGTTTACGAAAAATTATCCAACGATTTACAGACCACTCTTTCCCAATGTAAGTCAATGGGAAAAAGTGTTTCCGGGCCCAGCAACCAAACGGAATTGTAGTACCGCCGTTTGGCCACAACGAATATTCTCATCAGAGTCCGGCACACTTCCTGGGGGCTTGGTACAAGTCCGGACTGCAGGGTTGCGTTCCGATAATCCAAAAATCAGATCCTAAGTTCTAACCCTATCTCCTATTCCTTGACCTCTGAGTGAAACGTCCCGGGGTTAAGGGATAGTGGATAGGAGAATTCAAAAGGACTTAGGAGAAGAGACCGGTACTTTAGAGAATCCGAATGCACTTTCACTATCTGACGTGTTTATGATGCGCCAGCGGACGTCATGAATGTGCGTCTGCTGCTGTGGGGAAACTATGGAAACTACAGTTTTCTATTGCGGACTACAACATGGATGTATAATAAGAAGGAGGGACTACTGTAAACTCATCTAGAGACTCTGCACCGTGCTCTGATGCTGTTGCTTTTTGCTTTATGAACGTGAACAACAGAGAAACATATTCTTCATGACCAAAGTTGGAAATGAAATAAAAAAGGAAAGTGAAACTTATGCTCATTACCCTCTGTCACGGTTGAGTGAAGGAAGCAGGACCCAAGCGCAGATAACTTTGGTAAACCTTTATTTCAAGGCTAAAATGGAACGAATACAGCCAAACACAGAACACTCACCGGTGAAGTCCGTCACCAACAAAAGAAGCACCGACACTGAACACAGCACGAGACAAGACTAAATACAGGGAGGGCTAATTACCAGACACAGGTGAACACAATCGGTAAACGAGACACAGGTGAGGAGGGAGGAGAAAAACACAAGAGCCACAGGTGAACACAATTAGCTAAACGAGACACAGGTGAGGAGGGAAGAGAACACACAGGGACACTAACGACAGGAGGAAAACATGACAGAGAACAGTGAAAACACCCAAACTTAGACAGAACTGTGACAGAACCCCCCCCTCAAGGGACGGATTCCAGACGTCCCTAAACCCCAACACAAAAATCCAAAAAAAATCCAGCAGGGTGGGTGGAGGGGGTCCGGAGGAGGGACGTATCCCTAGGCCACCAGGGTGGGTGGAGGGGGTCCGGAGGACGGGACTAAGCTGACCGCCCAGGAGCCCAGTAGGGGACCAGGAAGGGATCTCGGGCGGACGGCCCGGGGGCACGGCAGAAGCCGAGAAGGGGGACTCGGGCGGACGGCCTAGTGGCAAGGCAGAGTCCATGGTGGGGCGTAGGCCACAGCGGGCGAACTCAGGGGGCCGAGCATGAGGGCGAAGGCAGCGGCAGGAAGAGTCAGGGGGCCGGGCTCGAGGACGAGGGCAGCGGCAGGAAGAGTCAGGGGGCCGGGCCCGCGGACGAAGACCGCGGCTCACAGAGGGTCGGGATCGAGGGCGAAGACCAGACAGCTCCGGAGGCCGGGCAGGACCCGGTGTCGGCCGGACAGGAACCGGAGCCGGCGGGACAGGCTTCGGCAGGATCCCCCACGGAAGAGGACCAGGAGTTGGCAGGACCCCCAGCAGGAGAGCGGTTGGCGGGACCTCCGACGAGACAGGACAAAAGGTTGGCAGTACCCCCGGCAGGAGTGTAGACGGCGGGACCTCCAACGGCACAGGACACAGGGTTGGCAGTACCCCCGGCAGGTGAGTAGACGGCGGGACCTCCAACGGAACAGGACATAGGGTTGGCAGGACCCCCGGCAGGAGAGTAGTCGGCGGGACCTCCAACGGGACAGGACATGGGGTTGGCAGGACCCCCGGCAGGAGAGTAGTCGGCGGGGCCTCCAACGGGACAGGACATAGGGTTGGCAGGACCCCCGGCAGGAGAGTAGTCGGCGGGGCCTCCAACGGGACAGGACACAGGGTTGGCAGGACCCCCGGCAGGAGAGTAGTCGGCGGGGCCTCCAACGGAACAGGACATAGGGTTGGCAGGACCCCCGGCAGGAGAGTAGTCGGCGGGGCCTCCAACGGGACAGGACACAGGGATGGCAGGACCCCCGGCAGGAGAGTAGTCGGCGGGGCCTCCAACGGGACAGGACACAGGGTTGGCAGGACCCCCGGCAGGAGAGTAGTCGGCGGGGCCTCCAACGGGACAGGACACAGGGTTGGCAGGACCCCCGGCAGGAGAGTAGTCGGCGGGGCCTCCAACGGGACAGGACACTGGGTTGGCAGGACCCCCGGCAGGAGAGTAGTCGGCGGGGCCTCCAACGGAACAGGACATAGGGTTGGCAGGACCCCCGGCAGGAGAGTAGTCGGCGGGGCCTCCAACGGGACAGGACACAGGGTTGGCAGGACCCCCGGCAGGAGAGTAGTCGGCGGGGCCTCCAACGAGACCGGACAAAGGGTTGGCAGGAACCCCGGCAGGAGAGTAGTCGGCGGGGCCTCCAACGGGACAAGACATGGGGTTGGCAGGACCCCTGGCAGAGGGCTAGTCTGCGGGACCTCCAACTGGACAGGACATGGGGTTGGCAGGACCCCCGGCAGAGGGCTAGTCTGCGGGACCTCCAACTGGACAAGACATGGGGTTGGCAGGACCCCCGGCAGAGGGCTAGTCTGCGGGACCTCCCACTGGACGGGACATGGGGTTGGCAGGACCCCCGGCAGAAGACTAGTCTGCGGGACCTCCAACTGGACAGGACATGAGGTTGGCAGGACCCCCAGCGGAACCTCCAACGGTACAGGACATGGGGTTGGCAGGACCCCCGGCAGAAGACTAGTCTGCGGGACCTCCACCTGGACATGAGTAGGGGCTTGAGTGGGGACTCGAGAGAGGGCTTGAGAGGGAACTTGAGAGGAAACTGGAGAGTGGACTCGAGAAGGAACTCGAGAGAAGACCTGAGGGGAAACTTGAGAGGTGACTCGAGAGGACACTGGAAAGTTGACTTGGGAGGTGACTCGAGAGGACACTGGGGAGTTGACTTGAGAGGGGACTCGAGAAAAGACTCGAGAGGGAACTCGAGAGGGGACCTGAGAGGGGACTTGAGAAAAGACTCGAGAGGGAACTTGAGATGGGATGAGGGAAGGGACTAGAGAAGTGACTCGAGGAGGGACTTGAGAAGTGACTAGAGGTGGGACTGGAGAAGGGACTAGAGAAGGGACTAGGAAAGTGACCTGAGGAGGGACTAGGGAAGGGACAAGAGGAGAGACTAGAGAAGGGACCAGGGAGGGGACTATGGCAGCTGGGGCCAGAACTGGGGCTGGAACCATGGCTGCTGGGGCCGGGACCATGGCTGCTGGGGCCAGAACTAGGTCTGGAACCATGGCTGCTGGGGCCAGAACTGGGGCCGGAATGATGGCTGCTGGGGCCAGAACTGGGGCCGGAATGATGGCTGCTGGGGCCAGAACTGGGGCCGGAATGATGGCTGCTGGGGCCAGAACTGGGGCTGGAACCATGGCTGTGTGGGCCGGTTCTGTAGCCGGAACCATGGCTCTTGGGGCTCGGATTGCTAGCCTGGACTTGCGACTCCTTCTCTTAGAAGCCGCCTGAAGGCTCCGTGGACCTCCAAAAGCCAGCCGAGTTCCAGAAAACGCCTCTTGGACAGGAGCAGGAACTGGGGCGGAAGCACTGGTTGACTCCAGACGGAACACACCGAGACGTTTATAGTCCGCAGGCTGGAAATCACACGCCCAGATGAAGTTCAACATCCAGTCAGGTAAGAACTTCACCAAGTCCGGTTTCTCCATAGCCAACCGGTGCGCCTCTACCAGAGCGGCCTCCTTCTGCCGAACACTGGACGCTCCCCTCCACCAATCATAGCAGCAAGCCAAAGCAAATGAAAAATGCTGTAATTCCTCCTCAAATGGGTCATCTGCTGGGTCCATCTCTGGTCGGTGCTTTCTGTCACGGTTGAGTGAAGGAAGCAGGACCCAAGCGCAGATAACTTTGGTAAACCTTTATTTCAAGGCTAAAATGGAACGAATACAGCCAAACACAGAACACTCACCGGTGAAGTCCGTCACCAACAAAAGAAGCACCGACACTGAACACAGCACGAGACAAGACTAAATACAGGGAGGGCTAATTACCAGACACAGGTGAACACAATCGGTAAACGAGACACAGGTGAGGAGGGAGGAGAAAAACACAAGAGCCACAGGTGAACACAATTAGCTAAACGAGACACAGGTGAGGAGGGAGGAGAACACACAGGGACACTAACGACAGGAGGAAAACATGACAGAGAACAGTGAAAACACCCAAACTTAGACAGAACTGTGACACCCTCTCCCTCCGGTCCACATTAATACAAATGATCCCAATACGTATGATTGTATGAACTATGAAAATATCTTAAAATCAATACAAATGTATTTGTTATAAACGTTAGTCCTTAACATCTATCATGTGTATATCACCATTCGAACATCTTTTAAAAGTTGAACAAACTCCACACAGCTCAGTAAAGACTGTGAAATGTTGACTTTATTTGATCATTTCAGTAAAAACTAATGTTCATATTTCTCTTTTTGATTATAATACTGATGAACGTTAAGAACAAAGCACTTTGGCAACTTACCACATACGTTTTGCTGAATAAGCACCGTAACGTTCATGATATAATTTCTCGGTCATAATCGGTTGTTTCCGTGAACGGCCGACTTGAGTGACGGCAAATGCTGCGGCTGCAATGCATTGTGGGGCAGCATTTTCCGGTGTACGTGTGGCAGTGAATAAGGCTGCATTAAAAGTACAATCACACACTGTAATAATAACTCGGGTTAATCCATTCTTCTAAATGTATCTAATTACAGGAGATGTCTATGGAGAATGCTCTCACTTGGCCAAATATGTATATGCTTGTGTTTGTGTGTAGAAGGCGAGATAAATGAATGCTGCTTAACAGTGCAGTTAATACAGATGTCTCAAAGGGATATTTCATCACATTGGAAGCATAATGATAAATCCAAGTATCTCAGCATTTTCGAATATGCAGTTACTTAGCGTTTTATCGTTGATCTCATCTCTTTTATCTTATTTTTTACAGACATCTTTTCACCTTTATTGAATGTGTTGAATAAAACCCTTGTTTTCGTTTTTACCTTTTTGCTCAAGTTTCTTGTTAAGCTATTCAGGTCGGATATCATAATTTATCTTATCACCATATTATCATCATCCGTCACTGTAAATGGAGCTCGTAGTAAATTGTGACTGTGGCTTGCATGCATGTTTCAAAAAAATAGATAGTAAAGTTGATTGATATAACAATATCAAGCACTATTGATGATGAGTACTTGGGTGTTTATAAAGCAAGCAAAACTTTACCGACAGCACAAACAGAAATGAAGGGATTAATCAGTCAGGCAGGGTACGTGAATACGTGCATGCATTCATTTCAGTCTACTACTTAAAAAGCTGCCACAGTTGAAAAAAAGGATTGTGTGTAAAAAAACATCAGCGTCAAAATAAGATAAATCTCTAAAGACAGGTGGAAAGAGAGGGAAAATATGACTTTATTCTTCAATCAAAGTAGCAGGCGGATCCTTCTTTTTAAATGCAGGGAACAAGTTCAACTCAATATAGTTTCCCATTAAAAATGTAATTTGGCTTACAGATGAGAGTGATTCAATCAAAACTTCAAAATCAAAAGTAAAATGATATGAAATAAATTATAGGCTGTTCTTAGAAATGGAGAGTGTCAGGCTGTTTTATGCCCAGACAGAATCAGTAAGTGCTTGAAAGGGTTGCAGTGCAAGTCACTCTTCTATTATTGGACATTACAACCTCTCCTAAGACAACAATTGCATGCTCTCCACTTTGGTTAGTTTAGGTGGGAACATGTGTGCAGCATTTGAAATGTAAGGATGCCACACACCTTGAAATTCCCACATGACGCTAGAAATACTTCTTTCATTTTACAGATTAAACATTCACTAAGTTATACATATTGGACCCTCTACAGAATCCTCATTGTTATCATGGAGAACTTTTATCTCCCTTCTTTGTGTAACATTGCTATGTAAAAGGTTGCTTTCAATGAGGAGTAGAAGATAATACAAAATTAGAAGGAACAATATTATATTAACATAGCCGGCATTTTATTACACATTAAAAAAACAACACAACAACCCCTCACCCACCCCAATGTCTATAAACTATTTCAACCTACACAAAGTTGAAATAGGAATAAAATGAATAAACAAAACAAACAAATCGAGCTTTGAAAATAAACCAAATAATAATAATCAAACCCGGGCAGTCTGTAGTTTCTTTGGTGATCCAATGATTATTAATCCTTTTTCTGGAGATACAATCCTTTATAATCCCTCTGTGCTGGGGAGAGGAAAAAAACTGCAGCTCCAAAACCTTTTTTCTTTTTCTGTTAGCTACTGTTTTTGTAGCATCAAAAACACATCACACACCATTTGAAAACTGCTTAGACTCTCACACACAGACACAAACACAGGGCAACTGCCACTCATTGAGCCTAATTAACAACTCTGGCCTGCTCTTCCTCTATCCCTTAAATGCAGACTCTGCTGCCCGAGCACTTCCCTATGTGGGAGCTGATGTTTATTACAGGATGAAAGTGTTATTTTACTCACTGAATTATTTGAGTGGGTTACATCTGTTTTCTTTTTGACGTTTGTCTTCCCTTTATGGCAGTTTATTGCACTTTGTTCTCTTTCTGTGAGATAAGACACACCTTTATTGAACCCCAAAGGAGAACGTCAGATAATGTAGCACCACAGAGACGGTAAAGAAAAAAAGATTCAGTATGAAGCAGTTTATTTAACTAGTATAATACAAGAAAGCATACAAGATGAAAATAAGATAACACAAATTCAAGGACAAAATGCCTGTTGTAAAGGTGTTCATTTGCAGTACAGCATTGTACTTGTAGAAGAAGAAAAAGAGGAAGAGAAAGAAGAAGAAGAAGAAGAAGAAGAAGAAGAAGAAGAAGAAGAAGAAGAAGAAGAAGAAGAAGAAGAAGAAGAAGAAGAAGAAGAAGAAGAAGAAGTGATGGAGTATGGATTTTCAATCATTGTCATAATTCCCAACAGCAACCACTAGATGTTACTAAAAAGCCGCATCTTACTGACAGCCCTTTTAACTTGACACCAAATCTTCCATGCCTGGGCTGTGAAATGAACTTGTGACCTTCTAAACTCGAGCTCCTAGGACTAGGATCTCCTAATGTCCAGACTACAAACAACGCTTTCTGGCCCTCGCTGTGAGCCACAGGACTTGGCTGGATAAATATAGATACTACCAGCCAGGGTGCAAGGGGATTGATTGCAACCACATGAGACAGCTCCTGCTGCACTCAGGGCTCTGAAGGTAAAGCAGACAGTGCTGGACAGCAACATGCAGCAAACTGTGGTTGATCCCTACTTTGATTTTATTCTGAGAATACAAAAATAATTTGTTCAGGGAAATCCAAACAGACTGTTACAACCATTACAGTTCAGTGTTGCTACATTACAAACAGACAACAGAAATGAAGATTCAGTGAGTATTAATTGCTATAATGGCGAAGCAGACTGTGGTAAAAACACACTTATGTAATCAGACTAAATCAGAAAGTGGGCCTGGAAAAGCATCCATTTTCTTCTAATTGAGACACTGCCGAGTGAACCTGTTTACCCATACGCAATTCTGATTCTAGCAGTGTTGTAGTCAAGTCACCAATTCACGAGTCCAAGTGACTCTCGAGTCCCCACTCTTCGAGTCCGAGTCCAAGTCCGAGTCACCTAGGGAGAGTCGTAGTTGAGTCCGAGTCCAAGTCTGAGTCACCCAAGGAGTGTCCGAGTCGAGTCCGAGTCATCATTACCTGTGTTCGAGTCCGAGTCCAAGTCCGAGTCACCCAAGGAGTGTTCGAGTCGAGTCCGAGTCACCATTACCTGTGTTCAAGTCCGAGTCCAAGTCCGAGTCACTCAAGAAGAGTCCAAGTCAAGTCCGAGTCACAAGTCTTCATGTATTAATCTTTGTGGATATATGTGTTGAAATGTAGCTGTAGCTCCTCTACATTGCTTTTATCCTGTCATGGTATACTAATGTGTCTATTGAACTGCTGTGAAGCGAGTGTGGCTACAATTGTTGTATTAAAAAAGGTGCTATACAAATATAAAGCTTATTACTAATAATAATAATAATTATTATTATTATTATCATCATCCAGTGTTGTAGTCAAGTCACCAATTCACGAGTCCAAGTCACTCTCAAGTCCCCACTCTTCGAGTCCGAGTCCAAGTCCGAGTCACCTAGGGAGAGTCGTAGTCGAGTCCGAGTCCAAGTCCGAGTCATCCAAGGAGTGTCCGAGCCGAGTCCGAGTCCAAGTCCAAGTCATCGTGCGTGAGAATTCACGAGTCCGTGTCGCGTCAATCAGTGCGCGAGTCCGAGTCAAGTCACAAGTCCCGAAAATCGGCACTCGAGTCCGACTCGAGTCCGAGTCCGGGACTCGAGTACTCCATCTCTGGATTCTAGCATGGTCTGAAATACTTGGCACACAAAAAGTGATGGAATGAAACTGCTTCCAAGGGGCAACAAAAGCACACTGTGAGAAAGACATACAATGCACTTACGTCATCATTCAAGTTTTCTTAGTAGTGACAATGACCTTCAGATTCTCCAACCTATTATCACTTGATTATGACTCAGTGACACCTAAGGCGGTCATAGAGCTAACCTCCCCCATATCAAGGCTGGTGTGTAAGAGACAGACACGGACAGTTAAAAACCTAAAGACAGGCAGGTAAACTGTGTTTTCAGATTTCTTTTTTTTTTAAGAAAGCGAGGAGAAGAAAGGGGGAGAGACAAGCAAAAAAAAGCATGCCCATCACTCATCCCCTGTGGTGTATGTGTATGTCTGTGTGTCTTGTCCATTACTCACTGAGAGCATCCTTAACGAGGTAATCTTAATTGCCGAACTCTGCTGGGTGTTACTTTTCCCTCTATGTCTCCCACATATCCCCTCTTCTTCTCTTCTCTGGTCTTCAGTTCTCTTTTACGTAACATTTTTCCTTTATTTTTGTTGGTTACTTTTATTTCATTTCCTGTCCTTTATCTGTGTTTATTTTTATGTTGTCACTCTCTCCTTGGCTTCATATTTGCTTACTTCATGTTTTCATATGAATGTTGTGTGTATCTGTGTTTTTTGCTGAAATGACTTCATAGAATATACTGATCTTGGACTTGCTAGCTTCCCACAGGGAGTTTTAGTGTTGAAGTTGAAATGAAGCTGGGCTACAAGCGGAGACTTAATGAGTAAACGGGACATTACCCATTGGTTTGTGGACTACAGTTTTGAAACCTTAAGTTTGGAGTATTGGCTAAGGCAATCTTGGAAAGAAAATCTTACAATTAACTTTCCCGACCTCAACACGCAGTGAAAAGGCTTAAAGTTAAAGGATTAAAGATAACATAGAGCGCAATCAGAACCAACAACAACGTTTATTGAGGTATAAATCAGGTGAGAAGTAGAAATATTTTCTTATAGACTTCTATACAAGACTTAAATGTCCCCTGCTGGCTTTACTAAACAATGCAGGTTAAATGTTGTATAACCAATTACTTTGACTGTTAAGTAAAATGCAACAGAAACCACGTGAATATTTATTATGTAATTTCCAAGTGCTCGTCCAAAAACGATAAATATGTATTTCATTGTTGGTCTCGTGTATCTAGTTGCAAGCAGATGAACCAGGAGTGTGTTTACCATATGTGAGTGTGACTCACCTTCTCACTAGTATAAGCCGAGGATCATTGACCTTCTGTCTGCCATGATACCACGGCTGTCTGAATATTTCCATGAGATAAGTGTACATGTGTAAGTGCGTTTGTGTAGGCCTGAACATATATTTGAATATACTGTATATATATAGATATATATCTATATATACACACACTTGGCAACAAATAAAATGGCATGTCATGGCTAGGCCGACGGCCACCCTGTGTCATTAGGCTCACTGGCTGACATTCAGACTGTCTGGAGATATCCTAAAGCTGCAGCTGAGAAATGTAACCTGAGTCACTGTGCAGGACCTGGATATGAGGTCGATTACCAGAAGGGGAGAGACAGCCCGAGAGACTGAAGGAGAGAGAACGAGAGAGAGAGAGAGGCTGTCAAAAGAGACCTTTAGAGAGAAAGGTTTTGAATATTTTTTTCTCTGCTTATCTCACCACTCCTGTCTTCTCTCCTCTCGCACAGAAATAAGCAAGGCCCGTCCATCTGGCATCTAAATTCCCTCTGCAATATTATACAAACTGTTCCACATAACAGCATGTCATTAGAAGGTAGAAACTAAGATATATTACATAGAATCCTTGACAGTTTAATGCGCCTAAATTAAAACCGATCAAACCAGGAATTAGTCAGATCTGGTTGGTTAGAGTTCATTTTGACAAGGACTTCCAGGTCTATGGTGTGATCTGCTGGACAACACAGATATGCAATACAGCTTCACTTTGATTCCTGTGTTCCAAAATGTGTCCAGTCAGGCACCTCGTCATCGACCGTCACATCTCAGAAAATGTCTGACCAATTATCGGGAATCCAAATTACTTTTGGGCCTGTAAACCTAATGAAGTCACATATGAAACGTATTATACATTTGGCCTTGCTCAACACTTGACTGCTAGCGGCTCTCAGATGCTGAATACAAAAAATGACAGTTGATGCTTCCTGTGATTCATACATGCTCAACCAAATATTTTTCTGTAGGTCAAAGATATACATCAAACTCATCGCCATCATGTGGTCTACCCTCTAGCCCATTAACTAATTTTAGTTCCTGCGGTTAATAGGGGATTATGAAAGACCAATTTTCCAGCTATTAAATATGAAAATCACAATAATTGGCATTTTAATAAATGTTTTCAGTTCATTCATCTGCACATTTTCAATCACGAGTGTTGCACTGTTTCACTTCACTGAACTTCTTTGATTGATTTGTTTTAACTTCTATGAGAACCTCAGAATGAACAGATGTGTTCTTACATTTCAATCGGGAGAGACAAGTGAATGAAAGCCCTTAGTAAAAGCAAGACAAATCCCCACATAGAGTCCAGACACTGGTGGTTGAGGTGGCCGATGATTCTGCTGAGACTGGAGGGCGTATGAGTCGGATGAATCTGTGAAGACGGGGAAGTGATGTTTTTTTATTCTCGATCTCTAGGGCTCGTTATCAAACTTGATTTATTGTTGTCTCAATGATCTTCTTTCCACATTTGTCTGCGCAAACATCCTGTATATTCTCAACCTTGCCCACTACTCCTAGTACTAGACTCCTGGTACTAGGGTTGGTTAAATGCAGAGGCCAAATGTCACTGCTGTGTGCTCTGCATGTGTGACCATTAAAGAGGGTTTCATCCCTCCCAATTCTATTCTTATATAAATGACATACTGCTGTGCCGTCTGCCTTTTAAAAAGCAGAAAATGCCAACAACTTGTATGATAAGCACATTTCAAATACATCAAGATTTCAGCATATAGGGTACCTAAGGTTACAAAGGCTCTTTTCAATGTTTTGATAACTTCTCCCCAGTGATACAGCACATAAATAAGCTGGTGCAGATAGCCAGAACTAATAATAAATGAGATCAAATATTTCCATGCATCAGTCTCCTTGACAATACTGAATTACCTCAGGCTTCCTTTTTCAGGCTTCTTTTATTTTTGAGAAGAGCATATAAGGTTTATTTTGGGTTTATTCTGGATCATAAAATACAGATTTGGGAAAGTTGTCAATTCACCCGTGAGTGCAAGTTTGCTGGTCGCTTCAGATTGGTTGCAAAAATAATGTCTACCTCAAGGCTAAACACTGCACATTGTAGCTTTGAATATTAGTCTGCATGTTAATATTCAGAGTTGGTTTGCCTGTTATGCTGAGGGCTGATCTTTTGCCCAGCGATGTGTCTGTCCATTCATCTTGCCCCAGGCTCTGATGAACTGCTTTTCCTTCCGGGAAAAGATTGTCCCACTCTTGACCTGACAATCAACATCGGCACCTCTGTTGTTTCCCCGACTCAGACGGCAAGGAATCTGTGTGTGATCCTAGATAACAACCTGTCCTTCACTGCAAACATCGCTGCTACAACCCGTTGCTGCAGATATACGCTGTACAACATCAGGAAGATTCGTCCCCAGCTGACACAGAAAGCCACCCAGGTTCTGGTCCAGGCTCTCGTCACCTCACGCCTAGACTATTGCAACTCCCTCCTGGCTGGTCTACCTGCATGTGCCATCCGACCTCTGCAGCTCATCCAGAATGCAGCGGCTCGTCTGGTCTTCAACCTTCCAAAATGTTCCCACACCACTCCGCTCCTCCGCTCCCTTCACTGGCTCCCGGTAACTGCTAGAATCCACTTCAAGACACTAGTACTTGCATACCATGCCCAGAAGGGATCTGGCCCTTCCTACATCCAGGACATGGTTAAACTGTACACCCCAGCGCGTGCACTCCGCTCTGCATCAACAAAACGACTCGCTGCACCCTCGCTGCGAGGTGGACCCAAGTTCCCATCAGCAAAAACACGTGGGTTTGCTATCCTGGCTCCAAGATGGTGGAATGAGCTCCCCATTGACATCAGGACAGCAGAAAGCCTGCACATCTTCCGGCGCAGACTGAAAACTCATCTCTTTCGACTCTACTTCGAGCGATAGAATTACTAACAAGGCACTTATATACTAACAAAGGACTGGCTTCTCTAAAGCCAGTTGAGTAGCACTTGAAATGTTTGGCTCTATGATACCTGAAGTACTTATATGATTCTGTTTTCTTCTGGGCTGTGTCTTCCTGGTCGTATGTACTTATTGTAAGTCGCTTTGGACAAAAGCGTCAGCTAAATGCAATGTAATGTAATGTAATGATCTCTTGGATAAAATGTTAGCAGAAGGACTCTTTGCCCTGACTCACACTTTTGTTAAAACATTTTACTCTCCCCTCGTGGCTTCTCTGGCTATGTTGGTGACCTTTAGCTTGACTTTTGACTCACTCCAATGCAAGACACTCCTTCTTCCCTGTCTATCTTTTTTTCCTTGGTGGAGTGTAAACCTTTAGCCAGCATTTCTGTATGTTTATAATCATGGTAAATAAATAGCAAGGGTAACTCTAGAAATAGAAAGCTGCATTCATTGCACTCATTGTGGGGCTTGAAACTTCACACAGCCAACATTCAAACCACTCAAGTAAATGTTACCTTCTCTCTTTCCCCAAGGTCAGTTGTTTAGGAAAAATATTCTATTATTTTCCCAGATCCAGAAATCTAGTGGGAATTAAAATGTTGGTAAATCATAATATGCAGTTGAAAGTTGTCATTCTATTATAATCCTCCAACCGAAGCGGAATACATAAAATAAATTGTTAAATGTGCAGCTTTTTGCTCAACCCAAATATTCATTTATAATATTTTCATCTAGGGTTGTAAATAAAACATGGTAAAAACCTGGTTCAAATCACCATTCACGACTGACTGGCTGGATCAACTAAAGATAAGAAACATCGTCAAATGTTTGTCTGCAATAATTTGAAATGCATTTGACGATGTAAGGTTTTAACGCTAGTATCCTGTTAGTTGTTGTGTTTTTAGTGTTTGTCTATCTGTCTTATTATGTTAATGACTCTACCCTCTCTACCCTGTACTTCCTGTCCGTGTGTGTCACCTGTTAGACTGATTGTTGTTCCCGCCCCTGATTGTGTCCACCTGTGCCCCATTACCTAATGTGTGTGTGTATAAATAGTCCTTCTCTCCCTTTGTCTTGTGTTGGTTCGTCTTGTCTTGTCGTCATAGCCATGCCTGTTTACCAGAGACCTGTTTTGCATTACCTAGTCGAACCTAGTGATTCTATGGAGAGTCCTAGTAGATCCTAGAAGTCATTATTGAAAAGCTTTGTGTTCTTTACAATAAAGAATAGAACAAAGCAACGGAATCGAGCATCTGAGTTCTTATGAGCCCATCGTGTCAGACGACGCATATGGACCAGTGGTCGCAGTGGTGGAAAACATTATGTAGATAAGCAACATTACATTTAGCCCCAACGTTTTCATATTCACGCCCTGAGAATATCTTTCTTTAATATGCATAGCTCCATACAGCTAGAGAATACTCGAGTGAATGCCATACAGAGAATATGTGTCTTTGCAGCATACATAAAAGGCATGGGAGAACAGCAATATTATCATTTACACTTCATCTCTATTTAACCTTCATATTGTCAATTCTCTCTTTAAAAGGCCCATGTCATGCTTTTCCGGTTATTACCCGTCCCCTTGTGTGTTATGAAGGTTTTTATGCATGTAAACGGTCTGCAAAGTCAAAAACCCTCAAAGTACACCCTGTAGCGAGTAAAACTCTAACACAGTCTATGCTGCCCCAAAACGCCTCGTTGGAGATTTCTCATTTTCCATTAGTATTCTGGGTATTACTTCCTGAATACCCAGAGGCCACACCCTCTGCCAGCCTTTCACGAAACAAAGCTTCCCAAACCTTTCAGCGATTCATGCCAGATATGTACAGCGTAGGGCACTGAAGAACGATGCTGTTCTTACTTTGTTTGGACTAGCGGGAGATTCGGGTACACAACCTGTAAGTATTCATTGTTGTTTGTGTATTTATGATGTTTAAAACAAACAAGGTATCTACCGCGACTGTTTAAATGGGTAAACGTTTTTCGGGCTGCTAAGTTGGGATCGCGGAGAAATGCTCTCCGCAGACCGATGCTCACAGCGTTATAAATCTTTTTCTTACTCAATATCAAGCCACACTTATTGTTTTTTCTTCGGCTGTGAGTGTTTGTGTGTGCTCAGGATGAGTTTAGCTTTGTCTCGCTGTATCGCCGACCCGGAAGCCTGTCTGCTCCTCGCAGCAGATCGCAGCAACGAGCCTCGCAACGAGCCTCGCAACGAGCCTCGCAACGTCCCGACCAATCAGAGCACACTGGGTTCTAAGGGAGGGGGGGACAGGAGCTCCAACAAGCCGTTTAGGACAGAGAGCAGTGTGCGAAATACGGGGGGGTCTGGGGGAGCTCGACCCCCCCGATTAACACCTGAGCTCCCCTGAAAGCCTCAACAGCAAAATTTAGGGGGGGTCTGAAATTATAATATGTATTTGTCACTTGCAATGGTCACTAAAATGTTTTTAAGCTTACTATGTCCAGTATTTTCATAATTCAAAACATTTATTCACAAATATCTTCTATTTTGGCTGTCAAAAGCAGAGCCAGCCGCCGTGACACGGGTACGCTGCGTGACGCGGACACAAATTATGCAAATTAGCCACGCGCGGCAAAGAGGAGAGAAAGACGTTACATTAGAGAGCCTGGAGAGCAGGAAGACTTGACTTTGTTTGGCGAACAAGAAGTGCACCTTCTGGCTAAATCACTCGGAGAACCAGCCGGGGAGGCCGTGGAGCAGTTTAGAGACTGGACATTGCAGGGCACTCCACCGGGCAAAACACTGGAAGGGCTATGCATAGCAAGTCGCACTTACCTCCCCACGTCTGCTGAGTGCGAAAGAGGCTTTTCCGCGGTGAATAACACCGACAACCAGAGCCGCAACAGGTTGCGCGAGGAGAGCCTGTCTTCGCTTCTGTTTGTGGACCTAAACGGACCCCCTTTGAACAAATTCGACCCAGTGCCGTTCGTGAAAAGCTGGATTAAAGCAGGACATCGTCTCTCTTCTTCTTGGAAACCAGGACGGCAACGAGAAGAAGTTGAGCCAAGGCATCTTTGGTCTATTCTCACTTAAGGTAAAACACAATTTTTTCGATCTTTGCTGTGCATAAAATGAGCGTGTGCGTATGTCCTGTGTGGATTCCGGGGTTAAGAATAGCATAATTAGCCTTGGCGTTCAAGTTAGTGTGTGTGTGTGTGTGTGTGCGCGCGTGTGCGTGTGTGTTTGGGGGTGTGTGCAGGCCCGCACCTCCCTACACGCAGACCACGCAGACTGTGTGTGTGTGTGTGTGTGTGTGTGTGTGTGTGTGTGTGTGTGTGTGTGTGTGTGCGACACACCAGCTCTGCTCCCATTTCCTCGCATAGAATCGAAAACAGATGGCTCTTTAATGGTCGCGTATTCATTCATATGAACGTTAGAATATATAATTATTTGACAGCGCCCGGTTGAGAAACGCTGCTACTACTGATTGTCTTGGATTTCATCCATGAAATATTGCATAGGCCTACTGCATATTGAGAAATCTTCGACCGGTATATTGCGCAATAAACGGGAGATGGGGACCCCCCCGATTATTGACGGGTATTTCGCACACTGACAGAGAGTGAATACACATACTTTACAGAGATGATGTATGAGAAACCAATGTGAGTTTGGAAAATTGCTCAGCATCAATCTATTTTAGTATACCTCAACAATGGAATTATGATCAGTAGAAATGGCCATGACATGGGACCTTTAATGTTTTGTTTGCACATTTTCCATTTCCTGTACACTGCATTCAACTTATACTAGGATTAATTTAATATCCTTTTGCTTGCTGTCTGCAAACACGGCTTTGTTGCTATTTATTATTAACCCTGATTCCTTGGATAGCTCTAAACAGAATAGGACAAAATAAAGCATATAGTACTTTTTTACGAGAACAATAGTAGTATAAATAAATAAAATATGACAAAATGATCAAATTTTTCAAATGAGATCAAAACAGCATGAGACAAGTAGAGAAGTCATACACAGCACAGAGTTCAACTACAGTTCATTTAGCTTTGTTGGTAGAGTGATGATGTGATGACAACAGGACTTTTGGATGTTTTATATTGAAATGCATGCCCGAGGGGAATGTCTCAAATGAAGACTGAAGTTGGAGCAGGGCAAACATTTGTCAAAGTGCAGTAATAATGCTTTTTATTGAGAAAATAAAACTACATTGCAACCCGGTCTCTGCTAAAGAAGGCTAATTTTCTCAATTTTATGGTGACAGTAACATACCCTAAAGTGAAATAGTAAATCCTAAAAAGTATGTTAATAGCCGCGGTTACTTACAGTCAAATGCATTGTGTTATTTATCAGCATCTGTATAGAACAGTATTAAATCTGTCACCCATACATGTCTGAGAGATCCTGATATGATGTATTAAAATTACAGAAAGAAGTACTGTATTCCTTGTGTAATGGACCCCTCCTAAAACTTTACTTCCCCTGCTCTCAGGCAAGGTTACACAACTAACACTATTTACAGATATTGATTTGCACGTCTTTACTGTAATGGAGGCTAATACGTTATTTGTTTTAATTGAGATTTAATCATAAAATTAATAAAAGGCTAATCTAACAAAAGTAGCTCAGGTTATCGTCAACGTAAAGTTCATTTTGCAAAATGAGGCAAATCCGGATTTGAAGCAACTTTTCATATGTTGACAACCTATGTGGAAAATCTTTCCTTCACCATTTATCTGAAAATCTTGTAGAATATGTTACTCCTCTCTCCTTGTGGGTATATTTGGGGATTATAAAGATACCACACATACCCACCCACCCACACCCACCCACCCACCCACCCACACACACACACACACACACACACACAACACACACACACACACACACACACACAACACACACACACACACACACACACACACACACAACACACACACACACACACACACAACACACACACACACACACACACACACACACACACACACACACACCACTACACACCCCCACACACACAACACACACACACACACACAGTTGCACCTAATCTATCTCAGTCTCTTAATTGTTTTTACACCCCCTGTACTCTCCTTCTTCCAATCACTCTCTAACACTACATCTACTTTAGACAATTAGTGCAGGCTGCAGTGCTATAAAGAGCGAACCATGTAAAACTCTGTTCACAAACACACACCCCCCCCACACACACGAACGCACGCACGCACGCACGCACGCACACACACACACACACACACAAACACACACACACACACCACACACCACACACACACACAACACACACACACACACACATGCAGTGGGTGTCGGTGGGGTGCAGTGGAGGGGACAACAGCATCAGCTATCTGCCAACCCCCAAGAGCCACAGTAAACTCTTGCTCCAGTACACTGCAGGTAGATAATTGCAACAGACTGCAGTCTACTATAATGAACTCTCAACCACCCCTCTCACTTTCTTCTCTTCCCCTAACCTCCTCATCCTTTTTTCTCCTTTTTGGCCCTCTCCCTTTCATCGTCCCCATGTCTCTTTGCCCCTCTTCTTTAACATGATCTCACTCCTGCCTCTTCATCTCAATGATCTTTCCCTCAGACTCCCCCTCCTTCATATTACTTCTCTTTATCGGTGCTCTCCACATACCTGTTTTTCAGACTTATCTGCTTCCTCTTTACTTTTTCTGTTTCCTTTCTCCTCATTTCATCCTTTCTTTGCCTCACCTCGGCACTATGCTGCCCTTGTGATCCCAACTGCATAATAATTGTAAAGCCATTATTGAGCTGGCCCACAGAATCAAGTCTGAGTTCACTGAACTATATTTTATAAACCATTCCCTTTTTAAGTGCCTCTCTCTCTAATTTAGGCAATCCAGCAATCTACAATGGATGAGGGTTTATATAGTTCACTCCCCTATAAATCTCACAAGGAACCATAATTGATCCGTCTTTCTTACTTTAGCCCTCCATATATCCCCCTGGTCAAACAAAAATGTCTGTTGCTTTAAAAACGGCTATATAAATAAATATTATCATTATTATTCCATTGCATTACATCACCATGGTCTAACAGTTGAAACACTCTCTTGATTTGATTTACCAATCTGTGCCAAAGGCATTATTGCCAATATTCATTAAGCTTGTGCTGTGTTAAAAGCCAACTCTTTATCGTGTTTTTCAATATGGCTTCAACGAGGTGATATTTGCAGAATTAAGTTGGATGTGGCACAGAATCAATTTTAGAATTGGTCCCTTGTCCTGGTTTAGTAATGTGTCTTATAGTTAGTACAGGATCATTTATCTCACTGAAAATGCTCCTGCTAATACAAGTTCTTGCCCTTTAATAAACAAGAGGAGAGTGAAATGACAATCAACAATTGATTACGCAGCTAATGAGCTTTTAAAAATACAAACCATTAGCACAAGATGGTTACGGGAACCTGCAGTGGAGTGGTTTGACACTGTCCAGAGAGAAGAGGGAGTCTGTCTGTGTGTGTGGTGTTTATGTGTGTGTCTGTTTGTGGGTACATGTGCATGTGTGTGTCTTCACATTGGTTCCACTCCATTCTGATATGATATTCTATTCATGGGGGAAGCCAGAACAAAAGTAACTATCCTACATAGAGCCATGGGCAAGCACACACACACACACACACACACACACACACACACACACACACACACACACACACACACACACACACACACACACACACACACACACACACACACACACACACACACACACACACACACACACACACACACACACACACACACACACACACACACACACACACACACACACACACACTTGTGCATATCAGTATTTGTGCTGAATCATTCAGAACACAATAGCCCTTTTCCAAAATATCCAACTGTCTGCTTGATGTGTTTCTATATAAAGAAATGAAAATGAACTCTTCCGCACACTCCCACGCGAACAGAGGTACACACACACACACACACACAAACCCAGTTTGACAAACACTGTGTGTATGCACAACTAATTATTCATTGCAGGCAGCAAACACATTCACATGGAGAACACACACAAAAAGAGGGACACTGCTTTGTGCTGAACATGCTGACGAGCACCTAAATCATGGAGGAGAGGAGACAGAGGGAAGTGTGTTTGTGTGTGTGTGTGTGTGTGTGTGTGTGTGTGTGAGGGGGTGGGGGGGGGATACTTTGAGAGCAAGTACTGGAGCTGGAATATTCAAGTTTCAAACTCTGCAATCATAAAAAATCGTTTGAAGATCACAAAGGCAGAAGATGTGTGCGGTCTAGCCCACATTTATCAAACACGCAACATTGATCACAGTCCAGCAGCAGCTATAAAGACCTTGTCAATCATCAACCTGTGTATGTGTAGGCAAAACTACTCTGTCAATCATTTCACTCTATTTCTTTTAGCAAAAAAAGGCTTGACATTTGCAATATGAAAAGCAGTTTGTGGATTTTGTCCGCTATGCATCCTGTTTCGAGACCATTTACAGCCAAGCCGCTGTCATCGTCATCTCTCTTCTCAGTGTTGAAATACCAACTAACAAACCATCTGAAATAAAATACATTTTAAATGTTTTTAGCTTATGTGCTGATTAATTTATCTTTGCTTTATGTGTGGCTGTTGAATGGATGTGTCAGTGTTTGGTAAAAAAAACACATCAAACACACTTATCAAGAGAAGGAATTCAATTACAAAAGGGTTCATTTAAAGATGGGGTAGGTAAGTTTGAGAAACTGGCTCGAGATACACTTCTTGTTATATTCCATGGAATGGTCTAAACATCCCGATAGCAATGAATATCTGAAGTGCTTTGACAAAAAATCCATAAAAAAAATGTCATCTGTGGAAGCTGTAGTACTGTAAAAAGCACGACCAATCATTTTAGCTGGCCTGGCTAAAGTAACTGGATGGCCTACCTGCCTACCAGCCTTCCATCTGTGCACAAACTTATCTCGTGCCCTCATTGGTCATGTGCTCGTTCGTGTGTGTTGGAGGAGGGGCTCTGTAAGGAAGTGGCAGATTTTTTCCGGTTGTGTATTTTCAAATTCTAGCACACTCAAGCTGGTTTCTCCAAAATGACATACCCCACCTTTAAGGTTTTATTATCTCTGTGTCTTTGCCTGCCAAACTGTCACAGCTGAGACTGAATCGGCATGGAGACAGAACTATACATAAGTATTTAGGGTCAAAGTCGCATTGACCACATAATTTGCACCAGGGACGTGCACAGACATTTTGGGGAGCAGGAGCTCAAGTGAGAAAAAGGGCACTTCCCATAATCATTTATAAAGAAAATGTTTACAACAAAAAGTTAAATATGGTTGCACATCTCTGACTTACTGACCAATTTATTTGAATACCCTCACACTCATGCAATTGTTTAATACTCAACAGAATTCTACAAAATAATCAGCTAACACAGAGACAATGGTATTCTTTAGTATTCACTATTCACAAGTGCAGACAACAAACTAGTAAAATTAGTAGTTATTAAATGAGCAGCAAACAAGCAAAATGATTAAGTTACTGCGGACATTACAGGCAAAAATATCGTTTTTTCATGCACTAGTTATTTTGGACAATTTTGCTTCCATGTTTTCTTTCACTCTAGTGGAAAGAAAACTTCCAAAAAACACATATAAATGGTGTTCGTTTTACTACCCTGTCTGAATTCATCTATAGATATAAAGCTAATCTGCATTTAAACACAACATTTCAGGGGAAAATACTGACTTGACGTAAGTAACTATCTGGGGAAGTTGTGAGGTGCTATGTTTTTTGTTTTTTGTATCCTTTTCACCTGCAATGCCTTGGTAACTGCATGCAAATTTGCGCATTTTAATTAGGCCTATAGTTAACGCCTCATTTGCATATCAATATGGCGATTGTGATGACGTTATTAGATACACATTTTACTGTATTCACCTGTAGTGTCTCCCCTTAAGTTCAGTACATTAGCCTGTATGCCCATCAGGGCCGTCCCTGGCCAACATGAGGCCCCACGCAAAGTTATATGATGAGGCCCTCTGTTCCGCGAGCGTCGGGGGGTGCTAGTGGAGCCTCGCAGCGGCGAAACCGTGCCGCGCCACACTAATTGCGCCGCATAGGTGCGCCACATTTTCGGCTCAGGTGAGGCACCCTCCGCAAGATGAGGCCCCCTCCGCAAGATGACGCAAGGTGAGGCACCACACAGTCTGCATGATCGGCCTGTAGGGAGGGACGGCCCTGATGCCCATGATAAATTGCCTTAGCTAAACCTTGAGCTAACTTATCCATTAGCTAGTACCCTAGTTAACTATATTTGTGTTTGTCTTTTGGCTAATTAGCTGTAAACTCGAGGTACTGGCAGTTTAGTCATTTGTTCATCACCACTCACCTTCAGACAAGCCAAAAAAAGCCGGCATAACGTGAGACAGTAAGGTGGGAGGTGCTGCTACCTGTCTGTCTGAAGTGACTGCCGATGACTGCACCGCTGTGCAAGAGACGTGGGGGGAGGGAAGGAGGGTAGCGAGAGAGCATCGGAACTTCACAGTCTTCTTCCGAAATGATATTTTTATTTTGTATTCAATCAATATATTTTTGGAAAGAGAAACTGTGCGCAAATAGTAGATATATATTCATTTATTGGACAAAAAAAGGAAAACCACCCCATAAAAAGTGCAGGGGCTCAAGCCCATTTTGATGTCTGTGTGCACATGCCTGATTTGCACACAGAAGGACTTGGTGAACCTGATATACCTTCAGGGTACAAATGGCACTCAAAGGACACAAAGAGAGCCTAACCTTGCATTGGTAGTCTATCCATCAGCTTAGCTGGTTTGTGCTATTTTACAAACTGCAAGCTGTCCGACCTTTGAGCTAAAAGCCTGTGACTACCCATTTATTATCAGCGTCTCTTTGAGCTGATGCTTTAAAAAGCAAGTGAAATTTTAGTTCCAACACTTGCAACAGGAGGGAGCTGTTCGCGGATGCACCATTTGAGCTCATTGGAGTTTAACCTCAATGGTATTTTGTTCTGCCTAAGTAACATAAAGCTAAGGAGAGATAGATCATTTAATATGCAGCAAAGCAAGTTGGTTCATCGTCTTAAGGCAGAGAGAGACATATTTTGGCAGACAGAGATATATTTTGCTATATTGAGAGGAGGTAAGTGTTGAAATGTATAGCAGTGGGTGAGGAGTGTCAAAAGTGGAGCTTCAGTTAACATTATGCAAATGGAGGCGTCTGGATCAAATGTTCACAAATGAAGTGTCTGCTTGATTGAAGTCTCCTTTAAAGCATCCCCATCCAAATGTCATCTGTTTCCTCATGACAAAATATAATGGACAGGAAACAATCCTCTCCAGGTTTGCCATTACCTCTAATTGGTATTTTATTTTTAGCTCAGAGATAACCTCAACAATGCATAGTGAATTGTGGAGGTAGAAGAGGAAAGAGAAAGTGTACAGATGTTAACATTAAAGCGCTCCTCAAAATGCCGGCCAATAAAGAAAAAGTAGAACTGTCCAAAGGTTGACCACACCTTGCTTTAAACTAATTAAATGTAGGGACCATTGTCACTGGAAAATCTATTTGTTATTTATTAGATGTTAAGGTGTGTATGTACGAGATGAAATCCACCTATCTAGTTTGGAAGCCAATCATGATCCAATACAACTTGTACAAGTGTGATGTGGGAACTTGAAAGCACCCGTACTGCACTTGGTTTTAAAATGAAGGACTTTGAGAAGATGTCCTTCAAATCTTAACAAGTTATTGAAACGTCTTTTGAACCATCATAACATACAGAAACTACATGCATTGCAGACTATTTTTGTAATTCTTATAATATGTGCGGAGGGTACTTAATAAACTGAACCAGGCTAAGGGCTTTGTAAATCCCATTAAATGTCTCCATTTAAAACCCTAAATTATTGCAATGATTGTACTTCTTTGCGCTTATCAATATCAGCTACAATAAAAAATCAAGCTGTGCTAAGATGGTCTTCAGCCTTACTGTGAGGAGAAGAGCATTCCAAGAAAAAAAAGTAATTGATTTGAGTGTCATACCAATTTGATTAGATTAAGATTTTTTTGAAATGTCTTACATTCAGCATTTCATGTTTATTGTTACCGCAAACTTGGGAAACATGTGGTAGAAAAGCCTGTGTTTTCATAAGCTGATAAAGAAACTGTTCAATGGTTTTAACCAGAAATGTCCTGAAATTGGTTGTGATATTTTTTATGTTGGAGGTTTGCAGAGAACAAACCAGTCCTTTGAACTTATCCACTGAGTACAGCTTTTCAAGTTCACTTTTGTCAAACTACAACGATTAGCGGTCCTTCTCTGCTCAACTGCCTTCTAAAGTGATTTGGGAGATGAGTGTGCTTGTTACTGTGGGTTATGAGCCCATTATTTTCTGCCATCATTTTCAGTCACAAATAGCCCAAATGCCCGTGACACATTGATCTTGTCATGTTGTTCTACCCCTCATGGCCACCAGGTGGCAACACAAACCCAGACATCAGGTTTCACCCTGTCTTCCCCTCTCCCTCATCTGTATCTCCCTCTGTCACTGAATAATGAATCCGTTTTATTTTCACAAAGTAGACCTGTAATGTCTTGGAATAACATTGATACTATCAATACAGTTCCACGTATAATACAGCACTCCCAGTTTTCTCAGTATTGAAATAAATGAAATATTGAAATAAATAACAAGAACATAGTTAATCTGATATATAAGGCAATTTCAATCAAAAAGCTGGATATTGTTGATAATATATGAATGTACTAAAAATATTAATATCTTACACAATGAGACAAAACATGTACTTGACTAAGTTGGCAAGAGAGAATGAACCCAAAACACAAAATAAGTCAAAATGGGTACTAAAGAAATTCAGACATAGAAAGGAAAATTCTGCCTCTGACATGTTCGTTTCCATACGACAACTGAGACCAAATGTACACATACTTACTTCCTTTGGAGGCAATTGCGAAGATATTTTGCCAGCTCAGTGAACAGCAGGATGTGATAGAAACCTTCCATGAGCTTCAGCTTCCTGTGTCAGCTTTCCACTCGGTCTAAAAGGCGTCTGTCTAACATGACTGATAGCATGTGTACACCCTATAAAATCTGCGTTAGAAGTATAAAAAAAAGTGTTTGTTTTATGAGAAACAATTCACCACCTGCAGCTGTAATTTCACTGTGCAAATTTGAGGAGGATTTTGATAGACTTCTCTCTAGTGAATCATGCCTACGCAGTCCCACGTGCGTTTTGCAAACAATCACACCTGACAAACCAAATATGTATTATTCAGAGTTGCATGGAGTCTGAATAAAAAGTAACTTCTACCAGAGGAAGCTTTGAACTATTAATCACAGTTAATGTCTTGCATGTATGACAGTAAAATAAACAAGACCCCAAACAAAGATCTGATTTTCCAAACAAGTCAAGTTTATACATTCTCCCTGCACTGGAAGAATCCATTATACTCTCAGGGTAATAGTATTTCATGTCAAAATGACTTAATGGGATAATTCAACAGGAAACGCTCCTGAAAACGATAGTGTGCTGTTGCTTTATCTTTGTTAAATTGCCTCAGTATATATGGATAGAGATGCTAGTTTCACTTACATTTTTTTTTTTTTTTATCATACATTTTTGATTGCAACATCTTCAATTTACAACACAGTACAGAAGACAATTCAGGTTGCACAACATTTTGGATTAATTCAATCCCATCCATCTATCCTACATCCCACCCACCTACCCACCCCCCTCCACCAACCACCGGGGCAACAATATCCTTTCAGGGATAGCATTCTTATTTGGTCAGGAGCTCCTTTAAGTTAGATATCAGATCTGTCCACATTAAAATTGTATCAGGTTTTGCATCGTTGATTGTCGCAGAGGACAGTTCAAGGTAAGACATTTTCAAAAAACTCTGAAGCCAGTGAGAACTTGAAATATCAGTTTCACTTACATTGTTAGTACATATCTGTGTGCAATGGCTGATAAGTGGAATAAATAGCAAATAAAACTAATAAACTGGCATGGAATATTACTTATACAATTATGTTAAATACATTTGAGGTTTCAGGAATAAATCATTTATTGTAGTGCTTCATTAACATTTGCGCAGCTTCCAAATGTACAAAAAGACACATTTACCTGTAACCTTTAGTCAACTAATATGTTTATAAGGCCAGTCTGCCACAAACTACAAACACAGTTTTATGAAAGTCTAAGATATAGCCATCTAGCTGATTAGCTAATTTGTTAGCCATTGTTAGAATATTAATACACTAGCTATATGTTTTTTTAACAGTAGATCTGCTTCATTTAGATGTCCATGCAGTTATCTATCATGGACAGTATGAGGGCTCTGGAACTGAAACACCATGCTGCTATAATATTTGTAAAACCTTTTATTAAGGCTACTGTTATGACATGTTTAAATCATTGCCATTAAAAAATGACTTTCACTGTTCACCTGCTTTGCAGATGTAACAAAACTAGCATGAGGGTTAGAGAAATGGCAGACAATCAAGCTCGGTTCCTCTGCTCTGTGAAGAGCTCTCATCAGGCAAAACAAGTGAAAACTGTGGGCATATCCTGGTTATATTTGGTCATAATTCCAAAAATGGAATATCAATTAAAATCAGAATGTATTGGTTAGGTTACTGTGGGTCATAATAACTTGCAGTTTTTGCAAATATAATGACAACTCAGGATCCTTGAGATGTGGGGCAACATTGTCAAACCAGGTCTGAAGGCTTATCTGTGTCATAATAAACTTAAAAAAATTGATTTATTTTTAAATATAACTCTGAACATTCACCATCAGGGTGGATACTTGGGGAAGGATCAATAATATTGCCTTTTTTGGGGAAGTGAGTTTTGGCACTGTTTTCCGGCACATTTTCCTGCAAGACGGTATTTAAAAATCCATGCCAAAAATCTCTGTTGCAATTAGTTTGCCATCTACTGCCTCTACACTGGTTGAGTTTAGCTGCAAAAACTTTAACCAGCTGCTTTCAGCTATTCCAACTAACTGGAAACGTAAATTAAAAAAAGATGGAAACCGACAACAGGTCTGTACAACTCACACAAGAAGTCAGAAATGGCTATCAAAAATGAAAACAAATAAAAATAATTTATAATCAATGTTTACAGAGCAAGGGCCTTACTGCTTTTCCTCATGCGGTCTGTTCTTTCTGGGAAGAGGAATTTAATATTCTGATAGAACCATATAGAAAACAACAATTGATTCTTATTCAAGAATCTTCCAACTGAAGATCTTTTACAAAATTATCGCTACAAAAAAACAACTTAACACTTTTAATATCGAACCGTCAACACTTTGTAGATTCTGTGAGGAGGAAGAGGAAGACCAGTTGCATTTATTTTTTTATTGTCCATATGTCAATATTGGCTTAAGACATTTTACATTGACTTTGCATTTACTCCCTTTGGTCTTTTGTTCGGCTTTTGGATGACGACAATGCACAGTTGATGAATACAATTATTCTTCTGGCAAAAATACTTCAATTTATTTTGGAAAGGATGATTGCCACAAAGAATCAAAAGGTGGCTCAACACACCATGAAATGGAAAACAATCAGCTCTAGCGAAGAGTGGGATAAAAAGGAATAATACATGTTTTTTGATATTGGACTGTCAACCTATTTTTGGTTTGTTTATGAAATGTTGAAGTGACCAACTGACTGTATTTTTATTTTCTTCTGTTTTTTGTTTTTGTTTGTCTGAGATAGGAATGATTTTGTCATTGTAATGTCCATGTTTTGTGTCTATAGCCTATACAATAAATACTTCTTTTTTTTAAATAAAAAAAACAACAACTTTAATTTAAAAAATGATTCATAGATTGAATGATCTTCCCTTAAACACTGATGTGCATTCACCAGGCATATACCTGACAGAGATCTTTGACTTCACATTCCATGGTCCTCGTTACAGTAGCAATCCTTCTCCTTGTATATATATATATATATATATATATATATATATATGGATTTTAAAACCTCAATGACACTTGTTCAGTATGTCTGGCCCTCAAATCATTTTCCACAGCGGGTTGAATCTCCTGAAGGAAACGTGTGTTCATGCAGCTCAAAACATATAGAATTTCAATCAGGAAAGGCTTCATTTTGTTTAAAGAACATTTATTGACACATGCCATATGATAAATGTTAAGTCTTTGGCGATTATACCCCGATCCTGAAATCGTATATCTAAAGGGGGAAATGCAGCCGTGAGCAGGAAACACCCCCCCCCCCCAGGGTCTAGACACTGGTGGTGATGTTGAAGATCTGGATTTGATGAGGAGATGGGATGAAGAGGATGTGTGATGAGGTCTTTGGGTTAGCTCTCCTGGCACTGGATGTGATGAAAGGAGGTGGACGGGGAGGAGGCGGGCAGCAGCATGAAAACCTGAAATCACAGATGACTGCGGGAGAGAGGAACCATTTTAAAGTTTGGCTGCAGCACGGTGATTGGCTGCTGGAGATTGAGGTGAAATCTAATAGGTTAAGAAGAACTCCCCTAATGAGCTGATTATATGCAGCTGTGGAGTAAATGTATAGATATACCCAGTCTTCCTGAAAGAACTTGCGCTGAGCTTCATATGCACTGGTGGTCATGAAACATGTCATAAATGCTGATTGTAACTAACACGCACCGGCGTGCACACACACACACACACACACACACACACACACACACACACACACACACACACACACACACCACACACACACACACACACACAATACAATGAGGCATGTGCTTTGTGGAGCCATCAATAGTTATGAAGTTATGAATATAGCTATTGGTAATTCATGTATTTCCACCGATTTCCACCCATAAATGTAGTATTATAGACATGTACAGTATGTGGACATCACTTTTCGGACCCCAATGCAACGTCTCCTAAAGGCATTGTTGCATGAAAGGCTGCAACATGTGTCACCATGGAACAGAAGAAAAAATAATGCAGTCTTTCTCTTTTATGTCTATACATTTATTTGTATTACACTGGATTTTTTTTCTTCCTGCTTACCTCCATTCCTCCCTCCTGTGGAGAGACTGTGTTCACACCCATGTCCCCTTCTTTAAGAATCTCAGCATGTGGGAAAATTCTATTTGATCATTTTCGCTGCAAATGTGTGTGTGTGTCTATGTGTGTGTGTTTTAGCAAAACTTTATAAATTATGTGTGTTTTCATGTGCACTTTTTTATGTGTAAAAGAGTGTTCTGTTACCAATACGTCTCAGTGGGGCTTTGTTCATATAAACCGGCTGTTATTACCTTCCCAAACACTGAGGCTAACAAATGAATTAAAACTGTATTAGCGTATGTTTCTCTCTTCGTGTGTGGGTGTGCAATGTAGTCTCATTATCACACTTTTGAGAATTATTCGAAAAACTTTGAGCTAATTCAACTTGTTTTTTATTTAACTGAAAACCATCCTCTGGCTTCTCTGGGAGCTGCTATTGTGTTAGTTAGCAGGTTTTACATTGTGGGTGTTTGTTAAAGCATTTGCATTACTTTAAAAAAATGTCAGTGAATGTGTTTGCTTGTATGCTTGAGTAATGTGTACAAAATTATTTGTGTTTGTAAATGATTTGCATTTTTGCATTGCCTGCATGTATTTACATGAATAGTGTGCTGCTTGAATTTTACATGTAAGTGACTGCATGCTTGTGTAAACAGAGAAAATGGGGTAAAGATAGATAAGAGAGATGAATGCTGACAATTGCCAAATGTTTTCATTAAATTCTAATTTCTTCATTTTGTCTGCCTCTCTAAACTTTTAATGGCATTCAACGAGTCTCTGGGTCTCTGCTTGTTTGTTGGCCTCGCTTAACTTCACCATCTGGGAGTACAGTGCATATTGTGAACTTTCTAAACTTCTGTTTTTGTTTCTTTTTTTCTGCTCACCAGGGGGGTATACTACGAAGCAGGATTTTCATTTAGCAAGATAACTTCTGGGATTTCCGGTACTACGAAGCTGGTTCACTTTTTAGCGGGCTAGATCTCCATGGTGACTTATCCTGGAACCTAGCCTGTGCTCCGAAGCCGGATAGGTTCTAGGATAAGAGATCAACTCAGCGAAAGCACCACGCCTGCTGACCAATCAGAGCTCAGTGTGCGCTGGAAATACAGTTTAAACTGCCGTTGCAGGAAAGACGGCCGGCCAAAATCACCGACTGTGTGAACGTGAAAATGAATAGAACATCACCTCCCATCTTCAGAGCAATCTGACTATTATAACATTAGCGTTTATTTTCTCATGTTTCTTTGAGGTATTTTTCTGTTGACCTCTTTTATAGGCCTAGTTATTAGAAATTATTGATTTATTATGTTTTCTTTGGACTTTTGGTTAAATAAAAAAACCCAGTTTATTTAAACCACTCCTGTGTCCTGTTACCTTACACTACCATTTATAATTGGTAAAAGGGAGCCTTATTGTAAAGTGTTGAACATATCACCATTTATTAATGAGTTACTACCATTTATTATTGTAAAATACATCACCAAGAAAAAACATTTACAACAACCAACAATAACACATGCACAAAATACACATCAAGACAACATAAATAAAAACGATATGCTAACTATAACTATACAAATAAAAACTATTTGCTTCTGTTTTTAAGGCTTTTTCTTCAATAACAAACAAGCCAGACAGGTTTGCCTTTGCTAATGGGGAGCAGTGCACCTTCAGCTTTCATACTTTCAATTTTTTCTTTGACATGTACATCGCCTTGGATCGCAGCCTCACACCATTTCGCAAAGGCCAGCACTGTATCCCCAATGGGCCTTTCGGAGAGTAGCTCCTGATAAGTCTTGTGAGCTACAATTGCTAGCTCGCCGATTGATGAAGTCGACACCACAGTATTCCGGTCAATTCCATGTTTGTGGAAGGCCCTGGTCATGGTCTTTGTTTTCTAAAGTGTTTTGAGGATGGATTTGTACATCCCTACGATCTCATTTGGTGTTTGTGCTAGGGAGAAATAAAAACAAAATTAGAATCAAGAGTAATTGAGAAATCAGGGTAAGAAGCAAAGTCTGAGAACAGAGCCAGGAGCTGTCAGTCACTGTCTCTCTGAACCAGATCCACAAAGCCAAATAGAGAAAGGCTGCGAGTGGAAAGCATGGGAAGAAAATCTAAAGGTATATTGAAGCACGAAGCTCCTCAACACATGTGGCACATTCAAATGGAGCTGAGACACGTTATTGAAGAGCACACAGAATACAAGTTTAAAAGCTTGGCCTTGAATTAGCTATTGCTCTTAGAAAGACAGTTAAACGCCATGGTCTGAAAACAGAGGGACGTGTTGAATACACATTTACATTTTCAATGAGAGGCATCAAACACGGTCGCTAAACAACACATCCTAATTAGAATTCAAATTAGAGGATGAAACCCTCCTTATTTTTGTCACACAATGCACAGCACACACAGTGAAATTTGACCTCTGCACTTAACCCATCCCACTACTAGGAGTACTAGGAGCTATTGTACATCGCCCGGGGAGTTTTATTGAGTATGCTTATTTGCAACAACCCTAGAAGGACTATTGTTAGCTACAAGATTAGATAAGTAAGGATAACATGACGTCAATAGGATACAGCAATAAAGCACACATTTTATGATTTGCGGTCCTTATTTTCATATTCACTTTTCTTTGTCCTTCTCTATCTTGAAATCGTAGTTCACAGAGGCAAATTTACAAAAAACAATTATCTTCCTTCAAATAATAAATGTGTAATCTTAATCTGATGCTATGATTAGATGATGCTGTCATTACCTGGTTTGACAGAGCAGGAGAAGAGTAAAAAAGCCCTGCAGGCACACACTTCAGTTCTTGTTCTTCAGAAGTTCAACACTCACAGGCTTATTGAGGTTAATTCTTATATAACCAGCCATTCTTTTATTCTAAATAACTTTGAATAACATCCCTTTATATATCCAACCCATTTGACCATTTATTGAAGAAGTGGAGTTCCTTCTTATAAATATTTTTTTGCATCTTATATTTTATTTCTGCTGCTCTATACCTTAAATCCAAACTCACTTGCTCACTTAAGATAAATATATATGCAGAAGTGCTGAACTCACTGCATTCAAACTGCATCACCGATTCTACCTATATTTATTCTCCTTAATTCAAATGCAAGTTATTTATTACTCCGTCTGCATATACAAACACAATCTTGCTGACTGACAGACTATGGAGACAGACACACACTCGCCTCTTTGTGGACGATCAATACACTAAATTAAACAGCAATCCAGGGGATTAGATGCGGAGAGAAGGGCACGCACACACACGCACACACACACACACACACACACACAAACACACACACACACACACACACACACACACACACACACACACACACTCAATTGAGAGTTTCACACAGCAACTTTTAACATTTCCTACACACACATCTGCATACTTGTGTGCATGCTTAACGCAGTATTCTGTCGATGCAAGACAGGAGGTGATGTAACAGCAATGAGAGGCAACAACCTATTTCAGCTGCAGGCTTCACACACATACACACACACACACACACACACACACACACACACACACACACAGACCTGCGCGTTGTTATTTTCCCTCTCTTCCGGGCTCACACACAATGTAATGACCTAGTTTCAAACTGCTGAATTAAGGACTTTAGTGACTTAAAGTCTCTTTGTGTTTTCTGAGAGACAGCTGCGAGAGAGCAGACAATCATCATCCTTCACACCGCCTAACACACACACACACGACACAAAAATATCCCCTCTCTTCCCTCTCAGTCTGACGGTCCCGGTCTGTTTGTTCGATAGACAGAGAAATTAGACTTATTTTTTAACCTTGTTGATGTCAAACAAGGCTGCCCTAATTTGGCTTCATAGCTTCCAACTGATTTCAAAGAGGGAGAAAACATGCTTTATTGAATGTGTTTCAGCATAATTACACGGTAACTGTGTCTGTGCAGGGATTTCGAGAATTATTTATTTCATACTTATTTGTAAGTCTGTGAAAGTATTCTGATTTAGGCTACAGTTTAAGTTTCAATATTTTTACTTGGAAATTAAAGTAATTGCCATGTATTGTGCTTTCTAAGTAAGGGAAAATAGGGGAACAGAATTCAAATTGTGCCTCCTGTTAGATCATCACATTGTTCTGCTGGTGTGAAATGGATCATATATTCTTTATTCTGGATTATTGGATATGTAGTGGATTTCAAGAGAGTTATTTTGTGGTTGTAAAAATGTAAGCAGAGGAAATTGATGCTACGCTCGTTCAAACGTTGCACCAAAAAAAAAATTACTATTAAAACTATTAAAAATGCAAGTTCTTGGCCATCTTGATTTGAATTAAGAATTCCACCCACACCAACAGAACACCAACAATACAAGATTGAAGGGGATTGTGAGCGTTTCAGCCACTGTTTGTTTGCTTAAATGTTTTGTTGATTTTCTTGGTACTATTTAACATTTTATTATGTCCGCCAAGGGGGTTACGTTTTTGTTTGGTTTCTCTGTTGGTCTGTTTTTAGGCAGAATTAAGGGAAGCCTATACTTGTCGAATTTCATTAAACTTGATCGATGGGCAATCACTTTTAGAGCCAATACAAATCAAGAGGCGGATACACCAAATACATTTAACATTGCCAAACAGGGCATTTGTGCTGTGTTCATGCTGTGTTAGAACAATCCAAAAATGTAGTTCCAGATAGTTCCACATTAGGAACATGGACAGAAAAAGGCCATCACACAACATACTCTGAGTGTTGTTTGTTTAAGAGCACACTTAAGAAATTGTATTAATCCAAGGGGCATGTGAATGCAGCATTGGCCTTAATTGGTGAAGGTTTACGCTCTCTGAATGCCATTCTTGTTTGTTTTATTGTTGTTTGAATGGCTTATAGTTGAAAAAAAGCCTCTTGGCTAGTGTAATAGTGTGGTGATGATTAATCTGCATTTTTTGTGTAAAAAAATAAATAATAATTAGCAAAACATCTTGGCATCTAAAAGCCCAACATAGCACATTCAGGTGTTTCTTTGTATTGTTCCTTACTGTCTTAATCTCAGTGGTGTTGCTAATGTGTAGCTAAATCTGTATTCTCTAACTTGGCAGCTGTATCTCCACAATGTATAACACTCAGTTGATCTAAATAGGGTTGTTTGAAACTGAACTAACCTCACATAAGAATTCAGCCAAATAAAGGTTTCATTTGATTCTATCGTATAGCAAACTGGCAGCCATCCTCTTTTCCATTTCCCCCCGTTTTCATGCTCGCTCTTTGATAGAGGGCAGCCAGCAGCAAAGGACCCTCTCAGCCTTTCTACTACTTCTGGAGGAGGAAGAGACTGTGACGGATGATGGGAAGGAGCTCTCAGTGATGGATGTGGATCAGGATGTGTTGTGACACATTGTGCAGGGCAGCTGACACAGGATTCCCATTCCTTGACATGCACACATACAACACACACACTCACATGCATATATCCACGGATTGACGATGATAGGATCGACTCATTTTCTCATCTCTCTCTCTGCCTGTGCTTTTCCAAGTGTGTCTGCAAGAGAAGGAAGAGGGAGACATTGTGTGTGTGTGTGTGTGTGTGTTTCTCCACACATATGTGTACACCTGCAAACTGAGTGTCTCCTGTGTCCAATCTCACGCCATCAGGTTGTAACATCATCCCCCACTTTAGGGAACACAACTGTCAGCTTCACAATAAAAGCCCCCCTTTGCCTTTTTGATTTGTTTGGATACGTCTGAGCCCGTTATATAAGGCTCTCCTGGCGTTCTTTCTTCTTCTCTGTCTTTCAGTTCCGCCTGCAGGTATTTGTGAAGGAGCTTCCTCAAACAAAGTACAATGCTGAATGTAGAGGGAATAACCACTTCAGAAACCTTTGGTCTCTGTTTCTATAAGCAGCAAAAAACAGTAAAAGGGAAGTGAAAAATGTAAAAAAAAACGTTGGGGGAGGTTTTCTTCATCTAGCTTCTCTTCTACATTGGGGAGGAGTGGAAAAGCCTTAAAGGAGTTAAGATTAATTAACACACCTGCGTTAATCCCCATCAAGAAAACGTCTTTCTGCACGTTACAGATACTTTTTAAGTTTAAGTATGAATGTTCTGGCATTTTTTTGTCTTTCAGTTTTTTAGCCTGCTTTCAGGTTGGCTGTTTGAAAAAAAACAAAGGAGAGGTAAGGAGAGATGACAAAAATAGAAAGAATAAAAGGAGTGAAGGACTGATAATGTGGCTGCATCTATAAGTAGTTTGCATTATATCTGGGGTTTTTATTGGCTCTCAAAATATTCTTGGCAAATATTATCTTAACTCAGAATGGATGGCGTGTTACCAATTACTTCTCATCCCTCTGCAAAGTAGGCTAAATGAAATAGTGTGAGTTTCAATATGAGATGAAACTTTACTGTAATGATGCCCTTTGGCAAACGATATAGACATGATCTGAGCAGGAAGTACTGAATGACTCACAACAACAGCATGCATTGACAATCAATACAGATTTGTTTTCTTTGTTAACAGCTCTAAAGGTAGACAGGGATTAACAGATACAATCTGCAGCATGTGTGCACTGTCTTGAAAATGTGTTTCTGGATGCTTTACATCAGGGCTATTCAATTAGTTTGGAATGGGGGCCGGTTGATGAAAATGATCCAAAGCAAGGGGCCGGGAAAAAGATGGCTTGAAATATGAGCAATCATATTAAGAGCTTCAGCTACAGTAAATAGTGGAGTGCATATACTGTGGTTAGTTAAATCAAACAACATAGGCCCAAGGCCTTTATAGATCTAAATGGCAAGTTCAGAACTAGGGATGGGTACCGAGCCCTGGTATTCAATGGGCCCCGGGGCTGAATTATTAAAGACCGTTAAGCTCCGACGTTAGCGGTCTTTTTATTGGTACTGGAGACATCTAAAAAATATATGTCATGTATTATTGCTACACAAACATTATATTGCAGTTTTAGTGTCGTCAACTCCGTTTCTAATACGCAAAAAGACTGCAAAATGCGTCTATGATTATTTTTAGTATTTTTGATCTCTCTCCCCCATCTGCTTGCGAGGGGGCCGGGCAGTTTCACACATGCAGCTGTATGCAGCAACACCATAGACTGTATGGACATAGTGTCCGTGACGTCACCCATAGGATTCTGCAGAGTTGCCGAGAAGCCCTTAGTAGGCGGAGTCGGCCACTAACGGCTCGACTGTGACGTCAGAGTCTAATCCCGCCTGCTCCAAATAAGGGCAAAGAGGCGGAGCCGTGCTGCCTCCGAACTGGAAGTAAACAGAGCTAGCTCAGGCTAAGAAGCTAAGCGAACATGAAATACATGCATACCAAGTTACTGCTAACAGTGTAGTTCCCCTATATAAACGTTACATTCATAATCAAATGAGACAATCTGCAAGAGAATTAGCTATATTTTGTTATTCTTAATGCTTGTCATTCACACGTTGAGAAAAGACGGACTCCACCGCCCGGACCTAACGGAGCCGCAGTGGGCTAGCTCCAGGACGCCGGCTGGAGCTAGCCCCCTGCGGCTCCGTTAGCTCCGGCGGCCACCACTGGGATAATTGGGTCCCCTATTAACATTTGCTCCCGTTTAGCATTATGGGCGTCATAGCCATAGACTATAAAAGTCTTACCCAAGGCTGAATCATAAACTAAAATGTATATGTATGCATAAAGGGTTACGTCCTTAGCTGGCTAATAAGTAACAAGCTAAGCTACCAAGCACACAAACACCTGCGAACGGGGTTAACATGTATAATATTATCATTTTAGACTTCTTGGAAGTTCTGTTAGTACATTCAAGCGCACAGCACGACATTTTAATTGTCTGGTATTTGTAACAATATTCCCTAAAAGGCACAATCACCACGAACACGGCTAAAGCTAAAGGGTCAAGTACAGTACTATGACTAACTAACGTTGTAGCCTCTATGGTTGTAGCCTAGCAGAGTGGACAAGTTGCTGTTAGTCCATCAAAGTGACCACGCCCTAATTTATGCAAAAACGTTAAGACCTAATATAAATAAAAGGGTCGTGTTAGAAAACAATTCACTCACAGATTCATAATCATGAAGGTGGAATCTAACTATATCGATACTAATATTTATTGCATCCATGGGTAGAAACATGTTTTTTTCTGTTGTAAAGTTGGGCATTTTAACATGGGGGTCTATGGAAATTGCTCCTTTCTGCAGCCAGTCCCTAGCGGCCCATGTATGAACTGCAGTGTGTGGCACTTCCGTATTGGCGTCCCTGCTGTTCCCCAGAGTTTGCCACTTGAGCAACACTCACACACACACACGGAGGAGATGGCGGAGAGAACGCGCTCCTGGGTGTGGTTAAACTTTACCCGTCTCGATGCTCGTTGCCTAAAGTGCAATAAGAGTTTAGCATGTAAGGGCCGTAACAGGAGCAGTTTGTCTAAATATCTTGCAAAAGTGCACCACATCCAGACGGAGAAATGCACCGGGTTCAACTGTCTTTCTAGCAGCTCTGTAGCTCCATCCACGAGTAACTTTTCCACGTCAGGTGTTATGTATGCTAGCAGCAACACATGGAGTTAACTCAATTATACAAACATGGGTTAATGATTAGAGGTAACCGAGTTATTTATTTTGTTAAAGTTTCAGCTATTCTGTTTACAGTTCTGTCATCACATTATTTAATACGATTTGTTAAAACGTTGTTGTTTCTTTTTATGTGAAATATTATGTATTTAGTTTAAATAAAAAGCAATGTTAGTTTTGTTCACAATTTGTTTAGTTAGTTTACCTTATTTTTTTCTCCAAAAGAACCGATAAAAGTACCGTTAAAAGACCGGATCGTCCGATAAGCGGTAGGCCTATCGATAAAAGTAGTAGTACCGTTAAAACCTTAACAATACCCATCCATCCCTATTCAGAACTCAGTAGGCCTACATGTGAAGCTAATTTAACCATCAACATCATTTAATTTGATTTAATTTAGGTGAAATTATCTAATAATTCACGCAGAGATGCAATAAATGACAGGAGTTGTCACTACAGTAGCTAGTAGTTGGGTTGGAAACCCGAGCCCACCAAAGTTTTCAGGCAATGTTTTCCCTTCTATCTCATAATTTAATAATAAGGAAAAAAAAATCTTAAAAAAAAAAGAAAAAAGTAACATTACTTTTTAACATACTCAAAGGGCCAGTGAATATCACCTGGGGGCCGGATTTGGCACACGGGCTGCCAATTGAATAGCCCTGCTTTACATAATGAGCATATGGACAGAAATGTGTCCATCTGCAGATGTATTCCTCATTACCAGACCATACTCTTTAGTGGCCTCAACACAAGGTAAACTGTGATGGTTAAAAACATGTTTCGGTATGTAAACATCACTGTGGTTTCAGCAGAAAGGTTTGAAACTACTACTACTACTATACATTTTACAAAGCTTGTGCCTGTAGGAAATATTTTTACATTATTGCTTTACTCACATCGTGCAAAAAAGAGCCAATACGGGCTTGGAAAAGGTGCCAACTTCCTCTGTATTCTCAGTTGTACTACTACGTACTACTCTGTCTTAGAATTATCTGGCTGAACATTTTTAGAGATGTATTTAGGCACTCAAAGCACCTGGTTACTGTAAAAAAGAAAATATTGTGATTATGGTTTAACATTGAAAAATGTTGTTTCCCATACAACAAAACTGCACTGTCAACTTCCGAGGGAACCTTTTTTTATTTTTCACTAAATACAATTACATTTCTAATCAAAGTCCACATATAGAGGAGGACAAACACAACACACACCTAATTTAAGCAATTTATCTTTTGTATTGATCTAACCAGGTAATTGTGTTGCCTAAACATAAAGTAATTTGTTGCAAATTTGTTTGTTTGATTTCAATATAATATATATTTGGTCTAAATCCAACAACAGATGAGAATCTAAATGTGTACCCTCGTCTTTGGCATCAAACTCCTGCATTTTATACAATCCCCATCAACCTCAGCATTCCCTCCTGTGAATTGTGTTGCAGTACAAACACATAGCAGATTTTCTTTCAGGCGACAGAGTGGTCAATCACAGGCAAATACTCTACATCATTTGTTTCCCTGTCGGTCTTTGCTCCTTTGTAAGTTTGGTCACAACTACTGGCTTAGAGTAGCTAGCAGTTTAAATCAGAAAGGCTTTACCTTAAACATGCCCTTTTCTGTTTTACAGCAGTTTTAGCAGTAACTGGAAGACTAAATTATTCCTCATCCGATGATTCCTTATTGACAGCAGTATGTAAGACTCAAGTCACTCTCAGGTAGGTTTGTTGACAATATGTTTTACCACAATCCCAGACCATATATGTGTAAAATACAATACATGTGTTATATAAGATGTATTTCATAAGGATAAGTGTGCCAATCTTCCATGAAAGGTTCTACAAACACAGGCCCTAATGTTTACTTTCAAGATTACTAAAGGATACAAAACAATGTAGGTTCAGGTATCAGCCATCACAATTAGTGTCAAGAAATTCAAGATAGAGATTAGTGTCCTCAGCCGAAGCACATATTCATTTCGGCTCATTGTGTTGTGTGAAATTCTCTCAAACAAACCAAGGGCAACAGATAAGACTCCTTTAATCGTATCACTGAGAAAAAAACTATTTCAGAATAAAAATAGCTTGATGGAATTTATGCAAACCACATAGAAAAAGTTGTTATATTTTGTGTCATAAAGGCTTTTTGTGATCTACAGACAATGACTCTGCAGACATTTCTCAGATTTTATTTTATCTTCATGTGCCAAAACTGGTATGTCCTTGTATACCTGTCCTCACGTCTCTCGCTTTGCAAATGGAAACATGGTGTCTTTGTTTACTTCAGTGCAAACAGAGGGTGTATTTTTTTTCTTATCAACCGTGTGTGTGTGTGTGTGTGTGTGTGTGTGTGTTTGTGTGTGAGAACAAGGTTGTAATTAAACCCAAATCCACTACGTTACAGTGGGAAGGTTTTCAGGGAGATTCATCTCTACAAAGGCACCGCTCCCTCCTCCTCCATTCATTTTTAATATGACAGACATGTCTATACTTTTGTGTGCTAAATTGCACACAAAAGGAGGCGTGTGGCACAGTGGATAGAGCCTTGGTGTTGGGACCATGGGGTCACAGGTTCAAACCCCACTGCAGTCAGCATGTGGTTGTGTCCCTGGGCAACACACTTCACCTCAAATTGCTCCTGTGGGCATTGCCCACAGTATTGAGTGTGTAATTCACTTTGGATAAAAGCATCTAACAAGTAATAACAAAACATCCCTGGCGCTTGCATAAATTAAAACTGCAATTTAAATCAATAGAGTGGGTTTTGACTATCCATTTAGGCATAATTTGCATTTTCTTTTCTTATTGAGTCATAGATAACAGAAGTAATAAGTGTACAGCCCTTCACACATATAAATAATCACAAAACATATCTTATTTCTACTCAGCTAAGGCCTGTACGACAAAGCCGGATTTTCGCTTAGCGGGCTAACTTCAGGGAAAACTCTGGGTTTCCGGTCCTACGACGCTGGTTCTCTTTTTAGCAGGCTAGATCTCCATGGTAACTTATGCTGAGCGGCTAACCAGGGGCCTATACTACGAATCTAATTCAACATATCCTGGATATGTTTTGAGTTATCCAGTTGACTTAATCCAAAACAAACCCGCTCTCGCTAAACTGTCCTATGACGCTGCCTGGCTATCAACTCGATAGCTCAAGCCAGCCGTGTCCTATCTACAGTGGCGACTGGTCATTAGGGGCAGGTGAACAGGGGGGCACAGCCCCACCTAGTGTCAGCAGAAAGTATTACAAATAATGATTACAACAAAATGCAAAAATAAATAAGAAAATATATAAAATATATTTTAATATCATGTTTAATCATCTGATTTGTCTGTGCAATGCTGTTTTAGTCTGTGTTCTTCTAATTAGTGTCTACAGTGTGTGCCTGTTGAGCTGTTTAGAGCCATGTGGGACAAAACCCGATCCTGCCCCTCCCTCTCACTGTCTAAGAGGCTTCTCAATTCTTAGATTTCCCCTCCTCGACTCCCCTCCTCGAGACTTAGTCCCGCCCACAGGATATGCGAGCGGAGGACCGAGGAGAGAGGAGGGGAAGCAGCAGACGTTTAAAGAAATGAGAACTCCTCTCCTCTGAGCGGTCATATTAAAGTGACGTCCATTCATTATTAGTGTCAACAGCTGCATCAGCTGTCAAGTGTTTTGTCATAGCACTGTATTTTATAATCTCTGTTAGATCAGCTGAACATTGTTCCCCCACATATTTACTTTGAATTAATTGAGAGTGCGGTATAATGAGACAATAACAGGCTACAGATGCGGACACACACACACACAAATATATTTATATAAATATATACAATTTAAAGTATGAGAGCACTCTCATAATCAGAGTTGGGTGTAACGCGTTACAAAGTAACGCCCAATGTACACCCAATGTAATCTATGTAATCTGCGTGATATGCGAGACCACATCTCCACGTGCAGTGCTGCATAAACATGGCTGAGTCTTTTCATCTGTAAACTCCCTCAACGGGGCCGCTCGCTCTCTTTTGTTGATCGCCCTCTCACGGATGAACAGTTCAATGTCCCGCTTCATTGTAGGAATTCTGCCATGTCTCTACCACTTTAGTTTGACAATCTCTGTTACTAAGTTATGGAATACTAATAAATAAGTAATTAGATACCTTACCGTTACTGCGCTCATAAAGAATGATAAGAATAATGCGTCTTGAACTGGTTTCATTAATTAGTGTCTTGACGTTTCACAGACTGTTAGCTTGTTGTGGTAGGCTGGTAGCCTATTTTAGAGCATATAAAAAGAAAGACTTGTGTTATGTCTTCCTTAATGCAATAGTAATTGAGGGTGCAAGTGGAGTCTCGCAGAGGCAAAACTGTGGCGCGCTTACACTGTAGGTGCGCCGCAGTCTGCGTGATCTGCCTGTAGGGAGGGGCAGGCCGGCCCTGCGAGTAAAGTAACGAGTAAAGTAACGAGTTACTTTATGTAGAGAGTAACGAAGTAGTGTAATATATTACTTTTTTTTAAAGTAATATGTAATATATTACTTTTTTTTAGTAACGACCCCATCTCTGCTCATAATAACGTAACACAATCAGAGACTGGATATATCCCCCCCCTCTCTCTGGTCGCTGAAATGGGGAATTGAAATTATGGGCCAAAAGTTGTATTTACAAGTATTAAAAGTAAGCAGAGGACACCAAACCAACTGAGACCCGTCTGTCCGCCACATCTACACACTGTACAACACACACCTACTGTACCACACACACACATACACACTGCCTACCACACACACTTACAGCTCCTAAAGCATAATCAGGCTACAGCCGTTGTGTATTTTATTATGTGAAGCACTAAATGGTCTTAGAAAAATATCGAGTCGTTGTTTGTAGATATCTACTAAACTACAGCAAATAAAGAGAGTAATGTAGGCCTGTTATACTGAGTGATATATATTGTACACTGCTCTGCTTTCTGCACGGACCTCACAGCTGTTCTCACTGTAAACATCACGACGCGATGAAAGCAGTAATAAGCAATAAAATAATATCCAGAGGATGCATGCAGAGCTGTCATTGGCTGAGATAAGTCCGGCCGCGTGTCACGCCTCCACCGTTCCCGGAAATGCATCCGCGGAGGAGCCGTAGAGGAACCATCAGTGTATCCTCGGTTATAGCTCCTCCAGAGAGCCTCCTCGACGCTCGATGCTCGGTCCTCGAAGTGCATTTAGAGAAATGAGATGTCCTTCAAAATGGCGCGCTGAAATGCATTTCCGGGTCACTACCGGAGGACCGAGGAGTCGAGGAGTCGAGGAGGGGAAATTTGAGTATTGAGAAGCCTCTTATGAAAGCCTGCAGCCTGCACTCATTCCCTGCCGGATTATTGCCGTGAAAGGTTTGTTGCGTGCCGCTCTAGCTTTTTGCCAGCAGATCTATTGACAACTTTGCCTGCTTTTGCCTCACACTCATTTTTGTGTCTCTCCCAGGAGGAATCCAAGGCCTGCCACACAATCAAGACCAGCCAGGTCTCTCCACCCTGGAAAAACTGTTTCCCACTGCTGCCATAACCAACCTCTACTCCCAGCTCCCCTTTTCTAATAAACAAATGTTACTTTCACCAGCTGATTCCGAGTCATCCTTTTACATGTGTTAATAGTCAAATTCCAATAGTTAAGTAAACTATCAGTATCATCCTAATCACCACAGTGGTCAGTCCACTTACCCACACATTTTGAGTTGAACAATTACAGGAATATTATGTCTTTATGTTCTAATAATGTAAACATATTTTAGTAAATTGTTACCACAGAACATTTGCATAATGTTTTAAACATAAAGCATGTTATCCTTCTCTAAAATAATAACATTCTGGCAACATAAACAAATCTAACTTGCAGGTGAAAACATTGTAAGAACAGTAGGGCATAATGTTCTAACAATGTTATCAAAAACATTTAAAGAATGTGTTTAGAGAACGTTATCCTACCTTTCAGAAGAACGTTCTGGGAACCAAAATAAAACTTCCAGCTGAAAACATTCCTAGAACAATGAATGTGACATTCTCAGAATATTTTTAGAACCTAACATTTCTAGCTGGGAAATCCCAGATCGAATGCACGCTAAAGGGTCATGAAAAGGTTTTCTCTCAGTGATTGTGATATTTTGTTAAATGTTCGTTTTTTGTGTTTCATGTATTGTGTCTGGATATGTGTCTATGTTGGTGTTGGACATGGAGCTGCTGTGATGCAAGTCAAATTACAGACTTGATCTGACCAATAAAGTATTATCCTATCGTATCATAGTTTCCAAAGCCTGACTCATGGAGGTCATTGAATTACTGAGCCAAGTTTTGGGGGTCTCAAGGGCAAATTTGTATTAAATAAATTGTAAAAACCACAGAATTTAATATTAACCGTCAGTAAATCGAAATCCATATTTCATACATGTTTATGTTATGACTCACTATGCATGCATTTTTGTTGCGTAAAATGTTTCTTTATGTCAATAATTGGGAATATCCAAAGCTTTAATTTGACCTAATATGAACTGGTCCATTATACAAATCCATTAGTTTTTAATATTAAAAAAGGTTTGCTTTGCTTTGAGCTATTTCTCAACCAGATTCACATTTGTTAAACATTTAAACAGGCATGTGTGTGCACTTAAGTGTGTTTCTTTGTGTGTGTACGGTATATTGAATTCTATGTATCTCTAAATGATATGACCGAGGGTGGTGTGTGTGTGTGTGTGTGTGTGTGTGTGTGTGTGGTGACCCACCATGTACCCAGACCTGGTTAAACAGAAATGGCTACAAGAGCAATAACATCCCCAGCTAAGCGGCAGGGGATTTAATTCCCGAGTCATTTTACAAAAGCGTGGTGTGATTGAGTCGGTCTGCCCATTGAATTCAGTATTTAATTTCCTAAAGGTCCCAGGAGCCATGTCTCTGTTTCCAATTTCTCCTCCTCATGAGATCAGAGTGAGGGACTAAATGAAGGCCATTGTCGTTTTTTCTTTCCTTTTTTGGTCCGTCGTTTTCCTTCAATGTAAAATGAAAAGGATAGGGTTGGATAGGAAGGGACAAGTTAATGAATGTTCTTGTTGTAGCAACGTTTTACCATTATCGTCATTTCTCTCCCACCTTTTGCCTCTGTTACAGCCTTTATCAGCTAAATCCTTCCTTTTTCTCTTGCCATCTGTTACCTAATGCTGCTGCTCTATCACATGTCCAACAAATCTTGATTTCATTTTTGTTATTATTACTATGCTTTGTATTGCATGCACAGATGAGTTGCAACAATGTTTTCTTTAGAGGGGCCGTGGAAAAAAGGCGAGATCATTGACATATAATCACCTTTCAAGTTGACATGGCAAGCAGTTGTTTTTTTTACACAGTCAATAGTCTGTCCACCTGACCAACAGTCATTTTCTTAGCTCTGTTTTTGGTCACAACCAATTCCTGAGGGAAATATCCTGCAGCAGCAAGACGGCAAAAAAAAAGATTGTGGGCCAGACAGCAACAACAATGACTTGGAGCTATATAAAGCTCTTGACATGATAATGAAACAATCTAAGCAGTGGAGTGTAGTTCAGCACACAAATAAAAGACAAAAAAGCCTTAACATGAGCGTTTCAAAGCACTGTTTGCTCTACCATGAGTTTCTTTGTTTGATAAAGAAGCTTTTTGAGATCTCAGCAGCCAACTCAATGGTTTGGAGAGAGAGTAGTGTTTTAAAACCAGAATAAGCCACAGTCACCATCTACATAATTACTAAAACAGAACATTACATCTCATAAAATTACTCATGCACGTCAACATGCATAGAAAGCATGGTACATTTAAACCAAGTGTATTGCAGGGAACTCAACCCGGTCTCACAAAAAAATGTATAATAACTACGTTGGTCCATAACTTGGGACGTAGTATTTCTACAAAAACGCCTCTGAAATTGTAAGATCCCTACATTATTTTTCACCATTCATTTCCAATGGCTGGCGTCTATGTCACGTGATCTTCAAATTTCTCCCTGCAGAAAAAAAAACATGGCCGAACTTCGTTTTATTCTCGGTGGAAAATGCCTATTTTAAGGTTAGTTTGGCCATTAAAATGCGTTTTGATATAATTTGATGCGAGAAATATGAGTTGTTATTTCAGATTATGTGTGCAGTGGATGTACATGATCTTTAGTTTGCTAGTTATTATGAAGATTACTTCAGGAAATTGTGTCTATACAACGTTTTCATTGTTACCAAGGTGGTTGCTAGGGACGCTGCTATCGATATTATTTCTGTTATGTTGTGTAACTGTGTAATGGTGTTATCTTTATTGCTACCCCCTTCCACGTCAATTTATAGTGTTGTTCCACAGCGCAAACGTATTAGTTTAAATTGTGGCATAGATACGTTATTTTCCCCTGTGCAATTCTCCATTTACTCAACAATAACACAAAATTATCCTTGTGTTTATTTATTTGTTAGATTAACAAACACAAGTTGGAGTCCGTCAGGACCGAGGGTCGGAACAGCTCATTTGCTTTAGAGAATATTACACCCGGAAGTAAGTCTTCTCTCCGCTTCGCTTGACAAACCCCGTGATAGTCCCCAAGCTCTGTGATTGGATGTTTGAGTGTGCTCCGAGGGTTACGCCGAGCGTCGAACAGCACTTGAAATGGGATGGAACCACGGCAGACTGTCCAAAACTGGATTTGAACGGGTCCACCCCACCCCGCCCTCGTCCACCCCGTCCCCAGAACTACAACATGTTCTCTATGGCACGTCTCTACTGGGAGTTGTAGTTTTAAAAGACGTTTTCGTATTTCCCATAATAAGAAGTTCCCAGTATTAAACTGTGTACATCCCTGGAGGTTTAGGGGATAGGAAACACTCAAATTTAAAACATATAATTAATAAATGGGTGAAAATTGCTTGTGCCCATAATGGGCAGCATTAATATATATACACACATGCCAGCTAAGGTCAGAAGAGTTTTATTTAACAGCTGGTCTCATGTCTGTGACCCCTCCTGTTGTTCATTGATAACATTACATTACATTACATTAATTGATAAGCCTGAAACATGCACTTGTCAAGGTTCAGAGGCACATTTTGCAAATATGGCAGTAGCCATCGATCATCTTAAGATAAGATATACTTTATTGATCCCAAGTTGAAACATTTGCGTTACATCAGCATGTGTAACAGTTTGTAAATATGCAGTGGTGTTTATTTGTAAATCATGTAGTATAATGACACAAATTCTGTGTTTTATATTTAACAATTCTGTGTTCTTTATTTATTGATTGTTCAATAACTGACAAGGCCGGGGATGAAAAACTTGGGTCACAGGTTCCTCAACAGTGCATCACAAGACATCTATCAATATGTGTGTATACCTCCACCATTAAACTGTCATATTCTGCACATTTCTTATCTACATACATCTTATAAGAGTATAATACATATGTATAATACCAGTTAAAATAAGTGCTTCAACATAGTTAACATTGCTGGAGGTATACACAAATATTGATAGATGTCTTGTAATGCACTATTGAGGAACCTGCGACCCAAGTTTTTCATTCAATGCATAACTACACCGTAGTTGTGTAGGCCTATATGATATGTCAAAATAATGAAATTCAATAACATGCATTAACCACTAAGTGTCCCTTTATATCAGCTGTGCACCTTTATGGTGTAAATACAGCCTATCTACCAATTGGATCAAATATAAAAGTCAGCCAAATTAGTGTTGATACTGCAAGGAGACGTATTATGTGAAAAGAAATGTAAGATGTTGTTTAATGGCTGATATATTTATGATCCACGTCACGTTTTCAGTTCCTCATGTTTGTCTAGAAGTCTTCTCATCAGGGCTCTATAAATACAGAACTACGGCAGATATGTAATATTTAATGCAGTGTATTACAATGCCGTTATGTGATGACTTTCAAAGAGAAAAGCAAGCACACTCGGAATAAAGTATTATTTTTAAAAAATGTTTTCGGTCTGTTTCCGGTATTTGTTTATGACGATGTGATGTGAGATGTGAGACTGGGTAGGAGAATTGCACAGGGGAAAATAACGTATCTATGCCACAATTTCAGATGCGGATTTTGTTAAACTAATAAGTTTGCGCTGTGGACCAACACTATACATTGACGCGGAAGGGGGTAGCAATAAAGATAACACCATTAAACAGTTACACAACATAAGAGAAATAATATCGATAGCAGCGTCCCTAGCAACCACCTTGGTAACAATGAAAACGTTGTATACAATTTCCTGAAGTAATCTTCGTAATAACTAGCAAACTAAAGATCATCATCCACTGCACACATAATCTGAAATAACAACTCATATTTCTCGCATCAAATTACATCAAAACACATTTTAATGGCCAAACTAACTTTAAAATAGGCATTTTCCACCGAGAATAAAACGAAGTTCGGCCATGTTTTTTTTTCTGCAGGGAGAAATTTGAAGATCACGTGACATAGACGCCAGCCATTGGAAATGAATGGTGAAAAATAATGTAGTGATCTTACAATTTCAGAGGCGTTTTTGTAGAAATACTACGTCCCAAGTTATGGACCAACGTAGTTATTACACGTTTTTTGTGAGACTGGGTTGGGGAACTTGTAACTACCTAATTATTTGGTAGTGTGTTTGTGTTTTCTTGTTCAGGAGTGTTGACAATATATTTTGTAGGATGTTCTCTCCTTTATTGTTTCAAGGTTGCAATGTCCAGCTGAAACAAATCATATCTCTGGTGGATACAGTGGTCATGCATGTAAATCAAAAGACAGCATTTAAAGCATGGTTTACAGGATAATTAATGTACATAAACAAAGGCAAACATTTCTGTCTTTATTGCAGAGGATGTTCTCTGTGTGGCTTTGGTCGATAGTATTGACCGAAAGCAAGATGACTGTAATGAAACCTAAGATGAAAACACAAATAGCTATTAAATCATTGGAGGATATCCCTGAAATGCATCACAAACCCTGTTACATAGCCAGTAAAAATGGATTCAAACTCCAAGGATATACCTTAAAGTCATTACCCCTGGCATACACATGCGCATACAATTGGTATTCATTTGCAATGAGGTACGTAATTGAGTTACGAGTGCCACAGAGCAAATTAGAAACTGTATTAAAACATGTGATCAGAGGCAAAAACTAACCCCATGGATGGTAAGTGATTGAGTAAGAAGAATAATAATATCACACTTTATTTTTTTTGCTGCTTTAGATACTTTAGAGTTTAGACCAAGGGACTAAACCCCCACATAACGCAGGCCCCCTGAGGGCAAGCTTGCTATTCTGTCTTTATATGACGTCCTGGAGAGAGAAATGATAAAGGAGGAGAGATGTGAAGGTTGGTATCACAATTTACCCTGCCACCCTGGGGTGAGTCATGAGGCAATGCCAGCACACCAAGTCTTTACAGTTTTTGAAATGAAAATGGTAATTCAGCGGTGGGGTGGACAGGTAATTAAATTGTACTTCCAATATGACATTTAATCAATGAGTTTGATGGTTTACATTTGCTAAATTAGACTAATACAAGCAAAAGAAAGCAACACATGGAGTGCATCCATAAGGAATATTATTTAAAATGTATTTGCTTTTCAACCAACTGGTAAACATATCGCATGAAGTCTTGTTAATTTTGAAATAAATGTTGTGTGTAGGACACTGGTATTGGTCAAAATACATGCAAAAGGGAACATATTTTCAGCACATGCCATTATTGCCATATACTCACATCAAAGGTATTTTTTAAAACATAAATTGCATGGACAAAAACTACGATTATCAAGTGGAAGTATCAAGCAATGTTTTCAGGACTCACATACAATATTTGATCTTTACATAATTTACAAACAACATATTTGTAAGCATACTTATTAATTAATGATAAGGTATTTGTCAGGGTAAGAGAACTTAAGTTGCTTCAGAACTTTACATAAATAATTCAGTGTAATCCATAGAAATGAACACCATACTGCAGATCTTTAAACATTATAATAATATGTGATAATGTAACTGTCACGGTTATCATGTCATGTCACAGTTCTGTCTTGGTTTGGGTGTTTTCGCTGTTCTCTATGTCATGTTTTCCTCCTGTCGTTAGTTTCCCTGGTGTGTCTCGTTAGCTGATTGTGTTCACCTGTGGCCCTTGTGTTTCTCCTCCCCTGCCCGGCTGTGTCTCGTCTTGTAATTATCCCTCCCTGTATTTAGTCTTGTCTCGTCCTGTGTTCAGTGTTGGTGCTGCTTTTGTTGGTGACTGAATTCACCCCGGTGAGTGTTCTGTTTTGTCGGTATTAGTTTCATTTCCTTGAAATAAAGGTTTATCAGAGTTATCTGCATTTGGGTCCTGCTTCCTTCACTCAACCGTGACAGAAAGCACCAACCAGAAATGGACCCAGCAGATGATCCATTTGAGGTGGAACTACAACATTTTTCCTTTGATTTGGCTTGCTGCTATGATTGGTGGAAGGGAGCGTCCAGTGTTCTGCAGAAGGAGGCCGCTCTGGTAGAGGCGCACCGGTTGGCTATGGAGAAACCAGACTTGGTGAAATTCTTACCTGGCTGGATTTTGAACTTCATCTGGGTGTGTGATTTCCAGCCTGCTGACTATAAACGTCTCGGTGTGTTCCGTCTGGAGTCAACCAGTGCTTCCGCCCCAGTTCCTGCTCCTGTCCAAGAGTCGTTTTCTGGAACTCGGCTGGCTTTTGGAGGTCCACGGAGTCTTCAGGCGGCTTCTAAGAGAAGGAGTCGCAAGTCCAGGCTAGCAATCCGAGCCCCAAGAGCCATGGTTCCGGCTACAGAACCGGCCCACACAGCCATGGTTCCGGCCCCAGTACAGGCCCCAGCAGCCATGGTTCCAGCCCCAGTTCTGGCCCCAGCAGCCATCATTCCGGCCCCAGTTCTGGCCCAGCAGCCATCATTCCGGCCCCAGTTCTGGCCCCAGCAGCCATCATTCCGGCCCCAGTTCTGGCCCCAGCAGCCATCATTCCGGCCCCAGTTCTGGCCCCAGCAGCCATGGTTCCAGACCTAGTTCTGGCCCCAGCAGCCATGGTCCCGGCCACCAGCAGCCATGGTTCCAGCCCCAGTTCTGGCCCCAGCAGCCATGGTTCCAGACCTAGTTCTGGCCCCAGCAGCCATGGTCCCGGCCCCAGCAGCCATGGTTCCAGCCCCAGTTCTGGCCCCAGCTGCCATAGTCCCATCCCTGGTCCCTTCTCTAGTCTCTCCTCTTGTCCCTTCCCTAGTCCCTCCTCAGGTCACTTTCCTAGTCCCTCTCTAGTCCCCTTCTCCAGTCCCACCTCTAGTCACTTCTCGAGTCCCCTCTCGAGTCACCTCTCAAGTCAACTCTCCAGTTCCCTCTCGAGTCACCTCTCAAGTCAACTCTCCAGTTTCCTCTCGAGTTCCCTCTCAAGCCCTCTCTCGAGTCCCTTCTCAAGTCCCCTCTCTAGTTTCCCCTCAGGTCTCCTCTCGAGTTCCCTCTCAAGTCCCCTCTCAGGTCCCCTCTCGAGTTACCTCTCGAGTCACCTCTCGAGTTCCTTCTCGAGTCCCCTCTCGAGTCACCTCTCCAGTCGACTCTCCAGTTTCCTCTCGAGTTCCCTCTCAAGCCCTCTCTCGAGTCCCCACTCAAGCCCCATGTCCTGTCCCGTTGGAGGTCCCGCAGACTAGTCTTCTGCCGGGGGTCCTGCCAACCCCATGTCCTGTACCGTTGGAGGTTCCGCTGGGGGTCCTGCCAACCCCCATGTCCTGTCTCGTTGGAGGCCCCGCCGACTACTCTCCTGCCGGGGGTCTCTGCCAACCCCATGTCCTGTCCCGTTGGAGGTCCCGCCGACTACTCTCCTGCCGGGGGTCCTGCCAACCCTATGTCCTGTCCCGTTGGAGGCCCCGCCGACTACTCTCCTGCCGGGGGTACTGCCAACCCTGTGTCCTGTGCCGTTGGAGGTCCCGCCGTCTACTCTCCTGCCGGGGGTCCTGCCAATCCTATGTCCTGTGCTGTGGGAGGCCCCGCCGACAACTCTCCTGCCGGGGGTCCTGGCCAACCCTGTGTCCTGTTCCCGTTGGAGGTCCCGCCGACTACTCTCCTGCCGGGGGTCCTGCCACCCTGTGTCCCTGTCCCGTTGGAGGCCCCGCCGACTACTCTCCTGCCGGGGGTCCTGCCAACCCTATGTCCTGTCCCGTTGGAGGCCCCGCCGACTACTCCTCCTGCCGGGGGTCCTGCCAACCCCATGTCCTGTCCCGTTGGAGGTCCCGCCGACTACTCTCCTGCCGGGGGTCCTGCCAACCCTATGTCCTGTCCCGTTGGAGGCCCCGCCGACTACTCTCCTGCCGGGGGTACTGCCAACCCTGTGTCCTGTGCCGTTGGAGGTCCCGCCGTCTACTCTCCTGCCGGGGGTCCTGCCAATCCTATGTCCTGCCGCTGCCCTCGTCCTCGGGCCCGGCCTCCTGACTCTTCCTGCCGCTGCCCTCGTCCTCGGGCCCGGCCCCCTGACTCTTCCTGCCGCTGCCCTCGTCCTCGAGCCCGGCCCCCTGACTCTTCCTGCCGCTGCCTTCGCCCTCATGCTCGGCCCCCTGAGTTCGCCCGCTGTGGCCTTCGCCCCACCATGGACTCTGCCTTGCCCCCGGGCCGTCCGCCCGAGTCCCCCCCCTTGGACTCTGCCTTGCCCCCGGGCCGTCCGCCCGAGTCCCCCACCTTGGACTCTGCCTTGCCCCCAGGCCGTCCGCCCGAGTCCTCCTTCTCGGCTTCTGCCTTGCCCCCGGGCCGTCCGCCCGAGATCCCTTCCTGGTCCTCTACTGTGCTCCTGGGCGGTCAGCTCAGTCCCGTCCTCCGGACCCCCTCCACCCACCCTGCTGGACGTTGTTGGATTTTTGTTTTGGTGTTAGGGACGTCTAGAATCCGTCCCTTGAGGGGGGGGTTCTGTCACGGTTATCATGTCACAGTTCTGTCTTGGTTTGGGTGTTTTCGCTGTTCTCTGTCATGTTTTCCTCCTGTCGTTAGTTTCCCTGGTGTGTCTCGTTAGCTGATTGTGTTCACCTGTGGCCCTTGTGTTTCTCCTCCCCTGCCCGGCTGTGTCTCGTCTTGTAATTATCCCTCCCTGTATTTAGTCTTGTCTCGTCCTGTGTTCAGTGTGGTTGCTGCTTTTGTTGGTGACTGAATTCACCCCGGTGAGTGTTCTGTTTGTCGGTATTAGTTTCATTTCCTTGAAATAAAGGTTTATCAGAGTTATCTGCATTTGGGTCCTGCTTCCTTCACTCAACCGTGACAGTAACCAATACTACACATGGATGTTTCATGACTCAAAAGTACTACAATACACACAGACAAAAACTAATGTTTTTTTTTTTAAGTTAGAAAAGTACATCACACAAATATTGATTTATGAATTCCGATTCCAAAACTCTAAGGCAGGGGTTTCAAACTCAAGGCCCGGAGGCCAAATCCGGCCCGCCACTTCATTGTATGTGGCCCACAAGAGTTTGCAAAGAATATAATACCTTTATTATGAGGTTACGTGCCGCTTTTGTGAGATGCACTGAAGAGACTTACAATTACTTGCAATTATTGGCCCTAGACTTCTGCTTTTATACGTAGTTAATTATGAAGTTATTACACTATCTGATAATAATCCAATGCAGAGGTAATATTGTAAAATAATACACTATTTGATATATATTATATATATTTATCTTGTCTTAAAGTTACCACCGGCCCTTTGAGTGCAAGCATAATTCTAATGTGGCCCGCAATGACATTGAGTTTGACACCCCTGCTCTAAGGCGTGATGACAAAAATCCCCTCACCTTAACAATTTAGTCATTTGTTACACTGATACATTATTCCAGTGGTAGTTTGCTAATGATTCTTGAGCTTAGATTGCTCACCAAGACGAATGCAGTAAATACCTTCTCACAAACATGCAAACAGTGCTGTTTTATGCCTTAATGTTTTTATGTTGTTGCAGTTTTGACACTTACATCTTATCACAGCTTGTGTTCAAAGAACAATTTATTACTTACAAACAACACATGTAATTAAGAAGCACCAGTCCATCCAGACAGCTGCTCAGCCTATTAGTTTATAGGATTGCCATTGTCCGCCGTTAAAATCTACTCAAGTCTGTGTGATGTATAAGAAAACCATCACAAACACTCCAGCAGTGTTTTTCCTTTAGTATCTCCACTCAGTGAATTTATTTTGTGTTGAAGCTTAAGAGAAACTCCTGCTGTTTTCAGTGATATCTCTCCTCTTCCTTTCAGAATTTCTGATCCACTATAGCCGCTTTTCTGTGCGTCATCATTTAAGTTACAGCCCCACTTGAGCTGGAAGAGGTAACTACTGACTTGTAGAAAATATCTGTTCTGACAGTGATAAAATATACTGGACACATATTATGGAAATTGTATATAGAATAATTTATACTGTGGGGCATTTCGGCTGCTTTATTGCATCAAATGTGCTATGGTGGATTAACACATAGAGCTTAAAGGTCTCATTGTGGTTAAGATAAGGTTTAAGTTTAAACATGATCAATTTAGTTATACTAAAAATAAAAACTGAATTGAGAGAGAGAAAACTCACGTCATCATAATTGAGAAATTGATCAGGGGTTGTTGAACTTATCATCAAATGTACTATCCCAACCACAACACTGCTACGTTCATTGACTGCAATGTTTAAACAACCTTTTTCTAGTCTATGTCTACTCTATGTTTCTGTCATAGAAGCTTATTAGAATTGTAGAACATGGTTTTCATTTACTAAAGTTCATGAGATCAATGCAGTTCTGTTTGACACCTCAGCCATCTCTGGGTTATCAGTAGCTTGCTCCAGTGGAGGTTAGTGCCCTATTATCATGAGGGAGAAGGTGCAAGGTCACGCTTTGCCTCAGCTGGAGGTAAAGGGAACCACAATCTGGCTTTAATAGCTGCTAATAACAGAAAAAGATTGAAGTATTCTCATGTCGTTTCACAGATACCAGGTTTGGCTTGTGTGTGCTAAAGAAACCCATTGAATGAGAAGTATAATTGGCTAATGGCTCTGCAGGATCCAGTACGGCATAGAAAGGTAATTGGATGATATGACTTTGAAAGTAGCTGTAATTGGCTAACATCAGAAGTGCAGCTTAGGTCATTCACATGGTAATTGTTAGCTTTGACTTTAGAGGCATTGGCAGGGGGCAGAAAGTAATTAGCTTAAGGCACTATAGAACCCCATGTGTGCTCATAACCTGGTCAACAATTTCAGTACAAAGATTGGAAAATAGATTGGAAAGGTTTTTAATTGGCTCAAGTCCTATTCCATTCAAGGTACAGTACGACAATATCGACTATCCTTTGTGAGGAAAGACAATGTTTTTTTCCACTTTAACATCAATGGTGTGTCCCCTTAGACTTAAGATACTTATCCCACACAGTCTTAGTTTCAGAACAGGGATGTTTTGTCATTGGCCCAAATAGTTTTTCATCCAAATGTCAAGAGTTAACCATGTGAGTCCAATCTGTTTTGTATACTTGTGAAGAAGTCCCACACGTTCAACAAAAATTAACCTTAATGCACACTGTTAACAATCCACGGTTTAGATTTTCTTCAACACACTTTGGCAAAACACAGAAATATATCACATCTTCTTTTATAAATTAGGATCAAAAGGGATTGCCATTTAAACACAGTCCTGAAGATCACTGGTAGACAATTCTCACTCACTAAAGATACTTTTTCAGGTCAAACCCGTGGAGATTACCTGCATTAAATATAACAATGCACTCACTTACCGAGAGTTTTAGGGCTTCATATATTTAAGACTTCTAACCTAACTTTCCCCACAGAGATGTAGACTGAGTTAAGACGATATTAATACCTGACTCTAAACTCTAAACTGTCCTCTTGATGAACATGCTCTGTATCAAATTGGGAGCTGTGTTTATGTTTTGAAGTGTTTCTGATTTAATACTTTAGAAAAGCACACTTAGGATTTAAACTGTGCGATGAAGGCGTGTCGTTCTCAAATTAATTGTGTTCTTCCAACACGTGTAGGAGGTTTGTTATTTACCTTTTTTTTTCCAGTAACAATTCCCTAATCCAACTTTATATCATGTGTTATGGGGTAATGATATAAAGATAAGTATTAGCATACTGCAAATCTCTGTTGTAACAAAATTAAGATGTAGTTAATTCCCAGTGCTGTTCAACAATATTTCCTCGGATGCCGACAGTTTATAGGAGAACTAATTTATACAGCAAAACAAACAGGAGACAAGATAGAAAATAGACAATTGATAGACAGCACAAACATATCTGGAATATGATTATAGAAAAACATGGATTTTAGGATGCTTTTTGACAGGCTGTTGTTTCGAGATCACCCATTTGTTTACAGCTTGGATCTTGGAGAATTGTCTCTGCTCTGAGCACTTTGGATTTTTTATTGGCCACAAATATAGGTAATCTTCTCCCGGTGTTTTGTACTTCTATACACAGAGGTCAGCAAGCCACCATTCCCTATGGTTTAACTAGCTAATAAAAGAACCTGTCTATCACAAACAGACACATTACTTTGGAAAGAGAAATATTTCATTTATACAATAGAATTTGACCTACAGTATGACCAGCACGCAGGTGTTGAGAGCTGTGTATTGTGTCCAGGAAATAGACCTCAGGGAAGCAAAGACATTTAATACTAAAAGCTATTGAAGCCCCTCGACACCAATGTCACCCATAGGTGTTTTCACTTATGTTGACTGTTCACGTCTCTTCTGAGGACTGTGTGTGGTTAGACATACTACTCTACTTGTTATGGTTGGACAGCATACACCTTTATAATTCTTGTTAGTTCACCCAGTTTCAGTTACTCAGGGACTTTCAGCATAGCTCTGCGAAACACCAACATCAACCCAGGCCTAATTAGCTGCATTAAGTGAGAACACCTGTGAAAATGTGCAGGACATTAGACAACAATAGCACTAGCAGTGGCTACCGTCAGCAATCTGGCCAGGAAATGTGTTTATGTATGTGTGTAGGTGTTATGACCTGAAACCAGTGGGAAGTAAAGGTCATATGTTCACAAAGCAGAAACCCAGAACCAAAGGCCCACAAGCTCTCTCCATCATTGGTTTGAGTGCCCAAGTACTTCATTTGTCTGCCATAAGTTTGCCAAAAACTTCCTTACAAGCAAAACCAGTGCAGTTAATGTTTGTGTGTGTGTGTGTGGTGTGTGTGTGTGTGTGTGTGTGTGTGTGTGTGTGTGTGTGGTGTGTGTGTGTGTGTGTGTGAGAGAAAGAGATAGAGCGAGAATGAGCTGGCTAATCCTTTTCACATAGCAGCAGAGTGTCAATGACTGTCATTGACAACAAAGCAGATACCCCAGGCCACCGCACTCTTCCCTCGGTGGCTGATGTACACAACAACTGTAACAACAACAACAACAACAACATCAAGCTGCTCTCGCTCTCTGAGCCTGTCAAGAACAGCTACTGGAGGGCATTCCCACTGCCAAGGTGACTTCTGCAGGCTGTGTGTATGTGCGTGTGTGTGTGTGTGTGTGCGCGTGTGTGTCCGTGTGGTGTGTTAGAACAGTTGTGGGAGTAATAATGGGAAAAGCAAATCTTCTGTTCTGATGGAAAACGCTCCATCGCTGATCTACTTTATCCTTGATGATGTACCATAACTATTACTGGATGGCTGCTTCCAATTCCTGTAAAACCCCAAAACATGAACGTGTGTGTATGTGTGTATGTGTGTGTGTGTGGTGTGTGTGTGTGTGTGTGTGATAAATTGACAACGACAGATTTAGGTTGAAACATAAATGAACTCACAGCAGTTCCTTGATTTGATTAATTACTTGTTAATTTATGAATTGCTCTATCACTTTTCTAGCCATCAGTCTATTAATTATAGATGCATTTTGAGAATTTTTGCAGTTGGAATATCTAGCTAATATGTGTCCAACTACAAGCGGAAGTAGTACCATTGCCACAGTTATGACTCATTTAATGACTAATTACCTTTTTGGGTGCCGGCAAGTAAATTAAGGTTATTTATTTTAGCAGGGATATTTTACATTGTATCTGTCAAATATCTGATGTCTAGCAACCAGTGTAAAGTTACCATATATGCACATTTTAATTCACATGTAAAAAAACAAAAAACAAATCAAATGAGATGAACAGCTGCGAGAAAAAGAGGGTGCAACGAAATGATGTAATAAAAGTGTCAAACCTCAGATTAAAAAAGCAATGTGTAAATGAGGTATCTCTGTTTGTGTGATGTATTCATTTGAGAAACATTTTAGTGTCACGAGCGATTCACACATATCAGATCTCATTGGATCTCTTTGGATGAGCGGATGTCACAAACATCAGGATTTATTGGCTAGTCTGTGTTCATTGCACTATTTTAGATGTAGCTTTTATCAAGACAAGGCATTTACGACTTATCCAAGAGTAAAAAATGTTCTTGCCATATTTTACTTTTTTTTACTTCCAATCTTTCCACTCAGATTAGTGATGTGGAAACTGAAAATTGCATTTAGACAGGTAAACCCTGACAGAAATCATATACTTTAAGACTGAACAAGCTAGGTACTGGTAACAGTAAGGTTATGGTTGATTGTCTTATGTTTAGGGTTGTGATGGTTTCCTACCAACAGTCAACACTACATTATTTTGACCATTAAGGCGATGTCTACTAAGATAACATCAATCCCTTAATGTTTGAATGTACTAAAAGTGTTTAAAAAACTGAAAACGAGAAAGAAAGAGTCCGATTTAGTTTGTCTGTAAGCCCTCACTATAGTTGTATGTACTGCTAACAATGTTATGCTAAGCTTATGATGTTAAACTGCTAAAAGCTATTTTGGATGAACATCACAAACTTTGTAGGAGTTTAAGTCTGAAATTGTATTCATTTTCTGTACTCACCCACTGCCCGTATATCTACAGTAAATGTTTATGACTTACTTTAACAACTAGACAATTAGTATTAGACTTTAATGCCCTTTAAACCGTGGGTCTTCTGCGCACGTTTTCGTACAAGTTTTTCCTTGTACGGTGCGAGGGTCTAAGGACAGAGGGTGTCGTATTGTCATACTGATATTCTGTACAAACTGTGAAGTCCACTGAGACAAATGTAACATTTGTGATATTGGGCTATATAAATAAACATTGATTGATTGATTGATAATGCCCAAATATATTTCAGTTGGTTAAACCAGCTGTATATTAGGATGAAATGAAAAGCATAACAACATTAGGCGTAAAGTAGCAGCTCTGTTACAGCATAAAGAGAGAAGCTGCTGGTGGACTAAATATCTTCGGCAAGGTGCTCTTCATGCCCCTTTCAAAGCTAATTTAGGAGTACAGTCATTGAGGTCTGATACTTAAACTTATCTTTTCGACCCCAGCAGCCTTTAGACACAACATTTAGCAAGTTAGGAAAGCAATCTTACTGCACTTTTACTCGCTCAATAGGTAAACCTAGGTAAAGAGGAATACACAAGAATTTAGCTGTAATATTGTAATCAGGGAAATGCCAGCAGATTTTTTTCCAGTTACATACGATACAATACATATGATCCTGGGGACAATGTACAAAACTCAACTCTCAGAAAACAAACTTTTAAAATATTTAATAACTTTATGTGGATGTACTGTATACATTCCTTCATATATAGATCTACAAAAGTTTTAAACTATTACTTTTAGTTTCACTTGAACACAAGGGTTGAATGCGCAATTATGCAATATCCTGCAAGTTAACAAAGAATACGTAACATATTACAAAGCTTCAGTTCTGCTTCAGAGACTATTCTAGTTTGCAATAAAGCAATTTATGTAGAAGTCAAAGTTAATTAAGAACAAGACACATATAACTCTACACTTATGTAAGAATACATATATTAATATTAATATTAAAATAAGAAGTGGACTGACAGTGTCTCACAATTGTATAGTAATGGATTTGTAATGAAAAGTGCAGTTTGAGTTGTTAAAGTAGAATACATTTTGTGGGCTTTGTATTGATTTGCTTTTGGGGAAAAAGTCTTCCATCCATGATGGTAGCAGAGGCAGATACACCAAAACTCTTTCTAGATGTCTCAATTTCCTGTTGATTCTATTGCAAGCATTACACACTGCCAAGCGTTCCTGTTTGTGTGTGTGTGTGTGTGTGTGTGTTTATGTGTGTGTGTATGTGTGTGTGTGCGCATGTGGGTGCATGTGTGCATGTGTGCATGTGCAACCAAAAGAGACCTAGGGCGCATTTCAAAAAAGGAAGTGACAGTTGGACTGCAGCCTGTATCACAGAGGCAGATTTGAGATTGTTCACTGAGATAGACAACATTTCACTGATTCTTTGCACTCTGTTGTCTCGGTGCCTGTGGCTAACATGATTCCAATTTCATGAACTAATGGAGTCCGAAAAAGACAATGACAATCATACTTATTGTGTGTGTATACCCTATGTTTTAGAAGTAAGGCTGGACCATGTGTACAGATGTTAACTTTTTCATTTACTCTTCTATCCTGCCTTATATATGTCCTAGATTACATTATATGTCTACTGTTTTATTCGAAACCTAATCAAATGTTTTATCATAAAAGTTCCTTTTTATGCGTTTACCACATTTGCCTCCTTCAGGGTGCCTGGGGTAGTTGAGCCAGGTCGTAGAAAGAGTCATTTTCGGCACTTTCAGATTGATTTAGCTGTGATTGCCCCAACCCGGTATCACGGCAAGACGTGAACATGTGACGATTTACCGAGTGTTCTTGCTTTTCTCTTTGAAAGTCATCACATAACGGCATTGTAATACACGGTTCGGCTGCATTACATATTACACATCTGCCGTAGTTCTCTATTTATAGATTTCTGATTAGAAGACTTCTGGACAAACTGGAAGAAATGCCACCGAAACTGAATACGTGACGTGGATCATAAATATATCAACAATTACAGTTTTTCTCGATTGCTAACACACTAAAATTATACATAAGGCACAATTATTTTAACTGACACTCAAAGAGCAAAACATCGGCTCAAATCTCCAAAACTCTAAACACGTTTTCAGCTTTTCATACAATTTGCAAATCAACATGGCAGTTTTTGCAAACCACTGCACACGTTTCTCCACGTAAGACACAGGAATTTGACATAAAGTCACGTGTTAGCTGTTTTAAAACACTGATATTCAAAATGCAGGTGAGTACTTTCTTACAGCAACAATGGAAGCCAACATGGAAGCAAGAGCAAGAGGAAGAGGAAAAGGAAGAGCTGGGCTGAGAGTGAGAGGAGGAGGAAGAGGTGGGTGAGAGTGAGAGGAGGAAGAATGAGGGGTAGAGAGCTGGAGGGAGAGGACGTGGACAAAGAACAGTACTCTCTAATTAAATGAAATGTTATCAACCATGGTTTGACGAAGAGAGGCTGGACAGAGGGTTCAGCCTAATCTAAGCCGATTTACTGTCACCTCTGTAATCCGGACACTTAGACTTGATAACAGGTTAGTTACCAGTTTTTAGCTCTGCATAACTCATGATATATCAGTGCTTATATCTGAAACGTATTTACTTCATTACAGTAATTTAATTGTTGGCATGTTGCACACTATAACTGTACATAGATCCTGCACAATGTACTGTGGTAAACTCACTTTTATGCAACACAGACACTGACCAACCACTATATCTTTGTTGTTTATTTGAAGGACTGAGAAACAAAGAGGTGCAGGTGGAAGGCTAAGGATTTTCAATGAGGCACAGGAAGCAGCAGTTACAAACTGGGTTTTGGCAAACAATGCATCACAGAGAGATCCGAAGCATAGTGTTATACATGTTATACATATATAAGTGTCCTAAACTAATAATACAAAGTTATTATGGCATTGTATGCTGTGTGTTATTTGTAACATCTTCAGAAACTACCTTTCCAACTCTTCATGCAGTTGACTGTTACAGGTGTATACAGGTTCATGGTACAATGCATAAGCTTCAAATCGAGAGACTGAAACTGTATTTTCCTTTACCGTTCTGTTTTAATTTCACAAAAAAGTTAATAAATCAAATCAAATCAAATCAAGTTTTATTTATAGAGCACATTTAAAAACGATGTTTGGTCGAGCCAAAGTGCTGTACATGTAATAAAAACACTTTACTGCAGTGCAATAGTAACAAAAGACAGTCATTTTGCAACAGCAAATATAAAAACAATACACAGGGAAATGTCAGAAGTCGTGCTCCGCTCTAGCTAGAAAGCCTGAGAGAAGAAGTGTGTTTTTAGAGAGGATTTAAAAACCCCTAGGGTCTGGGCCGACCTCACATGGAGGGGCAGAGTGTTCCAGAGCCTCGGGCCAGCTGCTGCGAAGGCTCGGTGCCCTCGGGTTTTGAGCCTGGTCTTCGGCACTACCAGCAGCAGCTGGTCAGCAGACCTTAAAACTCTTGCTGGGGTGTAGTAGTGTAATAGTCATATTATGTTTGATATTATTATGTTTTATTAACTGCACCACTGGTTTTTAAACCCGCACCGCCTAGTGGTTAAAGCACGTTATTGAATCTTTTTGTTGAATATGTTATATTTGATGAAAACATTTAAATATTAAGAGTAGCCTACATACAAAATAGGAGGAAAGTAAAAGGTCAATGATAGAAATATAGAATAGAAAATATCAAGAAGATACTGTTGTGATCTCTACAAATAAAACAGTTTAGAGCAGGAGGTCCAAAGATATTAACAGGAAAACAGACAAACTAATAAAGCTTTATTTAAACATTAAAGAATACTTTAAGTTAAGGTATTCTTTTGAATAAGAAAAAAACGTTGGGGGTATCAACAGATAACTATTAAATCTGACAAAGTACTTAATGTCTAATATATTGCATAGTTTATTTTGGCACTTGACAATCACCTTCCCTGAATTTTACTCAGGTGTAACTAAAGTCTGATTTAAAGGTGGGGTAGGTAATTTTGGAGAAACCAGTTCGAGCGCGCTAGAATTTGAAAATACTCACTTGCTAATATCAAACAAGGTCAATCAAACATTAAATCATGCAGGACTGTAAGAAAAAAACAAAACGCTGTTGAGGCAGTGTGTTCACACCTACCTCATAGAGCAACAAGTCCTCCAACTCATACGACCAAATAGGTCGATTGTTCAAGCCCTTCCAAAAAATCAGTTGCAGAAAAATCTGCCCCTTCCTTCAGACTTCCTTACAGAGCCCCTCCTCCAACACACACAAACGCGCACATGACCAATGAGGGCACAAGATAAGTTTGTGTACAGATGGAAGGCTGACAGGCAGGTAGGCCATCCAGTTACTTTAGCGGGGCCGGCTAAAATGATTGGTCGTGCTTTTTACAGTACTACGGCTTCCACAGACGACATTTTTTTATGAATTTTTCAAAGCACTTAAGAGCATTCCATGGAATATAACAAAAAGTGTATCTCGAGCCGGTTTCTCAAACTTACCTACCCCACCTTTAAGGGTTGTTTATATTTCACATCATTAATCAGAATCTGCAAAGTAACTAAAAATAAATGTAATGGAGTCAAAATACCAGGTTAACCTCTGAATTGTGGTGGAGTAAAACAAAGTAGTAAATTTCCCAACTTGGGATCAATAAAGTATATCTTATCTTATCTTAAGATGATCGATGGCTACTGCCATATTTGCAAAATGTGCCTCTGTACCCGTTCAAGTCCAGTTTTGGAAAGTCTGCCGTGGTTACATTCCATTTCAAAGTGCTGTTTGAAGCTCGGCGTAACCTTGTCGCACTGCCACTCCAACATCCAATCACAGAGCTTGAGCACTAATCACGGGGATTGTAAAGGAAAGCGGATGTTGTAGTCCCAAACGATAGCTGAGGATTCTGAGTAGTGAAGTGTCTTCGGAAACTCTGTAGTGTCTAAACAATTTGTTTCTCCGAATCAAAGGTTAAAAACACAAAAGCATTGTGCACAATTTAAACCAATCAATGTTGTGTAATTAACAAGGATAAACTGATGTTTTTTAGTGGATGAGTAATGCAGATATCACTGTGTAATAATTTGACAGTGAGGGGAATACTTCCGGTTTTATTATGAAAACTTCGAGACCGGAAATACTGTTTTCACCACGTGAGGGTTGACGCCAACTTTACACGGACGCCGCGGAAAGACGTAGAACACACGTTATCCTGGCGAGACCTCAAATCATCTTCGTAATATCTATCAAACTATAGATCCTACACATCCACTGGACATAGATTATAAAAGTACAATATACACTTCTCGCTAGAAATCGAATCAAAAAGCATTTTAATGGCCAAACTATTCCACAATTTAGGATTTTCCAGAGAGGGTTATTCTGAATAAATGACCCTCCGGAGAGTTTGTAATCAACGGGAGCATGTTGTTTCTTACACGACCACTAGAGGTGCTACACTTTAAAATGTGACTATGGGTCGTAATGAGCTGCTGAACAATCAACCTATTTGGTCGTTTTTTGTAGGAGGACAGGCTGCATAGAGGAACATTACCAGGCCTTAGTGGTTTGTTTGTGAAATTGTACAAGCACACATTTAAAGACTGATGCCAGCACTCACAACGCTTCCTGGTAATTCAGTCCTCCCACTTCAAAACTGTGCCTCTCTTTACGAATGACCAAAATGTGTTGGCCATTCATGGAAATGTCTTATCACCTCTGCAGCATCATTTATTTTATTTCCATTTTCACCTGCTGTCTGCTTGATTCTCTCATATACGTAGCGATTAACCAAACCTTTCTGCTCTCCTCGGTAATGTGTATCAACAAGCAAGGAGGAAATGAGAGAATATTATCTCCATCCTCTGCAGGCTTGACAGCGCTTGTCCTACAAATACACACTTTTATCATCCACTGACAATGGGGCCTCTGATCTTATGTGTGGTGTCATAGATAATGAAAGGTTTGTCAGGGCAGCTCATGTGAATGCTGCCATTTGACACTGTAACCCAACGAGGCAACCACGCCTATACTGCAAGTACAAGAACAATATGGCTAATTATCAATAATGTCTCATTTGCGCTGTATATCCTCCTAGTTGTTGCTCACAATAACAGCAGTAAGTCACATCAAGGCCAAGGCTTTATGGATTCAGAAAAGGTGGCAACAGCCCATACCTTTTTTTCCATCCTATATTTAATTGAGATCAAGTTCTAATTTTTCAGAAAATAACTTCAGTATACAGCAGTGGTTCTCAACTGGTGGGTCGCGACCCAAAAGTGGGTCGCGGACCCGTTTCGAGTGGGTCGCAGATGTATGAGTGAAGAAAAAAAAAATATTTCCTTTTTTTTTCGGGGGGAAAAAAGTCAAACTTTTATTTTGAAGGCCCGATTTTCTAACGCTGTGCATACAGTAGGCGTTGGACAGGAAGTACCGCAGACCATGAACGGTTTTGAAAACTTCTGTCACGTAGTGATCATCTTCTCAATAAAACATCTTTGCTGATGTTTTTTCGTGTCTTCTGGCCAATCAGAATCAAGATTGTTGCCGGAAGTCCCCACGGAGAATAACTTTGCGGTAGAACTCTTCTTTATACATTCATGGGTACAACTTCAGATAGAAATGAACACATAATGAAATATGACCCCCAGTTTGATGATTGACAGGTCACAGAACAATGGGGGCTATCTACCCTTACCCACAATTTAAAGTAAGTCACACAGACTCTCTCCTCTTTACTCTTCTCTCTGAGTGGAGCAGCAAGTTCAGCTGTCAGAACAAAGTGAAAAACAAACAATGGCATAAAATATTATTAATACGTTTTAAAGTTTTCGCCCTCAAGTGCTCCCGTTGAATGCAAACGTTACAGATGGTCGTTTATTCACAAATAACCCTCTCTGTAAAATCCTAAATTGTAGGATAGTTTGGCCATTAAAACGCTTTTTGATTAGATTTCTAGAGAGAAGTGTATATTGTACTTTTAGAATCCACGTCCAGTCGATATGTAGGATCTATAGTTTGATAGATATTACGAAGATGATTTGAGGTATGCGGCAGCCTCCAGGTAAAGTTACGGGTTGAAAACAGTTTTCCGGTCTCAACGTTTTCATAATAAAACCAATGATCAAATGATTTAATAGTGATATCTGCAGTACTCATCCACTAAAAACATCAGTTTATCTTTTGTGTTTTTCCCATAGGTTTTTCTTTTTCGATTCTGAGAGACACCTTTCTTTTTTCAGAGGTTTTGATAGGCTAAACATCGATTGTTTTAGCCGCAATGCATCTCGGGATATGGTATTTATCCGATTTTAAATCGGAAAAACTTTTTTTTAAATAAAATAATACTTTACTCCGAGTGTTCTTGCTTTTCTCCTTGGATGTCATCACATAACGGCATTGTAATACACGGTTCGCCTGCATTAAATATTACATATCTGCCGTAGATATTTATTTATAGATCCCTGATCAGAAGACCTTTTCACAAACTGTAAGAAATGCCGCCAAAACTGAATACGTGACGTGGATCATAAATATATTAGCAATTAAAAAACATCTTCCATTTATTTTTACACAATACGTCTCCTTGCAGTATCAACACTAATTCGGCTGACTTTTATATTTGATCCAATTGGTAGATAGGTTATATTTACACCATAACGGTGCACAGCTGATAGAAAGGGATTTTTTTGTAGTTTTTAAAGATATTATTTACTACCTTTCCAACTCCTCATGCAGTTGACTGTTACAGGTCTATACAGGTTCATGGTACAATGCATAAGCTTCAAATCGAGAGACTGAAACTGTATTTTCCGTTACCGTTCTGTTTTAATTTCACGATAAAGTTAATAGTCTGTTAATATTATGTTTGATATTATTATGTTTTATTAACTACACCACTGGTTTTTAAACCCGCACCGCCTAGTGGTTAAAGCACGTTATTGAATTTTGTTGTTGAATACGTTTTATTTGATGAAAACATTTAAATATTAAGAGTAGCCTACATACAACATTGAAAATATCAAGAAGATACTGTAGTGATCTCTACAATAAAACAGTTTAGTGCAGGACGTCCTCTGGGCTGGACCCGTCCAATTCCAGTTTTGGAAAGTCTGCCGTGGTTCCATTCCATTTCATAGAGCTGTTTGACGCTCAGCGTAACCTTGTCACACTGCCACTCCAACATCCAATCACAGGGCTTGATGACTAATCACAGGGTTTGTAAAGCAAGGCGGATGTTGTAGTCCCAAACGATAGCGTCTTAGTGTCTTCGGAAACTGTCGTGTCTAAACTCCGAAAAAAAACTAATTGTTTCTCTGAATCGAAGGTTAAAAACATAAAAGCATTGTACACAATTTAAACCAATCAATATTGTGTAATTAACAAGGATAAACTGATGTTTTTTAGTGGATGAGTAATGCAGATATCACTGTGTAATAATTTGGCAGTGAGGGGAATATATCCGGTTTTATTATGAAAACTTCGAGATCAGAAAAACTGTTTTCACCCATGCTAACTTTACATGGAAGCTGCATACACGTTATCCTGGCGAGACCTCAAATCATCTTCGTAATATCTATCAAACTATAGATCCTACACATCGACTGGACGTGGATTCTAAGAGTACAATATACACTTCTCGCCAGAAATCGAATCAAAAAGCATTTTAATGGCCAAACTATTCCACAATTTAGGATTTTCCAGAGAGAGTTTTGTGAATAAACGTCCCTCCGGAGCGTTTACAATGAACGGGCCGGGAGCATGTTGTTTCTTACACGACCACTAGAGCACCTCTAGTGGTCGTGTAAGAAACAACATACACTTTAAAACGTGTCTGTGGGTCGTAATAAGGACATAAAGTAGAATAATTAGCCGTCAACGTTTGAATCTGTCTGTGATGCAGCTAAATTCTTATTAGCTGCCTCACTCCCAACCTTCCTTTCACTCAATAACCTTTATGAAAAAAACCTTGCTACAGAAGGTTTAGAGTTTGTATATGTTAATAACCATTATAGCTTCATTGTCCACCTAGCCAAGAAATGAGGCTGCCTGTTGCTAACTCCTAAGAGAGGTTCAGACTCATTTGTTTGAGCTGACATGATGAATAGGCTCTCGATGGATTTTGCAGCACAAACCTTTAAGATATTAGAAATGGATGCTGTGTTTCTTATCCAATTTGCCAATTCATTGGTTCTAAAATGTACAGGATTGAAAGCGCAAATTAGAGTCCATGGATACAATTATGGCTCCCAGTGCTCTCTATAAGTCCAAGGAGAATTAAATGGGTTTTACTTTATGTCATGTCAGTAGACAATAACGACTTTTACTCACAATTAATAAGCATTACAGTGGCAACATCACAATAGCATCGATGCAAAACTATAACTACATATGAATGTTAAAGGATATCCAAATTCAGACAGACGCTGCAACATATTGTTTATTTTTGTTTGGATGTAATTACTGACTTTAACTCAGGATTTTACTTTGCATACCAAGTTTGATTTGATTAACACAAAAGCTCTATATAAAGGCACACTTCACATGTATCAAATCAAACCATGCTTAAAGATAACATATTCTTTCTTCTTCTTCATCGAAAAAAGAAAATCCTTTATAGTACAGCTGAAACCTTTTAGGAATAAAGAGGCCACAATTGGTAAAGTGTAGAAACTTAACCTTAAAATAGTAAATTATTGGAAATATAGTTGGCACTCACTTTTGTAAAGTTGTAAAGTTATCTGATTCACATTAACAGGCCTTTGGGTCAATGGGCACATTCAAAATGTCTGTGTGGATGTTACATTTCATACTTTATTCCTAAGTAAGCAATATTTTAAAGCATCACTTCATAACCACCACGTACATTTTTTGACAGGGAAGAAAGACAAAAACAAATCTAGAATTTGATGTAAAAAATGGGGCAAGAAGGAGCGGAAAGCAGGCTAAGATAACATAAACAAAGTGAGGGAGGAACAAGGAGAAGAAAAGTCCTGTGTGAGGAGTTAATGAAAACAGAGATAGAGGAGGAAGGGAGTTGTGTGCTGTTGTGAATCATCACTGTTTGGTTTCCCTTTGGATCAAAACTGCTGCAGCCCAAAATAACATAAGCATTAGCTGAGGTGGAGCCTGTTTCTAATGATACTTTGATCGGAATAAATTGGCCTATTTAGAGAATGATCATACTTTATAAGGCAATTGCATTTTCATGGATAAACATGACTATCATTGAAAACATTTTTATATACTGTGTCTTGATGTATACTTACCTTTGTTATCTTTGTTCACTCACAGGACTGTCAAAGATCAGTTATGTATTATGTTATGATATTCAGTGCATGCACTTGGGGCTTTTAAGAGCAATTGTTGTTTACAGTTTCTGTAGGCCGCTTTGTGTTTATGGAGCCGCAGATACTATGGTATAGTTAAATGTATAGGAAGAGGCTACAAAGGAGAGTTACACATGACGTGTGAGCTAATTTTGATGAGATTCCTTGAAGACATTTCTGAGACATTGCATTCACAAGAATGGGACTAACATGAGGTTACAGGAACATTTTACCACCACTGTCTAATCAGATTATCCTTGAGTCCGTTTGGACGTTTAGGCCACATTTGAAGCAATTCCCTCCAGGCGTTCCTGTTATATCGTGTTCAGCAGAAAGGGACAAGCAGACATACATGGATTCACACACACATACCGTAAGGTTAGTACAAACAGACAAAAAACCTAAAAACAGTCACAAATGTACATTTCATGGCATTACTAAGAACCTTTGTGTCTCTCATTTGTTGAACAAATTCAAACATGAGAAATAATATTGAGTTGTCAGTTAAATATAATGTTATTTAGGTTGTGATCATCAGAGAAGCAATTACATTTCTCTTGGGAACACAGAAACATCCAAGCAAAAATTACAATACACAACACTGAAGAGTCCGGGGATTCTCTTTAAAAACAATATTATTTTATTTTGTATTTTATTGGTATTGTTATATACATGGCATAATTTGTGCTTTTTTATTATCAAGAATAAAACCACAAGGGAACACATCAGAAAATTAAACTTTAAACCAGGATTGAATTGTTATTTTTTCTGCAGGATATACCGAGAGTTCTACAAAAACAGAAGAAAAGGGAAGGAAATGACAGAAAACCATACAGATAGATAAGTAGATTGATAAATATATAGTTTTTCCAGAGACACTTGCAGATGGTCCACTGAGGGTAGTGTGAACGTTCAGACTGTGATGTGCTTTTACCAACAGCAGCAAAGGCACCTGTGTATCACTTGTTTAAAAAAAAAAGAAAGTATGCCTCAGGGCCTTTTCCAGTTGAATTCATACACATACAACCAACTCATCCACAATTTCTTCCAGGGGGATTTCTGCCACATAAATCTGCTGATTTCCAGCCATCGCAGATGTTGGACTCTAGGTTAGCCGGCTCGAGGCCATTCCCATTGATCCGCCTGTCTGAGAATAATTGACATATCAAAAAATAACCCCACAGAATAATATTTTGGACATTCTGGACTTTTCTTGCTTAGGTTGCTGGACTAAACTATGTAGGGACATTTTTCCTGAAGTTTGAATTTGGTTTGGCAAAAAGAGATCAGAGTCAATAAAGGACCGAAGAGATGAGCTGAAAATATCAAAACATGTTATTCTGTGAGTGATGGGTAAGAGATGAAGGACAAGGTTCAAAGATAAAGAGTGTAAATTAAGAAAATGGTAGTCAATACAGTATAACCAAAGAAGGGAACAAAAAGGAGTGTGTTAAAAGAAAAAAAAAGGTTTCTCGATGACACAGAACACCAACATGACTGAGAAGAAAGAGGGATGGCATGAAAGCCCAAATGTCAAGAGTCAGATGAATGAGTGAAAAAGTCTGAGGACCAAGGAACACAGGCCGAAGATATGTATTATGCTCTGTAACTCTATCAGAATTGGACTAGCCGTCTTCCTACTGCTGCCTCTGCCTCACTGGAGGTGTGACCCGTGCCATACAACGGTTGTTCTGCTATAACACCTAACCAGTACCACCGTTTTAGTAAAAATGTTTTATTCCATTTGGTTTCTGTCTCTAATAAAAAGCATTGTATGCTCAGGTAAAATTCATCCAGAGAAACCCTGAATCTGGTACTGATAGTTAGTAAAAATCTTTTTCAACCAGTCCTGTGAAGAAGAGCAGAAATACTTTTTTTTATCAGACAGAGAGAGTGGAAAGGCAAAATAAGGTTTTCTTTTGCCAGTCCAGTTTATGTAGGTGCATAGACAAAACAAAACTGACAGCATGGAGGAGGTATAAAGGAGAGCAGCAGCAAAACATGGGAAGATACATAATTAATGAAAGGAAACTAACAGTATTCAAAGAGATAACAAGTACAATATTTGATCTGAAGAAAAGATAACTAAAATAGAATAAAATTCAATGTAAACAATTATGAATTATATTGAGGAAAAAGCCTGATGAATGCAAGGTTGAAGCACAATTATTTGCATTAATAAACCTATAAAAAAAGTGGGGCCCGAGAGCATATTCCTATTAGGTGAAGATTAATGCAGAAGGGTCACACGTCAACATTTGGGTTGAAAGACTAGAGGGGAAGTAGGGGGAAGGCCTTTCTGGTATAGATTGGTCCGTTAGCTAGCCTTAGCTTCCCACTAGACTAAACCGATTTCTGATATATTTGTTAGCTAAAACAAGGTCCACACCAATGTCTGATAGCCAACTGAGTCTATGTCCAATCCTTGCTGGCAAGTTTGCAGTCCATCACCATATCTGTTTATCTTAACTGAAGCAGGATGACTTCCAGGACGTTTTTGTTTATACGGTAAACACACAACTCACGTTTCTTGTGAGAGAGTTACGTGTTCTCAGAAAACCCCAAAATGTCATCCTTGTGACTTTCAGAAACCGTCATGACAGCATTTCAACAATGGCAAAGACAGCCAATTGGAGCCCCAGGGTGAAAATGTCCATCCATGTCCATGAGTAGCATCATACCCACCAGCTAACCTTGGCTTTTGCTTCCCGCCAAGTCATTCCTCCTCTTGACTAGCATTAGCAACTGACCAATCTGTAATATTTAGGTTGGTGGGCTGGCAACTTCTCACCAAGGTATTGTCCATGTTGATTCAGTCCTTTAGCTGGCATTAGCTTCAGACTAAGCTAGAGTCCATGTTCTTTTGGTCTGTTAGCAAGCATTAGCTTCCTGCCAAGCTGTAATCCATATAATTCAACTGGTTAACAGACCTGAACTTCTCGCCATGCCACAATCTATTTTGATTCGGTCTGTTAGCTGGCATTGGCTTCCCACTGCGCCATAATTCATGTTGATTCAGTCAGTTGGCTAGCATTAGCTTCAAACTCTAATAGTCCATGTGTCCGAGGTGTCTGTCGACACCCCACTCTCAGCTCCAGAGACAAAAGTTACTGGTTGTTTGGCAGGTAGAGCCTTTCTCAGCCGGGGACAGATAGAGCTTGCCATTAGCGCAGGCACAAAGCTCGTACACAGTCTGTTTGGTGTAGGTGGTACCTGCTGGCGCTCCCTCCAGCGGGTCAACAGCGCTCCCGAGGGGGATGTTGCCCAGTTTGATGGTGTTGGCATCTAGAAAGATCTGTGGACATGAAAGAAAAATTATAAAGAAACCTTTGATTTCAGAGCAATGGATGGAGAAAAAAAGAAAAACATAAATAAAGGAAGATCATAAATATAAAATGTTGACACACTGACGTTGATGATACTGCTGTAGGGGACTGAGCTCACATGATTAATCCTGGTGCCTCAAATAACACACACAAAAAAAGTGATGTTGTCTGAAAAAAGAGAGAGAGCACATTGCCATAGGGGATGACTATATTCGCTGTGGTCGACTAGGGTTGTCATCACATAAGATCTACTGAGACAGGAAGGGAATTTCTATTTAGAATGGGTCTCTTTTGATAAAGAGTGGGAGTGAACGAGGCAGAGGGCAAGGTAGGTGAAGAGAAACGCACGTGAATCAGTGGGAGAGGAGTGAGGGGAAGACAAATAAAAAGGGGAAAGACAGACACAAGGGAAAGCATGCAGCAAGAAACAACTTTCCTTTCCCTGGCCACATCAACCCAAGGCGCTCCCAGGCCAGCGAAGAGATATAATCCCTCCACCTGGTCCTAGGTCTACCCCTTGGTCTCTTCCCAGCTGGACGTGCATGGAACACCTCCCTAGGGAGGCGCCCAGGTGGCATCCTAACTAGGTGCCCGAACCACCTCAACAGGCTCCTTGATTCATTTTGTTAGATATTTTTCCTAGAAACATCTGGCTACATTTAAAACAAAAAGACAAGAATAATCTTCGAAATAAATCAAGCAGCGTATTAATATTCAGATAAATCAAGATCAGTGACACTGAGTGAGTGTTATTTATGGAGCTAGTGAACATTTAGTGATATAAATGGAAAGGCAGAAGTTATTTTCTTGTTTTTCAAAGGCCAGCACTTCACTTTTCCTCCCACTCCAAATGCTCTCTCCACCATGTCTCCCCCCCACTGGCCTCATTCACTGACCCTTACTTCTCCCTGCATTCCTTCAGCTCTTCTCATCTTCAGATTGATACAAGCTGAGATTCTAAAGAGAATCATTACACAATCTTGGTTTCTATTGACTGCTGTGCCTGCTTATTTCTTTACTCTTGCAATCTTCAGTGTTCAAGGAACATAGCCCTCTTTCTCTTACTGTACACACACACAGTAACACACACCCAGAGGCCGGGCGATAATCTCAGCAGACATCTGTATCCGCATCATTTATGTTCTTCATTTAAAAAAAGAAAGAGGGGAAGTGAAAAAGTGGTCGCAAAAATAGCTATGAGTGCAAAAAGACAGAGAGGAAGAGAGGGGAATGAGAGGGAGTCAGATGAAATGAAGGCAGAGAGAACATGTCACATTAGAAGTGGTTGGGAGAAGATGGGGGCCACAAAATGAGGGAGATAAGATGAATGAAAGATAAAAGGAGAGAAGAGGAATGACGGATTCGGATACCCAAACAGCTAGGAACCAATTAGTATAACTAATGATTTCACATTGGCTGACGGGGCATATCTCGGGCTGTATAAACAACACACACCCACAAACATGCGCACACGCACACACTATTTCTGCATGATGGAGCAGAGCAGGGGTGTGCTTTAAATGTCTGTGCAGCTTAAAGTAGCACATCTATTATCCATTTACATGGAGATAGATATGCAGGTAAAAGACTGTGGCAGCTTTAAAGATGGTGTCATAATAGCCTGGAGGTCTACACTTAGTGATATACTCAAACTATACAAGAACTCCTGTATTATTCATTTACATTTTGCAACCTAAAGGGTCCTAGGTGTTTTAAATATATTAGTCGAGAGGCATTGCGGCGATTAACTCATTGACTGTTTCACACCTATCTTTCCCTGGAGTTTAAAGGTATAATCATTTGTACTGTGCAAGTTAGGAGGTAGACATGGGGGGAGGAGTTACTATATGTTTTGAATTTAAACGTCTACATATGCACCCAAAACAGGATGTCACCAAACACAGCATGCAGTATCAAAATAATTCAACCACCCTGAAGGTAATACATCCCATCCAAAGCACAATTTCTATGACACAAAATAGTAAATACAATAAACCAACACAAAGAAAATGACCTCATAATACATTTCACCATCTTTTTAACTAATGTACTGACAAAACTGCTGACATTTTTCAGCAACATGGTCCAAAAATGTATATATACATTTATATTCACGTTTCCCAAATCTTAAAAACAGAGACAGTAGGTGGAAAGTTGGCATGACCAAGAGTCAAAAAATATTTGAGAATTATTTTTTATGTTTGTTATACTGTATGCCATACCTTTTACCATACTATGTCAAGATCATTGTTCAGACCTTAATGGAACAATTATGTGGCTGTTCACTGACAACTGTTCCACACAGCTCAGGTATTCTAGATATAAACAAGTTGCATAATATTACTTGCATTTTCTTCCTTATAGTCATGTTCCCAAACAGTATTAGGGAAAACAGCTTTTATTCCAGTTCTTAAGTTATTAAAAATACAACAACAGGAACCAAAGTGGCAGAATAGCAAACCTCTTTTAAGCTATAAACAGCCATCTCATTAGCTCACCATGCCCATTGGTTTTAATAAGACATAGTAACACTGACAACACGACTCTTTACCAACTAGTGAAAAACTAATATATGCACTTAACACCCCATGTGCCGGGCAAAGGAAAACACCACATCACATCTCTAATGGTATGCCTTTAACAGGTCCATGGTGCACACCTGCCATCTTCCCTTTGGCTTCCCAATAAAAGCTGCCAGGGTTAGGTTATAGCCTTACAGAGGAGAGGACTCAGTCACGGTTGACAACACAACCCAAATCTAATTCTAACAGCCTGCTTGCCATAGCAATGAAAACCTACAATTAACTTTGGCATGGCGACGGGATGGGAGAATGAGGGGAGATAGGTGCCTGTTTATGTGAGGAAATGCCGTTAAAATGACTGGTTTGTCTTCCATAACATTGGTAGCATCATGAAAAACCAACGGAACAGAGAGGAGGGGAACAGAGGAAGGGAGAGATGAGAATGAAAAGAAGGAGCACAGTAGGGATGGATGGATGGAGAGACAAACAATGAGGGAAGCAGAGTGCAATTGGAAAGAGGAGAAGGCCATTAGTAGGTAAAAAAGCAGGATCGATAAAAAGGAGACAAGGGGTGAGAGGTGAGAGGAAGGTGGATTGAAAGAGAGATATGGATGCTATGTAGCAGGCACAATGGACAGTGGAGGAGACATACTACAGGTAGACGGATGGATGGAAGTCGAGGAAGGAGATTGGAAGTCATTTGTTGTAGGTTAAAGTGGGATCAGCGCTGACATTCATCCCAAATGAAAGTGTATTAGGGTGTTAGGTCAGCCTGTTCTTGTCTGTACATGTGAACGTGTGTCGAAGACATGCTTCTGTGAATATAACAGTGTTTGTGAATATGTATAAAGGAGGGATTTTTTTAAGGGCAATGTTCTGCATATTTTAAGCAAAATACCTGCATTGTAGTTTTTTTGTAAAATAACACATACATCCGCAAATAAAAAAAAAAGCGAGATTATTTTTGAATGTACGTCATTCACTTCAATAACAACCCAACAAACTGAATGATTTTAGCCCAAACTATGTTATACAAGTAATCCTGTTGCCTGAAAATAACCGTGTAGTTTTACTTTTTTCAATTTACAACATTAATATGTATGTAATCCGGAGGGAAATAATTCTGTTGATAATGTAGGCCTATGCAATGCTTAATTTAATATTGTTAGGATATATATGAATATACATGCAGCAATGCATGCACATTTACAAAGATATGAGCAATGTTCAAAATGAAAGTGAACACCTATATGAAAAAATTATAATTTGGGTCCCATAAATGATTGCATTTCAATTCGAACCTTACAGGCAAACAGTCCCCAACACTTAACTACAGAGCTTTGGGGTTGTCTATATTGTTCACTCCATGTATACATATAAAGTGAGGATGTGTGTCCTTTGCATAGATGTACAAGTGTTGGTGGGTGGCTCAGTGTGTGCATGCAGAATGGATGTGGGTCTGAGCCCATCTTCATCCAACATCAGTTTAGCAAGTACGTGGCTCTGGAGTCAAGGAGAAGGGAAACATGCAGGAAGCGGCAATTATGGAGGGTCAAAACATTTTTCATGGATGATTTCCTTTGGCACAGCTGAGGAACAGGCAAACGAGGGTGGGAGGCACATATGCTGCCAGAGAGGAGGGGAAGGCTGCGATGAAAGGACAAGCTTTTCTTGGGATAAAAAAAGGGGAAGGGAGGTGGAGGGAAAAAGACAGCAAAGAGGATACTAGGGTTAAAGTGTCTTTGTGGGGAGATCAGGAGGAAGAGCATGTGATGTTGAGGAGTAGCTTAGGAGGAATACAGGTGACTGAAGGTTAAAGCAGCTGCACACATACACAAAAGGTTCTGCAGTTGACTTGTCTGCAGTAACATATTTCATTAGTTACAAATATCCAAACACGTTTACTGCAGCTTTCTACTCATTTTCCCCTGACGTATGTCAGAAGCACAGTACACACATGTCCTAGGGCAGTTAGTGCTAAAGGGGAAAATGCTTTTCATTTTGTAATGTATAATGCAATGTTTATTTTCTTTGCCCTTTTCAGAGTTATAACATTTAATGAATATTTGTAGCTAGGCCTGCCAAGAGTCTGCTGATGAAAATTCCCGATTTTAGCTTTCTCTGGAGGAGTAAATGACAGTCCCTTTCACCTGGTTCATTAAACAAAACAAGTAAATAAACTTTCCAACAAGATGCAAATAAATAGTACCAATGTTTTGAAAGCACTTGTGTGCCTGCTTTCAAATTTGTATGTAGCATACATACACATGTCATAGTCATAGAAGCAGATCGAATTTGATATTAATGTTTTCAGCTTGCATTAGATTTCTCACCAAATCACTTTTTATAAGGAAAAAGACAAACAGAAAACTGATTTCCTGTTTCCTGTACCCTATCAATTTTAGTGTTCTGATTGAAAACACAATATAATGGGCTCAAAGGACAATTGAAGTATTAAGGATAATGAAACCACATTCAAGTTGCTTTGCTATGATTGCCTAACAAAGAAAGCAGCATGTGTTGCTTATGCTATCAGAATTTCCGCACAAACTTGGGACAGGCCAGCATAAAATTATAATGACCTGGAACCAAAGTGGACTAGAAAGTGTCAACTTGAAAGTCTTTGTCTGAGAAGATGGAGAGAAGAGTGGAGAGAGAGAGAGGGAGCGGTGACAGAGGTTAAAGGACAATAATAGTAACATTTCACCAGCACCACACAGACTCAATAACACACAGAATTGTGCACACAGAAAAACACACAACTTTTCTAGCCTCGTCTCACATTGACTTCCTTTCTTATTTTCTTTCTCTCTATTGCTCCCCCTGCACTCACACATGGAACATACGCACCCACTCCACCAACACAAATAGGTGGGAGGTTGTGAAGCTATCTGAGTGCATTACAAAGACCATTAGGCGCCTTGAATGGACACCCGCTGGAATGGGAGCTGACAATGGACTAAATGACAGAGGCAGGAGAGAGACTGACAGTGTAGTAACCCTGATGTAGCGGGACATAAAGCCATATCAGCCTGCTCTACTGTACCATACAGTGACACACACACACAACTGCAAACACAGACAAATGCTTTCATGACTGCATCTACAGGTAGGCAGGAATAAAACGCACAACACGTAACACAGTTGCGATAGCACAAATAAGAGAGAGAGAGAAACAGACACAACTCCCACACACAACGAAAGACTGATGAGGAGTTACATCAGACTGATGGAATAACTAACACACACACATTTATAATGATCGCCTTGGGCCGTGAAACTAATGAATTTTCCAACGTTAATCACACTTTTGAAAAACACCCTCTTCTCTCAGCTATTGGCAGGTATCTAATCTGCTATCCCCCACCCCCCAACACACACACACACACACACACACACACACACACACACACACACACACACACACACACACACACACACACACACACACACACACACACACACACACTCACACACACACACACACACACACACACACACACACACACACACACACACGTAGATGCAGACCCTCAAAGAGTTGAGTTGGATGATGAAAAGAAGTTTTGGAAGTAAACATGGAATCTCTAGAGATTGAGAAAGGCGGGGACAACAGTGTGATCTGAGTGCACTCATGTGTGTGCGTGTGTGTGTGTACATCCCTGACTATACATGCTCTGTGTGTCTGTGCATTTGGGTGTTTGAGTTGGTGAGTGTGCATGTGGCTATATTCTATGTGGGTGTGTGTGTACTTCTAGTGTATGTGCTTATTTTTGTGTGTTGTTACATATATGTTTGTGTTTATATGTTTGCTATGACTCAACAGCATTAGTGTGTACGACAGGGGAGTAACCCCCTGCTAGCATTGTAATTCACCCACCATTCTGCCATACCCGCAGGTAAAACAAGAAGCAGCGAGAAAAAAATAAATAAAAAATCCAGTCCCAGTGTACCATCCCAATAACACCTCCAGGCTACAGCGTGTTAATAAACCCCAGCCTTGTGTCAACAAACAATAAAACTCCACTTTGTTAAAAGTTTCTGTAGTTAACCCGATTCTAACTCGCTTCAGTCAGCAGCAGAGTGAAGCTAACTCAAATTGTTACTTGTATGCTTATCAGGAGCACAAACGCAAATGTGCATGCCTGGCACTCTGGTTTTATTACATCTCTGAAGAGTCTTTAAGATAATGATTACAGAGAAGCCATTGGTGTTCAACTTTTACAAGATGTAATGCCCTATATTAAAGGTATTAATTTAACTTTGTTTACTTGCTATTGTTTATTCTGGAATGAGGCTGACTTTGGTTTGACCTCGTCTGTATTCTTTCTGCTCATTAGCTTCCAACACCAGAGAGGAAACGCTACTGTCCGGTTTTCCAGCATAAACCCATCTCAAATACTGTGTTATATTTAGACTCACTGCTTTGATTGGCACATCCTGACAACTACACCATCCACTCTTCTCTTGTGAGGCGATCAGTCTTCTTCTGTTGTTTCTAAGGAGATAACAAACCTGGACCTCTTCAACCTATACACTTCAAGAACAAACGGTATTATTAACAGAGACATGTGTCTGGTGAGCCATAGCTGGAGAGGCCGGCTTCTCAGGTGAGCAGTCAAGTGAGATAAAACTCAAAACACACACTTGAGGTAGCGGCAATCACCCTTATTTTCTATATATAATATAATGTAACAGTGTTGATGTGCTGAACAACTTCCTTTTCATCAAAGTGATGTCAAATGATGTGCACCGTTTTCTAAACTTTTATAATATAAATGCATCATCTCCATGTTTATGTTGATTAATAACAGGAAACAGGACACCTCGTGTTTCTTCACCTCTAAATATAACTAATATATAAAGAAGTCCGTGCAGTATAGATGGTACATACACAAATGTATGACCATTTGCAATAATTAGTTTTGTTAAACAGCCCCCTTAATAACAATACCAAGCAGCCGTAGTCACATATAAATCTGCACATATGTCAGTAGTGGATTTCACCACCACTTTACCAGTAAAGATCTTTACTGTACTCTCACTAGAAAGGGACAGAATGATACCTGGCCTTCATTAATACTCTAGGGCAGCGGTTCCCAACCTTTTTCAACTCAGGACCCACTTAAGAATCTAAAAGATGTTCACGGCCCACTTTCAACCATAAACACTACAGAGGCTAAATAAAGTTCTGATTGCTCAATTCAGAACAAGTGACACGTTGTTAATCCAGTAGTACAGACCGCTGTCAAGGACTGTGATGATCGTTGCCGAGGAAGATCAAGAAAGAGAAAGGAAAAAAGGTTAAAATGAAAAGAAATCTTAATAATGAATTGTTTCCACACAAATCACAATGTTTTGCAAATTATTTGGCGGCCCACTTGCAATGCATTCGCGGCCCACTAGGGGGCCGTGGCCCAACGGTTGGGAACCAACACAGTCTCACTCCCTGATCGTCCAAGAGCGACGCTTGGTCAGGGTCCTTTGGCGTGTAATTGTGACGCACCGAGTCTCCTTCAGCTTCATAAACGGACGCAAAAGCTTTCAACTGATTGCAATGTATTCCCATTGATGCTCAGGGAAGCACCGCATCCGTCCATCTCGGTGGTAGTTAAAGGCAATGTGAGCGTCCATTCCCATTGGATAACGGATAATTTTTTCACCCGGAAGTAAGAATTCTCCTTACTGTCGATTGATTTTACAGTGATATGCATTACTCATCAACTCAAAAACACCAGATTATCCTTGTTAATTACACAACAGTAATTGGTTTAAATTGTGTACAATGCTTTTGTGTTTTTTGCCTTCAATTCTGAGAAACAAATACTTTTTTCGGAGTTTAGGATTGCCGAAGACACTACACTACCCATAATCCTCAGCTATCATTTGGGACGAGCAAGACCGCTTTGATCTACAAACCCCTTGATTAGTCCTCAGGCTTTGTGATTGGATGTTGGAGTGGCAGTGCGCCAAGGTTACGCCGAGCACCAAACAGCACTTTGAAACGGAATGAAGCCCATCGACGGCACACTATCCAAAACATGATTTGAACGAGTCTACCCCACCCTCCCCCCATAACTACATGCTGGCTATTTGTTTGTTTTGGTAACATGTCCTATGTCTCTACTGGGAATTGTAGTTTTAAAAGAAGTTTTCGTATTTTATCATAATTAGACGTTGCCAGTATTAAACTGTGCACATACCTGGAGGTTTTGGGGATACGAAATAGATGACAGCTCAGGTCAGAAGATATTTATTTAACAGCTGGTCTTATGTCTGTGACCCCTCCTGTTGTTAATTGATAAGCCTGAAAAATGCACTTGTCAAGGTTCAGAGGCACATTTTGCAAATATGGCAGTAGCCATCAATCATCTTAAGATAAGATAAGATATTCTTTATTGATCCCAAGTTGGGAAATGTTTTTGTTACAGCAGCATGTACTACTTTGTTCTACTCCACTACAATTCAGAGGTTAACCTGGTATTTTTACTCCACTACATTTATTTTAGTTACTTTGCAGATTCTGATTAATGATGTGAAATATAAACAACCCTTAAATCAGACTTTAGTTACACCTGAGTAAAATTCAGGGAAGGTGATTGTCAAGTGCCAACAATCAGGCAAGATATTTGATAGTGGGTGCTTGAGAAGACAAAAAATGTATCTGGAGATCTCTATAAAGCATATTCATTACTCGTTATTCTCTAATCGTTCATTAAAAACGGTATGGCTATTTTGCACATCCCTTTCAAGATTTCAAGATTTGTAAAGGTTTATTGACATATCATCAGTGTTGTGCTAGTTACTGAAAACCAGTAACTAGTTACCATTACTAGTTACTTCATTTCAAAAGTAACTCAGTTACTTTACTGATTACTTACACCAAAAAGTGCGTTACTGTGAAAAGTAACATTTTAGTTACTTAAAAAAAGGGCTCCTATTAATGCCTTATAGCCTTAATTTCAGTACTGTTATTGCATTGGAGAATAATACAATCTGTTGATCAACTTGACATGCATTATATGCAATCTGGATTCTATCGATATTAGCTGGCTTTCCATTTTTGTATATTCTTTCTCCAGGTAGTTGGAAAAAGTTTTCCGTCCCATATGCCGTGTGCCGCTCGGATATGGTATCATGCTAACTAGCTCCCTGAAAGCGGGTGATTCCACTGTAGCAATAGCCTGCATGTGTTCTACAACATACCGTGCAATGGCTTTATCGACTTTTCCCTGGCTAGCAGTCCCTTGGTTAAAATCCAGCCGCTGTTGCTTAGGTGGAGGTGGAGTGGCGTCGGCTGAGTCTCTGTGGTCTTAGCTACTAGCTTCGTCCCAGCATGTTGTTTTTGCAGATGTTTTAAGAGATTTGAATTACTGCTTTGGGCAGTAGATAGGCTCTTTGACCTGCCAGGACACAACTTACATTTAACAGAAACTTTCTTTTCTTTGTGCTCTACAAAAGTGAGAATACCTCCAGATGGAGAAACTAGACTTGAGCTCCGCCGCCGCCATGATAGTCTTGTTAGTAAACAACACAAACATGCCCACAGCCCGTCTCCGCATGTGACACAGGAAGTATCTAAGTACATTTACTCAAGTACTGTAATAAAGTACAGTTCTCATCTCTGTTCGACTGGCTGTTTACTATAACAAAAACGGTATCCGTATTCGTCCCGTACCGTCACGGTTCGGAGGTCACGGTTTGGCACACGCAGTCACACGGCAAATACGCCTTTTTTTACGAGTGGGAAAAAAGTCTGTCACTCAGGGCAGTATTACACTATATATAATCCAGGGGGCGGTATTGCGCCTAAAAGCCAGCCGCCTGTAAATAACAAATGCAGAACAAGAACAACAAACACTACAAAACGAACAAAATACATGAAGAAGAAAAGTTAGCTATGGCGAGTTCACACAACATACAGGAGCTAGAAGACCCACCTGCTTCGTTTAAATCAGGTGTGTGGGAACATTTCGGGTTCCCTGTGGACTATAACAATGATGGGGTGCGAGTTGTGGATCGGACGAGGACGGTGTGTCGGCGTTGTTTCACAGCGGCGCGGTATGCTAGTGGTAACACGTCCAACATGCTAAATCACATCCGAAGGCATCACCCAGATTTGTCAATCACCGGAGCCCGGCAAAAGACGACAACTGTTCAACAGCTAATCCCCGCTGTTTTTAAGAAGCCAATATAAATGACAGCCGAGAGACCAAAACAAATAACCGAAGCAATTGGCATGTATATTGCAACGGCAATGCGACCTTATGCAATAGTAGAGGACCCCGGCTTCAAATATTTATTGAAAGTGCTCGAGCCTCGCTATAGTGTCCCATCCCGTGCGCACATGAGCCAGTCCGTGGTCCCTGCAATTTACTGGCGCACACGAGCGGTTGTTGAGCACGAGTTGTCCGCTGCATCCGCTGTTGCACTAACAACAGATGGATGGACCTTCCGTGCTACTGAAAGTTATCTCACAGTGACCGCACACTTCATCAACTCAGAGTGGGAAATGCAAAATCCAGTTCTACTTACACGCCCTGTGTATGAACAGCACACTAGCACCCACCTAGCTGAGAAGCTACAAGAGGCAGTAGCAGAGTATAAACTTGAAAAGCCCAAAACTATCGCAGTGACCACTGACAATGCAAGAAACATTGTTAAAGCTGTCAGTGAAGCAGGACTGGGTCCACAAATAGGATGATTTGCCCATACATTAAACTTAGCATCACAGAAAGCGATGGCAGTCAACCAAGTATCTCGACTGCTGGGGAAAATCAGAAGAGCTGTTTCTTTTTTCCACCGCAGCACAATGGCTGCACATGTTTTAGAGCAAAAGCAGGAGATGCTTCACTTGCCAAAACACCGACTCATCAACGATGTGGCCACACGCTGGAACTCCAGCTATGAAATGGTTGAGCGATACCTTGAACAGCAATCGGCTGTTTACTCGGCACTAAGTACCCTGAAGAACAAGGATCTTGCCAATCTGACTGACCAGGAGGTAAGAGTCGCAGAGAATGTGATTGAGATTATGAAACCTCTGAAGACAGTCACTACAATACTGAGCACTGAAACGGCACCATCGGTTTCTATGATCCTACCACTTAAAACCAAGATCTTGAAACCTATGGAACAAAACGATGAGGACACTCCCACTGTCAGGGAACTCAAGCATGCCATCAGGGAAAATCTGCAAAAAAGATACTCTGACGCTGGGATGCAGGACTTCCTTCACAAGTGCACAGCTCTGGATCCGAGGTTCAAAACACTTCCTCACTTGGACCGTACCTCTCATCTGAGAATCTATGAAGGTCTCATCATCCCTGAAGTTCTGAGCAGAGCAGAACATATATGCATTATGGTGATATTTTAAATATCTTATCTTATGTATTAACTAAACATTTTATTGTAACAATGGTCACTGAACTCACTTATTACCTGTTATTGTCATTTTTTTACTGCAGGTTGAGACTACAGAGGCCAGTCCAGCGACTACATCACAGGCTACTTCATTACCAGCGACAGCAGAGTCAGCACCCCCCCTCCAAAGAGGTCAGCCATGGAAGAACTTTTTAGCCCCCTCTTTAAACCTGGCCAGAGTAACCAGCCTGATTTGAAGCAGCAGTTGAAGGACGAAGTGTCTGCGTACATGGCAAAGGAGTACATTTCAATCGATTCAAACCCTCTTGCCTGGTGGAAGGATAATGAGTCTGTTTATCCTAATGTAGCCATGTTGGCACATTGTTACCTGGCTGTACCTGCCACCTCAGTCCCCAGCGAGAGCGGCAGGCAGGTGACATAGTTACCGCCAACAGATCTGCCCTCACTACTGACAACGTAGACAAGCTCATCTTTTTGAAAAAAAACTTAAAAATAGAGTAAAGCTTGAATGAGTACCTTTTATTTAGGCATAATGTCCTCACACACACTCACAAGTTAATGATTACACATGTTAGACATTGCTCCTAAAGGTACAGATTTGATTTTGTTTTATATTTATCATTGTATTTATTATATATTTTGACATCAGGAGATGTTATACAGTTCTGTATTGCCTTTTATTGATTGTGATTGAAACACTTTCTTATTATTTATTTTAATATTTTCAAGACATTATTTTTAGTTGTACAGCTTATTGAACCTTTTTGTTTGTAATATGGCCATCTGAGTGTGTGTGTGTGTGTGTGTGTTACTGTTTGTGGTTTGTTTTTAACTGTAATGTTATGCATTTGGGACTTATTTTTGCTTTTCCTTGTTGTACCGAAACCGTACCGAACCGTGACACCCAAACCGAGGTACGAATCGAACCGTGACTTCTGTGAACCGTTACACCCCTAATGCTAACACATTTTCTCATTGTGTTTAAACATCTCCAAATGTCATCACATAAACACAATACATGTTACTAATCCTTACAGTGTAAGTGTAAGGCTTACACTTACCAACCCAGTCTCATGGCATTTCGTGTTCACCAACACGATTTTTAATCTATTGATTCGTGTTCACCAACACGATTTTCCCCTTTTTTTCGTGTTGCACAGCACGATTTTAAAAGCAATGTATTTCTACTGGTAATATGTTTTTGTGTCTTTATCTCCGGTCGGGTCGTGGAAGACCGGAAGCTGTGTGGTTCATAAAAACATGTTCTTACTCAATATCAAGCCACAATTATTGCTTTTATTTTAAATCGTATAATTTCGGACTTTTGTTGCCGTCTGTGAGGAAAATAAATGGGGCTCAGAGCCTCAGGATACTGAAATCTGTTTTTTTCCTTCTAATTTGTTATTCTTTTCAAAATAACACACTGTTATTTACTCACCAATAACACACAATTATCCCTGCTTTTATTTATTGGTTTAATTCCATAATCTCGGGCTTTTTTGGCGTCCGTTAGCAACTGAATTTCAAAATAAAACTAATCGGAAACAGACATAGGCATTTCGAGCGATTACCCAAGATCCTCAGCTATGGTTTAAGCTCGCTGATTGGATGTTTTAGCCGCAATGCATGCTGGGATGTGGTGTTTATATTATATGAAATCCGGAAAACATTTTAAAAGAATAAAATAATACTTAATTCCGAGTGCTCTTGCTTTTCTCTTTGAAAGTCATCACATAACGGCATTGTAATACACGGTTCGGCTGCATTAAATATTACAGATCTGCCAAAACGGAATACTTGACGTGGATCATAAATATATCAACAATTAAACAACATCTTCAATTTCTCTTCACACAATATGTCTCCTTGCAGTATCAACACTAATTCGGCTGACTTTTACATTTGATCTAATTCATAGATAGCTTATATTTACACCATAACGGTCCACAGCTGATATAAAAGGACTTGTAGTTTTTAAAGATATTACTGATTTTCTTTGAATGTAAGAATGTAAATACTGAGTCTGAAATAGTATAGCAATATGCTGTAAAATGATGTGAAAGCATGAATAAAACTACACATCTTCAGATGTTGTACATACATAAGTGTCCTACACTAATAATACAAAGTTATTATGGCTGTGTGTACCTTGTGTGCACCACCTAGTGGTTAAAGCACGTTATTGAATTATTGTTTTTATGTGTTATATTTGATTAAAAAAATATTAAGAGTACATACTTTCATAGGGGGAAAGTAGAAAGTCTGTGATAGAAATATAGAATATAAAAAATCAAGAAGATACTATAAGTGATCTCTACAATAAAACAGTTTAGTGCTGGATGTACAAAGATATTAATAGGAGGATGTGCAAAACAGAAAAACGAATTAAACTTTATTTAAACATTAAATAACAGATTAAGGTCTTCTTTTAAATAAGAAAAAAACTTTGGGGGTATCTGTCTACAGATAAATATTAAGCCTGACAAAGTACATAACGTCTAATATATTGCTTTCCTGCAATGTTAACTATGTTGAAGCACTTATTTTAACTGATATTATACATATGGATTATACTCTTATGTATGTAGATAGTATAATAAATGTGCAGAATATGACAGTTTAATGGTGGAGGAACACACATATTGATAGATGTCTTGTAATGCACTGTTGAGGAACCTGTGACCTGTGACTCATTCATTGCATAACTACACCGTAGTTGTGTATATGATATGTCAATAAACCTTTGAAAATCTTGAAATCTTGAAAGGGATGTGCAAAATAGTCATTATATACAGTCTTTAATGAACTATTAGTAGAGAATAACAAGTAATGAATATACTTTATTACTCGTTTCCATTCATGTCAATTGCAGATACATGTGTAGTCTTCTCAAGCACCAACTATCAAATATCTCTCCTGATTGTTGGCACTTGACCTGATCACCTACCTGAATTTCACTCAGGTGTAACTAAAGTCTGATTTAAGGGTTGTTTATATTTCACATCATTAATCAGAATCTGCAAAGTAACTCAAATAAGTGTAGTGGAGTCAAAATACCAGGTTATCCTCTGAATTGTAGTGAAGTAGAATTACAAAGTAACAATGAGCTGTCATGTGGGTATATATTAATGCTGCGCATTATGGACACAAGCGATTTTCACCCATTTATTAATTATATGTTTTACATTTGATAACACCAATGTGTTTAATACTGGCAACTTCTAATTGTGGGAAAAACGAAAACGTTCAGTAGAGACGTCCCATAGAACATTTTGCGAAACACAATAGCCAGCGTGTGTAGTTCTGGGGGGGCGTTCGATTCCAGTTTTGGAAAAGTCTGGCGTGGTTTCGTTCCATTTCAAACAGCTGTTTGACGCTTGGCGTAACCTTGGCGCACTCCAACATCCAATCCCAGCGTATGAAGATTAATCACGGGGACTGTAGTCCTAAACGATAGCTGGGGATTATGGGTAGTGTAGTGTCTTCGGCCATCCTAAACTCAGAAATGTTGACAATCGCAATGATGCTCGAAATGTCCCTTATAGGCCTACGTCTGTTTCCGGTTATTTTTATTTTGAAATTCAGTTCCTGACGGACGCCAAAAAAGCCCGAGATTATGGAATTAAACCAATAAATAAAAGCAAGGATAATTGTGTGTTATTGGTGAGTAAATAACAGTGTGTTATTTTGAAAAGAATAACAAATTAGAAGGAAAAAAGGATTTAAAAAATACAGATTTCAGTATTCTGAGGCTCTGAGCCCCATTTATTTTCCTCATAGACGGCAAAACAAAAGTCCGAAAATTATACGATTTAAAATAAAAGCAATAATTGTGGCTTGATATTGAGTAACCTATGGTAAGAACATGTTTTTATGAACCACACAGCTTCCGGTCTTCCACGACCCGACCGGAGAAAAAGACGTGCTGCAGGCACGAAACACATTACCAGTAGAAATACATTGCTTTTAAAATCGTGCTGTGCAACACGAAAAAAAGGGGAAAATCGTGTTGGTGAACACGAATCAATAGATTACAAATCGTGTTGGTGAACATGAAATGCCATGAGACTGGGTTGCACTTACAGCAGTGGTTCTCAAACTGTTTCTGTCATTCCCCACTTTGAACAGGTGTCTTAAAACGTTGAAGTTAAATGCATCACTCTGGTGCACATTGAGCCCACAATGAATTCATGGATACAGCTCTCAACACTCATATGAAAGGGAGATCTATACTTTTTAATAATCCAAACATCTTTAGAATATGATCACAACCAATAACAAATCATTTACATTTTAATTATTCTTATCTTATGTTACCTAGTTAGCATTCTTTATTTTTATTTATGCATATTTTACCAATCACTCCCCTTTTAAACTGTTTTTTTTACTGTCTTATAGTAGCCTACACATTAGAATGATTTCTGTGGGTGTGAGCTGTGGGTGCATAAAGTGCATATCATGAGACGAGAAGAAGAAGGGATAGATTGATGGAAAGTTACCGTAGAGACAATCAACAAAGAGACGAGTGAGAGGGTGAACAAACTTGAAGAGAGAATTAAATGAATGGACAAGCAAGAGAGATAGTGAATTAATGTAGGATAGAAAGGAAGATATAGAGAGAGAGAGTGAAAGAGTTGATAAAAGAAAAAAGAAACCAGGAGGACTGCAGGAATCCTGAGAGGATCTGTCAGCTCTCGTTGGCTTTGATTTTAATGGAAGCCAGCGCTCCTCTACCTCTAACCCATTTGGCTCTAATTCCAGCGCAGCTTTCCAAACTTTTTAAACTTTAATGACCCCTTCTTAAGTGCCAGTTGCTGACAACATTGATTTGGCTTTAAGCCTCGCTGTCCTGCACGCCTTTATTTTCTCCTGCAAAATCGACAGAAACATCTATTTTCTGCCATCCTCCTCCACCTCCTACTCATCCGATCCTCCTTCTATCCTCCGTCATCCGCTCTCCTGTGTTCATTTGATGGTGTCAGCGGTCGGGGAAAAGCTTGTATGAGAACCTATACAAATAAACACTATTTGGATAAGCCTTTCTGTTTAGTGGTGGAGGAATTTCCACCTATTTCAAACGGCTGTGTTGGTAGACAGGGAGGTGATACATTCGTTGCAGACAGTGGGTGAGATGTTTTTTTGCACTGCACATAAATGAAGCGGTAGCCTATCTGTTTAAACATATAAGAAAAAGTTACAAGTGTTTTGCCTTTTACAACTTCCTCATTTTTTAAATGTGTTTATTTTCTGCAAAGTTACCATTGCTGTGCTAAGTCGTGGCACTTTGCAGACTAAACAGCATCTTGTAATGTTTCCATCTCTGAATTTGCAGTTGATGATACAATACAAAAAATAAAATATAAAAGGACAACGCTAATTATATAATCTGTGACTTTGGCTATAGGCAGTGGACATACTGTATGTCTGTTGCTGGGAATGCTACTTGTCTTATACACCATTCAACACACATGGCAGCAATTTAAAACCGTTATAAGTTGTGAAACCATTAGTTTTCCAGGAAAAAAAGCAAAAATGAACACTAGATTAAGAGTTAGCAGTGGGAATCCTGCCCTTCCCGCTGATCAAAAAAGGATAGCTCCCAGAATCCTTGCGGAGTTTGAGACAGCAGGAACAACTGTCATAAATAAGCGACGTATTATAACTTGACAGGTAAGCAGGGTGGTGCTCTAGTCTAGACTGTAGTAGGATCAGTCAATAGTGTAAAAACATTTACCAGTTTAATTGTTATTTATATATGTTAAGTTGCTGGCGCCCACATTATTTTTGGGAATATGAAGACAGCTTTCCAACAGCTTGCACACAATCGAATAATTCTGTTGTTAAATATAATTTATGTTACAATTGATTGTGTAGTGAAAATGTCTAACTTGCTATACATGCAGGTCTGAACAATTAGTAAACTGTTGGCAGTCATTTTCCTATCTATTCCGGCAGGGGCGGACTGGGACTAAAATTCAGCCCTGGAAACTGGCCCAGTCCGACCAAATGAAATGTCAAATGTTAGAAATCCGCTCTTTATTATTGAAAGTTTTACGTCCGATTCGCTCCTTTTTTCCTCTCTGTACACAGCTCCAGTTTTGGCATTGGCCTGTCATCAGATTTAATTTTTAGTTGCTGCTGTAGTGGAAGTTTAGTAAAATTATGTTTGATGAAATACTTCAAATCTCCACCCTCCATAATTGCACTTGCTTCAGTTGCTTGCTACTTTCTAAGGGTGGTGATGACAGTTACATTACGACCTGAAGTTGATGCGATTTGATTGGATTGTGAGGGAAGCCAGCCGCCTCTGAATTGGTTTTGGCATGGCCCTGACCAATCACAGGTTGGCAGGGGCATGATGTGAGCCTCATCTGATTTTTCAATCCCTCCTTTTTTCACCAAGGGAAGCCAATTTCGAATAGCCTCCTCTCGCAACAGAGTGTGCAATCTACTGTTTCGCCATAACATCTAGAGGGGCGCTGTTTCACTCTTTGTAAAATACTCAATGAGAATGGGGGAGAGACCGGCCGGCAGCAACACACAGCACAGAATAATTACCGAAACTAAACAAAGTGTTTTTATTTATTTATTAAAATGATAACTACAATCCAACAACACAGGGGAAGCCTGGCTTCCCTTGGCCTCCAGGAGAAAACGCCACTGAGTTCAAGGGATAATTCTCACCCACATTTTGCTCTTGCCCTGCACTTGTATGTGCCAGTTGAGCTGGTTCTTCCAGCAGCTCAACTGTCCCTCATCATGAACGCAGGAGGCTGGCTGCAGTGGCGTCGCCTGGCCTGGGCATTCGTGTGCTTGTGTCATTCAAGCTCGGCTCTGTGTACTGTGTGTGTGGCAATAGCGCATTTAGTGTGATCGAGAGAGAGAGAGGGGCCCCGTCTCAGGTCGACTATTTTCATTTCCTCGCGCCTCGCTCCTCGGTCTCACCGGAAGTTGATTTGTCTGCGCTATCTTTAGTACCGTCCCATGGCTCTTATTTTTGCTGGAGTACCGAGGATCGAGGAGCGAGGAGCGATATTGGAGCAGCGATAACCGAGGAACCACCAGACCATCCTCCGATGAAATCCTCAGATACTCGCCCCGCCCCCTTACTGTGTATCGCTCACTGATTGGACGATGCAGTGCATGCACTGATCTGATGCTTCTTGACATGAGAGCAGTTTCCCAGCGGAGTGAAGAAAACACATGAACCTCACGGGAGTCACTCCTCAGTTTATACCGTGTTTTGTTTCAATTAATGTATCATTTAGTTACAAATATGTGATATATCTGAACAACAACTGGTCAAAAATCATTTTCTTCATTTATTGGAAACATTTTCATGATCGCTTTTTTCGTTTTACATTTTCATTTATTGTCATTTCCATTCAGTCAGTCATTAAGTGCTATTTAAAACGTTAATTTGCTACATATCCAAACAAACAAACAAACAAAGTGTGCAATCCAATGAATGTTAATCTAACTGGGTTTTGATTGATAACCTATCTCTTTTTCTTCTCTCAATTATTTTATTTCTATTGTGCACTCTAATCAATATTAATGAAACTATTGTTCGTTTATACATTTTAAGAATGGCGTTTATCTTTTTTGAGAATGAGTTCTAATTTGATTTTATTTATTGGGGTCTACAACAGATGATACAAATGTTTGTGTCAGTAAATGTGTGGTGGGGGTGTTTGTGAAAACAATGGGGACAGAGCTGCTGTCAGACGAACAGCTGTGCGGCGTCATCACAAACGGAGTTGCTTCACGTGACGCTCCAGAGGAAAGGACGTCCCATTGCTCTTAAAACTCGTTTCCCTGCTTCTCGTGGTTTCCTTGGCCCCGTCTCAGGTCGACTATTTTCATTTCCTCGCTCCTCGGTCCTCGGTCTCACCGGAAGTTGATTTGTCTGCGCCATCTTGAATACCGTCCCATGGCTCTTATTTCTGCCGGAGGACCGAGGACCGAGGAGCGAGGAGCGATAATGGAGGAGCGATAACCGAGGAACCATCAGACCATCCTCCGATGAAATCCTCAGACACTCGCCCCGCCCCCTTACTGTGTATCGCTCACTGATTGGACGATGCAGCGCATGCACTGATCTGATGCTTCTTGGCATGAGAGCAGAGTGAAGAAAATACATGAACCTCACGGGAGTCACTCCTCAGTTTATACCGTGTTTTGTTTCAATTATTGTATCATTTATTTACAAATATGTGATATATCTGAACAACAAAGTGGTCAAAAATCATTTTCTTCATTTATTGGAAAAATTTGCATGATCGCTTTTTTCGTTTTACATTTTCATTGATTGCCATTTCCATTCAGTCAGTCATTAAGTGCTATTTAAAATGTTAATTTGTGACATATCCACACAAACAAACAAAGTGTGCAATCCAATGAATGTTAATCTAACTGGGTTTTGATAGATAACATATCTCTTTTTCTTCTCTCAATTATTTTATTTCTATGCACTCTAATCAATATTAATCAAACTATTGTTCGTTTATACATTTTAAGAATGGCGTTTATCTTTTTTGAGAATGAGTTCTTATTTTATTTTAATTATTGGGGTCTACAACAGATGATACAAATGTTTGTGTCAGTAAATGTGTGGCGGGCGTGTTTGTGAAAACAATGGGGACAGAGCTGCTGTCAGACGAACAGCTGTGCGGCGTCATCACAAACTGACGTCGCTTCACGTGACGCTTCGGAGGAAAGGACGTCCCATTGCTCTTAAAACTAATTTCCCTGCTTCTCGTGGTTTCCTTGCGTCCCTCCATGCTTCCCTGGTGGCAGGGACTAGTCACAGGGAAATAACGCAAGTGAGGGACGCAAGGATTCCATTTAACCGACCTGAGACGGGGCCAGGGAGAGAGGGAGAGAGGGAGAGAGGGAGAGAGAGGGACCATGTTGTTAGCATCTGGTTAGCTAGCTGCACTAACGGACATAAGGAGCTGTTTGTTCCACAACAATCTGGAGGAGGGTCCTCTCCTCTCAGACTGAGAGACTCAGGTGAGTTAAAGGACTCTCTGAGTGTCACTTTAGTCTTGCATTCACACCTAATAGTCCGCTTCTCTGGTGCCACCAGACAACAGTTTGTTACTTTGTTTCATTTTTCAGAAGGTTCGGTTTGCGTTCACATGGGAAAAACTCAAACGGACTATACACTTTAAACACAAGTCATGTGCACGGAAATGCTGTTCAACAATTGGTGAGACATTAAGGGGGTAAAAACGCAAATCCCGGCAATTTCTACCGGAGCCTCCGCCATGGAGCATCGGCACTTTCGGCAGGTTATTCTCATGCTGCTGTTAATCTGGAGATCAACAGACACTAGTGGCCCGCGCATATGATTATATAATCAGACAATGTCCGTTAAAAAATATTATAACATAATGAGAGACGTTCTGCAGTAAGGAGGGGCGTTTCACCGACGACAGGTGTTCTTACTTTTATGTAGGCTAGTTGACGGAGCATTTTTACTTTACACGACACTGTTCAACACTTAATTCTGCTTCACTCTTTAAATTAACAACCGCGGATGTCTTGAAAGACTCTTTCGCTAAAGATTTTGAAGACATCCGCGTTCTTGTGACACGTAAATACTACGCTTCCTATGTTTTGGTGCGGACTGCGTTCACACAAGCAATGAACCGCTCCAGAGTTCGCAAGCAAGCGCTCCGAGACCACCTATTTTAGCGGACCAGAGTCCGGTTGTTTAGTTCACTTCAGAGGTCACAGACTGCGTTCACACCGACCCAAATGAACCGCACCAAGCGGCTAAACGCACCAGGGTTAGATTCAACCGGACTATAAAAGGCTGGTGTGAATGCGCCGTTATCTCAGTGGGTCTCAAACGGTTTGGTCACAAATTATTCAAAAGATTATTTCCACGGCACACCTTCATATGATCATTATAGTCTATATGGCAGTAAAACAAGAATAGAGTTTAAAAGGGGAGTGATTTGTAAAATATCCATAAAGAAAAAGAAAATCTGTTTACAGTTCTGTTTCATATGGGTGTTGAGAGATGTATCCATAGATATCTTAATGTTGCTCTCAAAGTGCACCGGATTGATGCTTTTAACTTCAATATTTAAAACAAATCTTCCCGGGGGAGCATCCCCCCGGCCCCCCGAGAGAAGGTGAGGTCCGGCCCCCACTCATAAAAAATAGCGACATTTATATGCTTCACCTGCGAGTGAATTCACCTTTATTTCTCTTACCTTCTCGGCCCCACCTTTTTCTTTTCGTTTTCTTTAATTTTTATCCATGTTTTTTCATTCTCCCTGTCTGCCGCAGCGTCTAATCCCTTCTCTTCGTATGGCCGGTCTTTTTTCTTCTTTGTGTGTGATTTTGACAGATAAGAACCACACAACTGCATTAGCGGCCGCTGTCGCCCTCTGTCGGCCGTCAGCACAACTTAAATGATGACGTTAAAGCATTTTTTTTTTTTTTAAAGGACCGGCGGGCCGTCAACGGCCCTTGATGACCGGCCGTTCTGTGGTTCTCCAGATTCTACAGATGGCCAGTCCGCCCCTGTATTCCGGTCATGGTCAGAACAAATCTGTATATCTGCCAGGAGCATGCAGAGTTCGATGGGGTTAAAAAAGGGCATAGCTTCAGGAGGTGATGTGAAATGATAACGTTTTATTGAACTGCATATAATGAATCAAGGAAGTGTTAAATCTAGCAGTGAGATGGTATCAAAATGATATGTAAACATTTATAGGAATTCAGGCTAATCTACCAGTACCGTATCTTGATATTGTATATTGATTGATCAGTAGCTCGTCAATCGGGGCATCCCTAATATCAATCTTCTTGTAAGTTCCTTGTGGTCCAGCTCGACAGGGGTCTCACTCTTTACTGTTTAGAACGCAGTTTGACATCAAGTCTTAATTATATTTGACAGTTTGATTGTTAAAGTTAATCACATGAATAAGAGTTATAAGATCACAAATGCATTTATTCTAGGACATTTTGAGCTGTATTTGAGCTCTACCTAAGTGAACAGAGGTTTTTCATTTATTCATAGTTCTGTTCTATCTGGTCAACGGGTGCCATCGTAGGGCTGGTGAAGTTTGTCCTTCATTTTTTCCAAGTCTCTCCAAGGTCCCACCCCACAATCCTTGTTACAGACTGTTTCGTGCTATTGTTCACCATCAATAAGGGGACATCTATGACATAGGAAGAGCGTGAAAGAGAGAGAGAGTAGATGAACAAAACAGCCAGAGACAAAATAATACATGAAACAGAGGGAGAGAGAAAGAACGAGATGACTGAAAAGAGGTAAAAATTGTAATCCCCTCCCTGTTCCTTGGGAAGTGACAGCCACAGTGATGTATAACCCTGGCAGTGGAAAGTTAATTAGATAGGCTGGGTTACTAAGAGATGAAGGACTGAGAAGGAGAGGAGGGGGGCATAGGGATGAGAAGAAGATTTAGGAGAAGAAAGTTAAAATAACAACCAAAAGAACAAAAGAGAAGGGTAGAAAGGGAGATGGTACGAGATGAGAGGAGTTAGAGGCAAGAAGGAAGAAAGTAGAAAATGGGGGAACATGGGAGAGAGATATGACAAGTAAGAGAGGTAATATGGAAATGTTAGAGGAGTGACAGGGAAAGGAGAAGGGAAGTTTAAATAAGAGGCAAAGGGTCTTATTCAGTCAAATTGGGCCATAACAATATGAGTGACACACACACCATAATACAAAAAGGCAACCACAGCAGCAAACCCCAACATGAATTATAACAACTGTCCCTCTCTGACAGTGGCACCCCTTGTGCTCGGCTGAAGGACACACTTCAATATGTCATGAGCACCGCTGAGCTGGTGATTGCTGCCCTCCATAAAGTGAAGTGCCTGACATGGACCATGAGAACAGGATAAAAACAAATCCTGTCAGACCTTCACACTCAGGCAACTAACTGCCCCCAAAATGATTTCCTTAGAAGACACTACCCAATCTTTGGAACAAGGACTCGCCTTGAGTTTTAAGTACTTCCTCTACTCAACCTCCTATCCAACTACCAGTAATACCATTATGATGAAAAACTCTTCTATTAAGAGCAGAGGTTGCACTAGACTTTTTCACTGCCCATAATTTTGACGGACAGGATTGTAACGTAACATCCACACGGCAGCGTCGCGTTGAAGCTTACCGGTCGGCGTGTCTGGCATGGACCAACAACCAATCACATTAATCTCCCGTCCCGGACACACAAGCACACGGTTTGATTGGCTAGAGCTTGTACTGGCACGTCACGCTTTGCCGAACTGCATTGTGGTTCTGTCGCGTTGCTTTGCCTCCATTGCTTCGCACGCTCGTGAACTGTTAGCGCCACTGCACCTCGCGGGAGCGCGCACGGCAAAATTCACAGACATTTAAATGATGTGTATGGCAAAGTTAGGTTTGGAAACTATATAATTTATATAATATAATCCTTTTAGGCGGGCATGCATATCACGGCATAACACCGGAGCCTCGCTGCGGGGAAACGTTGGCACTGTTCCGAGTCTGCTTTCAGATTCTTCCGCCATTGTTAAAAAAAATCCGTCATAGACGGAAAATATTCGGTTAACGCGACCTCTGATTAAGAGTAATCCTGTACATAACCTGATATGATGTTTTATAAAAAAATGTGATTCCCAATATTTAATGTAAGTGGCATTAGCAAAGCATGGAAGTTAAGTTTAATACATCAATAACAGCTGGGTTGAAGTCCAGTGTTTTTGGACCCGCCTAATTGACTGACACCCTACAGACTTTGATACTACTTTCTACTTCCTGGTTCAAATTGATTCTGTGGGATATATTCACATTTGTATTATTAATTGAGTATTACAAAAGCCAATTATATGTAGTTTGCATGACATCCACAGTTTCAAGGTTGTGAAGTACTTTAAACAAACATGTGGGATGGAGATTTACTAATTTTAAAATAATTGTTGACTGATCCGTTGCAGCTTGGATGATAATACATCAATCCACCTGACACACTAATGAGCTATAGATATTGAATTATATGCTATGAAGTACTTTGACTTGATGAAGACAATTGTTCTACTTTTTAGCAAAAAGTGCCACATTTCCCAACAAATGGAAAAACTTCCATGAAATTGCACTTGAGAAAACTTAGTAATTGCACCAGCAGTTGATTGTCTCTATCTAACCATTTCTTTGTTGTGTTAGGTTAATCATTTTTGTGAGTATTTTGTTTAATTTAGTACATCTACATTAAAGGGCAATGCCTTTCTATGCCATTCTGCCTGGATGCAAATAAGTAATATCTTTGAAAAATAAACCATATTTTACCAGAAGGTGATTAAGTGTGGAATTTCCACCAAAACATTCTGTCTTATTATTTGATTACAAATAAGCCAGAGGTAAAACATATTTTTGAAAGAGGGCAGGAAATGAGAAATTAGTCTGGACTCGTAGCATTATACTTTTTCTGTTGTTTTCAGGGACTTCTGTATCTATGTGTGTGTCTGTATGTATGTGTGTGTGTGTTTTTGTGCGTGACTGACAATGACAGTAAGTGCGAGGTACACGAGGGGGCCATTCTTCTGTTAATTACTGAGTTAATGACAACCCATGCTCCAGCGGACACGCAACATGGCAGGCTGATGCATACACACACATATGCCAACACACGGACACACACACAGACACACACAAGGATAATGTCTACTTCTGCACTCACCAAACGTGGCAGGCTGCTATGCAGAGAGCTTGACAGTGAGATAGCAGGCTAACAATGATACACACACACGGACACACAAACACAGCAGCAGCAACTGACAGGGAACCTCATCAAACCAGCTTTAATGAAGTCACTTCTCCCAAATAGAAATGGGGAAGAAAGGAGGGATGAGAGGAGGAGGGGAGAAAAGGAGGACAAGGTCGCCTGGATTGATGACGCTCATTAGCCTAATAAGGTACTTTAATGAAGCGGCCCAACACTATAGTGTGCCATAGATTCTGAAGACACACACAAGTAAATGCACATGCACACAAACCTCACTATTTTGGTTTGTGTTGTCCCTTGTATTTAAACATAGCTATTTTTTCTATACCTACACACACACACCACAACAGAGACTCATACATAACCTGTATTTTCCAAAAAAAATAATGATCAATTCATTCTCACACACATTTTCACTTACAAACACAAGCCCCAGATGTCAACACACTCACCTCTCCTTCTGAGGACTGCAAGAGGAGATCTTTCCTACAAGACGCTGTGAAGTCTCCCACTCCAGCGTTGACCTCCACCCCTCTGGGGGCCTCCAGGGTCAGGGTGCGAGTTGGCGACTCCAGCCTGATAACAATAAACACACTTTAGTCATGCTGAAAACCTGGAAAATACACTTGCAGACACATAAAGTGAACAGATATCTGGGTTTTGGCCTGATGCTCGAGCTACCATTCGACTATTACAACAGGATTAATAATGAATTGACAGTGTTCTCAATCCCCCTGCTGCTCAATCAAAAGCAGAAGAAGGCTATGGTTGTACAGGTAAAGCTAGAATAACAAAGGGAAAACCAAGACTCCCTGAGTCAATGTTTAGTCATGACAAAAGACCTCTGTGGAGTACACCCCTCTGGAGTTACATGAAGCAAAACATAACAAATACATACTGCTTCTTGAATACACTATTTAAAACCAAAATAGTTAATTAGTAAATGCATATTTATTGCATGTTTTATTTTTGGGCTCCCTTATTCGTGTTGGCTTGTTTCCAAATAAGCATATTTGGGAAATGGTTACAGTGACTGCTATGAAAATAGAACCTCTCAAAATGACATACATATAATCATGCAATTAAAATTGTCTGTATAAGCCAGGAATATATCAACACCACAATGTTCTTAATAAATGAATTACTGTAAGTCAAGATAATTTAAACAACCTATCTATAACTGGCTAAATAAACTGATTTGAAGGTTCTCAGTGACATGATGGGCACTCTCAGGGATTCTGCCTCAACAACACAAAGTGATGTTGAGAATTGTTAACGGACAAAAAGCTGATTGCAAGTTGAGTGACACTTTTATTCAAGAACAACTGAGTTTTCATTCACATTTTAACCGTCATGTTTTACTTTGTCCTTCATAAAACCTACAGGAATGAATATGAAGAATGAAGTATTGTTATACTGCACTGCTTCCAAAGAGCTACAGCTATGATTGGCATCATTCCCCTTGGAGCGTAAAAGGTCAGTAACTAAGCCTGCGGCTCAAAGTTGAAAACAATATGAGATGATTAAACAGCTTGGTGGTGTTGGATAAGCACAGGGCTTCGCTCAAGGGCATGTTGGCAACTGAAATAAAAAAAGAGCACTTTCAGCAAAGCAGACAGAATTACAATATATGAAGAGTGAGTACAACAACATTTTTATTTTATTTAACCTTTATTTAACCAGATAAAAAGCATTGAGATAAAATCTCATTTAGAATGCTGACCTGGCCAAGAAGGCAGCAACGTTGCACATTTGTACACATAACACAGACATATAAAATACAGAGAACACAACTAAGTAAACAAAAAAAACAAAACGAAAAGCAGTCACTACATTGTGCACATTTGGGACGGTAAGAAAGGTACTACTTATTACTGCAAGAGCAGCTGGTGGTAAGGACCTCAGACAACTTCAATTTAAAACAGGCTATAGGGACAAGTGCCATCAGTTTAAGGCGTGATTGTCATTCCAAGACCAAGGACCATAATGAAAAAGACTCCTTTTTTCAGCCTCAGTCCGCACAGCAGGTACCTGGAACCGTATCCAGGCACTGGATCTGAGGTTGTAAGAGTCACAAACTGGAGCAAATCTGGCACATATGTACAGTGGAAGCTTACCTAAAATGGCTTTATACATTATGCTGCATCCTACACATAGTAAGTGAGGACCATCCATTTAGGCTATACAGTTTGCAATGATGAGTCCTATAGAGTGCATATGATATATATCGCAGTGCAGCATGGTCAAGTTTGGCCAAAATAGTGGGAGAGGCAAATCTATAAATTGTATCACCGTAGTCAAGCTGGGACAGGAATAAGCCAGAGACCAACCTTTTATGGGAAGAAGTTGAAAAACAACATTTAAGTCTATCAAGGAAGCCAAGAGTGAATTTCAATTTCTTAGTTAGAACTTCAATGTGGTGTTTAAAGTTTAGATTTCTGTCCAACCAAAAGCCCGAATATTTGTATGTATCGATAAACTCAACGGAGACGCTATCAAGGGTGTCAATGGAAATGCAAGAGGACGCTGACTTGGGAGCAAAGAGCATTGCTTTGGTTTTCTTAATGTTCAATAGCAGTTTCGAATCAAGAAGCGCATGTTGTAGCGTGATAAAATCTGTTTTTTAATTAGAAATGGCCATATCCAGAGAAGGAGCACATGAGTATACAATAGTGTCATACATATGATAGGTAGAAAATTGCATCTGATTACAAATATTGTTTACATATAATAAAAAGAGGAAGGGCCCCAAAATAGAGCCCTGTGGAACTCCCTTCTCCAAGGTGACAGGGTCAGAGACAGTACTACCCAACCTGACGCATTGAATACGGTCGATTAGATAACTCTGAAACCAGCAAATGGCGTTATGACCTAAACGAGACATCAACATAACATTAGACAGAATGTGGTGATCTACAGTGTCGAATGCTTTGGCTAAGTCAATAAACAATGCAACACATACAGATTTGTTATCCAAAGCAGCCTTAATATCGTCTAAGACTTTCAGACTGGCAGTCACAGTACTGTGCTTTGATCTGAATCCAGATTGGATAGGGTTAAGGATGTTGTGTGAATTTAAAAAAAGTTGTAGCTGAGTAGAAACTAGGGACTCAAGAATCTTTGATAACACAGAAAGATTTGAGATAAGACGATAGTTATTCAACTCCGTGGGATCACCAGCTTTCAAGAGGGGCGATACCAGAGCTTGCTTCCACACAGCTGGCAGTGTGTGAGTGGACAGGGAGAGATTCAAAATATCAGTAACTGGTTGAGATATAATCTGAGCTTCAATTTAAAAAAAGAAAGGATCTAGGGCGCCAGGCCCGGCAGACATGTTAGGATCAATTGAGTGCAAACCGTGTAAGACTTCAGAGACCGAGAAAGAAGCAAAATCAAAAACAGGGGAGTTCATCTCTTGACTATGGCTGTGAGTACGACCATGCAGAGAGTCATGACTCTGCTCATCAAAAATGTGACCAGCATTTTTGAAGTGAGCATTAAAAGCATTAGACATATCATTTGTATCTGAAATAAAAGAATCACTGACCTTTCGTTTTTGAGGGAAACTAGAAACCTTCTTGTTCTGCGTGATTTAATTTTTTTCCTGAACTTAGAATGGTCATTAAAACAATCAGTGGTTAAGCTCAGATAGTAATCAAACAGTGATCAGTGAACAATTGATTTACCATAAGGGTACTTTCCCAACAAGCTTTGTTCAAAGGAACTTCATAAGGTTGGTTTACCAATCCCTATTGAAGCTTGGAGGGAAGAGTTATCAAGCCAAAGGGTAAACTGAATTTATGACTTGTGTTCAGTCTGTGGCCAATCAACAGATAGACAAAAACAAGCATCAGTGCCTCGGCCAAAGGCACTTTGTCTGGGTGTGACCATACCAAGCTTCCTCTGTTAATGTCCTTCCGAAAATGTATATTCTCCTCACAGGCCTTTGGTGAGTAATAATTCTCAATTTTAGGGGTTTCAATCTGAAGAACCAAACATTAGCAAATAGAAAAAAGCTCCCTTGGTCGCAGTGGCGAGCCGTCAGGGCCCTCTAGGCCCTCTGTGAGGGCCTAAGATATTCTAAAAAATTAATATGTGAAAACATTACAAAAACATTTTTTTTTATATGTTTTTGTTGTTACATTTTTCATTAGTTTTACCAAAATAACTTGATTTAATTGTATTTAAAATAATATTTCAAAAGAAATAAATCCTTCGAATCTGCCTGTTCAGTTTCTGTTGGAATGTGAAGGGTTAAATGCCGTCTCTGCGAGTTATGTGAAGACGGGAGAGCTTGTCTCTATATTCACAGAGGGCCAGCTCAGTAATGTCAAATGACAGTACAATTGACCAATCATATCTTCCCTCTAAATGGGCGGGCTTTATTTTCGCGGACTTTATGACAAGTTCCGCCCGCTGTGAGGTCTATGCAAGTGTCCTCACAGCGAGTGTCCTAAAGGTCCTAAAACCCGGAAGTAAGCTTCGCTCGGATTCCCTCGACGGAAAGCAATGGGATTTCTCCATAGGATTTTGGAAAATAGCTCGAAATAAGGTCTGTGGAAAACGAACCTGTTAGATAAATGCACGTTTTGTTCAGACGGATAATATCCACATGTCTACCCTACTTTTTATTATTTTCGAATCATAAATCTAAACGATAGATTTATGATCGATATATTTATGATCGATATATTTATAATTAGCATAAGTTCGTTCATGATGGCTCACTTCAGTGATAGTGATGACATCGTTGCGAAATTATTAACCGAGTCATTTTCAATATTGAGTTACAATGATAAACTGGAGTGGCAAAGGATCAGCTGAATGACCCGCAAGTGCTTCATCCAAAAGGACAGGAGGATGGACTTTGTGTTTCAGTGATTTATCATCAAAGGTAGGCCTACGTCATTTTCAATGTGGGCCGCCGTGCCGACTTCATTCATTTGTAATTGTTACTTGGCTGTGGGGGCCCTGTCATGATAGGTGTTTATATAAATGATGTTGTTCTGTGTGGTAGAGGGTCACTGTCATTGATACGTTTTGCACCCCGGGCCGCTGTTTTGATATTCCGCTGAAGTATACGCTATGACGTAATATCTCTTATTTTTTTCGAGGGAAGGGGGGGGGGGACAGAGGGCCTAGGTATAAAAGTCACGGCTCGCCACTGCTTGGTCGTGTTTTTTCATTGTCTGGCTGCACCCACGTAATGGACATATAAATACATTTCGGTTCCAACGGGATCCTTTTGCTGTTTTAATTTTCAGGATGTTCGAGTTTCATTCGTTGGTTGTTTTTTAGTTATTTAAAAAACGATTCACCTTGAGAAACCATTCAGTTAAGTGTTGGGTTTTTAAAATACATCAACTGATTGTTTGAGGTAATTCTATTTGTTCTATTGGATTTTAGACTATCTTTTCATTAAGTTGCAACAAGTGGAGCAGATTAGGTTTGTCAAGATAATGTCACTTGATCAAAGAAAAATCTTGAAGCAGGCTAGTTTGCATCTGAATGAAGTCATTTTAACCCACTAATTTGCAACTGCTACTTAAATGGATACATGAGGTCATGAGACTAGATTACTTCATTGTACTGTGTACGGTTTGTTTAATGAAAAGACCTTTACAAATGAAACCATTTCTAGCATCAGTATGTCAGAGTTTTTTGTTCGTCAGAGCTAAATGTAATTTAGGATGAATGCAAAGGTATTAGACCCGCAGAGAAGAAATCAAGTGAGGTGAATTAAAGGTGAAGGAACATTCTCTGCTGTGCAACATTGAGCATCTAAGTGATACAATGAGTGTAGAAAGCGGATAATTCACATTGGGCCTGACCTATTGATCTGTGAAAACTGTATGAGTCTATGCTGCAGAAGTCAGACATCAAAGGTGGAGTCTGAAATTCTGGAGAAGAGTGTAGATATCTAAACTTCAAACAAATACATATCCTTTAGGAAATGTATTATTGCAACATTAACTGTCCCTCTCTTGCTCCATATAATCCGCTTTGTTTGTTTAGTATTTACAGAGCCAGGACTGTGTATGAACACCATATTTATTTATTTTTGCACACACAATGACAGCTGGTGGACTGTGAGGAGAAACCTGCTGGACTGAAGAAAAGTGTAATGGATTGGAACTACACACTCAAAAGAAGTGACAACTAGAGAACGTTTCGTGATGGAATTACACCAACTGCAACGCCAAATTGGGACAGTCACGTGAAGTGGATGCCTTAAGTGTGAGTGTGGGGAAAGTTTGTGAGTGTATGGAGATCAAATTTAACGACTGACAGAGCGACAGACAGAAATGAAATAAAAGTGGAAACTATCGGAAATGGCTTCTGTTGTAATAAATGCTACAGGAAGTATCCGTGGCCATAGCCTCATAACAGCTCTTGAGAAAGGTATTACACCACACAGACTAAGGCCATATTTAAGGAAATCTCATCCAATTATTTATTATGCTTCGCATGTGCAATGTAGAGAGAGAGAGAGACAAATAGAGAGAGAGAGAGAGAGCATACTGGCCTAGTCAACAGCAGTGATGTGAGGATCTTTGGCTGGTTTGACAGTTGAGGCAATTACAGTGACGCTGCTGCAGGCTGAAACCAGCTCTGATGGGCAGCCACGCACATACTATCACATGACTATCTATCACTCTATGTCTCTCACCCTTCTCTCTCTATATCATCATTGCACTCCCTGTTTGTCTACCCCTCTGTTTGAACTCCACTGCATGTTCCCTTCACAAACATGCCTTTTATTACTTTACTTCTCTCTCCGTATGTTCAAATTGCCAAAATGGAGACCTACTGTGTTCGGTCGGCAAACACCCTATCCTTTTTTAAGAGTGTGCTTAAGACCTTCCTTTTTGATAAAGCTTATAGTTAGGGCTGATTAGATTCAGCCCCTAGTTTTGCTGATATAGGCTTAGTTTGTCGGGGGGCATCTTACTTCTTCCTTCTCTCTGTCTATACCTGTGTACTCCCATGTTCCGATTAACCCAGCTTCCCCAAATTTCTTTCTTTTTGGTGTCTATATACGCTGGGATCCGGAGTCATGGATGATCCTGTGGTCCTGTGTCCTGCATCGCGAGCCCTGGATCTTGAGTCGTGGCTGTGGTCCTTGATCATAAGTCCTGGATGGATATCCTCGTGGATTCATCTTCCTATTATACACACATGCATTTCCAAACTGTTGGACTACCTATGTTGCAAATGTATTATCTTTTCAATTTACACACGGCATCTATAGCACGTCTGTCCGTCCTGGGAGAGGGATCCCTCCTCTGTTGCTCTCCCTGAGGTTTCTCCCATGTTCCCCTTTAAACTGTGGGTTTTCTCTGGAAGTTTTTCCTTGTACGATGTGAGGGTCTAAGGACAGAGGGTGTCGTATTGTCATACTGATATTCTGTAGAAACTGTGAAGTCCACTGAGACAAATGTAACATTTGTGATATTGGGCTATATAAATAAACATTGATTGATTGATACTGTAGCATATCTGAGCACTTTGCAGGATGTCAATTATTCAATTAAACTATCAAAAAAAAAGTATTTAGCAAATAGAGCAAACTGTTTTTTGACAGTCAAGGGAGATGTTTAATAACGAGCGGGAAGAAAATGGAAAAGTGTCAGAGTGGAAGTTTCTAAACTTGGATTTTATAATATGTTAAATTCTTAAACGGCAAGAGAAAATAAATGATGTTAGTGTCAGTAGTTGGCTAAAGTAACCCCAGGAAAAAGGTGGTTGTGTGATGTATTATAGTGAGTATGACCAGGATGAATGGGTTTCATAATAAAATTGCCATGAACATCGATTAACAGCTGAAGAATTGGGTTTGAGGTTTCATACGAGTTTCAACTTGATTAACTTTGGATAATTTATGTGTTATAGGATAGTCTGGAGGCTGTGTATTTTATTGCGGCACTGTGATTGATGATGGTTTTTAATTTCTGAGTGACTTGTGCTTATGTACCTGAGGTATCAGCATTTTCACATGGTCCTTTGAATTACTTGTTAAGTTGTGGACATTTTGAGGAATGTATATCTTACATTTTTTTGAGAAAGTATATCTAGCTAATTCTAGCATGTCAACATACTTAATTAGGGTAGCCATTTGTGAACAGGTGAACACTGTGAAACTGCTGGTTGCCATGCCAACATTAGCATTAAGCTCAAGTACCACTGTGTCTAGGTAAGGCCTACACAGACTTGTTAGTATTAAAACAACTTACTACACCTCTACCTCTATTGACATGTATATACATTAATCATAAATGTTGTTTTTCCTTTTATGCATACTTTTTCCCCTTTTCTTCTTGCAAATCTCTTTATTGCTTTTAATCATAACACTGTTAAAGTGTTAGCAACTCTCGTACAAAGTCTTTCTAGATGCTCAGGGGCATTCAGAACAACAGAAATGTCAAAAATAAACATATGATGAGATTCATAACTTCTGTATGCAATAGCTGACGGTGAAATTGTCAAATAAATTCAAGGGAAAGCATAACCGTTGGTTGGTAAATTACATACTGGGCCATGTGAATGGAGAAAATCCACATCATTTCCTGCCTCCCGCATGCTTTACCCAGGTGCCGACCCTCACTTAAACCAAATGGAGGATGTCCAGTCTATAGGGAACGCAACAACAGGGCAATATCCTGTTGTGTGCTAAATGTATGACAATAAACTAAAACACATACTTTATATACACACAGCCACATAATGTTTCTGGTCAGGCCTCCCCATGGTTGTGTTTTCTTTAGGTTGTTCATAGCAGGAGTCTGCAGCTGAGCTGTTATCTATGCAATTCATTATTATCAGAGAAAGCTGTCTGTCCACCCTTTCTGCTTCCAATTGTCCTATTAATTCTTCCTTTCTCTCACCCCTTTTCTCATGCCAACCCTCACCCCCTCCTCTCTCTCATAGATCTGTTTTGACCTTCAGTTTTGACAAGGCCACTTTATACAACGCCATATTTGTCCCACCTGACAAGATAAGCAGGACAGAAATACATCAACATGAAATGGTCTTTATCTTAATTCATTTCTGGGGGGAAACAAAGGAGGAAGGGGAGGGGAGGGTCTTCATATATTTGAAATGAAACAAAGATAAGAAGAGGGGAAGAGACTAATTTACAGTATGCTAATTTTAAGAAACAGATATCCATCTGTTGGAGATATAAATAGGGAGTTACAGTATAGTACCAGTTTATATATTTCAATGTTAACATTCTTAGTTTGATCTTCGCTCTAATTTTGTCCCATCTGATGGGATACTTTCTGTATTCACCGAATGTATTTCTAATTTGTTTAAATAGTGACTGAAAACAAAAACCTGAACAAGGTATCGGGTTTTTATTAGAGCTCAAATAATGACGGTGGTCAATCGACACTTCGCCTGGACAATGGACCTAATCTGAGGTAAATGCTTCATCATTTTGAACAACATTTGGTAAAAATGCATTTATCTAGTGATGGTTAAATGTTTTATTGTTCCATTGTCCATTGTTAAGTCCATTTATTTTTGCTTATGCCATACTGCACTGACATTTTAACGTCATACTTTAAAACAAAAACCCCAGGTGATGGCTTTTCAAAAAGAAGTGTCCCAGTAAGACATACCAGTGAGCCAGCATGCACAATACCAGGACAACCAAAATGAAGCCGCCAAATGTAATTCAGCCATCCCTCATTTTATTATTTACACTTTGTTTTCATTTAGACTTATTTGCTTGTATCCTAGGTACTCATACCTCACATTTGTTAACAATAATTTGGAGGAATCCGTTGCAAAACACATTTTGAGACACTTTTGATGTTGAATCTCTAATGTGGCATTTGGGAAATTGTTGCTTTTCAAACTTTAAACTATATGATCAAAACATCGAGATAAATACGTTGTTTATGCTTGTCTCTACACCCTCCTAATTTCAGCAGCAAACAGTGAACCACAACATTTTAAGAGGCTATTACAGCTATTGCCTTTATGTGAAGCATGGCTTAGAATTTCTCTATTATAATACTAGGGTGGTTCCCTGCAGAAACCTCCAGAATCACAACTTCTGTCAAACACATCCACATGATGCTGTTATGGTTGCATAAACAAATACATATCAGCATTTCAGTGATATCAGGAATATCTCGTTTAAAACAGTCTGTTCTTTAAGGTCATAACTTCTACAAGCTTGGCTCTATCTGTAGGTGTGGAATTAAATAGCATTATTTCAAAAATAAATTACTTCATTTGGTATATTTTTGAAAGCAGTGTAGGAGACTTTGCAAAAAATGCAGCTGGAAATGAAGAAATTTCGGCTTTTTAGGGTGATTTATGTTTCCCAGAAGACTTGGCTGACATTCATCCTGCCCTTTTCCTCTTCAGAACCATTGAAATCCAAACCACCTTATCGCCACCTTGCCATTTGGGACGCAAACCTTTAACCTTTTCACGCTGAATGCTTCATTACCTGCCTCAGTGCCCCCGCTGCCTCCTTCCAACCCCATCCAATAGGCACCTTAAACACTTTTTACATTTTAAAAAGGTGTTACTGAATGATGCATTGAAACAGGACTAAAATAGGTAAAGTGACAGCCTTCGATTTTTAGAGAGCTAAATCAAGACAGAATGCTGAAATATGGCATTTCTAAAGCTTCCCCGACTTTTGCAGTGAGTTTGGGTCTGTTTGGGGAGAGTAGCGCAGTGTGTTTAAATCGCCCCATGAATTCTGCAGGTGTATTAAAACAAAAAAAGAGAAAGCCTTGGGCTGTTTTAAAAAGTTATAAAAATCCCTGCTGAGTTACTGAGGTGGGACAGGGGAGAGTCAAGGTACATTAGAGGTTTGTCATTGTGGAAAGACTGTGTGTGTATGTTCGTGATTTTCAAAGAGAGCAAGAGACTGAAGTTTGTGGGTGCATGAGTTCGTGGGCTTGCAGGTGTCCACATGCTTGGAGTGAATGTACCTCAGCGACTCTGGGTGCTTAAATTTGAATTTCTCGCAACAAATATAGGTGGCAGTGTGCAAATGTTATCAGTCTGTAAGCATCATATAGTGTGTTAGAGTTTTTCACAGCTGTCATGATGTTGAAGGTCCCGTACGTACATCTGTTCACCTTTACACAACACACTGCTTGACAAATCCTTGAGTTACTCAAGAACGACTTTCAGAGGCACTTGCTGTCCTCCACGCTGTGAAATGTAGCCGAGGAAATGGCTAATGGCAGAGTGTGTAAGGAGAACAAATTTCAAGCAATTTCATGCCTTTGTGCCTCCGATGGGGCGCCAAGCTGATAATTTAATCAGTAGTGAAAGACTAGCTTGACTCCTCTGCAACTTCAACCATTTTATCCAATGTTCATTGACTTGTTTTTGCAAGAAAAGAGACAAAGTTGGAGGCAATAATTCAAATAGAATATAAAGAAGTTTGAGGGAAGAGAATTGACTGGTGAGAGGAAAACATTTCAAAGTTAACAGTATTGTCCAATGGTGACTATGAATAATGCATAATCTGATCTGGTAACACATACACAAAACCTGTTCTGTCAAATTTCTGAATCGCTTGAAACCTTGATGATGTAACATTTGACTAATGGATCTTATGATTACTTCATGATGTTCATCTAAAGTAAAGTATTTACTCCATAGTTGGAATAAAATCACACTGTACATTTTACATTTATAATATTCAGTTTAATATTTAATATTCCATCCATCACATACTTATGTATATATAATACCTTGCTTTATATCTTGTTATTATTCATTTGTAAATACAACATCTATATGTTCTACTTTCTTGTTTATTTCTTGTCTTTTGATTTTTATTGTATAATGCCATGTCTTTTTTTGCTGCTGCAATACAAACATTTCGCAAATTGGGATCAAGAAAGTACGATATTATCTTATCTCTTATTGTTAAGCTTAAAATATATAGAAGGTAAAATATCTGAAAAATAAAGAATCCATAGATAACTCTTTGTATTTAAGTCTCTCATTCTGACTTAGTTTTTACAACTGAAGCAAAATACATTTTATATATATAACCGCTACAATCCTATATATACACCTTTTAAAGGCCATCAAAAATGTGACCCATAAGAAAGAAAAGTTATATTACTGAACTATTTCAACACAGAGAGTTGCTTGCCACTTTGAAAAAGAAGAAAAGAAAGACAAGGGCTCCAAAAAGAAAAAAAGGAACGTTTTTGAATTTCTTGGTGCTTTAACACATGAACACATACAGGCAAACACAGAGAGGTATATGTTTAGTTGCTTGTATTTCAATGTTTATATGAGGTCAGAACAGCAGGTTTAGGCTTTGCTTCATTAGCATTAGTCTCCCTATTCAATATACTGTAGCAGGGCCTGGCAGAAAACACATCTAAGCTGAGAAACATTAGAGCTCCCTCACAATGACAATACAAAGATCACAGTGCATTCAGTCTATTAACCCATATGCGGCTCACGCCTTCAGTAATGCAGGCATGTGAGGCAGTCTTGAGAAAGATGAAAAAACAAAACATTTTTCAGTTGTAACAGTTTAGCCCCTGTTTTTCAGGTCTCAGGCTCGAAAATGACATTCCCAGAACAAATGACCATATCTTCCCTTCTAAAAGGGTTAAATTATAATCGTTTTCTCAAAGTAATGATAAACCTGTGAGTTGGATGTAGAAAGTCAGAATCAATATAGATGTTTTTTATTTTAAAGAAAATTCAGATTGAACATAGTAAAAAACTGTAAATGATAGTGTCAGTCCAACAATTATTTTTTACTTATAGTGAAAACTACACTTGGATGATGGGTTAGTAGACTAAAAGCTTTAGGAATCCAAAGTACAACTTATAATAAGTACCCTGTATCAAGATTGATGCCAAACAAGTGACATTTGACCTTTTTAGAGAGGTTTAGCAAAAAAAACTCCACCTCTGAGGTGATTTGGGTGGAAATGGGGGTTTTACCGTTTCTCTGGAACCCAATGGTCGATTTTGATGATTGACATCTTTTTCTGACCGTTAGAGCCAATATAATCGAAGGGGAATCTCCCCACTCACACACATGGTAAAACAAAAAGGTGGGGGCTTCGGGCACACAGTTTTGCATGAGAGTGAACCGATCTCTCGCTCTGACATCTGAAAAGCAGGTTTATTTCTCATGGATTATCAGAAATCATTTCAAAGGGACACAGACACATTGGATTAACCTATGGATTAACTTCAGCAGCGTTTTTATCATTTTAATGCCATTGAAGACCACTTTTGACCAGACTACTACACAGGTGAGCCATGTTAGCGTTTTTAGCTACCTAGCGCCATATGTTTGGATGTCTGTTCTTGTTATTATCTCCGAGAGTTTGCATAATTGAGTGATAATGAAGGGTACCCCTCGATTCTGTGTCACCTCACGATGTGAAACGATGGGTTGGATGTGCAGCAAAGATAAATAATAAGGTGTTGTGAGTGAATTTCGGTGCAGTCATCTGTTAGCATCTTTCGGTCGTTGCTAATTCAGAGGCTCAGCGTTAGCATTGTGGGGTTTATTTTGAAAAAAATAATTAAAATGATCAGTTAGATGAGTTTCTTCCCGTTACATGGATATAAAACATTCATAGTTTATTAAATGAACATGCCCTCAGACACTGTTTCCTGCAAGATGTTGCAGGAGGGCCCCGGTACCGGAGTCTCTCGGGCTTAACAGGTTTTAAGTAGATATGATGATATTAATTAGATAAAAATAATATTCAGCTAACTCAAAAGTACATTTTGGAACAGTTGCTTGCCTAGCGATCAATCATGTTGGCAGAAAAATTAATCCTCTTGAGAGGCAGCAACAGGCCCCTGCTGTATTAATGACATCTATAGTAACTGTATTACACTCCTTCTATTTAGTATGCCTTTCAAACAATGACATCTTGACTATTTCTAAAGATTGGATGAAGCTTTAATGATCCCTGTTGGCGAGATGGCTATTTGCAGAAGCATAGATAAGGATATAGATAGGAATATAACAAATAAATAACTGAAGAGAATTCAAAAAGTAATTGCCACAGCAGGACGCACTGCTGTGGCAATTACTTTTTGAATTATCTTCAGTTAATTTCAGCTTGAATGTACAGAAACCACTGCCTTCACAGCATTATGTGATAAATGACCAAGTTGAGGCACAATGTTTTAAAAACAATTGACAACATGACTTTCTTTTTTTGTGTTTCTTATTTATTTTGCTACCGAGGCAATAAGAATACTCCTTGCCATGCCCTTTTTATTATTAGTTGCCATTCAAATGAAAACTCAACCTAATGCAGGCGAGTGACCAACATTATTTCCTTGAAAGTTTACCAAAGTTGAACTGTGAAAAAAATGCTAATCTGCTTCGCGACCGGAAGTACATATTTTTCTGCATCTCCGTCTGCATAGAATGAAAGTGAATGGGAGGTGGATGTTAATTTCGCGCATGTGTGATTGTGCCCTTGCATGCAAATACATTTGTTTAGTTTCTACTTTTTGGACCGTGTATCAGGGTGAGCATGCGATTGAATAAAGGGAAAGGGAAAGTGATTACAGGCTCAAGTTAAGTAAGTAGGAGAGAATGTGTTTCAGGAAACTTCATCTTCTACATCAACAGGAGATTTATTATAAGCTTTCATTGTAAAGAATATCTGTGATCAAAGATGCATCACTCACATAGGCTTTATTCAAACCTGATCGAAGAAAGATGTAATGAGTGATACACAGATGAACAAAGAATACATGAAAAACATAATGCAGTTGAGGAAGAATCAGTATTTCAGAAAATGTACTGTAGACCACTAAAGATAAGGGGGGAAGGGAAAGATAGGTACAGAGATATGAAGATAGATAAGATAGTGTAGTTCATACCCTCCCCCTAGTGGACACACAGAAGAAAGAACAAATGAATGATAAAGCGACAGGACAGGGATGGGAAGAAATAAGTGTGGAGGATTGCGTTACAATATATTGAGAAAAAAGCCTTAGCAGACACAAAGACAATCATGAGATCACCTTTGTGCTTTTCTATTTTTCCCTGCCTCATTGCCTGCCCTCCAACAGTCATCTCGTATTTCTCTCATTTCCCCTCCTTAACTTTAACAGTAACTTTCTATTTGGATTGTGTCGGTCTCCACTCTTTCTCTCTACCTCTTGTTTTCTTCTCCCACTCTTTTTTCTTTCATCCAATATCCTTTTGGACTCTCTCTTCCTTCTGTGATATTTTTGACTAGAGCTTCTTTTTTTAGACTATACTCACATTGCACTCTCTCTTTAGCTCTTTTCCCCAGTAGTATAATCACTACAAAGATAGGACGTAAGGGTTGGTAGGTTATAGAGATTTCCTGGAGTGGAAGATATTAGTAGTTATTAGTAAAAGAATAACTTGGACATGGAGCAATGACCTGTAGGATTATCAGTAATGAGGTTAGCCCTGCTCACATTTACAGAAAGCCTTGTGCACAATAATGCAGTATATTATGCTGTGTCGGTGTTCATATTAAAGGCAACTTACACCAACTTGTAGAATGCACAGTTGGTTAAGGGAACACTGATAGCTGATAGATGATGGCCAAAGAATGTCTCCCAACAACAACAGAAAAAAAACCTGAAACATGTGCCCCACTCATCAGCAACTACAAGCATCTTTAATTTAACCGTTGGTCCCAAACTGAAAAAAAAGATATATATAAATTATAATTGGATCTTTTTTTCTAAATTATTTCAGAAGGCATCTGCTGATAGAGCAATGTTGTTGTAACCCTACAAGGATCCAAGGTTATAATGAATGATTGGTAATAACAAACACTAAGGAAAGCACTGGTAAGCAACATTTCTACAGTATTACACTGCGAGTGTTGGTACAAAACTACTCTGTATCCATAGGGAACAGTACCATGCCTTTATCATTATAAGCGGGGCAAGTAACACAATTTATATACAAATAATAAGTTGTGGAACATAGCTACCAGTCAGAGGTAAATTTTGTTCGGTTTCCAAATGAAATAAAAGAGTAATGGTGGCTTTTTTGAGTAACGACCCCAAGGCTGGTCTTAATACGTTGTAGTTTATCATTCTTTTTTCTTTCCTGCCTTGAATTTAGACCATACTTTCAGAGTTTCTCAGACAAGCTGCAACACAATACAGCTGCTGGTTAATGTGTAGGATTATCAGTGTGTATACACAGAAGGTGTTTGATTATTCCCTTTGTGTGTCAGTGTGTATGTGTGTGTGTGTGTGTGTGTGTGTGTGTGTGTAAGCTGTGTTCTCTATTGTTATTTATCTGCTATGATTGAAGTGTCTCGCCGAAGAGGCCTCTAGCCATTTGTAATAGTCTTTATCCACAGTGGAACATTTGGCACTGTCGCAAAATCTGATATTAACAACTGTCTATCTTCGAAGCCCATAAACAGAAACACCCAACAGCTGAGCTCAAAACACACATACACACATACACACAGACAGAAACACACACACACAAACACACACAGAACAGAAACAGATGTGTTGCAATATGGCGAGACAATTGAATATTAACTGGGTGTTTTTGTTTTCACATATTCCCCCTCAAGATGTGTACAACAGCATCCAATGATAAATAGCAGATGATATGAGACTAACTAACAAAGATAAACAACAATCAACCAAGACAAACAATGACAGAACAACAATGTATTCAGTTTACTGAGGCGTATCTCCAAAGCTCTGCGAACTAATTAAAACAAACTTAAATAATCACTTGGATATGGAGCATTGACTTGTGAGAGCAGTCAGTTATATAAAAGAAAGAAAGAAAGAAGACATCAACAGTAGCATGGTGAGCCCTGCCCACAACCATAGAAGCCGTTTACACACTAAGTACGCAGTGTACACTTGGTCAAGGTTAGCATTTGATAGTGGTTTTGATGGAATAATGAGAAAGTAATAATAACTTAAAAGCACAAGACAGGCCTTTTTAAAATGTTTTTATTAAAACCACAATCTTTTCCCAACCTGTGTCTAACTATGGAGATGCAATTATCAATGAAGCTCCAGGAGACAGGGTTGGCATGTTCATACACTCTAAAAACGAATTCAGGCGACCTTTCACCTCCACTTAATTAAATACATGGTTGCAAGATAAAAATGTGAGTTAATTGATTTAGATAAACATTTTAAGTTGCAACATTAATTTATAAGTTGTGTTGACGTAATAATGTTGGTAATTTCATCAACTTAATATTGTGTGTAATTTGAACTCTGATTTCTGCGTTAATTGACTTAAAACAAAATTCAAGTTGTAGTAAGTAATGCAATTGGCTTGATAACTTAATTGTTCTACACCTTGAGTTAAGGATTTCAAGTCCACTCCCACTTAACATGCCTGGACAAGTTCCCACAGTTAAGACAAATAGAAACATACAAAGGACATTTTAAGGTGAGTGTCTTCTTTTGTCATTCAAATACAGTAGATAGCCTTGTAGTTGCACTGTATAGGGAAATTGTGGCTTGACCAAAATTAGCAGCCTTTGAACTGTGAATAGTTCTGTGAGAGGATTCAAAGTAGTAGAGGCTACTGTGAGCGTAAAAATACTTTGGTTACTATTGTGATATCGCTTTTTATTCAAAATGAATCTCGTGAAGCAGATCAAGGACATGCTTCTTGAGGTAGGATCGTTATTTAGAGTTGTCATTGAAATGCAAGTTGTTGGCAGTCACCCATTCAGAATATATTAATTTAGGTCATTTCTCTTTTTTTCCTTTTTCGAACATAGCACAATACAATTGAAGTACGCAGAGAACTATAGCCATCCGCTGCCTTGTAGTGTACCTTGGAGAAAAGGAAGAGGACCTTTTCAAGGAGTTTAGCGACGTAATTAAAAATCTTGAAATAAAATAAAATCCACGGGCACAGTGTAAAAGCACAGGACAAAAGCACTGCTCTGTCAGTTACATTTTGAAGCCTATTGCACTTTTGGCCACACCCCAATCAATAATATCTTAGCAACGTTCAGCATGGATAGGTGTTGACAGCAATGGCATGGGAAAAGGATTGTGTAACATTTGAAAAGTGGCTTCTGCTCTCCTCTTAACCAGTTCACATATTGTATGGAACCTGCTAAAAAGAGAAGATACACTAAAACTTGCACGGTTGTGATTGACAAAATCTGTCCACATGCATTTAAACACTAGGCAAAGTACTCAAAAGCACCTATGTGTGTCTTCAGGACCACATTGCCATGACGACACACACATGCAGACTCAATAGGTGAAAACAATACCAGCGTTGCTTTAGCAGCTGGTAATAATGGCTCTGAATTCGCTAAGAGTGACAGTTTAAAAAATATGCAATTACCTAATTCATTATCTCTTATGCGCTAACCTATTATTTAATGTGCTTCAAAAGGACATGAATATCGCCTTCATCAGTGACCGGTCCACCCAGGATCTGACCATCGTGGTCGAGGGAAACAAATGAATGAGCATTCTGAGTTAAATGTGTTCATACTGTTTGAAATAATGACTGTCGGCAGTGTAAACATCTTTGTTACATCTTTTGTTAAATTGATGTGTGTGATCTGCAGGTTGGTGGCCATTGAGAGTTTGTTTCTGTAGTTTTACAAAAACTTTACAGATTTTACATTGGCACTGGTTTTAAATATGCAAAGGCCTCTAACTTCGATGTGATGGCAGCATGTATTTGCTGTGTCCCCATTTCCCATGGCAATATGGCTAATGTGTTTATTTATTATTTGTGGGGCAATTTAAATTTGTGTTATTTATCTTTTTTCTCAAGATTTAAATGAAGCTCAGCGCAAGTTCTTTCAGGAAGACTGGGTGTATATACATTCACTCCACAGCTGCATATAATCAGCTCATCACAGGCGTTCTCTTTAATTACATTTCACCTCATTCTCCAGCAGCCAATCAACGTGCTGCAGCCAAACTATAAAATGGTTCTCCTCTCTCCTGCAGTCAGCTGTGATTTCAGGTGTTCATGCACCTTATCATATGGCATGTGTCAATAAATGTTCAAACAGAATTAATTCTCTCCTGATTGAAACATCATGTGTTGAGATAAACAACTGCAGTTCAAAATAAAAAGTGAATTGCCTAATATTTTTGTTGTGGAATCAATTAATTTCTTTCTTTAAAGGCAAAAACATGAAAAAGCTAAGAAAAAAAACTATTGAATACAATATATTTGGAGCAACTTCATTTATAAATGGTTGTCAACTTAAAAACTTGTATCCCGAATGAGGGTAATTAAGTACATAAAACTTAAAATTACATTTAAATCATACGGTAAAACAAGTCGGAACAACTTAATTTTTGAGTAATCAACTTCAAAACTTGTGTTTATGCTACCAATTATTAAGTAAGTGGTAATTAAAAACACCTCTGATTGTAGAGGAAAAGCCTTCTCCCCTAACTCAAATAACTTTGTTGCTTTAAGACAATTTCATTAGAAGTTGTCTTAACTCAATAAACACCGATGCAAACTGTTGCCTTGCTTTTCTTTGTTGAGCCAAGGCATTTGTTTTTAGAGTGTAGGAAAGGTCTGTAATGAAATTGCCCTAACTGTAAAAAGCGTCTATCTCTTCACAATACCACTTTAACAATGTGTGGATTTGTCTTTTTTGTTGTTGCTTGAACTGCCTTGTTAACGAGATATGATTTGGTTGGTGTCGTGCTATTTTTGGTGCTTCGTCTGAGATACTTTCATTTTCTTCCTTGCATTTTTTTAAATAAAACTATCTAAGATATTTAATTGTCAAGTTTATCTTACCTCAGTTCAATTGGATGTATTAACTTGTACCCTGACTACTGTATGTACGGTATCTCTGTATAATAAGAAAATCCAATTAGATAATCAGCACTTAACGACTACCACTATCAAGTCCATTTTAGAATTTAGAACATACCCTAGACCAGCAGTTATCACATCAGCTTGTCTCACTTAAACAAATTCCAACACTTATTTCCAAATGTCGACATTAGGGAAAAAAAACGACCGTAATATGCAGAACAGAGACATTATGGATTGTTCCCATAACCGAGTTCACTTGTTACTCGGCTTGCCTTCCCTCGCTCTCTTTCTTCTCAATGATTTTCTTGTGTGTGTAATCAATAAGAGACAGAACAGAGCCGGGCGGGGCTGATTGTCCTTGTTGTAAGGAAAAGGGAGGTGTTAGAAGCAACCAAAATCCAATCGTAGCACAGAAAAAGTCGATGTTCTTTTTTATGGAGCTCAAATGGGGTCTTGGTTTACTTTTTTTTGTGACAACGTCACTGTTTGATACAAAAGTTTCAAATGTATTGATATAAAGTGAATTCAGCTGTTGTGCAAGGATTTCGATCTACTGTACAATCAGTATCACATTCATAGGAGAGAAAACGTGTGTTCTGAATGTCTAAGACACCACTGCTTGTGGTGATCACTCTTGTAAGCATGAAAGGAATAACGAGAAGGAGAGAGAAAAAAGGATGTAAAGACTGTGTTTTTCTGCCAGACCTGCAATTGAATCCTATATCAGGTCTACCTTAACCTTTTAAAAAATAGGCATTGTTCAAAAGATTTGATAATGCAAGTGAACTACCATTATTTCATGGTAACTCTAGTATGAGAAGAAGCTTTTCTCAAAGGCACAGTTCAAAGAAAATGTGGCTATTTCTACATTTTAATGATTTCTAATTACTTTGACACAAGCCCAACATTTTTTTATCAAAATACAGCTTTGGGCGGGCGTACAGAGTTTTTATGGTCCTAATTAGGTGGTGTACTTTGCCATCCAACACCATGCCCCATCGATCTGGCAGCTTCAAAGAAAAAAAAATGGTTAAATCAACTCTGCCTTGAGACTTCTTCAAAATGTGTGTGCGAAGTGGGCCTAATTTAGACATTGTTGTTTCTAACAAGAAGTATTTTAAGATTGAAATATTAATAGTAATTAATGAGAAGGTTCAAGGCAACTTATTTGTTGAACCTCTGACTTTAGGCAATTTAATTAAATATTCAAGATAACGAGAGTTCCTTCCGCTTAGAATCACATATTTTTGTCTCTGTCTGTATCCATTTGCAGAAATGCTATAAAAGCGTTTTCAAAAAGAGCAAAAATCTAAATGATTCAAGACATTCACTGACCCCACCATCAACTTTAGTTTTAAACATATACATATAGTTGAGTGAACTGCTGGATATGTGGGTGAGGGAGAACAACTAATGCCATAGGGAGAATCATTTTCCTAATCCCTACTTCAAGAACTCATAATATTTTACATTCCAATTTGGTTAAATTGGAAGCACCCTTAGGACCCAGGTCCATTAAGTCACATTACAATTCTTGTCATTCAGGGACTAACTACGGTAAACAAACATGTAAAACAACTTTTGGTCCTTACAGAGAATATGAAAACTGCTGCTTTTTTTATTGGATGAAAAATAAGGAAGAAAGATCTGACCACTACTGCTGACCTTTTATCATTTTGACCGTCGAGAAGAAGAAGACAATGTAGAGTGAAGCAAAGACAAATTAAGATCACAGTTCTTTCTTAATGCTTTAATCTACATACAGAGGTATTTCAGGTGCTGGGGTGAGGAGATGAATGGCAGAAAAGAGAGCAGGGCAGGATGCTCCTAATTCTGTTTAAAGCAGTGGAACGCTCTCTCTTTGTTCAGGCCTCAGAGCCCCGCTGGCTATTCAATCAGCTGCTGGCACAACAGGTCACTGCAATTAACAGCTATTACCTGCCAACTAAAACAAACCAGCAGCACTCCTGAGGAACTGGATTAAAACAAGTGGATTAGACAGGGGTACCGAACAAAGGGGTGAAGACAGACTTAGTGATAGCTCCTCTCAGAGGAGTTTGATTTAGTGATGGTTAAACTGGGAATTAGGGGTAATCTGTGCTTAAATTCAGTGTCTAACCCCCCCAAAATAAGAAACTCTTAAACTTCACCAATATAAAAACAATAGGGCTGTCAAACGATTAACATTTTTAATCAGATTAATCACAGCTTAAAAATTAATTAATCATGATTAATCACCATTCGAACTATGTCCAAAATATGCCATTTCTTTATGTATATTGTTGTCGGAATGGAAAGATAAATGAAAGAAGGCGGATATATCCATTTAACATACAGTAGGCTATGTATGTATGTTTATTATAACATTGTTCTGTGTGTCAAAATGAAAGACAGTCCACACACCTATCAATCATCAAACCGTGGGGTCTTATTTCATTACGTGTTGATTTCTATCAACACGTAATGTTGTATCGATGTATATAGAGATGTACTACCGCAAACGTATTCTCAGTCGAATTCCTGCAGCAACACCACGCCGTTATCGTGATTCTGATTGGCCAGAAGACATTATCAAAGATGTTCTATTGAGAAGACGATCACTACGTGACAAACGTTTTCAAAACCGTTTCTAGTCTTCTGTATTTCCAGACAAGTGGCTGCTGAAATCAATCTGACTAACTGCTGTCTGTGCAATTTACTCCGCGAGTTGGCGGACTTTATTTTGCTTACTTTAACATCATTTTTCATGGTGGGGCTAAGCCATTTCTTGGTATGGCTGTAGCCTACCCCAGCCATACCCTGGCGCCGCCACTGGTGGGATGTATGGGGCGGGCCATTCTGCACATGCGTTAAATGCGTTAAATATTTTAACGCAATTAATTAAAAAAATTAATTACCGCCGTTAACGGGATAATTTTGACAGCATTAAAAAATAGGTTTTCTATTTTATGAAAATCCATGAAAGCTTTTAATGGACACCAGCGTTTTTCTCCCTTGTGTGCGTGTTTTGTAAAAACCCGTAGACATATCTACACCCTGCACCTTTTCTTGTATTGTCACAAAAAGGTACATCTGGCTCTGTATCTCAGGAACGTACAGTCCTGAGCTCCCTTTTCACACCATTACCTTACACTATTCTTCTTTAAAATAAAATCCTTTCCCATGCCCCTGAGTTTGATAGGGCGAGTTCCTCTGCAGTCCTCTTTAACTTTCTCACATGGAAGGGTAGTGGATAGATAGATATATGGACAGAGATAGGGGGAAGGTGCACACATCCTCACCAGATAACCTTGCCTGTGTTAGGGCTAACTTTCCTTAGGGAGCATTCTCATGACCCCAGGACTTGGATAGAGGAGAAAGAGGCACCGTGGGAGCGATAAGGATGAAAGAGTGGGAAGAAACAGGAAGATATTGACTCCGCAGCAGCTTGTTCCTCTCTGCTGTGGAGCCAAGTATCAGATGAAGTTAGAAACCTCAAGTAACCCAGTGTCCGCTAGTGTTGGCGCAGTGATGTTACTATGGAAGACTCCTCAAAGTTTTTATGGTCAGTGAATTGTTGATTGATTTCCGTAACTCTGTGAAAGTAGTTCTAATCCTTGCGGTTGTTTTGTGAAGTGGTGGTTCCGACACAGTGAGAATAAGGTCGTCAACTGGAAAGAGCTGAATCGTGCTTTATGTGGTAAAGGTGACTGCTGAACTTTAAATGCAAATAACCAGTCACACCTGTGTCATAATCATGCTGTTTAATCAGCAACAAGATTCACCACCACTGTCATGTGCATGCGTTGTCTTGGTAAGGGAAACTAGCACAGAAGCAGACTTAAAATAATATGTCATCTATTTCATTTTTATAATGAGCTTTTGTTTGCATACACAATGTCTGACTTTTGGAACTTGCTGTCAGTGTTAATTTATTTATTTATCTAATTCTTGAATTGTTAATCAATCAATGTCACAAGTTTGTTGCATCCGAGAATAGCCAAAGTGTTATGAGAGGAAGATAACTAAACAAACTTAAACAAAAACTGGAAGAAAAGTCAAGAAACAACAGTAATCAACATTTATTAAAAGTAAAGACCGTAAATATTGAAAAGGCCTCAATTTGGGTTGTCAAATAACAATCGGTAGAACAGGTACACACTCACATACACAATCATGAAATCACTTAACAATCAAAGGTCAAAAACAGTACCTCAAACACAAAGGTCTGTTTATGGCTTAATTTGTTTTTGATTTGATCAAATGATAACTGTTGAGAAAATAATATGTTTGTCTTGATTGATGTCACTCAGGGCTGAGTTGAGATTTGATAAAGGCCCTGTTTAAAACTGCTATAGCACTGCATTGAACAATGTACACCTTGTTTATTTTAAACAACACACGTGTTGGCAAAGCTGCTCCAAATGAGTGGACACTGTGTCTTAAAGTCTTTCAACATTAAACATATCTTTTCCTTTCACTATGTATCCTGATACCAGATGCGCTTTACATTGTTTGGTTGAAAAGGGAACTACCCTTGGTATACATGTAAAATAATGTACTGACATTGAGTAACAGATGTCATGTATTATACATTAGGATTTATAATGCACATTTTCAGTAGACACTTTGCTTACTTAGAAAATTGCTATTAAATATTAACAAAGGTACCGGTTTGCGCAACATGTGGTGAAGTTTTAATGCATGTGTCTGTCTTGTCATCGTCTAATGCATCAGTAAATTGATTTAAATAGTCTACAACCAACCATCTTGACTTAAGGTCAATTCACTACTGGTAGCCTTTTCTGCAAAGTTATTGTGTACTGAAGTACTAAGCAGAAAAAAAGACTCTTGAGAGGCCTGTAGCAGTTGTGACTATGTTGAATTTAAAAAAATGACCTCTGATGCCTGTTTGCCAAGATATGGTCATCACCTCACTGAGGCTGAATATGTTTTCTTCAGAGAATTTCCAAATAGCATTTAATTTCCCCAATAAATATTGTTCCCTTTGCATGCAGGGACTTTTCTTTTCTACCTTAAGGCTGCATAGTATGGTTTTTGTAGTTAAAGTGCTGCCTCAGCCACATACTGTACTGATAATAAAAACAGCTTTCTCTACAGTGACTGCTTCTATCAGTACATTCTACAACAGCCAGCCAGGAAAACATCTACAACACACTTTTCTACAGCTTCTTCTTCCATATTCAGTCTGTTGTTGCAGGCTGTCAGTTTTGTCAATCCCTGCTTCTTATTTGATGTTATTTAGTCATTCACTGTCATGAATGCTTCTCTAAGATGTTGAACTGCGATGCTAAAAAGATGCAAGTCACAGCACTTTTTTTCCAAAGTGACATCTTTCTGTCAGCCTTCCCGTTACTTTAAAGTAGAAAAGCAGTTGGAAAGAAGCCGAATGGTGCGAACACGGCTTACAGTGGCGATCACACTGGATGCTTTGAAATCCAGCGGCAGAGTACTCCTAGATTTTTCTCTGGAATCAGACTGCTCAGCCTTTTTGTTTCCCTGCTACTAGCATAACCCAGTTCTAGCAATGTGCATTCATGTCTCTTTAGCTTCAGTCACATCAGAAGCATTTTAAACAACACTGGTACAAATCTTTACTGCAGCCCTCCCTGGTCGCTGTGATTGGCACATTACACAATGTCAAGCCTGTCTATAGGTAATTCTACTTTGGCTCAGTCACACAGATGAAATGCAAATCAATTGCTTCAATGTTTGCTTTTCCTGCAGTGTGAGGTAGTGGAAGAGTTATATTCACAATATTGTGGCATTCAAATATACATGTCTGTAGTAGTAGTTCTAACTTGTAAAGTTTGGAGATTAAACTTGCTCTCTGGTTAGTGTTTTCCCAAATATACCTTGATGTTAAGGGCCGGATCCAATTGTTCATTTACTGTTTCAAACTGTATTCTGTGCAGTATGCAAGATGCAGTTTCACATTAACTTTATCTTTCCTGATGAGAATGTCTTGACCTGTGCTAAAATATTAAGTGTGTTTCCCTATTTTCCTTTCTCCCTCACTCAACATTAAACTGTAAAATAGATCATTAGCTATAGATGGACTCCAATCCGCTCATTACATGTCCCATTTACCTTCACTGCATAACGCTCTACTTTTCATAACGAGGAAGAAAAAGAAGGGATGAAGCAGGAAGGAAGAAGGAATGCACATATGGAATTATCTAGACAGAATGAAAACAACACAGATACATGTGTGTGTGTGTGTGTGTGTGTGTGTATGTGTGTGTGTGTGTGTGTGTGCATGAGAGAGTATGTCAACAAGAGAGAGTTTGAAAGTGAAGAGATGGGGACAAAGATACCCCAAGAAAGATAATGCTCATGGAGATAGAATGTTACATAGATGGAATCAAATTGTGGGTGAAATATTTGCCAGTGAATTAGGAAGAGATTAGGAAATTATTATTTTTCGATACAGTCTATACATAGTAGTGTCTAAACATACCACAATTAAAAACAGAACAAATCCTCGTGACTATGCTTCAGTCCGTTGTTTCTTTCCCTACCGTTTAACAGCTAATGACTGACGACTAAGAGGAGGACGTATTTGAAGCATGTCATCGCTTTTTTTTTTTTATAGTTTTCATAAGCCTTGCAGTAGGTGATGCAGTGGTGAGGTCAGTGCAATGTGTGTGTGTGTGTGTGTGTGTGTGTGTGTGTGTGTGTGTGTGTGTGTGCACATGCGTTTTACTTTGTATGCCTGTCCCTTTCTGTTCCTGATGTATTCATAGGGTTGAACTGACAAAGCTGTGTGGGGTGATAAGTGGTTTTACGTCATGCATGCCATACATTTGATTTTAATGTGGGTTTTAATCCATAAATTATTTATACGTGTGTCCATACACTTTAATGGGTGGGTTGTACTTAATGTGTTGAAGGTGTGTCAGTATTTTAATGCTCTTTTTCAGCAGTTGGATTACATTTGTTTCTATACCTGTGTTTTTAAATAAATGTCATGTCTTTGTGGATGTACTTTATGTGCATGCATAATCAAATGTGTGTAATATTTGATGTATTTCCATATAGTCGTGCTGTTAAGTGGTGACCTTTTTGTTGTTATGAAGCAAATGATGACAAAGTCAATTTAAGGCAAAACCTAGGCATTGAGAGCTTTTCAACAGCAATGATTGGTCATTTGTAACGAAATTAAACTGCATAAAAGGGACAGTGTGTAGAAGTTGGTGACATTAGCATTGCACTTGCATATTGCAAACTAAATGAATGCCCCTCCACTGAGCACTCCCCTTTACAATCCTGAAGTAATGAGTGTGGTTTGTCCATTCTGAGCTACGGTAGAAACATGGCAGTGCAGCATAACCAAGATGGAATCCAACATTCATAAATTGATCCCATTATGCGTTTATCACCTGCAACAAACAATCGTACATTTTGTGTTACTTTAGGATGGGCTGTTTATAATCTAGGTTTCCTCCACCTAATCAAGCTCCTTGTTCTCCCGCTCCTCCAAATGCCTCCTCTCTCTCCTCTCCTTTTATCCCTCTTGCATAAATGGGGTACTATTTCCCCTACCCAATTTGCCTTGCTTTCAACCATTATTTTTTTCCACTGCCCATCCATCTCATAACTCTATGGCAAATGTTCAAATGTATCTTGGTTTGTGAATATTTTTCTCATCTGAAGAACATTTTCTTTCTTTTTTATGTCATCGCTTGGGATTACCCAGTGAGAGGAGAATCTGGGAGAGATAATAGTGTGAATACAAGCAAACTAAAAGAATGTCACTCATTGAGGGAGATAGCTTTAGCTCAGATTTAGTCAGACAAACAACTTTTTGTGCCCAACATTCTGCATCAATCTCATCAGACACTCTTCACTTGGTCTAATTACAAAATGTGTCATATCCTTCGACAGGAACACTTCAGGGTGCCTGTAATTGTTTTAGACAGAGATGAGTCATTGATAAGGCAGCTGCCAAGCATGATGCCAGCTGATTCATATATTTCAGATATATTTCAATACATGAAATGCTTAAGAAGAAGGAAGGTGTGGCAATTTTGCTCCCCCTGAATTCCTTCATATTTTTGCAGCATCTTGGTTTTCACATCACTTCTTTGAATTCCCTTCTCCACCTCTCTTTCTTCTCCTTCCTCCCTCTCAGTTTTTGTTTTCCTCACTGGACAAAAGCCAGTGAATAAAGCTGAGACAATAGTAATGAAGAAAGCTGCCTGAGAAACAGCCGTGCTGATGTGGTCTATCCCAGGGAAGTTACAGAGGAACCAGCAGTTGGAGGTGTTGTGCTTTTGTAAGCAACTTTAGATAAGACTCAGCCGAGCCAAGCGTACTTGAGGAGCCGCCTGTGGTCAAAAGTACTCAGTTTCATACGGTATTATTTTCTACCCCAATCAAAACATTTGAAAAATCGTCATTTTGACAAGAACTTTCCCTCATTATCTCACATTATTTTCAAACGAATGAATTTGACGCACACTGTGTTTATGGATTCAAGTAGCGGCTCTAAAGGTAATCAACCCTGTTGCAGAGGAGAATCCGAGTAAACACTGTGCACTATGTGTTCAAGTGCATGTATCAGTGAAGGCTCCACTCAGTAACAGCCTGACCCATGTGCCCTGTAGCCCAGAGGACTTTTGTTCCCTTTGTCAAACCTGTCAGACTGCCAATCGCCAGCACAACACTTACTGCACGGAGCTGATTATAACTCACAAGCACCCTGTGCCACAGGCATTTCTAGTAAGCTAATTCAGCAGCTTAAATGAAACAACATTTTTTCGCCCAAAATCAGGATACAATTCCTAACAAGAACACAACATTCCTCATATTATACCACATTATTAACTTCAAGGGGAAGTTGTGAGCCAATGTGCCAGACAGCACAAACATAGGCCCTATGTGTACTCGCAAAAATAATTTGGTACTCACTTTAGATCCTGGAAGGGTTCTGCTCTTACATGTGATGTCTCGACAGAATGGCTGAACACCACACCTTCATTCCCTAGAGAGGTTAAGAGTGGATGAAAGGAAGGAACATAAAACACATCAATCTTTTGTGAGAGGCTGCACACTGTTGCATCATACCTTGGTTTCTTCGAGCTGAGGCAAACACTTACACTGTGATAGGAACATAAATGCTCAGAGAAATGGATGGTACTGAAACAATGCAGTGTTTTTTGGGGAGAGTGCTGGTCCTGGCTTCTGCTAAGACCTAAGAAAGCATGTTTGAAATGCAGCACTGCTACAAATGTAATACTGCACATGAAAACAATACCCATTGGCAGGCCCACTGACAACAATGGCCACTTCTGTTTTCCTTTGAAACTGAAGCAACTTGAGTTTAATTCAAAGAGGACTTGTAGGGAGGAAGCAGACCACCATGAAAGTGCAGCTGTAGCTCCAAAGGACTAAAACTTGGAAGCTGCTGTTGCTTTTTTAGCTGTGAAAAGCAGCTCTATTGAGCTTACAAACATAAACTTTACACGTTACCCAGAGGAGCTGTATTTTGAAACATAAATGTCGTAATATATATTGGTCACTGGGTACCAGTCTGTGTAAAGGGAAACTTTGACCAATGTACTGAACCGATTCTAAGGCAAGAGTTCAGATGAGAAAAAATCCGAGGTTGTTTGTGATGGTATGCAGGAATGCATAGATGTTTGTGCAGGGGCAGCTATTTGGCATAGTTATCTGAGTTGTCCCCAAGGCCCACTGAACACTGCACACATGTGTGTTGTGCAACTGTCTACAGAAGGAAAGAAGAAAAGAGAATATGTTCCCATTTCTCTCAACGATGGTGGAGATGGCAGTTTACAGTTTGAGTGTTGCTATGTTTGATCGCTGCTCTGTACAATGGTGTTTTCTCACTAGCAAGCACAGGCCAAGTTTGTCCCGGCTCATTGTCTGAGATGCTCTCCTAAGCACTGCGCTGAGAACATTAAATGTTTATGAGCTTGTCGAAGCCTTTTGGATGGCACACTGTGCAAAATACTCAAAGTTTCAAAGCAAAAGCCAGGACACCAACTTCATTCACACTGGGTTCGTATTTTCACAAAAGGAATTCAAGCCTAAGCCTACTAGATCACACCTCACAAGCTTAAAACAATAATACAAATGTAAACAGTGGACAGGATAGTTCCACTTGATGTTATTGCATGAGCTGAATATATATGTTAACAGTGGCATTCTCTCCACTGTATATTTGCATATCTCTGACCTCCATTAAACAGTAAAATGATGGTAAGAGTCTTTCAGAGTGCCTCTAATGGACACATCTTCTGTATTACCTTGGTCTGTCTCTGTGGATTTTGTATTTGTACTGTAGCTGTTTTTTTTGGTTGTGTACATTTGTATTTTGTAAATTCCTGAAAGACTACTGACATATTCAAACATGCAAGCAAATGAGATGTGCCCACACAAACACACAGTTCCACTTGACATTCTCACTCACATTTAATTTGACAGAATGACTAAATTAGAGAAAACTGACAATGTAATGCACCACGACTTTTCCTTTCTCACTCTTGAGACTTTCTTTTCATTTTGCTTAAATTGTTTTGTTTCTCAATTTCCTCTGCAATTTTAAGCATCTGGTCTTGCTCTGACCTGTCATCCATCTGTCTTTTGTCACGCCCCTTCTATCTCTGTTGCTCTTTCTTCTGTATCGCTCTCTTGTGCTAACCTTTTTTTTAGCTTTTTCTTCTCACGTTTCAGCAATACTTGCTCTGATTGACGCTAGTCTTGTTTGGCTGCACTTATCAAGAGCACTCTGTTTAACAGCTTACAGCAGGCGTATGTTATGTGAGCTGTGCGTCCTCAAGTAACCTTGTTACACAAATTAGTCTGAGCCCACTGTTGGCCCCTTCTTAAATCATCGGTTCTTTTTGTAAACTCTGTTCATCATGAATGTGGAAAATTAGCATAGTGTGACTTCTGATATATGTGGAACATTTTAATATTAATTCATGGTTTTTCCATGATTAGTTACATAGTTTAGGCAGCACTAGGTCATTACAATGTCATAAATATGATTATACGTCATATTTAGTCGCACAATTAATTTCAGTTTTCTGTGTGTCAGACAATGAACTTGATTATGCCTTACGGAATAGCCTTTCAATTGATCCAACCTGCACAACATTTCTGTTGCCTTTAAATATTCCGTGAAGAGTTTTCTTGTCAACAAACAAAAGCAAGGTTTACATTCAGTTTAATTCACCAGAATGCATTGAGTCTATCCTTTGGCTTTATTAAATGTGTTGGACATATTTCCGTTGTCATAAAACATGAAAAATCTGGGTACTTTAAATAAAAAATGTTTGCATCCATGTTTATCTGAATTGTCTTCCCTGCACAATCCTGCATGTATTGGTGTTTACTGGCACCAGTGTATCGGTGGGATAGTGTGAAACCACGGACAGGAAACACAAGCAGGACCCTACTACTGTAAGTAAGTCCACAGACGCACTTGTGGTGCAAAACTCCACAGGGAGACATTTTTGGAAAAACAATCTGTAGTTCAAAAGCACCATTTTGTAATATTGTGTACAGTGCGTGTTACACTGCGCTTACCTGTGACCCTAAGTTTCTCGGTGCCGATGGTGATCTCCTCTTCGTCTGCGGAGAACAGAACCGTCTCTCCATCGGTGCTCCTCACCTCAAACCTCTGACACTGAGCCTCCACCATTTCTGAACCTGAGGAAAAGGGAGAGAGTGAGAGGGGTACAGGGTTAAGATCTATAGCAGAGGAACATTCAAAGAACATAAAACGAGTCATCTTGTTGAGTTTATTTTTTATTTTGTTCCAAAGCTCCTTACAGAACCTTCAGTGGTTTATCTTGAAAGACCACATACTTGAACTCTAATCCCCCTGAAGTGTTGTGATACGTAATCAGTAGGGCCATATAGAAAAATGATTTAGTCTGTGGGGCAATTTCCCACGTGGAATAATCCCCAGAACAACAATGCTGGTTGAAACTACTTTCTTCCGAAGAATCAGTCGATATGGAAACTGTTGGCAGTGTGCTCTTTGGATTATTCAAAGTAAAGGAGGGCTGTTCCTGTAAAGGGAGTTATTCAATGCTTTAAGAACCAAGCACTGAATTCCATTAACTTCCATTGTACTCCGGTTGCAGTATAGAAAAAAAAATGAATCTGCATCGCTAGATAATACAAGAGGTGCATTTTTTTGTTACTTGAGTAAAGTGAAGGTTTTATACATAACTCATGGAAACAAGATGGTGGGAAGTTAGGTGCTGTTATACACACGCTGTCAGTAAAGATACAGTGTAAGCTGAGACCTCAGACGTGAAATTAAACTAACAAAAGTCAGTCAGGTCTGCGTTGTGTATTCATAAAGTCCCTGTAAAACTTGTGCATAATAACTTTTCCCTTCATTTACATTTCAATTCATGATTGTGCCTTAAGGATAAATTGTATCCTTTGAAGAGAAATGCCGAAAAATAAAATATAAAGCCTAAATTATACATTGAAAACAATATTTTGGACTAACTGCATAGTTTCTACCTCATGTGGAGGCACTCAGACTGACACTGAGAGATTTTGGTTGCGAGGTTCCTGTAAAAAATGAATGACCTATTCACAGTAACAGTATAAACACATTTACATTACATTTACATAGTGTTCGGATCAGGGGGTCACAGGTTCAAACCCCACTGCAGTCAGCATGTCGTTGTGTCCCTGGGTGTTACGTGCTCCCTTTTCTGTTGTCTTCTCTGTCTCTCTGCTGCGCAGGTACACCTGGTCTGCCCCTGGCTCCGCCTCCCCCAGGTGTCCTAATTCCATTCAGCTGGGGACTTAAAAGGAGAAGCTGGAGGAGATGAGGAGTCTCTCTCTATCCCTATGCCGGAAGACTTTGTCCGTGAACATTATACTCTCTGCTGTTTAGGATCTGTAGATTCCTTGTGTTACTTTGTCTATTCTTTCACACACAGTGACGTCACGAGCTACCCACAATGCAACACGCGCCATATATATATATTTAAATACGCCATTTTCATGGAGGTGCAAATATCCTGGAAGTGCAAATATAAACAGCTAGCTAACGTAGCCAGGCAGAGCGCACTAGCTTTTTTTTCTGAATTAACGACCGAAGAAATCGCTGCATGTCTTCGGATTACATCTCTGGACTTGAGGGGTGTGCTTTAGGTCGTTACCAGCGTAAACTAGAGCTGTGGGGGTTGTCGGATTGCCCTTACAGACTGCGTCGATTTTGGCTGCTTCTCCGTCTAATTTCTGGAATACCCCACTTGTCACAATAATATTATCATGCCATTGCATATATGTGGTATTTTAGAGTTGACTAGATATTGATTAAGGCAATAGACTATGATATTCAGTACAGGAAGCTTAGCAACACCTAGACGGTGTACGGCTAAACCCTTGGCCTGCTTGCACCTCGCGTAAAACGGCGGATACCGGAAGTACGGTGTCCCCCTCGGCCCAATACTCGTATGTGTGTGTGAAAGAATATGTTTACTCTGGAGGACCAGGTAGTATAGGTTTTCGCAGCTTATTTTACCCGCAGGGATTTGTTAGGTCTCTGGGTAGCGGAGGGAAGCTCTGGGTCCTACGGCCCATGGTGTGGCTGGCCCTGGCCCCCTTCTTCCTTTTGTTTGTATTTCCTGTCCTCCAGCCCGTGTTCCTTTGCAGTTGGCCATGTGAGTACGGTTGTGTCTAAATAAATGAACGCCGTTAAGTGCTGCGTGTTTGATGTGTTTTATTTTATGTTGCGGGTCTCCCCACGAGCCACTACCACTATAGGGCGGGTCGTAACACTGGGCATTACACTTCAACCCAAATTGCTCCTGTGGGGATTGCCCACAGTATTGTACGGAGCCCCCTGGGGACATGGAGAAGAAAAAAAATGTATTTGAACAAAAAAAAAATTAAAAAGTTTTGCGAGATATCGCAAAACCCCTTTGCGAGATCTCGCAAAACCCCGTTGCAGTTTGTAGATGGTCCCTAAGCACTCCTCTCCCTCCTCAAGCTGCAGATTGTGACCAATTCTTGATGTTTAGCTCGGATGACGGCGCGTATCGAACTGTTCTGATAAAAACGACTCTGTAGCTCGTTGTCAACCTTGTTATGATTGTAAAGTCATGTTGTTTGTATTTTTACAACGTTATGTTCATGAGTTATTGATCCGCGAAATTCGAATCTGTTAATAACTCAGCTCAGAGGGACATGCATGTCCCCTCGCTCCGAGTGTTCTCTTGAGGTGTCTTTCACTTATGTGAAACCCGTGCCTATTGCGAAGCACTGATGTTATATCTTTATATTTAAGGCCAAGCTCAAAGTAAAATCGATGAACCGCTCCATTGTTGTATTTTCTGTGTTGCCGTAGCAGCTGAACTGACAAGGAAGTACATTGAGCTAAATGAAAAGTTTTGAGAGATCTCGCAAAACTTTTGCGAGATTTCTCAAAACTTTTCGCAAAGGGGTTTTGCGATATGTCGCAAAACATTTTTTTTTTATTCAAATAATTGTTTTCTTCTTCTCCATGTCCCCTAGGGCAGGGGTTCCCAAACTTTTTCATGCCAAGTTGCAATTTTTTTTTTTAAATGATGTGTACAAGTGCCTCCCGATGGAGCATGCAGTGTGTTGCCACTACATTTGGGGCCTTCTGCCTGATCGAAGCTGTCACTCCGCTTTCTTTGCCTGTCATAGCCCCACTGCCCCATCTGAACACACACCCACACAACGAGACCAGTCAAGTCCGTTTGAGATGATGTACTCCTCTAAAACTTGGAAAATATCTCTTCATGTGGTCCTACCTTCCAGTGCTTTGCAAAATAATATTTCCTCAACAAAGTTATCTTCTGAAATAAATCTGATGTATGCTAGCAATTCTGCGACATTTGCTACATCCGTGCTCTCATCCAGCTGCAGAGCGAAACATTCACTAGCTCTCACTTGCTCCAAAAGCTGAGCAGATTTTCACTCACAGTAGCGGCAGCTCGATTCTGATTGGCTTGAAGGGCAGTCGTGTGAACAAATATGAAAAGATTGGCATCAAAGGACACATAGATTGATAGATATGCAGTTATTAATAACATAATTTTTTTTTAAAAGAGATCAAACTTAAAAAAAAAAAAAATCCTGTTTCCCTCAAACTTTGTGTGACCCCCCTGGCGCCCCCCCGGGGGGTCGGGGCCCCCACTTTGAAAAACACTGCCCTCGGTGGCTCCGTAGTATTGAGTATGTAAGTCGCTTTGGATAAAAGCGTCTAACAAGTGACATGTAATGTAATGAACAATGAGGAAAGTGTGTGTACTCGAAAATAGAGTAAGCAGAGAGAAAAGAGGGAGTACAATTATTCTGTTTTTAAGGGTAACAATATCAACCCCTTTTTGCTTTAAAACAAATGTTGAAGAACAATAAGTTCCCTGCTTAATGTTTGCATGCACTTGGTACAAAGATGACAAATTAACAACAGTGGTCACTTTGGCAGTTTTCCTTTTGTTCCTTTTGTTCATATACCTTGCCCTTAATATTGTGATTTGGGCTGCAATGGGCTGCATGCCAAACGAAAAGCCTCCCTCTCTCTATCTCCTTTCATCACTGCCCGGTCTTCCAGGCTATTGCAAATGTCAATTAGTAACCAAAAGTGCCATGTCAGTAAGAATCACATTTTATTAGCAGCAATCAATCTGGGATTAAGCTCTTTTTGTCAACTCCCTCTCACTGTCCTTTTCCGGTCTATCTTTCCCTCCTTAAGTCTCGTTCAACAACTGTGCGAAAAAAACCATTGACATTTGTTTTGTGCAAGGTGCACTTAAGCACTGTGTGTATGCGTGTTACACATGTAGCTTCGACTTGGATTTGACAGGTAAAGAGATGGGGGAAGTAAAGAGACGGGGGAATGAAGTAAAGCAAAAGTTAGAAGGAGAGATGGAGCCGGTTTAAATGTAACATGTGCTTTGTTAGTTGATTTCTCAGACATCTAGTTAGTTCTCTTTGACTGTTTAGCTCTCATCCTATAATACAGCTCGCAGTGAAGATTTACAACATGGGTTCATGTCAGCATATTTCCAAAGATTTGTGTTTTATTCACATGTTTATTTTCTCCTAATCTTCTTGAAAGAGGTGTGTAAAAGATGCTAAACAAACACGAGGCAGCTTTACTGATAGTCAGGAAAATAAAGTTTGAGAATAATGGAAGTCTTTTATATTTAATACATTCTCACATGTACTGTAGATACAGACCGGCGGCATCAGACAAAGAGCTAAAGGACGAAGACAACATGAGATTGTTTATAATTGAGTGCCTATCTACTCAAGGAGGCAGGTGCTTATAAAATGCTTTTTTCTTTAATTACAGTTCATCTTGCATCTTTGCACTGGGCTGTAATTTGTGATTACATAAAGATCCTGCCTATGGCTTAACGATAAATCAAAATGTACTTGGAAGGAAACAAATAATTGCCTGGAATGAACAAAAGCACTTTTGTTATCATATGTGTGCGCTCACACCAGCAGGAACAAGATGAGACAAAGTGGCCAGAAGTTATTTGTTTAAAATGATTGCTTTGAGATAAGAACAGCAACACCTCCGCAGAGCTAGTTTACTTCATGCAAATGAGCAATTGTGCAGCGTAGCGATGGAAAATTAAACGGTAGATGTGTTCACTTCTTTTGAGTTTTGTTCTGATTGATGTGTCAGTCAGTAATCGTCTAAAAGAAAGGCTTTTTATAGCTGCAGTCATTTCAGAAATGTTTTTGATAATGTCTTTTAGCACTGAGAACAGTGAGAAGAATAAAGCATGAAAAGCAAGGACCATCAAGGCTCTCTGCAGCACATCTAATGAAACGTAACTATATTGCGTTAAGTGTCTGCTGTCAAAGTACACGGTTGACACATTTAGTTGTCAACAACAAGAACATCGTTTTGTCTAATAACTATTTTATCTTTTTGGTTTAATCTTGTTAGCTTTTTGCAGGTAGCTAATGCTATTTCTGTGTAAATTAAGTGATTGGATCAATTAATTAGCTCCCTCTCGCTCTGATGGCACTAAAGTAATTCTTCTGTCACCAATAACAGCAGGACCATTTTTAGGAAGACATGTTAATTGATGCACTTATTTAAATAAGGATTGCCTCTGTTGTCACAAGTTCCTTCCTCAGCAGGATCCTTCGGTAATAATAAAGCTTTAAGATTAATTTTAAGAAGATAAAGTAATGGTAGAAAATGAAGCATGACAGTACAGTGCATGTGACTGAGTCTTATCTGAACTTGTTCACATCTAAAGCATGAGTCTGCAGAGCCATTAGGGTGCCCTGCAGAGATCACAGGCATTTTAATATTTTAAACATGTTGATAGACCACTGCGTTTAATTTATTAACACTTAGCATAACAACTACATTTCATTTGGGATAACGAATGCATGCTGCAGTCCCTTTTCCCTATTCCTTTGTTAAGGTCATTACCGGCAATTCTTGCTACATTTGCATGAATGTATTACAGCGTGTGGAACATATTTTCTGTATTTGGTCAGCTGACAGAAGTTAATGTCAAAGCCAATGGCCTACAAACTCAAAAGTCATGTCTCAAGACTTTTAAACTGTATCACAGTATGACAACTAATGATCCAAAGTGTTATGATCTTTAAGCATTTTTAAGTGAAGTGAAATAGGTTGTTTAATTAATATGTCACTTTGGATTTGGATGTATTGGTTTTGATTTCTAAGTGCTCTGTCCTTACCTCACAAAACTGAAGGACAAGAGGGTGCTCAGTGTGGGCAAATCTTAGAACACCATTGATAAAACATCCAATTTGCAATTTTTTTTTCGTTCTAACAAAGATGTGAAGTCTCTGTCAGTGTAAAATAAGCATCTCAAGGTTCCATGAGTCAACAGAGTCGTGAAAAGGAAAACATTTCACCTACTAATATCTTTACTTACAAAGCTTTACTAACAATGGGTCAGGCCATGAATGAACACACACACATGCAAGCATCACGCTAACTCTCTTTGTTATGTGCATTGTTGCGTGCCACAACTGTCTACAAGAGTGTGGCCATGGCAGGTGAATCTGTTCAGAAGTAATGGAAGGGTGGGTAAAGGATGAAGGGCATGGCTATTACCGCCTGGTTCTGTTGTGGCTGTAAAAGCTCAGCTGAAAAAGCTAAAGTTTCTATTAAGTGTTTAAGGGCATGTCAATGTCCTTTGTTTGGATGCTGAGGTGAAAAAGTGCTCCTAATACACGTCTATAACTCAGGCCCCATTTACACGGGAACACAAACAAAAATTAACCAAATTCGATATCAAAAAGGTATTCCGTTCACACGCAATCGGCTCAATAAACGTGTCCGTTCACACGAGACCGCTCGACCCGCTGGAGACACTGTAGTACATATGCCGGACCTATAAGTGGCGCTGTACTTCCGCCATAAAATACACCAAAAGCAGCGAAGAAGACCCCTCCCCCCGAGCATGGTTGCCATGGTTGCCCTTCTGTTTATTCTCCGCGGTGGATTGAGCAACATGTAGTTCATGTAGTTCTCCCTGTCCACTTGTTGCTGATGGTTGTGGTAGAGGAGCTGTAGATGTTGCACTAACATCTGTAGCATGGTCAGTAGCTACTGACCATGCTACAGCAGTGAGCAGCAGAGGTGGGGAGAGGCAGGGCTATGGCTTCATCGTCATCAGGAAAATGATCGTATAGGACGTACACACAGAGCCGTTTGGCCCCCCAGAGCGTGCCGTCCGCAGATCTACCCACCTTGGGACCCGTTATCGTTTGAGGGAACCGTTTCCACGGTTCCTTTACGGCCTCGTGTGAGCGAACAGGCTATACGAAAGAGAAAAGTAGCAGATACAACCCGAACCGTATCCATGTAAACGGGGCCTCAGTGTATTCCATCAAAAGTATTCCTTAACCAGCCCCTGATGGTCACTTAATTATTTTATAGGTCCCTTTCATCACCATTTTCAATTAATTCTGCTAGATAGACAGGTCCTTGCCTCTGTTAGATAGACCCTTCTTATCTCCTTTTCTTGCATCTGAAGTTCTGAATAGGGTGAAACACAAGAGATAATGTATTAAACTTTCATATACTTCAAAAGGAATCTGAGTTCTCCAATTTGTATTCTGCAATTAACGAAGCAGGACATAACAATCGTGCCTGTGTAACTTTTTTACTACGGCACATTAAGGTTTTGAGGCCGTAATAAATGGGTTTGCTAGTGTTACGTCCCACTAGGTGATGAGGAAAAGCAACATACACCAGTTGGAATTGGTAATAATTATAATTAAATAACGATGTAACAAAAATGGCAGGCAAGCAGCCTGGAACAAACTAAAAGGCCACAAGGGCGCAGGTTTAACTGACCAACCACACAAAGGGAGGACTCTAAAAAAGGAGCCTAATCAAACACAAAGCAATAGATATTAATAAACAAAAATAATAACAAAACAACCCTCACTATTAAAGTGGTACAAACTAACAAAAAGGAGGCTGTAGGAAAAGCTAAGCTAAATGATCACAGTCAACGTAAATGCTAAACTAATCTAAACACATCTAATCACAACAACACTAAACTAAATACGGACCACACAAGTTAACCTGTTAACAGATTTGTATACAATCGAACGGCAAGTACGAGAGGCCTCTGTTCACACAGCAGAGCCTCCCGACTGATCATTGTCGACGGCTTTGTAGTCATCTCCGGAAGATGTGCGCTGGATGTGCGCTGGGATTGGAGCGCGTCGGGCCCGGCATGCTCCAATCACAATCTTCGGGGGCGGACCAGGAGATGAGTAGCCAATGACATCAGGGCAAACGCACAGCTCATTTACATATAACACAGGCAGGGCAGAGTTAACAGGACTAGGGAGGCTGCGGCCGTAACAGCTAGCCTGGATTTTTAATTCAAGCCTTTAAATTAGCAATGATGGGATTTGATGCAAGGACACTGTTAAAAGTGTTGGGGGTAGGTACAAGTACAACGAGCAGAGCAAAGCTAAGTAAACACTGCTTGCGTAGTTGTTTTTCCCAAACAGGTCAAGATACATTTGAATTCAAATCAGCTTCAATGCGCTGTGTGATTATGCATCCCCACCACCCTCACCTTTCTTCTGTTCTGCATTGAGAGATCGCACGAGTGCTTAAAACAGTTTGTGACATGTATGTAGTCTAAATATTTGTTCTCTCTGTGCGTGTCCAGCCTGGAGTAGTTCTTGGGAACTTCCCTGGCCATGTGTATTTGCATATGTGAATGTTAATATATACTGTTTAGCGAATAAACACTTTTTACATAAGGCAGTTTTGTCTTTTGGCTATGAAGAGAATGTCGACTACATTTTGCCTCATTTAAATCCTGCTGTACTTTTCCTTAGGTCAAAATTAAGGCAATATGCTAAATGTAGCATAAAAGCGTTTATGTGAAAGATGAGGTTATATAACTCAAACACTTGTGCCCATGCATTGTTGGTTGGGGAGTTTTTAAAAACTGATGTATCTCTCTGTTTTAGATGCTTAGCTGGGTCTGGCAAATTCACTTTTCACATTTTAAGAATTGGAGAACAGCCTTGGTTCTCCAGGCAGGCACCACTCAACAGATTCTACACAAAAAGGTTAATGGGAAATCAGGCCTCTTTAGAAGGAGCATCAGCAAAATGTCCTTTTCACAACTGGAGCCATAATAGCTAGCTCTCAAGGATTTGTCCAATAATGGAAGGTGCAAGGACATCTTTATAACTGTAGCTTTACCTCTCCAAGGTGTGCCTGTGAGTGTGACATAATCTCTCCTTTAGTGTATATAAGACATATATTATCTTGAAGTGTCTAAACCGTCCCATGGTTATTACAGTTTATGAGTTTATGTTTTGAATGCTAAACAATAGTTAAACATTTTAGGGTTCAACAGATTTATTTTGAAACATTTAAACATATCGTGCCATAGTACCTTCTTAATGGGAAAATGGCTTTTTACAGACCAATATTGGTTCAAATAATTACATTCATGCAACTGTGAAAACATTTGTATATTTGCATGTTCATATTCTGTTGCTTGTCCAGTGTGGATTCTAACAGAAAAATAGAAATGACGCAATTTTACATTATGTGTTGTCAGAATATGTGTGTGTGTCTGTTTATGAGTAAAATGCATTGAGTGCCATGGGCATGAATTAATCATCAGCCAGTTTACCAGATGCTGTGCTACATCATTAAGAGATGCAACTAGGCTTGCAAGTGCCTTGGTCTCTGTGCCTAGACATAGAAACAGTTTTTTAGCACACATGATTAGTTACAACTGGACACACGTATGTATGCTTCGAGGAACCTGGGGCAGGCATGAGTCTATGTTCTTTGAAAAACATGTTTGTGTCAATTTAACCCTAACGGCAAACTCGGTCTTAGATTATATTGGCATTAAGCCTCTTGTGGCTATGCTCCAATGATCAACCACTACATACAATTTAAAGTGTTAAGTATATATGCATATCAGTGTATGTGATTATCTGTGTGTGTATTCATTATAGTAATGTGACAAAGTAGTACATTTAAATAGTGATTGCAATACACACAAGCTTTACTAGTGAACATCCCAGACTTTTATTTTATGTGTACTATCGCAAAATAACTTTATGTCAGGTGAATCATTTTGGCTTCGACTGGATTTCACTCACTAAACTTCCTGATTAGTTATTCAAACATGACAAGACTTATCTGCGGATTAGGATGAGTCAGGAGTCAGGATGATATGCTTGTCAGTTCCCCTCCTGTCTAGAATGTCAAATTTAATGAATATTCAAAAGCCAGTGGGCTCTTTTGTGTGTTCTGCAAGGAAAGATGTTCCTTAGGGGGAATTTGTGCAAACACACATTACGCAAGACATGGCACATGTGTAGACATATTAAATTAAATGTTGAATAAAATGTTTCTTCATCCTCTACTTGGAAAAATTAACACATCATTCCCACTGAGCGAACGATTGGTTGCTTTTGGTTCCACATTAGCAAGGGAGCTCTTATTCTGAGCAAGGAAACAAGGGCACGGGTTCAAATATTACAATTGAACGGCCAATAAACCAACTGTCTTTCCATTGATGTGAAGACGGGCGATGTTCACATGCCAAAATATAAAAAAATGATGTTCCCTCTCATGAAACACTTACCTAATGCTGGATGCATAAATTAACCTTTATGTTTTATTGTTTGGGTGTTTACTTGTTATGGGCCCCTGACTATAAACACACTCTAAAAGTCAACCAAAAGGGAAAGTGTAATCTCTTGCAACCTCAAATGTTCCAGACAGTAACCGTCAGCAGCTTTTATTTACTCCATAGGCTAAGTTTAGTACCGGAGCTTTGATTTTCCTCAAAGGTGAGACTATTTCTAAATCAATAATTACTTCACCAAGGAGTTACTAACAACACAGGCTTCTGCACTTTAATTCTGTCAGTGGAGGAGACTGGGCTATTAAAGTCCTATTTCATCCAATGTTACTATTATTCAGCTGAGAATAGTAGTATTGCAATATCTCGTTTGAAATTAACATATTAAGGACTTTTTATACTGCCACTTGGTAATATACATTTTAATCAGGCCATGTGAGTGTTTATATAATGGAATTGCCCACAGTGCTTGCCAGAAACTCGGCTATGTAACCCTCCTTCCTCATGCACATGAAACACCAAAACCTGACACTTGAGTGTCACCCTGTGAGCCCACTTGGTGCAACAGGAGTTGAAAGAGAGCCACTGTAACTTTGAGATAAGGGCTAAACAGGACTGTTTCAAGGAGCAAGAAAATAATAGAGGCATATAAGAAGGCCAAAGATAAAAGCAACTGCATTATTTTGGCCCTTTGAAAGCAAACAGCTTGCAACATGGCCATGATGCAACAGCAGGAAACAACAGGGTCACCACACTGTTGTGTTTCTAGCTGTCAAAGAAAGAGACGGGCCCTCTGCTGCACCACAGCACACCTTTAATCTCCTCAAGGTGTTTCTCAAAAGTAACAGACAAAGATAAATGAGGCAAAATAAGTGGAGACAAGACTGGAATACTGCGGAGAAGGAGGAAACTGTGTTGCAATGCACTTTTTAATGCAACTTTGGAATTTGTCAGAAGTGGGGGAGGGTGAGATTTATGTACGGAGGGACACAAATTATTTATTTAGAGTTGATTACACTCATTAATATAGTAAGGGAGGAGAGAGAGAGACAGAGGGAGAGATAAATGAGTGCTGTTTGTCACGTACATTAATCACCCTGATCTCTGGAGTCAGGGCTGTGGGATGGAGGGAAGATGAAATAGTGGAAGGTGCAGATGAAAAGACAGGCAGAGCTTGAGCCATGCAGCTCTTCATATTCATACATGATCTAATGCCCAGAACATAATTAAATAACTGCTGTTGCCGTTAACATAATAAGTGATATTGCTAGGGCCTACTTTCAATGAAAACATGGAAACCTTATTTGGTGAATTACATTTTATTTGAAATTCTGGTCTTTATACCTTATTAATTGTATTTTAATTGTCCTTAAAAGGAAATCTAGTTAATGTGATTCAACTCAGTGTACTGTTATGAAATAAACCTTTTTTATTATTCTAAAGGAAAATCCCAAATTGCAGTTTTGAGAAAACGTTGTGAAAGTTAGAGCAAAAAAAGAAAGTAAAGCAAAAAAAGAAAGTAAAGCAAAACCACTTACTACTTTAAAAAGGAGGGTGAAAAAAAGGTCAGCGTAATGCTTTCTGTTGACAGCTGATGGTTGAGGTGTGTATCGGTAAGTGTTGGTAGTTATAATGAATAATATGCATTATGAATGCATTATAATTTACTATGAATGCCCTTAGAATGCAGTATAGATATGGTCTTCATAGAAAGTGTTACCAATGCGAGGGACTGTTCAATTTTGACAAAATGAAGTCTGATCTTATTGATCTGATCTATCAAATAACTAGGAACACAATGTGGATATAGAAGAGAGCTATGCTGTTCATGGCAGCACACAGCACGTACTGTACAGCAAGAATAGAATATTAAACTGAAAGCCAACAAAACATAAGAACAACCTTTGGCCTCTCATTAGAGACTTCAGCTGAGCATGTAGTACACTCATCAACACACGTAGAGATCATCTCTGTGCAGCTGGACTCTCCTTTTACTGTACATTGATCTGCGGTTTCTGCAGTGCTCACAATGAAAGTGTGTAATCGTGGGTTTAACATGAATAATGTACTCAAGTGGCTCAAAGCAAGAGAATGCTTTTTTCTAGTGAATTTGAAAAAGCACAAATGTTGATTTATGTGCCTACTGTACACATACTTTCACCTTATGCTGGTCTGAGATCAGAATTTCAGTGAGGAACAACTACAGCCTACATTGATACATTGGACATGAGTTGCCTTTGATGTATACTTCACAGTACACAAGTATGAAGGACTACTAGAGGGAATGTTTGAAATACATTGCATTGCTTGCTAGACCATACAATCCTAATTTACCAAAGTAGGCCTCACTGTACTGGTCAGTTTAACTGACACACAAACAAGAAAGAAAGAAAAGAAAATATAACAGTGTGCTGGCATGAAATAAGTATAAAAGGAACTGCGCCACATGTCTGTAATTTCATTAATAACTTAATGGATTAATAGAAACCATTCACTGAGCTGGCAACTTCCAAAGTGAGCAGTCCAAGCGAGTCACATTGTGACATGTCGCTCATTAGGCTGCACGTTTCTCGATGGGATCAGAAAGAAAACTTGTTCCTCATTCATGTTGCCAGTAAGTCTGTATGCTTCTCAAGCCTTTAGGCAAACCCCAGTCCCAGACCCAATCATGCTATACTATATCACGTGACTTGGGAACAAGACATCATCAAAAGGTTTTACTTTCACAAGCACAATAGATCATCTGGAGGTGTTTCCCTTGTTATAAAAGTTGAAGAACTTGTGGCCTGGGGTATATCTGATTTAAAGGCTTTGTAGGGACGTACATGCCTCTGTGAACATAATTACATTAATATCCCAAAGTCATGGTGAATGCAAGCTGCAAGAGATAATAATCCTGCACTTAAAATTTACTGAGTGAGTCTTAACAGACATTTTATTAATTGACCTTTTGCATTTGCAATAAAAACATAGTGCCAACTAACAGTAGCTTCTTTTAGGCAGCGTGATGCTCACATTAAATGGTTTTTGCACAGCATAGATAATGTAAGATTTAAATTAATGAATACATTTTCCTCCACTCTTTTATTACTCCGTAGCTCGTTAAACAGAGATTACTTGAACATATTCCATTGTTTGCATATATTGCAATATCAACCCAGTACCTACAATGCGAACGCAACATGGCAAAATGCATAAGGGGATGTAGTGGTGTACAAAATCGAACGCAGGTCTAGAGAGGAGTTGTGGCATTTTACCCTTTATTTAAAATGCACACAGTTATAAATGTTTGCTTTTCAAACATGCCTTAAGGGATATTGAGTCATTGTCCGACCTTATCGCAGATTCTTCAACCACGGTGCACTCTGCATTATTCATTGTTTTAACACAGACAATGCATAAAGAGAAAATGCTATTCAACATTATTAGTGTGTCACAAAGAAAACATTTTGTGAGCTCGCACTATTGTTGGTTGACAACTTCCTAACACTCACACTTTATCATAAGTGGCAAATACTAACCAATCACCTTGTTGATTAGCATCAAGAGCAAGTGGGTTTGTTTGTTTGGTTGGATGGATGGTGGAAACGTTTATTACATGGAAGAGAACATAAACGCCTTTCTTGCTTTCTGACAATGTCATTTTATAATTTGAGGTCGGATGGTTTGGTAGAGAATTACAGTACAGTGTTGCTTTATAGCAAACAATACAACATATGTTTTCCTTATCCTTGCAATACGATTCCACGCTCATAAAGACACACAACGTCTTTCTTAGTGCCTGAAGGGGACAGTCATCTTATTTGTCTTGCGTCACCACAACAACAGCAGCATTTTAATGAGGTTTTAATAACCTTCTATTAAACGCAGAAAAATGTGATGAGACGGTTATTGTTCAGGGCCATATAACTCCTTACAGCATAAACATTAAAATAATCTTGTAACCTTCACAATGTTCATTCATAAACAGAAATACACTTTATCAACGGATAAAACAACACCACCACCAAGCCAAACTACACATGCTAATACAAATCACCACCTTTAGGCAAAGATCAAATGACTTTGGGTTTAAACTGTACTCAGTTGCACTATATTGTCTGTTATCTTGTGTTACGTGCTCCCTTTTCTGTTGTCTTCTCTGTCTCTCTGCTGCGCAGGTACACCTGGTCCGCCCCTGGCTCTGCCTCCCCCAGGTGTCCTAATTCCATTCAGCTGGGGACTTAAAAGGGGAAGCTGGAGGAGAATCCCAATCCGATCCTGATGCCGGAAGACACTGTTCGGGAACAATCTAGCTGGTGTTTCGGATCTGTAGCTGCTGTGCGTTGTTAAACTTAAACTTGTGTGTTCTGGAGGATCTGATAGCATAGTTTTGTTGCGGCTTTGTTTCACCCGTAGTGACTTGTTAGACTTTTGGGTAGGGGAGGGACGTCTGGGTCCTACGGCCCGTGGTGTGGCTGGCCCAAGGCACCCTTCTGCTTTTGTTTGTTTCTGCCAGTCCTCCAGACCTCGTTCTTTTGCCGGATGTGTATTACGGCTGTAACCCACCAATAAATGGTTGCCGCTAAGTCCTGAATGTTTGGTGTGTTTTCTTTTATGTTGCGGGTCTCCCCACGAGCCACTACCACTGAGGAGAGGGTGGGTCGTAACTTATGGGGACTCGTCCGGGATGCTGTCTCGGGCAGGTGCCGGTGTGGTGAGTAGTGTTTCTTTTGTGGAATGTCCCTTGACAGCATATGTTTTTGTTTGTTTCTGTGCAGTGTTGAGTTGCCTAAGTAGCCTACCTGCTTACTGGTTTTAGGGTAGGTTTAAGGTGAGTTTCAACATGTAGATATGGATTTTGACTTGGAGGTGTTTGTTAGTGACCTAACTTGTGGGAAGTTGGATGCATGTAACAAACAGCAACTTGAGCTAATCGCAGGCAGGTTTGACGTTGCGTTTAGTAAGCAAAGCAAAAAACAAGTCATTAAGGAACAGCTGTTGGCTGCGCTGGTATAGCAGGAAGTGTCGGAGGAGGAAGTGGGCATTGGTTGTTTTCCCAAAGACGAGGAGACAGAGGTCCCTCCGACAATGAGCGAGCTTTAACTTCAGCTGGAGTTGCGCAAGCTCATGATTAGAGAGAAGGAGATTGACAATAACCTGAGAGAGAAGGAGATTGACTGTAACCTCAAAATAAGGAAGCTAATCGTATGTTACGTTTGAAGGAGCTGGAGCTGATGACATTGTCGCGCCAGAGAGCAGTTGGACTCGGCACAATCTCACGACTTTGACGGGGGTAGATATACTCGATTTATCCCAGTGTTTCACGAGAGAGATGTTGATAATTATTTTGTCTTTTTTGAACGGGTAGCAACCACATTGAAATGGCCTAAGAACATGTGGACCGTTATGCTGCAGTGCGTTCTTATGGGTAAAGTACAGGAGGTGTGTGCTGCATTATCTGAGGAGGTTAGCCTGGATTATGAGCAGGTAAAAACTGCAATTCTGCAAGCCTATGAGCTGGTGCCAGAGGCATACCGTCAGAGGTTCCTTCGTTTAAAAAAAAAAGATTGTCAGGCTTATGTGGAGTTAGCCCGTGAGAAAGAGGTTCTGTTTGAACGATGGTGCTCGTCGACGGGGGTAACATCTCTAGAGGACCTAAAAACCGTGTTACTCATGGAATAATTAAAAAACTGTTTACCTGACAGAGTGGCCACATATCTTAATGAGCAAAAACCCGTAAGACTGTCTAATGCTGCGGTTTTGACTGACGAGTATGTTCTCAGTGAGAGGGGTAGGGCACAGGCCCGGTTTGTGGACAACAACACCAGGGAAACCCCAGTCTCCACTAACGTGCCATAGCAGTCCAGCAGGCCAGGAAATGTTGAGGAAAACCCGGGGGAGGTGAATTGGGGACCTAGGAATAGCCCAGTGTGTTATTTATGCAAGAAAAGAGGTCATGTTGTTGCAAATTGTTATGCTTTGCAAGATGAGGAGAAGCCTGTAAAGACGGTCACTTTGTGAGTACTTCAAAGCCAGGGTCTCTCAAATCAGAACTGGAAATGTTTGCTCCGTTTCTCATGAAAGGAATGGTGTCTTTACCGGGGAAGAACAACAGGTTTCCAGTGACCATTTTGAGGGATACAGCAGCATCACAATCCTTTATGATGAGGGGTGTGTTCTCGGGTGTTCTTGTGAGGGGGTTTGGTATGCAGGGTGTGGGTTCGCCATTGCATAATATTCACCTTGAGTCAGATCTGGTCACATCTGGTAGCTGTCGGGGTTCGGCCATGTCTTCCCATTGAAGGGGTAGACTTGGTCTTGGGGAATGATTTAGCCGGTGGCAGAGTGTTCGTTAAGCCGGGGGTGAATAAGGTTGCAGTCACCCGCGACAGTTTTACGGCTATGGGATTGGACAGACCGATCAGGGACCCTCCATCGTGGCGTGAGGGTGGGAATCAGGTACGATGAGCCCCGGGGCTGTTCATAACCCTGTCGCTGCCTGTGTGGTGGCGCTGTCCAGTGCTAAAAGTGAGGTGAGACTCTGTTGAATAGTGAGTCTCATTTAGCACACTTGCCTGATGCGCAGCGTGCAGATGTGTTGGAACTGATCGTGAAGTGGAGCGCCCTGTGTCATACCGCTCCAAGAAATTCAATCCCCACCAGCGGGTGTGTTCCACCGTTAGTTCCACCATCGAAAAGGAAGCACTGGCTATGGTTCTGGCTTTGAACCACTTTGAGGTGTCACTGTTCTTACCAATCACAGCCCCCTTGTGGTTTTTTTTGCAGAGGGTGCGTGACACAAGTCAAGGATTGGACTATTTTTGTGCATTGTCGCGCTTAGAAAGATGTCTCAGTGGTTGTGATTGTTTTGTTTTTTTGTGTGTTTTGACTGGTATTCTCTTGTTCAGTGTGTGGTCTGAGTGGTATGTGAAGACAAGCATAGTCGTGAGCGCGTCTGTCAACTGAGTTGATTGTTGTGATTGTTTTGGTTAAAAAAAAAATCACTAACTCATGGTGGGGGTGTTACGTGCTCTGTCCTCTCTGTCTCTCTGCTGCGCAGGTACACCTGGTCCGCCCCTGGCTCCGCCTCCCCCAGTTCCTAATTCCATTCAGCTGGGGACTTAAAGAGCCTGTGACACGAGTTTCCCCCATCATCCAAACCCATCAATTTGAGTAAATATTGTCCCCTTGAAAACCGTTACTGAACTGATTTTGGATATTTGTACTTTGATAACCATTAATCTGCCCTTCAATGTTGACCATATCCTGGATATTCTCGGGGATTCTTCAAGTCCCGCCAAATTATTTGTGACGTCATTGCGGGCACAGCGCTCCAGCTGCACCGTTCAGGATCCCAGCATCTGCATGTAAGCACGATGGCGCACACAGCAGCAAGCTCAGACAGCGATCACAGTTTAATTTTGAACGTGTCTGAGAGCTCATATGAGGCTGAAGGATCGGTTTATGTTGTATCTGTTAGAAGTTTAGGAATTAGGTGCGTCAATAGGGGCGATCATACGGTCATGTAGCCAGTGGTGGACTGGGACTAAAAATCATCCGGGACTCTCGACCGGCCCACTTCGGTACCGCTAGTAAATTGTCAACGGGGGGAGTGGGGGATGTCAGGCGCGGCGGGTGCTGTAGGCTATAGGCTAAGCCTTCCCAAATATTTGTGTCACTGCATCCTGGTAAAATACAAATATAATGTATAATGTCTGTGTCTTTGACATTAGCGCTGCTAGCCACCTGTGCCCTGTACTACGAAGCCAGTTCAACATACCCTGGATATGTTTGAGTAACAAACTAACTAACAATAACAAACTAACAAACGAGATCTCGCTAAGCGGTCCTACGACGCTGGTTATCAACTCGGTAAATCAAGCCAGGGTTTCTCTCACCAGCTGAGAGCGCATTCACGTGAAAGGGGCGGGGTTAGCACAAACAGGGACAAGTGTACTGACAGCGCAGCGTCATACTTCATTAATGAAAAGTAAACTAATATTAGACAAATATGAGCTTTAAACATCCATGACTTAAACATATAATCCAGGATATAAATCACAGAGTTGCACCTGCAAGGAGAATACAGAACAACTGGTTAAAAAATAACTAGGCCTACCGAGTGTTTGAAAGCGTATGATATCATTGCCCCATCTAAGACACGAGTGGATCTGACTTTAATTACATTTGACTCGAGTGTTTCGTCAACATAATGTGTTGCTTAAAATAATACTTCTGCATACAGTATGTGACACTGTAAGTGTTGCACGGCCAGATACGGCTGGAGAAGCTGACTCAGATAAGGAAATATATGATATATTATGATATTATATGATCGATGATCTGATTGATGATAAGTGCGACACGTCGGCATCTTCTCTGCATACGGCAGTTTAAACTGTATTTTCCTTTATCCTGTAATATGACTTGAGAGATGTAAACTCCGCACACTGAGTTGATCTCTTTTCTATAGACGCCGGAGGCGGGCAGCGTCAGGTAAAAAAAGTTATTAAACCTTCCCAAACCTGAGCCTTACGCGCCGCCTATGGGGCATGTGCTAGTGACTTATCCGACCGGCCCACTTCGGTACCGGCCCATCGGGATTCGTCCCGATGGCCAGTCAGTCACTGCACCCAGCCGACGTAAACTGTCAACGGGGGGAGACTCGCTGCGGGGAAACGGTGGACCTAGTGTCCCGATCGGAGTGGGAATAATAATAATAATCCGTGCATTTTATCCATTCATTTCCCAACATCGTGGTAAAAAACACACGTTTAATCCACGTTGGTGTTCAACTACACAAAGCATCGGTTTGTTTTCTCATCAGGGAATGCAAACCGGCTCAAACAAACGATTTTTAATCATCATCCTCACGATCATTTAATGTATCATATTCGCCGAATTGACATGAAAGCACTAATAAATGTAGTTTCATCCACTTGAGTTTACAACTACAAAAATAATCGATTTGTTTTTATATCACATCCGACGGGAGGAAATTCAGCAGCTCTCACTACCGATTTGTAATCCTAATTTAATCATCATCTTCACCACGATCATTTATGTTTATGTTCGCCGAATTGACATGAAAGCACTGACTGTATACTGTATACTGTGGTCAACTTCATTAAAACGTTATTAACGTGCCTAAACTCAGTAATTCACCATTTCTACGCATGACAACACACTTTGTCCGTGTTTGGCTCTCTCGCCGCACAGTGAAGCATTCCCGCATTGACGTCACTTCCGGCTTCCCCCAAAACTTCAAAATGAGTCGAAGGAATTTCCCCGCGATGTTCAAAATGTAATGATAATTATCGGAACGGTATCGCACCTTCTTTTTTAAACTGACGGTTCGAGATGACTAGTAGCCCAATATTTCATTGCACAACAGTTGTTGGGATGCTGTCACAGGCTCTTTAAAGGAGAAGCTGGAGCAGAAGAGGTCTCTCCCCCGATCCTGATGGGGAAGACACTGTTCGGGAACTATCTAGCTGGTGTTTCGGATCTGTAGCTGCTGTGTGTTATTATGTTAAACTTGTGTGTTCTGGAGGATCTGATAGCATCGTTTTTTCACGGCTTTGTTTCACCCGTAGTGACTTGTTAGACTTTTAGGTAGGGGAGGGACATCTGGGTCCTACGGCCAGTGATGTGGCTGGCCCAAGGCACCTTCTGCTTTTGTTTGTTTCTGCCAGTCTTCCAGACCTCGTTCTTTTGCCGGTTGGCTGATGTGTATTACGGCTGTAACCCACCAATAAATGGTTGCCGCTAAGTGCTGAATGTTTGGTGTGTTTTCTTTTATGTTGCGGGTCTCCCCACGAGCCACTAGAGGGCGGGTCGTAACATCTTGTTTATGACACAGTATTGTTTTATCCTGTTTGTGAATGCTGGGTTTTTAGAAAAAGAGTATGTGCAATCGATTCAATTACTAAGCTACCTCCATACGTTGAAAACCAGAGGCATTAAAAGAGCTGTCATGCTTGAAGTGCTATATGCATTTGTCATTGGTTTATTGTGTCTAATCAACAGCAAACAGTGTGAAGCCTATAGTTCACTGGTGCAGAAGAATGACTTAATTCGGTCCATTAAATCCATTCCTTTCCACACACATACCCACGGATATGAACAAGCAATGAAAACAATATTTGCCATTTTGCAGCCAAAACAGTATGCAACCAATTAGCCTCCGGACAATTAAAGGGCAATCATAAGGATAACTGACAACAATGGCAGTAAATCCATACCTTTATTGAGTCCTTGATGGCCCCTTAAGTGTATCCCAGTTTGTTAATGCTCAGCTCTATGTATTTTTAATTGCCTCATTAAACCATTGATTTGATCTTAGAGAGGCATTAAAAAATGAGGAAGACGTGCTGTGTGAACTTCACTGATTGGACGAGGGGGGGAGAATAAATGATAGAGCTAAGATCTCTGTGTTTCTCAGCCAACCAAATCAAGCCAGAAAGATCTCACTCACGCTGAAAATGTGATCACTGCAAACTATGATTGTTATGTACATCTTTTGTTTCTCAGAGGGGGATTTGCAGAGATGTAAATTCATAATTAGACTGCATGTAATGGAATAATTGAATTTATGAAAGGCTTTGCAAGTGCTCATTCCGCACGCTAATCAGAAACCAATTTTAGTCAACATTCAAATGTTAAACTGTTTTTTGAGAATGAGTGACAATAAAATATGATTGAATTATGTATATTCTTACATTTCCACAGATATAAATCACCCCATAGAGTCTTAACTACAAAACACACGGCAGACTTTCTCTAGGGAAATTCACCATTCTTTGACAAAAAAACATTACATCCATCACTCTGTTTGGCCTTTGCTTTTCAAGCCCCTAATTTTCACTGCTTTGATAATTCACTTTTTAAGCCTCATCAGCTAAATGCCAGAGAAATGAAGTGACTGATTCCATCTAGATAAAAGAGAACATAATTAGTGTAAGAAGGTAAAGATAATGAAGTGATAAATGTAAGCCTGAGTGTAGGAGAAGGTAACAAGGTCAGTGGGGAAGTCTTTGGTTTAATAAGAAAGGAGGCCCGTGGATGATTAAAAAAGGGGGAGTGAAAGGTAAAATGACACAACAGAATGAAGGAAAAGACGATGAGAAAGGGAGCAAAGACAAAGGAAGCGGGAAAATGCAAGAGAAGGACCCAGGAAAACTGTGTGAGTGTGTGGATGGAAATATATTAAAGTGAGAGAGGGATATGCTGAGTGCTGAATGTGACTTTTAAAGTTGGAGAGGTTGTTTTTAAGGCAAGTGACCCTTACAACTTATCACACACACACACACACACACACAAACATAAACACCCACAAGCACTCCTCCTTACTCTCTCTAAATACTTTTTTTTAACCGTCCTCTAAAATACAGACACACTAATACACAAGGGTAATGAGTGCTACCCTGCTTTGAGAGGAAGAGCATTCATTATCAGCACCATGCACTTAGAAAAATGAAACGTCAATAAGACAGCCAAAACACAAACACTCACTCACACAGCCTGTAATGACTGCCAGGCTTGCCAAGAGACAGACGCACAGGTAAAGAGACTGAGAATGGGAAACAAACAGTAAACAGTAATTGAGTTGGCCAGTTAAAGCATTGTCAATAGTATGCTCTGCGGTATTCTGGCTGCATAGCTTAACTCATATTTAAACATTACCACAAAACAAGCTTCACCTAGTATTACTGATTTATTTCTATGTTATCACTGCAAGTGAAAGTAATAATTTCCGGCTTTGATTCAAATACATTTACGTGGAATATTAATACAGTGTTTGAGATGAAATACTGAGAGAGCGCTGTATGACACATACAACGAGTGCTTGTTCAGCAAATCAGAACTGAATGACAAAAATCTCCGTTCCTGTCATGATGATTATCCCCCATCATGCATCGCTTTCCTCCAGCAGAGTTTCAACAGCGTCTCAAATGCTGAGACATCATCACCGAGGCGGATGAGAGGGAATGGCTTCAACACTCCCAAGTTCACTCATCATCTTTATAGTTGGCCATTCAGAAGACAAAGATGACAGGTTCTCACTCACATTAACGAGCTGACGGCCACGGAAAGCGTGCAGAGGAAGTGAAGGGATGGGGGGATGAGAGAAAGAAAGAGAGAGCCATAAAACTGAGATGGGATGCCCAAGGCCAACACATGAACTCAGGCCCTCTCTGTGGAAAGATGGGCCCTCAGGGGGACAAAGATTATAGAGGAGTACATGTGTGTGAGTGTTTTGCTGTCAGTGTTAGGACATTCATTTTTGTATAAATAAGTGTGACACACTCCATAAAACTCCCTAAATTAAGTCAGGATGATTGGCTATAACATTCCTAAAGATTCAACATCTATCAGTTAATCTATGAGGATTTCATGCAAACATGTTAAGTCTTAGAATTAGGAGCTAAAAGGAACTTCGTTACCACCAACATTATATTTGAATGGAATAGGTCAAATAAATAATGTCGTTTTGTATTTGACAGATTATTTTTTCCCCAGATGCAGAGCTTTTACCACTGCACTTGGATATTCTCTCTCCACTTCTGTGCAACTCAAATTAGCATTGATTCTACAATACAATATTTACCTAGAATAGTCCTTGGAGAGTGCAGAGCTTTACCAAGGTTAATGGCAAAATGGTTACAAAAATGAAACATAATATGATTTTCCCCGTCGGATTCACAACAATTTAAAATGTAATTGACTCTTCATATGATACACCCTTCCATCAAGTTTCACGATAATTGGTCATATATATTTTGTTGTTATACTGCTGTGCTGACAGACAAAAAGACAAACCAAGCTGCAGACATAACCTCACTGTAGGTTATAATAAGGAGGTGTAATAAGGTGTCAGTACACGTCTGTGTTGGAATTCAATTTTCATTTATTAGTCCAAACATTTGTGGCCATTTCAACTTTCCATACTGCCTACCTAGATGATCCTGTACCTCTTGTACTGAGCTGCAGTACGAGCTGTTCCTCTGTTGAGCTTAGTGAATGCTAATGAGGGGTTCACTGAGCTGGAACTTTTCTGCTTCCTATGTAGCAAATGTCTGCTGAGCAGAAATAACTGTCTTAATTCCAGCATTTCTGAGTGTTCCCATGAGGATACTGAAGAAAGGGAGGTGAGAAGAGAGAGTGTGTGTGTGTGTGTGTGTGTGTGTGTGTGTGTGTGTGTGTGTGTGTGTGGTGTCATTTGTTTGAACTTGTGTTTAATTTGCTGCTGAGTCAGCACAGTGGCAACAAGAGGCAGCGACGGGAGTAGACCAAGGGATTTCCGGAGCCCAATCGAAGAAGCTTCTCAGGAGGATTCACTTTGGCCAATTCCATCCCATCATACAGACGCAGAGATCTTTAGTATGTGAGTGTGTATGTGTGTGTGTGTGTGACTGTGTATGTGTGTGTGTGAGTGTGTGTGTGTGTGTGTGTGTGTGGTGTGCGTGTGTGAGTGTATATGTGTGTGTGTGTACGTGTGTGTGTGTGTGTGTGTGTGTGTGTGTGTGTGTGTGTGTGTGTGTGTGTGTGTGTGTGTGTGTGAGTGTATGTGTGTGTGTGTCACAAAGTGGCTATTGATGGAACTTGCTTGGCAGATTTCCCTGTGTCTGGGGAATCTCAGCCCAAAGCTGTGAGAATGTGTCAGAGAGAGTGTGACAGTACGGGTTTGTGGGTAGTTAGTGCTAATGTGCACACTGGGATTATCTGTAAAATCATTTGGTATATCTGTAAGTACAGTTTAAACATGTGAGCATGTCATGGCTCTGTGTCTGACTGCACAGGTTAGGTCACACAACACTCTTTCATTTGATCCTGTAGCAGCCTCACTATGTTAGGTGCTGTCTGGCTTTCAAGCTATAAAACAGACTGATTCTGCTGACTGTGAGAGAGACACGCAAAAACTCACTCAACACACATGTAAGCATTAAAGTGCTTTTCTTGGTGAGGAAAGCAGCTTTTGGGAGTTCAACAGCAGGAGGTGAGCTGTCAGGGATTTGAAACCTTCAAAGTGTCAGGGATAGAAAGAGTGTGTGCGTTTAAAACACCAGAAGTGCCTGGCCAGCACACACGAGATGAATATCTATATGTCTGCATTTGCATCAAACAAGAACAATAGTGGAGAGGAGCCTTCTACCTGAAAATATATTTTGCCTCACCTGTCAGTTTGTAAATGCTTCTTGGCAATAATCCTTCATCTCAGAAACATCCTGTTTTCTGAGGTCATCACAAAACACACAGCCAGATCTAGGGAATGATACTGTAATTTCTAACAAAAAAACATGTTTGTTTACTATTTTTATGATGGCTATTTATACGGATCAAATTATTCAAATGGGACTTTCAACCCACGATGAAGATTTGTTATACTATTGTTGGTGATTTAAATTATTCTAGCTAGCCTTGGGCTTTGAATCCAATTTTCTTAGTGATCAAACTGTGAAATTACAACTTCTGGGTCTGTCGTGTGATGCTATTTAACCTAAAGATACTTTTTATTACACTTGAAGGGTGGTTTAACACTCTGCAATCAAGCCATTTTGTCTTCATGCGCCACTGAGCAACTTTCACAGGAATGAATGAGGGCCGGGCTCCAACACTGTGTCGTGTTCCTCATACAGCCATGGAGTATTGAACAAGGCAGGTGGGAAGCGAATAATTCATTCTAAATAAGCAAGTGTTTTCAGTAAGAAAGTAGTGAAATGCACTGAGAGGAAATTTGATGCACTTCATGTTCACATTCCTAAACTCCATTTACCTGCATTGACCTTAATTGCTCATGTCCAGTCATATTCTAAGGGAGTACATGACATTTTAGCAAGGCCACAATGAGGTCCTCCTTGTAGCACATTAAAGTCTAAACATGAGTAAATGCTAAAGGGCTCAGTGCTGACCGCTCCAGTAGCTACTGTTTTTCAAATAAAGAGTTTAAAAAAGGGACAATAAAAAAGGATCAAAAGTTCACAGATAACTCCATTTTATATTTAACCTGCTGTGAACTCCAGTTTTAGCTGTTGTAATCTTGGTGGCTCCTACAATCCCAGTTTTTAGAACACACAATTCATCTAAATAGTAAATCAATTTAACTTGTTTTCTAACACCATCAGGCCTCTTTAGTTTTTTTGTTTTTTAAATCAGAATTCACTGATCACTGATTGTTATTGTTTATCTGAGCCCTGTGCTACTTGATCTCATTTTAGCTGTCTTTCTTAAACCATGGTTTAAATATCTCTTTTTTCTATATCTTTTTCCTGAACTCTGAAAACACTAGCTTGGTACACAGACTTTATATTCACTAAGGATTTCCATATGCACATTTTAAAGTATCTGATCAATTCATAATCTTTTTAGCTACGGTATATCATTTCATTTCATTTCAAACCTTTATTTAGACAGATAAATCCCATTGAGATCATTGATCTCTTTTTCAAGGGAGACCTAGTTCCACAATCCTCAAACTTTTTTCAAGTTATTATGCCCCATAAGGATATCGTCATATGTTCTCTGAGTGACGTCTTCCATAATACACTGGGCCCTCGCTAATCCAATGAGAGCTTAGAAAAAAATGATTTAGTCGAGGAAACAACACGGCTGTCAGCCTCAGTGAGATGCACTAATGGAAAAAGATAGCATTTAGTTTGGTAAACAGAAGGAGGTAAAATGCATTTAGGAATTCAAGCAAAAACAAAGCAATATACCTGATTGTCTTGGAGAAATGATCCGGTTTGAAGGTTGTTTTGAAAGAAAAAGTTTACCACCCATGAATTATGTTTGTGTTTGTTTGTATTTGTGTGTGTGTGTTTATGCTTCTTACCCACGGTTAGCTGACCCATCAGTTGTCCCTGATCGTTCCTAGCATTGACTGTCACATTTCTGTCCGACTGTATGATCAATGGACTGTCCTAAAGAGGGAGGAAGAGGGAAAAAGGTGGTTATGAAAACAGAAAGCGGTAATATTTCTTTCTCAGTCACATACAAATCTGTGTATACTGATATACCTTTAGTTTCCATACCAACACACATGCTCCTTGCGTTCTTTCTCTCCCCTGTAGCCTCTACACTTGCCCTTCCAGGCACCAGTCAATACTGTATTAACCTTATAACCAATACTGCCCTAAACTGTATCAACATTCACAGCTCACACTTGACTCCCTCACTTCAGCCATACTCTGCATAACATTTGCATAATTTATTCAAGACACCCTCCTGTCTTTCAGTGTGTTTGCTTGTTTTCCAGTTGTGCCCAGAAGAGCAATTATTATCAACATAAATGAGCTTAATGCAACTGTGACCATGACCTCTGCTCCTCTCTTAAGATTCTGATGGTGCCACACACGCTGCCTAAATTGGTTTACATTCGGTGGCTGTGTGTTGCAATGAATGCTAAACCCTGTGTCTGCTATTTTCATTAAGTTCCCAATTCAATCTAACAGCTGACTGTCTCTCTCTATCTCTTGCCCCTCACCTTTCTCGCAGTGAGTAAAATCATCGTACTTACAATCTTAACCAACTTTTCTTTTCTTAACTTGTTTTTCTCTTTCCTCCTTTCATTATATCTCTGCACTTACATGAATTTATTTGTATTCTCTTTCCCTTCACTTCTCTCCCTCTATCTTTTAAAATGCTCATTTGTTTTGGCGGCGTGAAATGAATAGCTCACAGGTGACCCAATTTCTCTCTTGATTTCCCAAATTAATATCTTGCTGCATTCAAGTCTGAATTCCAAATGAGAATGTTGATCAAATTGGAAAATCGTTGATCCGTTAAAATGGAAAGATTCCTCTTGTTCCCCAACTCTTCTTCCATCCTATTCTCTCTCAGACGGCCTCTATCACCCCCTCTTTGTTTTGCTTTTCTTTTGGATGGATATTCATTGCTTTTGCGAATCAAGACCACATTTCTAATATGCCACACCTGTCTGTTCTCTAATTTGAAGCGTCCAGGGTCTCCTGGGGACGAGCTCATCACAAGCACAAACACAGACCAGGGGAAAAGTGTGACGGACTTTCAGAACACACACACTAAAATCATACACAAAGACACTGAATAAACAGTACACACAACACAATTAAACAACCACCCACTCACACAGAGTCAGGTAACACATTTTCCAAACAACAAATGAGTGCTCCACAAGGTTTATTGTGCATTGCCACTCTCATCGGATACCTAATCCATGTATGCTGGATGAATTATTGTCAACGGGGCGTGTGATAGGCTTCACTATATTATCTTTCCACTCTGTTAAGAGGGATGGGCGCTTTGTAAAGCACAGCAGATGTAATGTGCCTCCAATCATTCCAGCCTCAATGGGCAGTGTGCATGAACAGGCCTGATCCCATTCATTTAGTGCAGGACTCTGTCATTTGGAAGTGCAGCCGTAGATGGGGAATCTTATTTGATTAAGCACCCATATGCAGATGCATGGAAATTAGGGCTGTAAATAATTGCTGCATATTAAACAGCTGCTAATGTCTATTTATACAACAGCTGATTGAAGACAAACAATCTGACTGTTGGGGCTGAAGGAACACGCAGGAGCAGGTAACAATATGGACTGTGCTTCTTGATGCAAAAAGTGTTCATTTCCACCTCGGGCAATCAACAATTATTACAGTTCAAAACCTCACGCATTGAATCGTGAGCTCCTTATTACCTTGGTAACCACTTCTCACATTTGTATGTACATATGCCACATTGCATATAGAAATGACTATACCGTTTTTCATCATACCAACATAGACTACGCCTGTGTTCGTTAATGAACACTTCATTCATTTCACACTTTATTATAAAATCCATGTTCTCTGTTTGCAGTATTCTTCACTGTGATAGTGAGCTTTTAGGATGCATATTCAGCGTGGATCAGAAACATGCCGTGTCATAAGTTCAGGAAAAGGAAATATTTGTATCGTACTGACTTGTATAGAGCTGCTGCTTATACAGACCTATTGAGCTAGCTTTATGTGACATTAAAGCCATAAAAGCTCTGATCTTCAGTGAGGGTTTTCTTGATGTTTGATGACGGTTTGAAGTTTTACTCATTTTAATATTAGTTTGATGTTCATCCTTTTGGAGTTATACTGAACATTTTATTGCCCTGCATGATGGATCTGTAATATTTTATGACATGAATCCATCAGGTGATGCGTACACCATCTCTACATTGTTTGATGTTGTTGGTTGATGGAATTATTATTACACACTCTGTGTGTTACTGTGTGTGTGTGTGTGTGTGTGTGTGTGGTGTGTGTGTGTGTGTGTGTGTGTGTGTGTGTGTGTGGATACATACTACGAATGCATGAAAATATCTCAAGGCCACTATTTTATGCAAGTTGCAGGCCACAGCTGCTGTGTCAATGATGAACATGTACACATACACACACTCTTATAGTGACTGTCACCAAATATTTAAACTGACTCAATCTCAGATCAACCTCAATACAATCTTCAGAACCGTCGTCACATACAATGACATACATTCGAATACATCTTACAGCATCTTCCCATAATCAGTTAGCCTATGTGAAATGCATTATAGTAATATATTTCTAATTCTATCTACAGACATTGATATCCTCATTAGGGTTGCAAAATTCCTGGAATTTTCAAAGATGGAAACTTTCCACGGGAATTAACGGGAATTTATGGGAATTTATGGGAATTTATGGGAATAAACTGGGAATTTTCAAAATCGAAGGTTGGCTCTTCATAGGGAACTTAAACATAGTTGGGGAAAGAATATTTTAGCATAATCTTGACTAAAACAAACAGATGCCACTCAAATACACTTGAATATCCATGCCATAGCACACTGCTTACTGCATGGCTATTGAGACCACACAAAGGTTCGCAACATGCTCACAAATGTGACAGTGGAAGAACTGGTTGGCATTCGGGCAAACCTAAGGCTCTTTGAGCCTGACGCAGCCATCCTCAACAAGGCTGGACAGTGACACTGAAGAGGAAGACTCAGAGTGTGATGTTGATTAGGCCCAGGAAGAGCCCATTGACTGAAAGGCTTTAGCAAAAATGCAGAGGATTGCTTGAAGGAAGATTTGCATGTTTAATGGGACTTTTTGGAGGGAGAGGGACTCTTTTCATTTAACATTTTGAATGGGACTTTGTGGGGATCTTTGGATGGGGGGGTGAATTTTTGTTCACTTTTTAATGAGTGGGGTTGAGTGGGGATGAGTAATATTTAACTCAACATTCCTGTTTTCGTTCTTCAATGAAACAAATAATTTTTCAATAAATAGTTAAAACTTGTTCTGTTCTACTTCAAAAAAAATGTTTTAAAAAAAAAATCTGTTGAAATGTCATGTTTTTTTTGTTTAATTTTGCATCAAATATTTCCAAAATTCCCCAGCTTAACTTCCCAGGGAAACTTTCCGGAAACTTTCTGCCCCCTTTGCAACCCTAATCCTCATGCAGCCACATGGAGACAGTTAGGGCTCTCAGTGATCTCAGACCTTCTCCAAGGCTGTTATAAGTAAAAGATAATCTTTGCATCAGCACCAAGATTGGGATCTGCTCCAAAATGTAATGTGTTCTTCCATGGCCCATTGTTCACCCTTCTACAAAGTTTAGTTAAAATGGGGCTATATGTCTTTAAATCTTTCATGATCCTGCTGACAAGCAGACAAACCAAAAACAAACCAACAGACGGAACCGAATACAAATCCTCATTGGCGGTGGTAACAGGCCCATTTTGAAATAAAAAACAAACAAATAAAGTTTAATATGGCGTAACAACAAGCATACAAAAAGTATTTTAGGAAATTGGTTCATTTATCAAGGTAATTGATACTAATTGTTTAGAAGATTATATTGCAGAGAAAAGTAGTAGTAAGATTTCAGGCGGGTAAAAGGGTGGGAAGGTGAGAAGACAGCCGATTATTAAAGGCCTCTCTCAAAGATGGGGAAATGCTGTCTTTCATTTGAAGGGAGAGCAAGCTTAAACTTTAAAAATGGAGATTTTCTTTCTTGAAATGATTTCACAGTCTGGAACACAGTTGTTCACATGAAACAGTGACAACACTTAAACCATGCCTCTTTTGTTGCCACTGCACAGCTGGCAAATCACTATACAGAGAAATGTATATGAAATATATTAAAAAATGATTATCATCATGTAGCATTTCCTCACGTACGAAGCATCATTTGTGATGTTTTACTTTGTGCTCAGATCACTTCTCTGTTTACCTCCCTCTGCTGCTCTCTGGATTGTCCCTCTGGCTTTTGTGTTTAGAGTCTCGCTCATAAATCTCCCCTTATCGTGTGAAATGTGCAGAGAGGCCACCAATAAACACACTGAAGGCACATGCATCGTGCTCTCTCTGTGAGATACACAACGTACACCACAGCGCCATTAATTCAGTTAATAGTTTAATTTCATTTTGATTATTAATGCCGGCATAGAGCTGCCAGCCTGAAGTACCCAGTGTAATTAGTCAGGTAATAATAAGCCGTGGACTGTTGCTGGAGCTCATCCTCACAGCCTCCAGCCAGCAGTAGAGATGGGTCATAATGTCTACCTGTCTCACTGGCTGTCTCACTAACTCAACGCCTGTCTCACTGTCAGCCTATACAGGTCTGGACTGAAGGTCATAAGTGATCTGATGGGTTATTTGTGTTTAGTCATCACTCTAATAAGTGCTTTCAGTCTTCCTGTCTGACTATCTACATCCACAGTATCCTTCTTAGCAGCAAGCCTCATGCAAGGATACATTTGGCTTGATTCATCTTTGCCATCAGCCTAATAACTGCTTTAGCCCGCCTGAGTGTAGTGAGATGCGGATCGCCTGTCTCAATGACTCTCCATCTCTCTTTATAAAAGGCAGGGACATGGGCTTAACAGGATATACTTTTAACTGTCAGTTTAACAAAAAGCCTCCAGCTCTCTTATCTCTGGTCCGTGATATTCTCTTCCTTTCTCTTTGACTGTCCAAAAGCCCAGCCTACCTGTCTGTCGGCCACTCAGTCTGACGGTGGTTAGTGTGAACTTTGTCCAGGTCAGTCCAGATATGAAACATGTCACAAATTGAAACTATGGTACGAGCATTTATTTTTTAACAACATTGTTTTAGTCTGACAAGAGAACGACATGCTTTTCAATATTCTGTGTTATTGATCAGCCATTTCAAATATAGTTCAAACATCCAACAACTGTTCTTTTGGCTACTTGGGGTCACTGAAATGTAATGGATTACACACATATTGATTACAACCACTTATTTGTCTGCAAGCTGATTTTTATAACATGCATTCATCAAAAGGAACCACTGACTACCTCAAAAAAGAGAAATCTAGACCTTATAGCTTTAGCTTTAATGCATATTGCAGAAACAAAATGTCAGATTTAGCAATATTGTGCAGGCCTAAGAGCAAGATACAACCTGATCTCACCAGAATGGCGTGACTCCACCACGACTCCTTAACACCGCATTGCGTGGTGGAATCACGAACTTTGCTACACATACATGTCTGCACCATGCAAACAACCCCAATGTAAAGTGAATGAGGCTCCTTTGTCGTGGTGCACACACGCATTTCTACAACGTCCAGCAGTGAGCTTTTATTCTATAAAACGTTTTTTAATCTACTTTATAGCTTGTAGTAACTCACGGGAGGCTTCTTTTATTTTATTTGTATTCATAATAAGAATGTATTATGGCAACAGCTGTCTCCCTAAAAATTACGTTCCCACAGAACTAAACTATAGATTACTTACGTAACCCCAGTTCTCAGAGTAACATGAAGTGAGATGTCTCACTATGGGATGCGCCTCAACGCGTATGCAAACAGAAGCATCAATCTCATTTCGCCAATCCTGATTGGCTGGTGATCTTGACGTCAATGTCAGGGAATCTACCCACCCTTTATGTAGCTTGCGCTACAACGCAGCGTCATTCAAAATAAGCACCTCTTCTCGCTTTGCCTTAGCAAGAAGGGCCGTCTGGTGAGACATCTCACTTCATGTTACTCTGAGAACTGGGGTTACGTAAGTAACCTATAGTTCTCATTCATAACACTTCCGTTCGATGTCTCACTATGGGATATTGAAACTCCTGTATTGCTAGACATGCTTATCTTGAAACACACTTGGAGCAGAGACATCTAGCCTGTAAAGCGGACAAAACTGAGCGGCGAGGACCAGCTCTCTGCTGCATAAATGTCTTGGATGGAAACACCCTTGAACAAAGCCCAGGATGTAGCCAGTCCACGAGTAGAATGAACACGCAGGCCCGTTGGTGCCTGCAAACCCTGACTCGTATAAGCCAGATCGCTTCCACAATCCAGTGGGAGAGCCGTTGCCTGGTAACAGGGCTTGCCCTCTTGAGGGTTAGCCCAGGATACAAAGAGTTGGTCATTACAACGAAACTCTTTTGACCTGTCCATATAGATGCCTAAAGCACGAACTGGACACAGCAAATTTGGCCGCTGTTCCTCAGAGGAACACAGCGGCGGAGGAAATGCCACAATGTCAATGGGGGTACATGAGCCAACCACCTTAGGTATAAAGGCAGGGTTGGGCTTCAGCAACACTCTCGTTTGCCCCGGGGCAAACTGAGTGCATGAAGGATGTACAGAGAGCGCATGAATGTCACTGACTCGCTTGGCAGATGCCAGAGCCAGTAACAGCACTGTCTTCAGTGACATGTGTTTCATGTCAGCTTCTTCCAGGGGTTCAAATGGAGTCTGTGGACCGTTAAGCTAGCCCGGTTACTGATAAATCGAGATGTGCTCTGAAGCGAGAAGAGGTGTTTGAATGACGCTGCGTCGTAGCGCAAGCTACTTAAAGGGTGGGTGGATTCCCTGACGTTGACGTCAAGATCACCAGCCATCAGGATTGGCGTAATGAGATTGATGCTTCTGTTTGCATACGCGTTGGGGCGCATCCCATAGTGAGACATCGAACGGAGTGTTATGAATGAGAACTGCATTCTCAATTACGTTTAGCTAGAAACTTATTTTCTGCCACGTTACATTCGTTATGAACGTATCTCAAATACGTTTATTTTCTACATATCTCCTAGAAACATATTTTCTCCCACGTTACATTTCCTATGAGCGTATCTTAAATATGTTTATTTTTTACATATCTTTGCCATTTATTGTCTTGCTTATAATAATGATAATAGTCATTTATAAATATCATTTTAGAGCACACATTTGAAATCAGTAGGCGGCTGTAATTTCGCCAGCTGTTGAAAGAAAATAATAGTTTTAACATGCCAAAAAGCTGCTGTGTCGTTTAATGCACCTCAAACATTAAAACAAATCCAGAGTTATGTGTTTCTGTACTTCCTCTAAGAAGAAAGGACAGTAACAGAAGATCTCGTGTGACGCCAGATGTGGTGTTGTTAATGCGATATGATATCCGAAAAAACATTCAGTTTAGATGGCCGAAGACACTACACTACCCATAATCCCCAGCTATCGTTTGGGACTACAGTCCCGTTGACAAACTCCGTGATTAATCTTCAACATCTGGGATTGGATGTTGAAGTGGCAGTGCGCCAAGGTTACGCAGAGCGTCAAGCTGTTATGAAATGTAACGAAACCACGCCAGACTATTCAAAACTGGACTCGAACGCCCCCCGAGAACTACACATGCTCGCTATTGTGTTTCGCAACATGTTCTCTATGGTACGTCTCTACTGGGAATTGTAGTTTTAAAAGTTGTTTTTTCCCAAAATTAGAAGTTGCCAGTATTAAACTGTGTACAGCCCTGGAGGTTTAGGCGAGAGGAAACAAATTGGTGTGTACAAATGTAAAACATGTAATTACTAAATGGGTGAAAACCTATGGCGTTATATTTGTGCCTCTATCCTGAGCACGCAATGAAACATGTTGAGTATAGCAAATGCTATTGAGCGCGGACTTGACATTTTTTGAGCACAGACAAATATATTTTCTCTCATAAAACTCCTGCTCCGTGCGCAAGCAGACCGCTGCACGTGCTATCTCTCCCTCGCTTGCTCGACCTCTCCAGCCTATGCGCGCTCAGCTTTGCCTGCGCTCGCTCAAGTTGTCACAGCGTTACAAATGTGCCACAAAACCAACCAATCGGAGAACTCGAGAAGGTCAATTCTGATTGGCTTGTCCGGCACCATGAGTTGCGACAGCGGAAGTCCAAAATGCTTGATCGTCACGTGGTTCAGAGAGACTCAGAAAGTTCCTCGGAAGTTCGTGGCAGGCCATTTGAATCACGATTTGAATGCATTAATAACAGGATAGAAATGCCAATTTTTGGTAATTAGTGGTCAATAAAGGTTTTTGATTTGCAATATGTATACAACATATCGATATGTGTATGTAGTTACATCAATGTGTGTGAATATTTGAGGATTAAGATAAAATAAGAAGTACTTTATTGATACCAATTGGGGAAATGTTTACGCTGCAGCAGCAAAAGACAAGGAGGCATTGTAACATTAGACAGTTAAAAGACTAGAATTAAACAATCGAAAATGTAAACATCTTAAATAGAAATATCATAGCATTACAACGTAGAAAGTAGAAAATATACATAGTGTGAACAGCTATCTTACCTGTTAACATATACATGTTAGGCTAACGTTGCCTTGGTTAGAGCCTGTTGCTGTTGTTTATTGCTTTGAATTCTTTAAAACAAATATTATCTTCTTAAACTTGTATGGTAGTCAGGAGCATCACATCCTAATGTTTATTTATATATTTAGAGGGAGGGAAGGAAGGTTTCAAAATTCTGATTAGATACATTTCTACCATTTCTTAAATTCATGGTGGTTTCAGTAATCCCCTGGTAATTGAGGACACAAGTAATCTAAAGTACTACTGTAATCTTTATGACTTTCAGAAAGGACAGGAGACCCACAGGTGCCTATTAATGATGGTCAACTGACAGCACAATGAGTCAAAGCACTAGCAGCAGCAGCATGATGATGATGTTAAATATGTTGTTTTAGGAACATCCATGTAAATAAATGGAATTCAAATAAACATTGAATAGCATATCATGCAGTTTGTCTGTGGCTTTCCTCCGTGTTGTCCTGGCATATAGTCTCCCCCATGGTTTGCTGTGCTGCCGGGGGATGCTCCAATCGCTCAGAGAAAGGAGTACACATGTAAAGTTTCCCCACTGACACAGAGAGGAGGAAAGAATGGCTGGCTCAAGTCAGCAGGAGCAATGTAACTATCACAAAAGACAACAACAGCATATGTGAGGTAATCATATTTTTCACAAAACGAAGACCACACCATTGAGAAGCTTAATGTCTGTTTAATATCAAAATAAAGAACAGGGAGAGGCTTGCAAAGCTCAGGGAGTTGAGACTCAGGTGCAGGGTGAGGGTCTCATTGCAGGTTTTCAGGCTCCGTTGAATCCCCCTGGGGTTCTTGTGCTGAGAGAGGGAAACAGGAGAAGGGTTAGATACATCTAGCAACATATAGGATGGGAAATTGCTGACCTATTTGAAACTTACCTTGTGTTTCACTCTCACTTAAGTCCCTCTCCCTTTGCCATCAATCCAACATCAGCTGAGCTGCAAACATAATACAGACAGGTAATAATCAACAGAATCACAAGGACATTATATGGCTCTGCTAAAAACACTCACCCATAAGTTAACGTTTTTGTTTACTGTTTGGAAGTCTCAAATATGCACTCTAAATCCATATCAATAGCAATGTATCACACAAATAGCTCTCTTCCTTATTATTGTGTAACGTTCGTTAACTATATTATACCTAGCTTGAACTCCAAAATGGATTTGCTCATTTCACCACCTCCACCCACTACAATCACACGCCCCAATGTTATATTAACTAATATGTAACTCCCTCCACCACCCCGGATAAAAGCACGTTAAGAAGCCCCTTTTCTCTAATTCCACAACGTTGAAGAAATAACATTAAGAGAACGGATTAATAGGCTGTTCATGGTTAACGTGTGTTGCTAACTTTATCCGGTATCCTAGCCTCATCTGTCCGGTTGAAAATTAACGCAAGCTCGATGCCCATTGTAGAACAGGAAACAGAAGTTGGTCCAGGTTCTGGTCAACCCAAAATTGTGATAGAGAGAGAAACATGTTTTGTCATTCTGTCACCTCTAATGCGTACAGCAAGTAATCAATATCTCAGAAGGGTTCATGTACATGTAGGCTACGGTTGTTAGTGGTTTGCTTAAACTACCCCTATAGCTATGTTGCCGGCTAACAAACTCAGGCATTGCAAACAATAACGTGATATCAGAAAACTAGAATGTATAAACTCACCTGACACTGTGGCGTGCTATTCTCTTCATTCGAGTCTGTTATGTCCTGTAAATGCATGTGTAAATGTCAACGATAGATGTGTAATAAGAACGTCAACAGCCTGATGGCAACCGAAAATTCCCTCTCTCATCTCAGATAGAAGATATGATTGGAGCAGACCAGCCAATCAGAATTGACCTTCTCGAGTTCTCCGATTGGTTGGTTTTGTGACACATTTGTAACGCTGTGACAACTTGAGCGAGCGCAGGCAAAGCTGAGCGCGCACGAGGCTGGAGAGGTTGAGCGAGCGGGGGAGAGAGAGCGCGTGCAGCGGTCTGCTTGCGCACGGAGCAGGAGTTTTATGAGAGAAAATATATTTCTCTGTGCTCAAAATGTTCAAGTGCTCGCTCAATAGCATTTTCTATGCTCAACATGTTTCATTACCTGCTCAGGATAGAGGCACAAATATAACGCCATAAAAAATCGCTTGTATCCATAATGCGCAACATTAATATATACCCACATGACAGCTCATTGTTACTTTGGCAATTCTACTCTACTCAAATTCAGAGGTTAAACCTGGTATTTTTACTCCACTACATTATTTGAGTTACTTTGCAGATTCTGATTAATGATGTGAAATATAAACAACCCTTAAATCAGACTTAGTTACACCTGAGTCAATTCAGGGACGGTGATTGTCAAGTGTCAACAATCAGGAGAGATATTTGATAGTTGGTGCTTGAGAAGACTAAACATTTATCTGCAGATCTCTATAAAGATATATTAATTACTCGTTATTCTCTACTAAAAGTTAATTACAAGACATCTATCAATATGTGTATACCTCCACCATTAAACTGTCAAATTCTGCACATTTCTTATACTATCTACATACATAAGAGTATAATTGATGTGTATACTATCAGTTAAAATAAGTGCTTCAAACATAGTTACATTGCAGGAAAGCAATATATTAGACATGAAGTACGTTGTCAGGCTTAATATTTATCTGTAGATAGATACCCCTTTTTTCTTATTTGAAAGAAGACCTTAACCTAAAGTATTCTTTAATGTGTTAATAAAGGTTAATTAGTTTGTCTGTTTTGCACATCCTCATATTAATATCTTTCTACATCCAGCACTAAACTGTTTTATTGTAGAGATCACTTACATATCTTCTTGATTTGTATATTCTATATTTCTATCATTAACCTTCTACTTTCCCCCTATGAAAGTATGTACTCTTAATATTTTTTTCATCAAATAACATTATTCAACAAAAATAATTCAATAACGTGCTTAACCACTAGGCGGTGCACACAAGGTACACACAGCATACTAATAATACATTTGTATTATTAGTGTAGGACACTTATGTATGTATAACATCTTACATGTAAGATGTGTAGTTGTATTCATGTTTTACATAATTTTACAGGATATTGCTATACTATTTCTCATGTTTACTTCTACACATTAATATCTGATTTGTAAAACATCACAGACAGAAAGGCATATCCGTCATTTAATGGAAAACTATTGAAATTGTGATTCCATAGATGTGGTCTCCCATCACCCAAATCCCCTGACTATTCTTTCAACTCAGTATTTACATTCTTATATTCAAAGAAAATCAGTAATATCTTTAAAAACTACAAGTCCTTTTCTATCAGCTGTGCACCGTTATGGTGTAAATATAACCTATCTATGAATTAGATCAAATGTAAAAGTCAGGCCGAATTAGTGTTGATACTGCAAGGAGACGTATTTTGTGAAAATAAATGCAAGATGTTGTATAATTGTTGATATATTTATGATCCACGTCACATATTCAGTTTTGGCGGCAGTTCTTCAAGTTTGTCCAGAAGTCTTCTCGTCAGGGCTCTATAAATAAAGAACTACGGCAGATATGTAATCTGTAATGCAGCCGAACCGTGTATTACAATGCCGTTATGTGATGACTTCCAAAGAGGAAAAGCAAGAACACTCGGAATAAAGTATTATTTTTTTTTAAATGTTTTCGGATATCATAACCCATTAACATCATATCCCAACATGCATTGCGGCTAAAACATCCAATCAATGGGCTTCAAGCTGAGGATCTTGGGTAATCTGTTCAGTGGGTTTGTGGTGTGTATCGTTCGAAATGTCCCTTATAGGCCTACGTCTGTTTCCGGTGACTTTATTTACGGCTAAAAAGCCTGAGATTATAGAATTAAAACGAATAAATATAAACAAGGATAATTGTGTGTTATTGTTGAGTAAATAACAGTGTGTTATTTAGAAAATAATAACAAATTAGAAGGAAAAAAAGATTTTAAAAAATACAGATTTCAGTATTTTGAGGCTCTAAGCCCCATTTCTTTTCCTCACAGACGGTAAAAAAGTCAGACATTATACAATTTAAAATAAAAACAATAAATAAAAAGATAAAACACTGGCATGTAATTTACGTTACAATAAATAGAATGGTTTTGAATAATAGATGAGAGTAAAATCTACGTCACTTTACAGCCCCGCCCACTTTTGAGGAAACCAATGCTGTCATTTGAACGGCGATCAAGCCTGAAGCCACAGAGATCTTCTGTTACTGTCCTCATCATTTCAAACCTTTATTTATACAGATAAATCCCATTGAGATCATTGATCTCTTTTTCAAGGGAGACCTGCTTTCTTCTTAGAGGAAGTACGGAAACACGTAACTCTGGATTTGTTTTAATGTTTGAGGTGCAGTAAATGACACAGCAGCTTTTTGGCATGTTAAAACTATTATTTTCTGCCTCGCTCATAACAGCTGGCAAAATTACAGCCTCGCCTACTGATTTGAATTTAACCATGTATCGAGCCCGATTCTCCATTTCAAATGTGTGCTCTAAAATGATGTGGTGCAGACACGTAAATGTAGCAAAGTTCGTGACTCCACCACGCAATGCGGTGTTAAGGAGTCGTGTGGAGTCACGCATTCTGGTGAGATCAGGTTGGCAAGATAGGGTGATGGGTTGTTTATTATCCAATCTTAAACAGAATACAAGCGTGTGATCAAGGGCCTGCTGTGGCTTGCCATTACTTTTTCCACTAATTAGCAAGAACTATTAAACAAGTGATGTGTCTGTTGGTGTGCAGTGCTTATTTGTTCTTTTCTGATGTTCTGACAATCTTACTCTTGGTACTTTTGCATAATATGCTGAAGAGCCACCCTTTGGACCAAGGGGCCTTACCAACTATTTATATGTCATCCGTGTCCCGTACAGCCTTGTGTCAACAGTTTTGAGATCAATTTGATCAATTTAAATCTTCAAGTGACAGCTGGCATGAGCTTAGCCGGTCAAGATATGTCAGATATGTGTGCGTGTGTCTGTGTGTGTGTGTTTGTTTTGTGTGTACATTTGCATAATACATTATTTTAGGCCCAAGCAAAACAATTATCGAGCTTTCCCTTTCCTAATTACTGCAATTATTTCAGACCTCTATGTCAGACACAATAAACATCATGAATAAGTTGCAGAAGATCTTCATGGTTTCTTTACAACAATAATTTCATATGGAGTTGTATTGATCTGGCCATTTTAATTATGCAATTAACAGCCTCATTTGGAATGCCAGTTTTGCAGCAGAACTGAAATCACTGTTCTATGAGCAAATATTGATGTTTCCAAAGTGTGTTCATTGTCCAAAATGTAATCTTTTATGCAGCTGCATTGACTTTTATTTGCTTATCTCATGGCTGCTACTACCAGCTGTTGTTTAAGCCCTACTGTATAACAAGTTAGCATGGCATGTGGCTCTGGCTAGCCGTATTTTTTTTCTTTTTACGACTAAGCATGCAGATTGCAAGTTAAAAAAATATAAACTGAGATTGCTAATTGTCTGCCTCAAGAGCCTTCCAGGGCTGCAAGAATCAGGGGTTTGCCACTCAGGAATTAGGGAAGGAACTACGTTGGTGTCAACATCAGCGCTGCTAGGTCCTAAACAGACTAATACATTGTCACCTTGAATAGGAGCAGCTGGATTGTTATGTTTAGGTAGCAAATCAAAATCCTAGACGGACATAAAATACAAAGAACAGTCCAGTTGGATGTTTAACAAACCAGGTGTGTTACTTTAACTTCAGCTGTTTCAGAGCTGTGTGTGTAAAAGAAAAAATGCAATGTTATTTGTAGTAAAACATAGATTACACTCATTGTTGCAATAACATAATGCAGGTCTATCTGCTTTGCATTTCAACTAGATGGAGCCTTAATTTTAATACACATTTGACAACGAGCTACTAGAAACTCAGATAATTGGGAGTTTTTCCCTCTCGGCTGGCTACAAGATTATGCATTGTCCTTGCAAAACTCAAAGTATCCTCCGATAATTAGTTGTGATAAGCCTGTCTTAATAAATTCAAGATGTAAGTCTAATAACTTTGAAACAAAATTCAGTGAAATAACAAAAATGTACGTTTTTTTGTGATTACATAGTGTCAACAGCTAGCATTTTTGCCGACACACGGTTATGCATTTTATATTCACATATGCAGCATAACACGTTTTTATATCACCATACCAAGGGCAGGTGTGTGCTATTCATATATATGCAAGTCCCCAAAAACCGACTTAAAAACAATTTAGGACATGAATCCAGCTCTGCAGAAATATATTGCTGTCTTTTTCACACATTTCTAACAAAGGTAAGGCAAGGCAAGGCACGGCAAGGCAATGCAAGGCAAGGCAAGTGTATTTATACAGCACCTTTCAACACAAGGCAATTCAAAGTGCTTTACAAAAATGAAAACCTGTTAAACCCCATCCCTGTTTTTCAGGTCTCAGGCTCGAAAATGACAGTTCCAGAACAAATGACCATAACTAGCCTTCTAAAAGGGGAAAATTAATAATCTTTTTTCTCAAAGTAATGATAACCCTGTGAGTTGGATGTAGAAAAGTCAGAATCAATATAGATGTTTTTTATTTTAAAGAAAATTCAGATTGAACATAGTAAAAAACTGTACATTATAGTGTCCGTCCAAAATTATTTTGTACTTATAGTGAAAACGTTGGGTTACGTATTGCAACCCTTGTTATATTAGCACAGGCGGAGCCCTCTACTGGACTCTATGGGTACTACCTTATCCTGCGTGCATTCTCCCACTGAGACTTCTATAGACGTAGTCGGCCCCGGGGCGGGCCTACCTGAATGCGCGCGCATCTCACTGTATAAAAGGAGGCCTCGCCTCCTGACTATCATCCTACACCTCTCTTCAGCGAGCGGAATAGGACAGACAGTGCCCTGAGTAGAGGGCTCCGCCTGTGCTAATATAACAAGGGTTACAATACGTAACCCAACGTTATATCTCTCACAGGCTCCGCCCTCTACTGGACTCTATGGGTACAGTGGGGGAGCCCTGATGTATACGCGCACTGTCGTCCAACAATAGCATTCCACCTCACTGCCCCTGACAGGCTTTTCTGGTCAGCAGCTGCTGCCCCACATTCTCCTTTAACCCGGTTGTGACCCTGGAGAATTCTGGGCTGCGGTTGACAGAGCACACTCTGCTGCGCTTAACTGCAAAATTGGTTGTGAACCAATCGCCTGGCTGCACAAGCCCCAGTAACTGTCTCACAGTTAACATGCGGAATTTCCTGCAGGAAATGTGGCAATTCATGCCGCGGAGATCTAGTCTGAATTCCCCTGTCTTCTTGAGAAGCAGTAAGTACATGGAATAAAGACCCTTTTCTCTGTGCTGAGGGTGCACAACAGACACAGCCTGTCTGAGAGGAAACCCATCTCCTCCTGAGAGGACAGATTCACCTCTCGCATGCCCTTAAAAGGAGATGGGACGCTGCAAAACTGGAGTGAATAACCCCGTTTCAGCGTCCTGTCCATCCACTTTGATAGTACACAGCTGAGTTTCCATTCCCCATAACATTGTGTTAAAGGACAAGCCCTCAGCTGTGGGGCCGCAGCTATGAAGCTGTGGTACTCTCTGGCGAACCCGTTCCGCCGCAAAACTCCCCGTGAAGGGAAGATCTGCCCATGGAGGGTTGACACAGAAAAGGCCGATTATTTTACTGAGGACTCTGAACGCACCGCCGCACGTTCATGTGTGAACGCGCGCTCCGCCATAATGCTGTTCTCACGACTACGGTAAACTGCATTAATCGGAGTCCCTATAGGCGTACTGTGTTTTAATAAGGCTCATGAACGCACCGCCACGCTCTCCCTTGAGAGTGCGGGCGTTGCGATAATGCAGCTCTTACCACTATTGGCAAACTGCATTAATTGGAGCACCATAATAGCACTGCGGTTTATCACTCTTATCTGCGCACTCCCACTAGCCACCTCCCTTACGGCCCGTCCACACAGTGGCGTGCGTTGAAAGCTTCACCATTCACTTTGAATGGGGTGACGTCACTTTTCGCCGAACTGCATTGTGGGAAGCGACGCGGAGCTTGCTGGCAAGTTGAGCAATGTTCAACTTTTGAAGCCTCGGCAGAAGCGTCAGCCAATCGAATCATATGCCAGTACAAGCTCTAGCCAATCAAACCGCTGCTTGTGTGTCAGGGGCGGGAGATTCATGTCATTGGTAGTTGGTCGAGTTTCAGACACGCCCGCCTGCAAGCTTCAACGCACGCCGCTGTATGGACAGGCCGTTACAGGAGCTACAGCTGGGGCGACGAGTGGGGAATTTGTACAGTCTTTGTACAGTAAGTGTATTGTGGAAACAAAGGACACTTAGACTTGGATACAGATCAACATTTTCTTTATTTTTAAAGGTTTTCACGGGGATCTGTGCATTAAACAGGAGGGAGGCGGGATTCGCCCTCGCGTCCCGGGCGGAGAGAATCTCTCCCCCCGCCGATATGCTACCTCCCCCCGCCACCCGGCCGCTCTCTGCTGCTGAGGATCCTGCCTAGGTCGGGCAGCCCGTCCCCGTGAGTGCCGGTACGCCGGTTCCACGGGACGGCCGTAGAGGCGGAGGGCACCACGGTCACACGGCGCCTCTCCCTCCACTTCACTGTCGCACTGCGCTCCCTCACTTGCATGGAAACCCGCGGAGGAGCGCGTAGCGGGGCCTGAGGAGAGGCCAGCGGTAGCATGCGGCTAAACTGGATTCTCTCCTCCTCCAGACGGCTGTAGCGCTGGGTGACCGAGGAGATCGACCCAAAGAGCCCCTCTGTGGACACGGGGGCTCCGAGGAGATCTTCTCGGTCCTTCTTGGACAGGGCAGTGAGTTCTAACCACACGTGACGAGACGCCACTGTGGCCAAGGAAATCATCCGCCCTGCTGCGGTGGCCACGCCATGAATCAGATTATTCATCTGACCATATCTCTGGCAGCTGGGGCGAAACGAAGGTCGGCTGCGCTTGATGCACCGGGCCGTAAAACCCCTGTCTCAGGCGGCATACAGGCATCGGTGGCAGGGGAGCGGGTGGGGGGAGACGGTAGGCCTACGCGCTCCGCCGCCAGGATCATCACCGCAGGGAAATCCATCCGCGCAGACCTGAGAGTCGGACCTCTCGACAGCGAGGCATCCTCGTCGTCCTCCTCCGGAACCGGGGTCATCTGGCCCCACGGAAGGGAGAACCGGAACCGGGTTTCCACGCTTCCCGACTCGCCCATCTCAACGACGTCGAGATCCTGATCTTCCGACTCCTCCTGCGGGACATCCTTCATCAGGAAGTCCTGCCCACGATATTCACGCGTGAGCCGCAGGATCATCTGAAAGGCTGAACATGCCGGCGCCGGGCCCATACCGCTCACGGCGTGGTCAGGCCCCAAACACAGGAAGCACAAGGGGTGCGGATCAGCCCCCTCGATCAGGTTCGGGCATTTCGGGCAGGTCCTGAGGTCAAGACCTGACTCCATTACTCTCTCTTTCTCTTTCGTCTCGAAGCTTCGTGGAATCACTTCTGCTGCTGAAGAGAAAAGGATGATAGTCAGGAGGCGAGGCCTCCTTTTATACGGTGTGATGCGCGCGCATTCAGGTAGGCCCGCCCAAGGCCGGCTACGTCTATAGAAGTCTCAGTGGGAGAATGCACGAAGGATAAGGTTGTACCCATAGAGTCCAGTAGAGGGAGGAGCCTGTGAGAGATATAACCACCCTTGAATGATGGGATGGTGGACTAAAAGCTTTAGGAATCCAAAGTACAACATATAATAAGTACCCTGTATCAAGCTTGATGCAACACAAGTGACATGTTACCTTTTTAGAGAGGTTTAGCAAAAAAAACTCCACCTCTGGGGTGATTTGGGTGGAAATGGGCATTTTTGCCGTTTCTCTGGAACCCATTGGTCGATTTTGATGATTGACATCTCTTTTTAACCGAAAAAATAATAACAAATTAGAAGGAAAATAGGATTTAAAAAATACAGATTTCAGTATTCTGAGGCTCTGAGCCCTATTTCTTTTGCTCGCGGACGGCAAAAAAAGTCAGACATTATACCATTTAAAATAAAAACAATAATCGGACAAAAATACGTGGTGCAGGCACGAAACACACTACCAATAGAAATACATTGCTTTTAAAATCGTTCTGTGTGACACGAAAAAGGGGAAAATCATGTTGGTGAATACGAATCAATAGATTAAATGTCGTGACTATAACACAAAATGATGTGAGACTGGGTTGCCTCTTCTGACTGGCGGTAGAGGGACACTGATGAACACCTCCACATTTAGAGAGCTGACAGTATCAAACAAACATTTAAAGTCTTCTTTCAGCACTTCTGACTCTTGTTTCACAACAACGATTTCTGATTAAATCAGATTTACACACGACTGTTTCCACTCGGACTTCATTACAGCTACACCATTGTTTGGTTTCCATGGTAGCGCATCTCTTTAGTAGCGTGCGCAACTAGATAGTCACAGAAAAACAGAAGAAGAATCGACAATTCGACCCTCTGCTCACTCCTTTCCTGGGGGTTTAGGAGGATTGTAGTTCTCCCTTTAACAGCTGTCCACTGCCTATTATTCGTCCTCCCAAATCCCATGGAAATGATTTACTCTTAGAGTTCCAGGGAGGACTACCACTTGTAGATGTATTACCCGGTACACAGCCGTCCTGTTTCTTGGGATCCTTGTAGCTGCTAACTAGCTGTGAGTTAGCATGCCTTTATCCATTATTTTGCAACACTGGTAAAGTGGTGTCATTCCAACCTAGTCCATTCACTTCCACGTTAACTTCCAACCGTTGCATTTTCATTTCCAACACGGCCATCTTCTGTAGAAGTTTGTGGAAGTCATCTGTAGAGAACGGAGGCATTTTGCTGCTAACTAGCTTAAGCTAAATAGCGTGCAGTACCAGGCTTTAGCTGTTGCTAGGCCACGCTACTGTAAGACTGAGGTCGTCGTAACATTTTAGAAATATGGCTGAAACCCTCCATCTATTTACAAAGAATAACTGTCCCAGTGATAGGTTAATGTCCAGGAGCTGCTGCTCGAGGTTTAATAGGAAAATCAGCATAAAAAAGTAAGCAGAGGCAAGAGCAAGCAGAAAAGCGTCTGCACTGTTAGAAAGCAGGAAGTCCTGCAAGGTAGAATACATTGCTGCATTTGTTCCTATTCACGAAAAGTTGACTGAGTGGAGATGCAGGTTTTTGGAAAGCACTGACATATCCATTTAATGGGTGTTTAGTTGTGTTTTTTTGGGTTCAGTGCTCCGCTGTGCCACCAAGCACCATTGCTCTCTCTGGCAGACCGATACCAAGAGAATGGATGGCAATTTACCAAAGAGGAAAAGGTGCAAATGGATAAAGAAAGGTAGAAAAAGTCAGGGAGGTGTTGCATGGGTGTGGTTCGTTTGGGGTGAAAGTAAGTCGAATGAGAGGAAGAATGTAAGAATAGGCATATCAAAAGAAAGAGTTGTAAGCGGGATTGGGAAGCAGAGGTAAGCAGGGACCTCCCGGCTTTAGGTTTACAGAGTGATAAATCTCAAAACGGGGCAGGGGAGAAGGAGGGAGAGCAAGATAAAGAGGCAAGCCGGAGGAGGGTAAACCGCAGAACATTTGTTTTTGGGATAGAGACACCAAATATATCTATAAACAGAAGCCGCTACGTCAGCCCTCTACTTTCTGCTTCTTCACGATAATGTATGGTGCTTAAGGGTCCAGTCACAGGGCTCTAGGAAAAGGTGTCAACTGGAGAGAAATACTACAGGATATGTAAGTAAGATAGATAGATAGATATTATGCATAATCAAGGTTATCTCGCAAAAAACATCATATTACATACAGAACATGTAGGCCTACACCTTCCTTAGATACCCTTGCTACTGTGATTATATTGTCTGATAGACAGCTATGATGATTTGCCTTGTTCTCACCAACATATGAATGATTTCTGAATAAATACAAATGCCCATATATTAATGTGATTCTATAAATGCAATTTAATCTGTGGTGAGAGGAGCATTTTGTTGAAGCCTCTGGCAAAAAAAAGCTTAGAGTTTCTACACATGTATTTCATATCTAGAGATTTGCAGAAACTAACCTCTAGGTGAGGTTTTACAAATGATACCTTGCAACCTGAGGGCATAGAGATAAAATACATCTGAGGGAGTTTTACATAACAATTTAGATTAGTGCTCAGAAATACATTTTCATATAATGGTCTTAAGCATACCATTTGAGAATACTGTTCATCCTGTTTTGGCTTAAGTCACATATTATTGGGAAAGTTTCAGTTTGGATATGATATGAACCAGTAGGCAATAAAGGAAAAACTGTATGTGAACGCTCATAATTGCAAGCCAAGTTCGTAGTCTGTGACTCACTTCAAAATACATTGTTTGTTTTTCTGCTTAAAATACACAGGACACATCTGCAGTGTTTGCTGGGATATTGATGTGTTTTAGGAGCAAGAGCAAAAGGTTAGGACAAATACCAGGGTGTTGATAATAGTAATTAGCTCATTTTGAAAACTCAGATGACAAACAACCCATCCATTCACAGTCTATGTGCTTTCATTTTATGCAGAGGTGGAAGGAACACTTTACTTTTCTGACAAGAGGACAGGTCATCACTGGGTTGAATCACAAAATATTCAGTTTCACACATTGTTTTTTTGTGGCAGTTCTGTAACAGCAAGAACTCCTGAAGACATTGGGAAAGCACCACTGATCCGCCATTTTAACACATATATCAAAACATAGGCAGTGATGTCATTCTTAGTCAAGGCAAGTCGGCTTTAATGGGCTCGTCTAAGGAGACTTCCCCTCAACACAAACACCATATTTTAAACAGTAATCATATTTTGCAGATCCTCTAGTGCAGGGGTGGGGAACCTCCGCCCTCCGGGCCATATACGGCCCGCGAGAACATTTGGTACGGCCCTCGAGGTAATTTATTAACACACGCAAAAAAGAAAAACATTTAAGAAATCGAGACCGCAAAAAAAATTAAACAAGCGAGTGCCTATTTTTCCTGGCCAAGGTCAGGGTCCTTGAACACAACACGAGCCTAACGTGTCATCCTTATATATACAGATGGTGTCATCACGTGGTATACGTCTCGTTTGACAGGGGTGCAGTTCTGACGGAGAGCACCAGAACGTCGCTCCGGCACTTCAGAAACTGCAGTATCCATAAGGAGCCGTACACATGCCGCAGTTTCTGCGTGGCTGTCTTTAGTTGAAAGCCCAGTGGCGATCTGTTCATCGGTCATACTGATCATACAGTCGATAACTTTGTTGTTATTAGCATCTGGTTAGCTAGCTATGCTAACGAATATAAGAAGCTTTTTTCTACAACCAGTGAGGTAAAGGCACATCTTTATATGATCATTATAGTTATAACAAAATAAGAGAATATAGTAAACAGGTATAAAATACTATATGACAGTAAAAAAAGGTTGTTATTAATAAACAAGAATAAAGTTTAAAAGGGAGTGATTTGTAAAATATCCATAAAGAAAAAGAAAATCTGCTTCCAGTTCTGTTTCATATGGGTGTTGAGAGATGTATCCATAGATCTCTTAATGTTGCACCATATTGATGCTTTCAACTTCAACATTTAAAAAAAAAAAATCTTCCCGGGGGAGCATGCCCCCGGACCCCCCTAGAGGAGTTTAGGTCCCCCCACCACTCAAATCATGTTCACATGAAACTAAATACATTTGCACACATCTTGTGTCCATATCTTTCTGTTTTGGTGGTAATGCCACAACCGTGCACGTGAATGCATTGCACGTGAGTGCACGTGAATGATTAAGAGGTTTCTTTTTCTTTGCACAGCATGAAAGAAAGGCAAAATGAATGGGCTGTGATTTTAGTATTTTTAAGCTAGGTCAATAATTTGTACGGCCCTCGGAGGATGTTGAAAAAAATTGAAATGGCCCTTGAGAGGAAAAAGGTTCTCCACCCCTGCTCTAGTGCATATCAAATCCCTGCACACAGAGCGGTGAAAAGTGGCAGTGCATGTGACTCACTGTGCACAAATCCACTTCATGAACCTTGTGTATCTGTGACTGTTTTAAACATGGATGAAGTAAGAGTGAAATCAATGGTGTTGTTATGGCAATGAAGCAGTGAGGTGGAGGATCATGAACCTGCTCTGGGACAACAGTATAAAACCCGCAGAACTAATCCATGATATAAAACAAATACACAGGCAGGTACCCTCACACCCTGGATCCTGCACGCTCTGGTCGTAAAAACACTCACAATCAAGCTCATTATATTTAAACATGCAGGATCATTAAGTAAGTAGACAGCTGGCGTTCAAAGATACATTTTAGGGTAGTACACAGAGGCACATCAACATTTAGAAACAGCAATGGCTACCTTTTCCCTCAAGTCCTGTGGTATGGTTGTGGAGAAGAGACAAGATAAGTGGAGAGGACGGAGGAGGAGAGCAGAGCAGAGCAGATAAAGTCGCAACGCTCCATTTGCCATGAAATATTCCCCCGTGGTACAAATACTCGAGGTGAGAGAGGAATAAGTTAACTCTGGAGAAGTTTGCTTGTGCGTGTGTGTGTGTGTGTGTGTGTGTGTGTGTGTGTGTGTGTGTGTGTGTGTGTGTGTGTGTGTGTTTGTGTGCACATGCTCGAAAGATGACTGCCCTTTATCTGGGTAAATATGATTATTTAATACATTGCAATTGTGACACTATTTGACCTTGTTCCCCTGTGTGAGTTTAAAGGTATGAGTGCTTGTGTGTATTTTTGCCTTTTGACTCAATCAGGCTTTGCAGCAAATATATTAGTCATATGAACACTTTTTATATATACATTTAAATAAAACTCCCTTCACCAATTGCTCTAAATGTAATGGTTTTCGTGCTTTTGTGCACTTCAAGGCGTAGTCATGGATTCCAAAAGCAATATTTCAAGAATGTCATTGTGTATTTAAAAACTCATTAAAAACCTGATATACCTTTTATTTGTTTTGTATTGCTCTAGTGTCCCTCCTTCCTATAGTTTCCTTGCTGTCTCTGTTTCATCCAATTCCCCGGGGGATCATAACAGATCCTTTTTCCATTTGTGCTGAACTCCGACATATAAAGTGCTGGAGTGTGTATCTGTGTGTGCTTAAAGCCCATTTTCCCCTTTAATGGCGATAAAGACTCTTCCCCTTAACCTTGTCACCTCAACAAAGTCAGGTCAATCCATCCAATCAAAGCATGATTGATCAGATATCTATCATAGCTAGCAAATAAAAATAACACTGACTATTACTAGCCTTAAGGCTGCAAGTTCCAGCACTTATCTAGATCACAGTTATCATTGCTAAAGGAAATATAACACAGGAATGCTCTGGCTTATCTTTTGCCTCAAGGTTATCGGTTTCAAACATGATCTACATCAAAGACAGTGCAGCTGTGGTTAAAAGAGATGACACAAAACCAAACAACAGAGGGGTGAAAATAACAGCAGAATTGACAGGGATATAGCTTTCATCGCAAGTGGTTTTGTTTTACCAGTTATTGATGTACAGAGGAGAGGAAGTATGAGACGCTGAGTACCTAAATGCACCGACATGTGTTATGTCCCAGAGTGACCAGTCAATTAAATAGATCTCTTTCTTTCAACACTTACTGATGTGTCTTTTATCCAGCCGGCCTCACCAGCTTGTTATCCCATAGTAGCTATTGAATAATGTATGCTGAGCCCCTCTCTCCCCCGCTGGAGCAGGGTTGGAAGGGATATGGCTGCTTCAAACTGAATACTGTGATTCACTGGGGGCATGAGGCTGCTGGGAGTTTTCATGTTATTATTTTCTAAAAAGACCAAATCCTGTTAAATAGTACAAGAACAAAAATGCAGCAGAATTATGTGTCTGCTTAGAAGCAAGATTGTTTGGGACTTTCTCTTTAAGGACATACAGTGTTTGTGGTACAAGGTTCTTGCGAATGCATTCTATGCCACGCACCCATACGGTGTAACCATTAGCTCTTTATTCGGTGAGATCATAAATTACTTAGCTTATTTGCCTGTGCAATGTTTGTGCGATTTCATCACTATTTGAATTAAGATAATCTACAAACCTCATCTCCAACACAGTTTAAGTGGAGTGCGATTGTGTTTGCATTTAGTTTCTGAGGCTTTAATCAAAGGGCCTCTGGGCTTTTTGGCTCATTTTCAAGCATTTCAGCATGTCTTGTGGTCTGTTAGTGGCTCATTGCCGTGACAGGGATTTCCTGATGTTGGCATCTCTGCAGAGCTCTCAGGCATGTGATGAAATCCCCAGTCGAGTCGATGCCTCTATAATTACTGGGAATGGTTTACAAGTATGGGACATGAGAGAGATGAAGTGGATGCTCTTGATGGGGAAACAAAATGGGACATGGGAACTGTTGACAGAGATGAGAGGAGCGTGTGAAAGACACAGCTGGGAATTGATCTGAGGGATAACACATGATGTAGATATAAGGGACAGAGGGTGGTGTAGTTAAATTAACCTGTTGGAATGTATTAATTTCCTTGACTATGCAGTGAACATGGTGTCATTATTGCTCGGCGTTCAAAGGGGAATAGCGGAATGAGAGAGATGACTTTGCCACCATTTATCCTTATAGGCTTGAGGGCTACAGTGATTGCGAATGGAAAGGTAGAAGCTTGAAATAACTTTAAATGGTACTCGAGACATAGAAGGCAAGAACAGGACAGGATAAACGAGGCAGGAAAGACACACGAGTGGGCTAGAACTGGTTCTCAAGTAAATAAATAATAGATGATTAGTGGTGTTTAAGGTTAAGGTAAGCAGAAAGAAGACACAAGCCATGTTCCATAAGACATCATTAGCTACCTCTGGGCCTGTATGACATTTGACATTCTATAAACTGCTATATAAATTATAATCAACATTGTAACTTAATAACTAACAAATTACAAAGTGTATTTACTTTAACATATGTTACATATGCTACCTTAAGAAGGAAGATCCTGCATCAGGATGAACTAATAGGGAGTCTGAGAAAGACAGCTAGATATTACTCTCAGTAATGTATGTCTAAAGGTCCATGATGGGAAAGAAAAAGCTTGTGAAAGCAAGATTTTCTTCAAATAAATCCATAAATTCATACTTCTTACAACATTTTTTTTTTCTTTTTTATTGGCTTTTTTATTGGCTTTTTTATTGATGTCTCTGTTAACTGCCTTCTCTCCAATTATGTTCTCAATTCACATGATTCCAGTGAACTAAAGGCCCCTCTGCCTATTTACAATGCTTGTTATATCTTGCTCTGATCTCAATCCAGTGTAATGTCCCTATCTTTAAAGTAATGCACTGGTATGACCAAAACATATTGGGCATGTTTTCAGTCTGAGCTATATTGTCAGATTCACAAGAATGTCTTGATTTGGGATGTTTGTGAGAATAAGGTAATTAGAGTTTCTGAATGTACCTTTTAGTTGTCATTAATTCCAAATGGAAGGACTCACTCGGAACATTTCCTTGAGCTGCAAACATTTACATTGCCTGATGTATTGGGATTTAAAGTCCTACCTCTTCTCAATTTTTCTCTCCTCTTTTATCCCTTAAGTTTAGGTTCATGGTTCTTGTCTTTCGTCCATGTGGATCTTTATCCTCGTGGATACTCAGCCTGTGTTTTATCTGTCTTTCTCTCATAGCAGCACCCACTCTCAGCATCTCATGTCTCTTTCTTCTCCTACATTGTGAATGTTATACCATTGAGTTTACTTCTTATATATACTTTGTTTCCTTTGTGTTCATTATAGCTGGTTCTGTGATGATACTAATACAGCTCTTAACATCATTATTAACATGAAGCCTTTTATTGCACTAACTAACTTACTGAATATTCCCTCCATTGACATTAACATACCACTTGCAAATTACACTTCCAACGTTGCAGTAATAGACAATAATGATATTATTACTATAGTGAAACACAATTACTCTGGATTAACAGTTTTAAGGGTTCTTGTGTTTTAGGATTCCAATATACAGTACTGGTTTACATTCTGCAGGAGCAATGATCAAGGCAACTGCTTGCCAGTTTCAACTTAGTCCTCTTGCTTGTAAGCTGGAGTCCTCAGACATCATTTTTGGAAAAGGGCATTATGCAAGCTGTTGGCTCACGCGTCTTAAGGGAAAAGAGAATCTTCATTTATCACCTCAGGTGTGCCAGGCTGACATTTGATTACAGCATTGGGATTCTCTCAGTGTAATTGTAATTGTTGTTCTTGAGACGGTGGACCTTTATGTCAAGGCAAACGTAATCCTTTATTATTTTACCTGGAATAACCCCCTCAAGGAACAAGACGTGTCTGCACACTATACTGCTCTTAGTGCACAACCTGTATAACTTGAACCCTGTTTTCTACTAAATGAGTGTAATATACGTACAGTATCATTTATCTGATACAACAGCAAACAACGCAAGATACTCTAATGCTAGGCTAAAGTGAAACAAGCGCACATAAATGAGGTAAATACCATAAATAAACATACTCATACTTTGTTTGTTTTAATTTCTGGTGGGTAGTATTCCGTGGTCGTGGCTCAGCCCCTCCACTTACAAAAACACAGAGCTGTAAGGAGTGAGTGATACAGAGAGCTTACAGTGGGAGAGTTGGCAGTGGGTTGATGTGAAAAACAACTGTGTGAGAATAGACAGAAAGAAAGGGGTTGTGGCTCAATAGCTTAATATAGCCAAAAGTGATCAGTTAAAAAGTTGCTTTTGATATTGGATTGACATCCCTACTTTGTAATGCCACTTTAAAGCCAAATGGGAGGATAATTTTACACTCAAAGCACAGGTGTTTGTTCGTATTGTCCTAGAGGGAATGTGTGAGTTTCAGAAGAGACAAATATTGCAACTCCAAAGGCTTGCCTTTTCAGCTGACTTTGCATAAGAAGTAAGAATAGTCTACAGAATAGTGAATGTTGGAGCCGAGCAGCAGAAAATGAAACCTGCATAGTTTGCAGTCATGTAACTGAAATGCAACTGATCCACTTTCTGTCATGTCCCTCTCTCAACACACACACACACACACACACACACACACACACACACACACACACACACACACACACACACACACACACACACACACACACACACACACACACACACACACATAGAGAGGAACAATACAATATGTAATTAGGGCTGAACCACATTGTACCAATGATCTACACACTGGTAATTAAATCTAATCTATGTGAATTTTCTCAGTGCTAGCATGTGTGTATTTGCCTGTGTGTGTCTGGATGAGTGTGTTTGATGTCATAAGGCCAGAGCAGTGTAATGCCACTTCACGTCCAGTTAATTAATTCAAATGTCCACCGTTAATTAATTTCACACAGTTGATTCTGACCGTTCCCTTGGAAACAACCTTTGAATACATAATACCTACAGGGACAAGGTGTGAGTTATTTTAGTATAATAACGTGTTTAGATTGCTTATATACATTTCAATCATATAGATAGAATAGTTGAATAGTGAATTAGTTTAAACACATAGGACATATATATGTGTGTGTAAGTGTGTTTAAAGAGTTGAATAATAAACATTACTAATTGAAATATGACTGTGTACTCTAAATTAAAGTAGTGTATGTACAGTAAGAGGGTTAGAGGTTATCCTAGAGCAGTTTGATCATGAAAGACTATTTTCTAAGATATCTTTACGTATCATGCTATAATTCATGCTATGTGTTAGAGCCAGTGCAGTTAACATGAATCCATCTCATGTACGAGCATATTTTATACACACTTAATTTGATATGGTGATTACACTGAACAAATGCTTTAACGCACTTGAGTAAATGCGTAGCTCTGGCTGGGGAATGAAACATCTCTGTCACGACTGTCCCTTCCCCTAATATAGGCCCTCATTTTCCCACTGATGCTATTACTGAAACTAGCTGTGGGCTACAAGATACATTTGTCAGTACAAAGCTATCTGCTTGCCTGATCATTATGCCAATTACTGCACATAAACCCAGCCATCTAAAATAGAACAAACAAAGTGCTATAAAGAGCTAAAAGAATAGATTAATTTTTAAGTTAAGGTAATAAAAACTACCCTCAAGAAAAGAGCCAGCCAACTATCAACAACCCTGACCATGTATAGGTCTCTAAATCAAATGTTAAATGGAGTGTTGGCCCACAGCTGATAGCCTTGTGTTCAATGGTTACTACTTTCTCCATGGCAGTAATGCAGCATTTATGGATGTGGAGGGATATACTGCCTAGAGCCAGGATTAGTTACGAGGAAAGGTAAGATGTTCCAGAGCAGGTAGTGCTTAGCATCATGGAGTGGTGTGAGGAAAGAGATGAAATAGCTGATTACAAGTTGAAACAATACAGGCTGAATAACATAAGCTAAGAAAATGTACTATACCCAGGTAAAGATATTACATATGAACCAGTATTTCATTTTATTTCAATTTATCCTGAAAGCTTTAGTGGTATAACATATTATCTACTTAGGTTAGGGAAGGGGGCCGTTTGCGGTATAGATATGATTTAACTATGACAGATCTGTTTAAGGGGTTTAATCTTCTTCAAACTAAAATAACATATGGGGACACATCCAGCATTATTGTTTGCAAAGGCTTTTACTTTCAGTTTCTCATTGTTCTTATTTTGGCTTGACAAGGAAGCGGCAAGCGGATGGCAATGGATTTTAGGTGAAGCAATATCCTTTTTAATGACAGCACTATCAGAATTTGCAGATGTAACATGGTGCGGCATGACGTGCCCTTTTTCTCCAGTCAAGTTTTGTGATGAGGGGATTTGTTGTGGCTTTTGTATGATGTGCCCTCTGAGACAGCAGCTGCAGGGAGGCATGGAGTGATCTTTTGAAACAAGGGATTAGTATTCTTATTCATTTTGTCTCATTTCCTCTCTCCCTTCCAGGGCCAATGTGACTTTCATTTGCCTGACATTTTGAAAAAATGCTGTTAAATGTTAATGGAGACTATTTTTACATGGGTCACGACCATGTCTGGCAACCCGGTACGCTCCGGACACTCATAATACGGACACATAGGAATTTCTAATATTTGCCCACACAGGCAGACAAATATGCAGCCAGTCACACACACACATACACACTCATAAGCACATCCACACAATATTGTTGAGCAAAGTAACTATTCTTGCTTTCCGCATAATGATCAAATCACAACGGTACCCCCTGACCCCGCTAATCTCTTCAAACCTCTTTGAGTCAAACTTTACTTTCTTTATTCTATTGTTTTCAAAGAGCATCACTGGCAGTAAATACTTTTTATTTAATATATTTTTTTATGTTGTGGGGGACACTGAAAAGGCTTAGACATCTGACAAGCCATTTGCATGTGTCTCCTTGCTGGAGGGCTCATCTTCTGACGTGGACACTTATTATCACCGACTGTGTGTCTTAGTCACTCATATCCGCTGGCGGAAGGCTGGAGAAATTCTCAAGTAGCTATAGGTGACATGCTGTTTAAATCAAATAAAGTTACATTAGTTGGATTTGGAGATGCCACATGGTGAGTGTTATTTTATGGTAGACTGGTGAGATACACTTTTAAAGCAATAGGGAACGGAAATAATGAAATACAGTGAAGAAAGCATTTTAAGATAGGGAATAGAAGCTGGGTGAGATCAAATAATAAGCATCACATGGATCTAAGGCCTGACATGTTATATGGAGTCCACAACGTAGGGATAACCTTTGATGTGTGTAATACATATTTTTTCAATACATCAAATAATCCCCATAGCCTGTAACCCACTGCATTGCATTGAAACAATTCATGCCAAGTGTAGTAGTAGGAATACCCTTAACATTAAGGTATGAAAAGTGGAACTTGAGCGCAATACTTTTGTTTTTGACTCACCTTTTTGGTCTTATCAACCAGGACAAATGCAACCAAATGCAACATCTAGTAGTACATATAATGTATTTTATGTAGTACAAATATGTGAATTGCATCAAATCTCCTCACCTCTACAGAATGTTCATGAACCAAATCACATCCACTAAAAGATGACAAATCAAACCTTTATAGCAGTTGGACTTTCTTTTGACAGTATGTCCAAGTGACAAGTTGTTCCCAAAAGGTAGCGCTTCAAAAGATGAAAAGCAACTTCGATATAAAAACATGCCACTCTTTCCGTGATGCAACACAAACACAAATAAAATATAATCAAAAAAGCTAATATTGTGAGATGAAACCCACCGGCATCATGCACCCCAGGTGACACGTAATTAAAATCAAGTGTGCTTGACAGTTGTACTTTGAGGCACCTTGTTCTTTATCACAAACAAAAGGCATGAATAGAAAGCGAAACAAACAAACGTGACTTGCTATTATTCTTTCGAAGTTGCAAACAAAAGCAGTAAAAGTCACACAGCACCACACTGGAACAGTTACATGCCACAGTGCAACAGTGCAACAGAAAAAGCCCTGGAATGATAGCCTATACCAAGGTCTGCATCCGTTCAGTTACATTTAGCCCAGATTGTTTACAATGCTGCAAAGTCAAAATCAATAGGGCCTGCCAAGACGGGAACAGTCTAATGTTCCATTAGAACTCTCTGCTATTCAATTACAGCTCTAGAGTTGGAGAAGTTTCAGCTAGCTCAGGTCCCTAGAGGAGAAGCACCGAGAAAGTATGAGGCAGACAGAAGGAGTAATAAATCTAAAACTGACAAACAGCAAAAATAAAGTTATGGCATCCTCCCACCTTCACCCACCCCCAACATTTTCCAGTCTTCCTTGAAGCAGCAGAACAAGACATGGTTGAGAGGAGTTCTTCAATTATTGTTGCTTTAAACTTTTTTATTTCATCTCCTATGTTCATTATTGCTTTTCAATCTCCGTCTGTTTTTCAGTTTTAATCATCCTTTTGCTGGCTTCAACTCCTAAGACATGCCATGTGTTCTACTTTACCCCTGTCCCTTTATATTCACACATTTACACTACCATCACTGTGTGTGTGCCAGAGATCTTGTTCCTCCCCAGGAAGTAAAGCACTTATCCAGGCAGCCTACTGCACATAACCAGGCCAGTCTCTGGGGAGTCAGTATCACTACAGGGGTGAGAGAGAAAGACAGAACCAAACCAACATAAAAAGAAGGCCGATAGAGAGAGAAAGACAAGTCATAGACAGGTGGAATAGGTAAGAGAGGCATAACAAAAGGGAAAAGAGCGACATAAAAAGAAAAGTTAAATCAAAAGAAAGAGAAACTACAAGAGAGCAGAATAAATGACATTTTCTTTGTGCCTTCTGTGTCAGTGATAGGTCATCATGGGGTCCCTATGGGGACAATTATAGGGCCTAGTGGAAAGAGTAAATGTGTGTGTATGTGTGTGTCACTGTAGGTCTTTGTGGAAATAGAGCAACGAGGGCAAGGCACAGAGGGAACAGTGAATCCATAGTGTGTTTTTTTAAATACACCAACATAGCTTGATATATCCTAAAAAACCTGCTGCTCTGAATATAATCCCACAGCCTTTAGCTTACAATGGAATCATCATCCTAGTACTGCACATCTACTATTTAAATCATCCATACTATACAGACTGTAAAAATAGAAGGACAAATACAACAACTTCAAAACTGGAACTCACGCAGCGCAACCAGAGCACTGATAATCTCCCAAATGAGTCATATCACAAGTGGCCACTAGGTGTTGGTGAATCACCCTCCTCTTTGTACCCCCCGACATTGAAACCAGCCACTTATGAGTACAGCTCATTTGCTGATTTTCATGTTATATGTGCCAAATAGTTAATGTTGCCTTGCTGCCAAAACAGAATGTCCTCTTAAAAAGAAACTACAGCATCAGTCGTTGGCAATGCCCCAAACAAAACACGTTGATGTTCCAAAACCTTCAAGTGGGCGTGATTATTATGATAGGAGCAAAAGGAAGCCAGCTGCTGTTGACAGGTTGAAAAAGGAGGTCATAGTTGATGGGTTAAAAAATTCAAAAAAAATTCATCACTATGTCATAATTTAAATAATGTTCTGCTCCTAATTTAAACCAGGTGTTAATAACTGTAACCATGCAAATTATCTTTAAAATATAGTAACTTCAATGAAAAACAAAACAAAAAAGCACCAGCTGCGATGCCAAATCGAGCAGGGAGGGAAAGTTGTATTTTTTGCTATTGCTGTTCTTTTATTTTGTCTTTGCCCTCGTATTCATCTTAGTCACATTACTGATGATTATTTATAAAAATTGTCTTACTTCAAACATTTTGTGAAAGAACCAATAATCAGCCCTACGGAATCCTGGGTGTATCGAAATTGGGGTATTTATAATATCATGATATTAGACTTTCTCCATAATGTCCAGCCATAAATGCAATGTGTGTGCAAGAAAATGTAAGACCCAGGCCAAGCTCCCGGCGTGTCGTGCTTGCTACCTGCAAATTAAAGTGATGGGGGTTAGCCCTGAAGCTAGCACTAACAACGGCTCAGGCTCACATAAGGTAAGCTGATCTTTAAGGTGGACCAGCTTTGTTGTAGTGACAAGCCCCTCCACTGAGTTTTCGCACAACAACCCACATGACCAACTTGGCCGCGGGGCCTAACAGCTTTTCTGGCAGAACCCTGGTATAGTGTCCTCTGAGCGCCAGGCTGTGATGCTTCTCCCTGGGCTGGTGGAGATTTTGGCTGCTAACCAGCTTTATTCTGTGGCCACACAGTTATTGCTCGAGGTCCTGTTTCTATCAAAGCTTTCCTTGGTGCCATCAAATGCCTGCCGAGTACTTTGCTGTGCCTCTCCACTGCTTTCTTGTTCCTGCTTGATCCCCAATAATATTATGCCTTGCTGAAACATTGGTAAATCGGGATGGTGTAGTGATTGTACCTGTCATATACTGTGGTTATATAAGAAAATACTGTAGTTAAAACATGATTTGCACAGTTGTGTTTGCTGTCTTTAGGAGGATATTATCTGTCATATATATCATCCATGCTACTGAATGAATACATTATAAAGCATGCACACCCACAGGTTAACATAGCAACATATGAGCTTATTATAACCTAACAATAACTAACAATAACACATCTAAACAGCTATGGGCAAGGTTTTTCTGGCAGAGTGCCAGCAGTGTTGATGTATTTGACCTCACACTCAAACCAAACTCTAATATCTATTTACCTGCGAGGCATGTAAAACCAGACCAGACAAGAAAAGACAAGAAAGACCATAATTAAACCATGTGACCCCTTTAGCAGATTTCAAAAATGAAAGTGCAAACATTACTGACTGTAATAGGTATGGCAGAATTTGCAGCACACATTTGGGTATTAAAGCTGTCTTTATTTCATCACATAGCCTGGACTACTTTGTGTGATCTTTTTCCAATTTCGTTATCATGTATTCAGATATTTTCTAGCACCCTCTGCTCTCCTCCCTTTGACCCTTTTACTGTCTTTCTGCCTCCTTCTTATAGCCATTTTCCCCTTTCCTTCCTCACCAAAGTTAACTTTCTCTCTCCTGAACACTGGCATTTCCTAAACCAGCCAATACAATGTCTCAGTGTGTTGTTGTTGTTGTTGTTGTTTGTGTGGTTCATGTGCAGAGTTCTGTATTTAGCTCTCTCTGGGAGTCACAATGTTCCATTTACCTCTCCCACAGGATGGCCCCGATTATGCCAATTGTGTGTATGTGATCTTTTTGTATAAGGCATAATGTAGCTGCGTGGGAGATATGTCATTTTCATTCTCTCCTCCATTCTCCTACTTCTCTTTATATTCTAAAATGTATGTTCTTATAATGTTCATTTCAAAGCACATCAACATGTTTTTGTAATTTTTAAAATACACTCATATTACCCCCCTTCAAATGAATGTTTGTCACAAGGGTGCTGGTATGACTATCTGTAACTCATTATGTTAAAACGTGTGCTTATTAGTGTTAACAGCCTTTTAAATATCTTTCATAAAACTAAGAGATATGGAACTGAGGAAATGTGGAGGCATTTATCTTTCAGGAAAATAGCATACAGGCAGTGGCGGCCGGCCCATAGGGGCGCCGCCCACCCTCTTCCCACATGTTTGATTGTCATTAAAAATATATAAAAAAATATATTTAAAAAAATATATTTTTATTTTTAATGAACAAGGTAAAAAAAAAAGGTTATAGTTGGTATCAGTAAAATGTATAATCTACAACAAAATATCGTTTAAAATTGTTTTACGATGTCTAAAGTTACTGATAAGTCACATGTTTCCTGCCTGGCCGCAGCGTGTATCATTACCCTCTCTCGTCCGGGCGGTAGAAAGGAGCCCTCAGCCAGAGCAGCAGCAACCAACAAGCTGACTGTTGCTATCTGTATACTATGCCGCCGAAACATAATTTCAGCCAATCAGCGTCGTCAGATCTGATGCTCAAAGGGCGCCCTGGCCTGTGTGTCTGTGAGTTGTTTGGACTCGTATCCAAGGTGACGCTACAGTAGTTGTCGGGGATGGCTGCGTCTCGGTGGTAGTGGATCGCCGGAGCTGTAGATTAACATTTACATGCTTATTGTAGTTGTAAGGGCAATGCCTGTAGCACCATGGAACATATGTGTGGGCTGGACTTGTATTTTACAGGAAAGGAGTGAGCAGAGGGTGGAGTTGTCGATTCTTGTTCAGTTTTCATCTTCCTAACCCTCTCAAACTTTGAGTTACGTGCGCTGCTAAAGAGACACGCTACCATGGAAACCAAACAATGGTGTAGCTGTATTAAAGTTCGAGTGGAAACAGTCGTGAGTAAATCTGATTTTGTCAGAAATCGGGGGAGATATGACCCCGGGAGGAAACCGGGGAGAGGGCAATGAAATCGGGAGTCTCACACACACACACACACACACACACACACACACACACACACACACACACACACACCACACCCACCACACCCACACACATAATGTTCGTATTTAGTCTCCTGATTTTAAATGGGAATTAAATAATTTGAGTGTTCCCAAAGCACCAGTGTTCTGCAGTTTGTGTGGACCTACTGTACTGTTGCACAGTTTTGGAAGATTCATAGCTAACCACACTGAAGATTATGGATTATTTCATATTTTTAAGCCTCAATTTGTCCTCCCCCCCCCGCCCCCCCCACCCGAGGATCCCCCCCGGACCGCCTTAGTATAGTTTGGTCCCTATTTCCATAGCCCCACCAAAAATATATTCCACCAGCCGCCACTGCATACAGGACAAAATAATCCTGTTTCATGAAACTACAATGTCAGCAGAAAACGCTGATTAGCTGGCAGATGTTCAAATTTGTTAAAGAACTGATGTCAAAACTCTGTAATTGAGTTCCAAATCAGCAATTACATAAATTGACAAACTTACCAATTTAGTCAAAAGAAAGTAAAAAAGAAATCAGTGGTACATTTGGAGGGTTTTATTTATCTTTACTTTAGCAAACGGTAATGAATTCAGGGTAGTGCAGAGTGGCAACCGGTTACCCAGATATTTATAACCAATGGTAAGTCCTTTCTCCTATTAAACTGAAAATAGAAAAAAAAAACACTTTCTATGAAACATCAATTTTGCTGTTATGTTACTGGTCCAATTACATTCCCTGGTGTGTATACCTAACGGCTATTTCAGGCCTGGAAACACATTTAACTCTAAGTTGTAGTTTCCCAATCGCTTTGTTTACCACAGTAATCTAAACCTATTTATTGAAATAATTTAGGTGTATAAAAAATATTAACCGTAGTCTCCTCTTTACTGTATTTCTGAAAAAAAAACATTTCCTCTTCTATCTCACTCATTCCCCTCTTCTTTCCGTCCTGATGACCCTCACTTTGAGTAATAATGTAAAGTGATATGCCTGTTTGTCCTGTCTTTGTAAACGTGCATCAATATAATGTTGGCTGCCGGTTCTCTTTAGGCCATTCATCCCAGTACCTTCAACAAATTGCATTTGAAGGTTTCACTTCCTTTTTTGCAATGTTCTGTCTTTATCTCTATTTCCACTTCACCATCGCTCTCGATACTGAAGTACTCTCATCTCCTCCAGTTATTGAGGCCCAAGGGATCCTCTTTTGGTAGTTGAGTATATTTGTGTCACTTTTGTTATTGATTAATGACATGGTATGATTTCAATGAGTTCTTAGTTTCTGTGTTCATGTAAAACTATAAGTTCCTTTTTTTTCATAAATTACTACATCAGTTTTAGTTTTTGGAACTAATCAATATAATTTTACATAAATAATGTTTATTTTATTTTGTTATAGTATATGTTGATGAGTATATTGCCATGATACCCTAACGTTATTCTCTTTGTTTGTGTCACTGTTTATTGTACAAATCCAAGAAGATGTATAGGCTTGTTTTGCTTTACTATATGTTCAAGGGTGCTACTCAACACCTTTAGAGCAACATTGTTGATCCTGAACTGTCACTGTTCAGTTTCTGTTTGGTGAGTTATCACTTCACTCAAGTAGCCAAACAGAACTATCATGTGAAAGTCCTGTATAAGAACTGCAACTGTAACTTGGACAGGTGCCTCTGTGTGTTATGTCTCGTAAGATCTGTTAAGTTAATTTTTAGTTCAGTCTTGTATCCTGTTTTATTTTGTAGTAACCTTTAACTCTTGTTGCAGATTACCTCACTTCCGCCCCTTGTGTGTTTTCCCTCCACTGTGATTGTCGACTCCGCCCTAATTGTCTGCACCTTTTTCCCCCTTAGCCTGCCTATATATAGATTATGTCTCCCTTGTCTAGTTGCCAGTTCGTTTCGTCCCATGTGCCTGACTGCCAGCGTGAAGTCCATGTTTTTTCTTCCTATAGCTTTGCCGATATCTGTGTTGATAGGTAATAGATTAAGAGCCGTGAATCATCTTAGATACAGGAAGCGCTCAAACGTTTGTGTGAGTTTATCTAATTTAGCAGTGATTCCATGTCAGCCACAGCTTGTTACAAAAAATCTTACTGATAGTGTGTTTAACAAACCTAAACTAGCTTTATTAAATGTCAGGTCTTTGGCAGGAAAAACATTTTTAATCAATGATTTTATCACTGAGCACAATCTCGATAATATGTTTTTAACAGAAACTTGGATTGAACAAAATAACAGTGCAGCTGTTCTTATCGAATCAACCCCTCCCAACTTTAGTTTTATGAGTCAGGAAAGAATGCATACGAAAGGGGGTGGAGTTGCTATTCTGTTCAATGATTCCCTTCAATGCAGGAAGACATCTTATGGGAACTTTGATTCTTTTGAATATGTGGCCCTTCAGCTGAAATGCTCCTCTCGAGCTCTGTTCCTAAATATCTATAGACCACCCAAATACTGTGCAAGCTTTTTTGATGACTTTACTGAACTGCTGTCGATAGTGTGTATTGACTTTGACCGTCTAGTCATTGTTGGTGATTTTAACATCCATGTTGACAACCCCCAGGACAGAGGGGCAAAAGAACTGTTTTGTGTTCTTGATAGCTATGGACTGACTCAGCATGTGACGGAGCCCACGCACAATAAGGGGCACACTCTGGACTTAATTATCTCAAAGGGTCTGAATATCTCTAAGGTTGTGGTGACTGATGTTGCACTTTCTGACCATTCCTGTGTTTTCTTTGAGAGCTCTATTTCTGTTCAGAATTTTTTTCAAAAAGAGATAACCACAAAGCGATATTTAAAGGTGACCTATCATGCTATATTTAAATGATATAGTGTATGACCATACCTATATAAGGTATATTTATACATTTTATTTTTCAAAATACCAAACAGATCATTTTTTAGCCATGCCTCGTTTCGCTCATTTTCGCTTTATTCCAAACCTGCCTATGAAAATTCTGAGCAGCAGCTGACCACGCCCCCAGCAGAAGAGCCGGCGAGAGTCACGTTACCATGCTTGCTGTGATTACGAGTGTGGAATACACATGTAATCTCAGAGCAATGCATGTGTTCAAGCATATTATCAATTTGATCCAGAAACTGAAGCAGCGGAGGTTTTGGTGGAGGTGCAAACATCTCGGTTGCAGCAGGACGTTTCTGAATGGTTAGTTGACAAGCTGTTGTCCCTATTTATTTTTACTCTGTTTGTTACGATGCTTGCTACTTATTCCATTCATATTTTGGCTAATTAGCAAAAATGCAATGTGTACAGTTTGTAACTTAGAGTTTGTAACGCAAACACAGCGATACATATATATATTTATAAAGGGAGACGTTCATATTTTCAGCATATATACAATGGCCTCATTGCGTTTAATAGTTTACAGTCCTTTTCTTCCAACATCGTGCAACAACCGTTGGAAAGTTCAATAACTTAGGGTGATAAAAAGTATAACTCCAACACCTCAGTTGTCAGCAATGTGTGTTTCATGTGTTTTAAAAGCTCAGTTATTGACTTCTTTCTAAAGGGGTACATGTGCAACTTGCGCCACGATGCCTTCTGAACCGGAGCATGTGCTGCATGGAGATACCACACGTAACATTAGCTTCACTAAGTTGTCTGTTTAGAGAATACATTTTTCACATGTCATTCAATATATGTTTATCACACTAGGTGTAAAGACGGATGCAGGAACATGAGGACTCTGTAACCTGTATGGTGGACCATCCTGGATTGGAGCCTGTGTGCCTAAATGTGTTCTCCCTGCCCTGCAGAATGCATTGAATATTTACAGAGCTGAACACAGTTGAACTACAGTTGAGGCAAATAGAGCACTGAGTGGTTTGTTTGTTTTGACTGAAATTGTAAAACGAATGCTAATATTGTTCATGGAAATAAATACTGGTGTATATGGCTTTATGCAATCTTTCATTCTGTCATTGTACATGTACTATTATATACTACACAGCAATGGCATAACACACCCATGTGTACGACAAAAAAAGTCCACACACAACCTTATGCTTTTGAAATCAGAATATTCTTTACCCATCCCAACATGAATAATCACGACACACTTGATATCAACTCGGAACTTTATTGTCAAAATCAACGGTTATTTGAACCCATAAAAAACAGGAGCTTTGTGAGCTGGTGCTGGGGCTTCCTTGGAGTCAGAGTGGTGATTCCGGCCTGCGTTGTCCTCTGATCCGTGAAATGTCTATGTTAGGTTCAGACAGCAGCCAAATTGAACCGTGTGGCATACCCGGCGATGACCTCCTCCCTGTCAGGTTGCTCATAATGGTGCAGGGTCCACAAGACTTGGTCGAAGATGAGGTCCATCAAGTTGGCCACGTAGCCTGTGCAATGTTAAAAAAAGCACAACAAAAAAAGTGGTTTAGATTAGTATATGCATGTCGTCAACAACAACATACCAGGGCTTTAGCTCCGTTTTACTCGTGGTGTGTGTCCCCTCGCATACATACATACAGTGTTGTATCCTAACACACCCCCATTTATATTCATGTGCGCAAACAAGTAAACACAAAAGCTTTTACATATAACGCTGCAAAAAACGGCATGTCTCATTAGCTTAGCGTAGCTTAGCGTAGCTTAGCTTACAGATCGATGATATATGATCGTTCTTACAGACTACAATCACAAAAGCTTTTACATAACGCTGGAAAAAACGGCACTTACCTCCAGAAGATTACGTTTGTTATTATAACTTACTCAATATGATTTTTTAGAGGATACAAAATACTAATACATAGGAGAATAAATACTTGTGTTATCGGCTAGGCTAGGCGTGGCTTTACAGCCTTCACACAGATCGCCATTACGGCAGTCTGAACATGTTCGCAAATGCCTGATAATTAAAATAAAAGACAAAGCAAAGACTGCGGAGCGTACAAAATAAAATGTTACAAGAACATATAAACACCTAACCGATTACTAGTTGGGGTTGAGGCGACATTGATACGGCGAAGCTACATGCTACATGCTACATACTACAAGCTAGATATAGCTTTATCAGGAAAAACACCGCTAAATAAAACTTACAGCTTCAGAATTGGATGTGTCCTCACTGGCCTGGTCCCGGATGGTTGGTATTGATCCCGGGTGTAGCATTAGTTTGGAGGCATATCCGTGTTGGACTTGAGAGAAGTTCATAAACATGTCCGTGGTTTAACTGGCTTAGACATCCTGCCAAGAGCAGGCAAAAACACAGATGTGACTTAACATGGCTCTTTATTTGGTGTCTCCATTTCTACAGTATATCTTTTCACAAAACAAGCATTAAACGGTTGTGCCCAGAGGGAGTTTAGTGGATACTTCTAATTCAGCAGGCTCCTACCCCAATTCCACTACACCACATAAAAGCATAGCGAATGTCAATATAAAAAAGAGCGTGCCTGCTGTTTAGAAAATGTGAGGGCAACCTGCTGTTTATTTTTTTGAAAAAAGATAAGCATTGCCTTCGTCACACTAATACACACAAACTCAAACACACACACACACACACACACACACACACACACACACACACACACACACACACACACACACACACACACACACACACACACACACACACACACACACACACATACGCATTTAACTTTGTTTCTATAGGTAACTACACATCTGAGTTGACACATATGACATGTAGGGTTCCTCAAGGCTCCATTCTGAGGCCTCTTCTCTTTAACATCTACATGCTACCACTGGCTCAGATAAGGAACAACAACAACATAAGTTACCATAGCTATGCAGACAACACACACAATTACATAAACATGTCAACAGGAGACTACGTCCTAATTCAAGCACCAAGTAAGTGCATTGAACAAATCAATGACTGGATGTTGCAGAATGTTCTTCAATAAACAAAGATAACATAAGAGCCAAGGAGGAACGAATACCAGTCAGCGCTGAGCTTCAGTCTGCAATGTTCAAAACAGCAGAAAAAGCCTGACATCTAAGTGTAGTCATGGACTCTGACCTTCATTCCAATAATCACATTAAAACAATTGCGAAGTCAGCCTACTATCACCTTTATAATATATCTAGGATTAAAAGACTAATGTCACAGCGGGATTTGGAAAACTTGTCCATGCTTTTATCTTCAGCAGCCTCGACTACTGTAATGGTATCTTTACACGTCTCACTAAAACATCTATTAGAAAGCTGCAGCTAATTCAGAACGCTGCTGCTCAAGTCTTCAATAACACTAAGAAAGTGGATCACATCACTCCTGTTCTGTAGTCTTTACACTGGCTTCCTGTCTGTCAAATAATTTACTTCAAAAATACTGCTGCTGGTTTATAAAGTGATTAATGGTTTAGGGCCAACATACATTTCTGACCTCCTGCTAAATTATGAACCATCCAGATCTCTCAGGTCTTCTGGGACTGGTCAGCTACTATGCTCAAATATCTGGAACAAACTTCAAGAAACCTGCAGTTCCGCTGCAACTCTTACTACTTTTAAATCCAGGCTGAAGACTTTTCTTTTTGCCACTGTTTTTAATTGAACTATTCATATCTTACACTGCACTCTAACGTGTATTCATACCTGTGCTATTTTATATAAGCTTGTTGTATGTTTATTACCTTTTATTAATTTGTAATGACTGTTTTTAAGCACATTTAATTGCCTTGTGTTTAAATGTGCTAAATACACTTTCCTTGCTTGATCAGACCTGGCAGACATTCACACAATACCAAAATGTATCACGTTCTCAGTTAAATAATTTAACATTTCAAAGTCAGAGAGTAGCGTATTATTCACTGCAATCTTAGAATACATTAAATGGGATGCAATTGACTAATGTTCAATCATGTTGTTTAAGTGTGACCTGCATTTATATCCCACTGGAACTACCTGTATAGTGAAAGGCCCTTTACCGTGGAATACCATTACAGTCATCTTTAAGGTGATGGATGGTAACATGGGAACAAGGATATTGATCCAAATGTGTGTGACAACAACAATATGAAGGTATATTTTATCAAGCCTAGAAATGGTTACACTGATAAGAAACACATAAATGATTTCCATTAGATAAGTATTTATTTACTCACTGTAACAAGATATAACACATGTAGTCATTAGATCTGTATTCATTTGTGAGTTTATCTTTGTCAAGTGTAAAACAAGAGATATGTTGTACATATTGTTAAATTATTTGAGAATAGTTTGTGATTGTGGTTCGTGTGTGAAATTGACTTGACTTTAATCTTGACAATGACATGTTATCTTCACAATATTACATATATTTCAAACTGAACCACACAGTAACCCCAATACAGTTGAATTGTTATGTACTCCTGATTTGTGAGGCTGTTCACAGGAATTGGACTTATGCGTTCAATGTGAAGCAAATCTGGGAAAAGCTAGCAATACAGTAGGTGCACATAATGAAATAGCAACAGCTGAAGTAGTGAAAACCTGATTTATGCTGCAACTGAAAAAACAGGAGTTGCTGCATCCACTATATTTCTCATCTGTACAAGCCGTCCTGATGTTGCTCTGGGTTATTATGCCATGCATTCACAACACTTTTGATACAAACACTCTTGAAAACATCATTATTTTCTATTGCAATGCACTTCAAAGTCAAAAAGAAATATCAAATGTAAACATAGAGACTCAAGTTGAGTTTCTCACTTATCTATTCCACCCATAACCTCGTCTAAACACGTGTCTGTTGATCCTCCTTTTATCTCCTCTTATAACCCTCCTTCTCTTTTTCCCTAATTACTTTTCTCTCCTCATTGGCCTTCAAAGCACCTCTCGTCTAACTGTGTTCCATCTATTCGCGTCATTCTTCACTATTCATCATCTTTCTACATTATTATCTTGTTTTTTTTATCTTCAGTGATCTTCTCTCACTCATGGTTTGTTTTTATACCATCTTCCTGTTCTCTTTTTATCAGTATGCTGTCCCATTCTCAGTACCGTGCTTATGTAAATATAAGCACATCTTTCACCAGAGCTCTCAGGTACTCCTGATGTTATCCCTCATACATTTTCTCTGACAAAAAACATATACTAGTATGCATTATGTATATTATATAAAATACACTTTTTCTGAGTGTTTTTTAAAACTAGTTACCATATCTGTCATAACTAACTGTGGGAGACTACATGGTATTTTCCAATAAAATCACAGATTTAAATCTAAGAATATTTGTGTCTAGTTCACAACAGCATTACGGCATGTTTTTACTTTAAACACAGTCGGTAATTCTTTGTGCACTTAAATGCAATAAAATGACTTGCAGTGCAAAGCACACACATCAGTGAAAATAGTGTTATACCTCTCCAACCCCGTCTCCTAAAAATTACGTTCCCACAGAACTAAACTGCATTCTCAATTACGTTTAGCCAGAAACGTATTTTCTCCCACGTTATGTTCGTTATGAATGTATCTCAAATACGTTTATTTTCTACATATCTTATAGAAACATATTTTGTCCCATGTTACGTTTCTTATGAACGTATCTTAAATACGTTTATTTTCTACATATCTTTACCATTTATTGTCTTGCTTATAATAATGATAATAGTCGTTTATTGCACCTCAAATATTAAAACAAATCCAGAGTTAAGTGTTTCTGTACTTCCTCTAAGAAGAAAGGACAGTAACAGAAGATCTCTGTGACGCCAGATGTGGTGTTCGTAATGCAATATGATATCCGAAAAAAAAATTCAGTTTAGGATGGCCGAAGACACTACACTACCTATAATCCCCAGCTATCGTTTGGGACTACAATCCCGTTGACAAACCCCGTGATTAATCTTCAAACTCTGTGATTGGATGTTGGAGTGGCAGTGCGCCAAGGTTACACCGAGCGTCAAGCTCTTTGAAATGGAAATGTTACGGTGTGTGTGGGAAGTAGGACCCAAATGCAGATTATAGTGACAAAATGACTCCTTTATTTCAAGGCTACATAATCATAAAGACAGAACAGAACACTCACCGCAGACCAGGTCATAACACAAGACGAACCGACAAAGACAGACAGAAAAACCAGAACTTAAATACACACAAGACTAATCACACAAACAAGACACAGGTGAGGAGGGAGGAGAAAACACAGGAACACCAGGTGAACACAATCGGGTAAATTAGACACACCAGGGAAACTGACAGGGAATCACAGACAGATTACAACAGGCAGGAAACAGGGGGTGAACACTTTACAAAATAAAACAGGAAACTAAAGACAGAAACAGACAGACAAAACATAACACGGACAGATCGTGACAGAACCCCCCCCTCAAGGGGCGGATCCCAGACGTCCCTAAACCCCAAAAACAAAAATCCACACAGTCCAGCAGGGTGGGTGGAGGGGGTCCGGAGGAGGGACGTATCCCTAGGCCACCAGGGTGGGTGGAGGGGGTCCGGAGGACGGGACTAAGCTGACCACCCAGGAGCCCAGTAGGGGACCAGGAAGGGATCTCGGGCGGACGGCCCGGGGGCAAGGCAGAGTCTAAAGTGGGGAACTCGGGCGGACGGCCCGGGGGCAAGGCAGAGTCCAAGGTGGGGGTCTCGGGCGGACGGCCCGGGGGCAAGGCAGAGTCTAAAGTGGGGAACTCGGGCGGACGGCCCGGGGGCAAGGCAGAGTCCATGGTGGGGGTCTCGGGCGGACGGCCCCGGGGGCAAGGCAGAGCTCTAAAGTGGGAACTCGGGCGGACGGCCCGGGGGCAAGGCAGAGTCCAAGGTGAGGAACTCGGGCGGACGGACCGGGGGCAAGGCAGGAGTCCAAGGTGGGGGTCTCGGGCGGACGGCCCGGGGCAAGGCAGAGTCCATGGTGGGGAACTACGGTGCGGTACGACCCGGGGGCAAGGCAGAGTCCAAGGTGGGGGTCTCGGCCTGCGGACGGCCCGGGGGCAAGGCAGAGTCCAAGGTGGGGGTCTCGGTGCGGACGGCCCGGGGCAAGGCAGAGTCCATAGTGGGGCGAAGGCCACAGCGGGCGAACTCAGGGGGCCCGAGCATGAGGGCGAAAGACCAGACAAACTCCCGGAGGCCGGGCAGGACCCGGTGTCGGCGGACAGGAACCGGAGCCGGCGGGGACAGGCTTCGGCAGGATCCCCCCACGGAAGAGGACCAGGAGTTGGCAGGACCCCCAGCAGGAGAGTGGACGACGGGACCTCCAACGAGACAGGACAAAGGGTTGGCAGGGCCCCCGGCAGGGGAGTAGACGACGGGACCTCCAACGAGACAGGACAAAGGGTTGGCAGGACCCCCGGCAGGAGAGTAGTCGGCGGGGCCTCCAACGGGACAGGACACAGGGTTGGCAGGACCCCCGGCAGGAGAGTAGTCGGCGGGGCCTCCAACGGGACAGGACAAAGGGTTGGCAGGACCCCCGGCAGGAGCGTAGTCGGCGGGACCTCCAACGGGACAGGACATGGGGTTGGCAGGACCCCCGGCAGGAGAGTAGTCGGCGGGGCCTCCAACGGGACAGGACAAAAGGGTTGGCAGGACCCCCGGCAGGAGGACTAGTCTGCGGGACCTCCAACTGGACAAGACATGGGGTTGGCAGGACCCCCGGCAGGGGGCTAGTCTGCGGGACCTCCAACTGGACAGGACATGGGGTTGGCAGGACCCCCGGCAGAGGGCTAGTCTGCGGGACCTCCAACTGGACAGGACATGGGGTTGGCAGGACCCCCGGCAGAGGGCTAGTCTGCGGGACCTCCAACTGGACAAGACATGGGGTTGGCAGGACCCCCGGCAGAGGGCTAGTCTGCGGGACCTCCAACTGGACAGGACATGAGGTTGGCAGGACCCCCGGCAGAGGCCTAGTCTGCGGGACCTCCAACTGGACAAGACATGGGTTGGCAGGACCCCCCGGCAGAGGGCTAGTCTGCGGGACCTCCAACTGACAGGACATGGGGTTGGCAGGACCCCCGGCAGAAGACTAGTCTGCGGGACCTCCAACTGGACAGGACATGAGGTTGGCAGGACCCCCAGCGGAACCTCCAACGGTACAGGACATGGGGTTTGAGTGGGGACTCGAGAGAGGACTTGAGAGGGAACTTGAGAGGAAACTGGAGAGTGGACTCGAGAGGTAACTCGAGAGGGGACCTGAGAGGGGACTTGAGAGGGAACTCGAGAGGAGACCTGAGGGGAAAACTTGAGAGGTGACTCGAGAGGACACTGGAGAGTTGACTTGGGAGGTGACTCGAGAGGACACTGGAGAGTTGACTTGAGAGGTGACTCGAGAGGACACTGGAGAGTTGACTTGAGAAGGAACTCGAGAGGTGACTCGAGAGGTAACTCGAGAGGGGACCTGAGAGGGAACTCGAGAGGAGACCTGAGGGGAAACTTGAGAGGTGACTCGAGAGGACACTGGAGAGTTGACTTGAGAGGTGACTCGAGAGGACACTGGAGAGTTGACTTGAGAAGGAACTCGAGAGGTGACTCGAGAGGGAACTCGAGAGGAGACTAGAGAGGGAATTCGAGAGGAGACTAGAGAGGGAATTCGAGAGGGGACCTGAGAGGGGACTTGAGAGGAGACTGGAGAGGGAACTCGAGAGGAGACTGGAGAGGGAACTCGAGAGGAGACTAGAGAGGGAATTCGAGAGGAGACTAGAGAGGGAATTCGAGAGGGGACCTGAGAGGGGACTTGAGAGGGAACTCGAGAGGAGACTCGAGAGAGGGCTTGAGAGGGAACTCGAGAGGAGACTAGAGAGGGAATTCGAGAGGGGACTAGAGAGGGAATTCGAGAGGGGACTCGAGAGGTGACTTGAGAGGGAACTCGAGAGGAGACTCGAGAGGGGACTTGAGAAGTGTCTTGAAAGGGGACTCGAGAGGTAGCTCGAGAGGGGGCTCGAGAGGAGACTAGAGAGGAAACTAGAGAGGGAACTCCGGTAGGAACTTGAGAGGGGACTTGAGAGGGGACTGGAGAGGGGACTGGGGAAGGAACCAGAGGAGGGACTAGAGAGGTGACTTGAGAAGTGTCTTGAAAGGGGACTCGAGAGGGGACTCGAGAGGTAGCTCGAGAGGAGACTTGAGAGGGAACTGGAGAGGGGGCTTGAGAGGAGACTAGAGAGGAAACTAGAGAGGGGACTCCGGTAGGAACTTGAGAGGGGACTTGAGAAGTGTCTGGAGGGGAAACTTGAGAGAGTTGGTTTGCCAACAGAACACGGGGTGCTGGAGTCGGCCGGTACGCCGACAGGACACGAGGAGCTGGTGTTGGCTGGGGAGCCAACAAGAGACGAGGTGCTGGAGTCGGCCGGTACGCCGACAGGACACGGGGAGCTGGAGTTGGCTGGGGAGCCAACAAGAGACGAGTGTGCTGGAGTCGGCCGGTACGCCGACAGGACTTGGGGAGCTGGTGTTGGCCGGTATGCTGACAGGACTCGAGGAGCTGGCGTCGGCCGATGAGTCAGCAGGTGACGAGGAGCTGGAGTCGGGACCATGACTGATGGGGCCGGTACTTGAGCCGGAACCATGGCTGGAACTGGGGCCGGAACCATGGCTGTATGGGCGAGCTCTGGTGCAGGGACCATGGCTGCATGGGCAGGTTCTGGAGCCGGAAACATGGCTGTAAGATCCAGTTCTGGAGCCGGAAACATGGCTCTAAGGTCCGGAGCTGAAGCCTGGATCATGGCTGTGTGGGCCGGTTTTGAAGCCGGAAACATGGCTCTAAGGTCCGGTTGTGGAGCAGGGTCCATGGCTGCTGGGGCCGGCACTGGAGCCGGAACCATGGCTGCTGGGCAAGGAACCGGAACGCGGATCCATGGCTGTGTGGGATGGTACTGGAGCACGGTACCATGGCTATGTGGGATGGTACTGGAGCACGGAACCATGGCTGCTGGGTCCGGCACTGGAGCCGGAACCATGGCTGTTGGGGCTCGGGCTAACCTGGCCTTGCGACGACTCCTCTTAGCAGCCGCCTGAATACTCCGTGGACCTCCAGAAGCCAGACGAGTTCCGGAATACAACTCCTGGACAGGAGCAGGAACTGGAGCAGAAGCACGGGTTGACTTCAGGCGGAACCCACCAAGGCGTATGGTGCCAGGTTGGGAATTGGGAGACATGGAGTTAGCATGCCTGGAGCTAGCAGGCCGGGAATCACATGTTTCAAGGAAGTCCAAAATCCAGTCAGGTAAGAACTCCACAAAACATAGTCTCTCTGCTGCCAACCGGTGCGCCTCTACCAGAGCGGCCCTCTTCTGCCGAACACTGGACGCTCCCATCCATCGATGAGCGCAGACAGACAAAGAAAAGGTCAAATCCAAAAGTTCCTGCTCAAACGGATCTGCTGGGCCCATATTTGGTCGGTTCGTAATGTTACGGTGTGTGTGGGAAGTAGGACCCAAATGCAGATTATAGTGACAAAATGACTCCTTTATTTCAAGGCTACATAATCATAAAGACAGAACAGAACACTCACCGCAGACCAGGTCATAACACAAGACGAACCGACAAAGACAGACAGAAAAACCAGAACTTAAATACACACAAGACTAATCACACAAACAAGACACAGGTGAGGAGGGAGGAGAAAACACAGGAACACCAGGTGAACACAATCGGGTAAATTAGACACACCAGAGAAACTGACAGGGAATCACAGACAGATTACAACAGGCAGGAAACGGGGGGTGAACACTTTACAAAATAAAACAGGAAACTAAAGACAGAAACAGACAGACAAAACATAACACGGACAGATCGTGACAGGAACGAAACCACGGCAGACTATTCAAAACTGGACTCGAACGCCCCCCAGAAATACACATGCTTGCTATTGTGTTTCGCAACATGTTCTCTATGGCACGTCTCTACTGGGAATTGTAGTTTTAAAAGACGTTTTTGTTTTTCCCAAAATTAGAAATGGACAGTATTAAACTGTGTACAGCCCTGGAGGTTTAGGCGAGAGGAAACAAATTGGTGTGTACAAATGTAAAACATGTAATTACTAAATGGGTGAAAATAGCTTGTATCCATAATGGGCAGCATTAATATATACCCACACGACAGCTCATTGTTACTTTGTAATTCTACTCTACTAAAATTCAGAGGTTAACCTGGTATTTTTACTCTACTACATTTATTTTAGTTACTTTGCAGATTCTGATTAATGATGTGAAATATAAACAACCCTTAAAGCAGACTTTAGTTACACCTGAGTGAAATTCAGGGAAGGTGATTGTCAAGTGCCAACAATCAGGAGAGATATTTGATAGTTGCTGCTTGAGAAGACTAAACATTTATCTGCAGATCTCTATAAAGTATATTCATTACTCGTTATTCTCTACTAATAGTTAATTAAAGACTGTATATAATTGCTATGTTTACACATCCCTTTCAAGATTTCAAGATTTTCTAAGGTTTATTGACATATCATATACACAACTAGTGTAGTTATGCAACGAATGAAAAACTTAGGTCACAGGTTCCTCAACAGTGCATTACGACATCTATCAATATGTGTGTATACCTCCACCATTAAACTGTCAAATTCTGCACATTTCTTATACTATCTACATACATAAGAGTATAATTAATGTGTATAATATCAGTTAAAATAAGTGCTTCAACATAGTTAACATTAATAATAATAATAATAATAATAATAAATGATATTTATATAGCGCCTTTCAAGGGACCCAAGGTCGCTGTACATGGTGGACAAACAAAACAAACAGACAATCAACGGGCAAACCAAATAAATAAATAAAGGAAGCCGGGGGACCAGGAAAGCAATATATTAGACGTTAAGTACTTTGTCAGGCTTAATATTTATCTATAGATAGATACCCCCAAAGCTTTTTTCTTATTTGAAAGAAGACCTTAACCTAAAGTACTCTTTAATGTGTTAATAAGGTCTGTTTTGCACATCCTCATATTAATATCTTTCTACATCCAACACTAAACTGTTTTATTGTAGAGATCACTTACAGTATCTTCTTGATTTTTTATATTCTATATTTCTATCATTGACCTTCTACTTTCCCCCTATGAAAGTATGTACTCTTAATATTTTTTCAGCAAATAACATTATTCAACAAAAATGATTCAATAACGTGCTTTAACCACTAGGCGGTGCACACAAGGTACACACAGCATACTAATAATAACTTTGTATTATTAGTGTAGGACACTTATGCATGTATAACATTTGAAGATGTGTAGTTTTATTCATGTTTTTACATGTTTTTACAGGATATTGCTATACTATTTCTCATGTTTTACTTCTACACATTAATATCTGATTTGTAAAACATCACAGACAGAAAGGCATATCCGTCATTTAATGGTAAGCTATTGAAATTGTGATTCCATAGATGTGTCTCCCATCACCCAAATCCCCTGACTATTCCCTCAACTCAGTATTTACATTCTTTAATTCAAAGAAAATCAGTAATATCTTTAAAAACTACAAGCTGTGCACCGTTATGGTGTAAATATAACCTATCTACTAATTGGATCAAATATAAAAGTCAGCCGAATTACTATTGATACTGCAAGGAGACGTATTTTGTGAAAAGAAATGCAAGATGCAGTTCTTCAAGTTTGTCCAGAAGTCTTCTCATCAGGGCTCTATAAATAAAGAACTACAGCAGATCTGTAATATGTAATGCAGCCGCACCGTGTATTACAATGCCGTTATGTGATGACTGCCAAAGAGAAAAGCAAGAACACTCGGAATAAAGTATTATTATATATTTTTTAAATGTTTTCGGATATAATATCGCATTAACATCATATCCCAACATGCATTGCGGCTAAAACATCCAATCAACGAGCTTCAAGCTGAGGATCTTGGATAATCTGTTCAGTGGGTTTGTGGTGTGTATCGCTCGAAATGTCCCTTATAGTTATCGGCCTACGTCTGTTTCCGGTGACTTTATTTACGGCTAAAAAGCCCAAGATTATAGAATTAAACAAATAAAAACAAGGATAATTGTGTGTTATTGTTGAGTAAATAACAGTGTGTTATTTAGAAAATAATAACAAATTAGAAGGAAAAAAAGATTAAAAAAAATACAGATTTCAGTATTTTGAGGCTTTGAGCCTCATTTCTTTTCCTCACAGACGGAAAAAAAAGTCAGACATTATACGATTTAAAATAAAAACAAATAAATAAAAAGATTAAACACTGGCATGTAATTTACGTTAGAATAAATAGAATGGTTTTGAATAATAGATGAGAGTCACTTTACAGCCCCGCCCAATTTTTGCGGAAACCAACGCTGTCATTTGAACGGCGATCAAGCCTGAAGCCACAGAGATCTTCTGTTACTGTCCTTTCTTCTTAGAGGAAGTATGGAATAATGACTATTATCATTATTATAAGCAAGACAATAAATGGCAAAGACATGTTGAAAATAAACGTATTTAAGATACGTTCATAATAAACGTAACGTGGGAGAAAATATGTTTTTAGAAGATATGTAGAAAATAAACGTATTTGAGATACGTTCATAACGAACGTAACGTGGGAGAATTGAGAATGCAGTTTAGTTCTGTGGGAACGTAATTTTTAGGAGACAGGGTTGATCTCTCACAGGCTCCGCCCTCTACTGGACTCTATGGGTACTACCTTATCATGCAAGCATTCACCTACTGAGACTTCTATAGACGTAGCCGGCCCCGGGGCGGGCCTACTTTCTATTCAGCGATACACTGAGCATAGAAGCGAATAAGAGAAAGAGAAGAAAAGCATGGACTCACCACTCCTTGAGCACCGGACCTGCCCGACATGCCCTGGCCTGATCGCGGGGGCTGATCCGCACCGCCTGTGCTTCCAGTGCCTGGGGCCAGACCATGCCGAAGACGGCCTAGGCCAGTCGCCGGCCTGTAACGCCTGGCGAAGGATCCCTCGGCTGAGCCGCCGACATCGTAGCGATCATTTCCGGGTGAAGTTCGGCCCGCAGGAGGAGGTAGAGGATCAGGACCTCGAGGTGGTGGAGATGGATGAACAGGATGACGAGGTGCCAATCAAGTTCACCCTCCCGAGGGGCCGGGTGGACACGTTCGCGGAGGAGGAAGGCGACGAGGACGCCTCGTTGTCTGGTACCTTCGGGTCCGGCGGCCAGGAGGGTCCAGCACACAGGTCTGTGTGTCTGGACTTCCCGGCGGTGATGACCCTGGCGGCGGAGCGTGTGGGCTTACCGCTCCCCCCACCGCTGCCACCGAGGCCTGTAAGCCGCCTTCGGCAGGGGTTTTACGGGCCCTTCGTCTCGCCCCCATTGCCAGATATCTGGCAGTGTGTGGAGGCGACGTGGCGGCGGCCATTAAAGACGAAGGCCCCAATCGCAGCCATGACGGGTATCATCAGGGTGCAGGGCCGCTCGGACCCGGCGTGTTCCGGTGTGCCCCCCCTCGTTGAGAGCCTGGCGGCCCATCTGCTTCCGCAGGCAGCTCGTGCTGCCTGCCACGGGACAGAGACACCTTGGTGTATTTGGACAAAATATTCAGGCTCGGAGCACAGATGGCAGCTGAGGCCAATAATCTCGGTGTGCTGGGTGTCTCCCTGATTTCCCCTCAGGCAGACGACCCCGCCCTCCCACCTCAGGACGGGAGCGATTATCTGGACCGCTGCATCGGTCAGATGAATAATCTGATCCATGGAGTGGCCGCCGCAGCGGGCGGGTGATGTCCTTGGCCACAGTGCCGTCGCGTCGCCCTATCCAGGAAAGACCGAGAGGATCTCCTTGGAGCCCCCGTGTCCATGGAGGGGCTCTTCGGATCGATATCCTCGGTCACCCGGCACTTCAGCCGCCTAGAGGAGGAGAGGGTGCAGCTTAGCCGCATGCTCCCGCTGGCTCTTCCTCAGGCTCTTCCTCAGGCTCTTCCTCAGGCGCTGCAGCACGCTCCTCCACGGGCTTCCCTGCAGGTAAGGGAGCGCAGCGCGACGGTGAGGCGAAGGGAGAGGCGCCCTCCGCCTCTTCGGCCCACCCTGTGGCACCGGCGTACTGGCACTCACAGGGACGGACTGCCCGACCTCGGCAGGCTCCGCAGCAGCAGAGAGCGGCCGGTTGGGGTGCTCCGTCTTCGCGGAGCTGACTGGCGGGGCTAGGAAGCGTCTCGGTGGGGGGAGAAAATCTCTCCACCCGGGACGCGAGGGCGAATCCCGCCTCCTCCCTGTATTTTATTTATTTATATTTATATTTATTTTTTACATTTATTTATTTATATTTATTTATATTTATTTATATTTATTTATATTTATTTATATTTATTTATATTTATTTATATTTATTTATATTTATTTATATTTTATTTTATTCTACACTTACACCGCACCGTACAAATTGGGGCACTTGCGCTCTCCCTTGTCCTTAGGGATTCGGGAGAGGTGGTGCATAGTGAGCCCATACAGGGCTGGGGACTCTCTCTGACGGGGGGAGCCCTCAGCACTGTTTTCCGAGCACACTTTTCGCGAGGTAAGCGCGTCAGAGTGCAGCGGCTGCTAACCAGAAAGCCGGTCAGGGGCAGTGGGGTGGAACGGTGTTGTTGGACGACAGCACGTGTATACATCGAGCCTGTGAGATATATAACGAGGGGTTAAGTTTAGTAACCCTTGTTATATAAGCACAGGCGGAGCCCTCTACTCGGGGCACTGTCTGTCCTATTCCGCTCGCTGAAGAGAGGTGTAGGATGACAGTCAGGAGGCGAGGCCTCCTTTTATACAGTGAGATGCACGCACATTCAGGTAGGCCCGCCCCGGGGCCGGCTACGTCTATAGAAGTCTCAGTGGGAGAATGCTTGCAAGATAAGGTAGTACCCATAGAGTCCAGTAGAGGGCTCCGCCTGTGCTTATATAACAAGGGTTACAATACGTAACCCCTGGTTTCAGGATCCTCTATGCACAAAAAGTGGTAAAGGAAGCCCTACCTTTAAGAAATGTGTCCTAACAGCATATGCCAAAAGAGAGAAGGAATATCAGAAAAGGTATTTCACCAAATATTAAGAACATAACCTTTATGAGCAACTGATATCACAGATATCTTCAAATATTATTTGCAATTAACAGTAATGCAAAACAACTCTACAGTGATATGGAGTATTTTATCTTAACCACATTCCCTGTCTATCAATTGTCCTTTATCTTCCCACTCTATCACACCATTAATCTCTTGCTGTGCAGTTGAAATTCTACTCCACACGCAAAAACATACATACAACACATATGAACACACACACACACACACACACACACACACACACACACACACACACACACAGATATTGAGCACCCATACACACAATTTCAAAAGGATTGTCCTGAGGTGTTGCCTCAGCTGATGGAATCGATGATGATTCTGTGTGATGAATGGAGACATGGAAGAGTGCTGCATCATATGCAAGTCTATAATATGACACATACATGACGAATAGAGTTTGAGGACAACATCTGATTTCTACTCATTTGAGGCATTGGAACATAGGGATGAATGCACAAATGTACACAAACACACACACACACACACACACACACACACACACACACACACACACACACACACACACATTAACAGAGGACTCATGTAATATTCAGTGAAAGATATACTGAAAACTGGAGTTATCGCCTTAAAAGGAGAAGCGGGCAGCTTGAAAACATAATGCTGTCGCCACCTTGGAGTTATAAATATATGAAAGCAGTTGAACCTGAACAGATTGAACTGATTGCAGGATGACTCAAATCTATTAAAATCTCACAGTGAATAGTCAAACAATGCATGTGTTTTTTATGACTAATCTTACCCTGCGAGACTGGATCTCTTTGACGTATAGAGGCAATAAGAATTCGGACACTCCCTCCAGTCTGACACCTTCCTTGGTCACCTGCAGATTCCCCATTCCTTCCTAAAAGACACATCAACATCGAGAGAGAGACAGAGAGAAATTCAGTGGTTATTCAGAAAACACATTACAAATCAAAAGAATAATGTATTATTATATTTGCCGACACAGCTGTCTTATCTCTTCAGAGACAATCACACAATTTGCTGCGCTCAACTTCATTCTCATTAGTTTTATATTATTCATAATTATAAATGTTATCATTTTATACTACTTAATCATTATAATAAATACAGTAACTGATGACCGAAGAGCAGTCGTAAGACACAATTGCTTAATCAGTTATTCATACACCTGCATTTCGAGGTTGAAAAGACTTGAAAAGACTAAGAAGTTTCTTAACTGTTTTTTATTTCTAATCAGGTTTTTGTATGGACTTACAGAGATTTTCAAATATCTTCTCCTGAGCTGATTTTTCTACGTGGAAAAACAAATCTTTTGGAGTGTTTATACAACTTTTACTTTCATGTATCATGAAGACAGATCCTTAACCCAAGGGTGTATACATGTGTACCTGTTATTATCACATCACATGCTATTTAGCAGGCCCAGCTCACCCTGTCTAATTTACTCATTTTGAATGGATGGGTGGAGGTTGACAGTCCCTTACAGCTCTGTATCGTTTCACAGACATTAAAACTGCAAACCATCATCGCTACCTGAGTTTGAAGCCAATTATAAAGAGTGAAACCCTAAACCCATCAGAGTGTGTAGAGTACACACTTGGCTTTACTTTGGGACACTTCCTTTGGGAACAATTTCACTGCTGGCCTTTCCATTGACATTTAACAAGTATATAAACAAACAATGCAGTTCCTCTTGATTAATCTGCTTTATCTTGTAAATTACCCTGACTAAATATCACCATTCATTTCAGTATTCAGGAGATTTACACTTTTTAATGTCCTGGGTTCAGACAATTTTATAAATGTTCATAGCTTTTAAGGATACTCAGCAGTACTTATTAAAAATTAGTCATTGATGAGCAGTGTAATATTGATGAGGGATGGGAATATCATGTATTCACACAGGTCCGTTTAATCCACAGTCAGAATCTGTTTTACAGAGAATATTCTTAAAAGTCTACTTCATGTTTAATGTAAGCATGTAATTATAAATATGCATTCAAGATTAAAGAGTTATTTTCCCTGATAAAACACAAAGGATGGGCAGCAGGAGGGGACATCGGCACACTTTATGTTGTGTTAACTTTGTTGGCAATCCACTACAACATATCACTTCAGAAGCCTTATGGCACACTGTCAAAGCCTCATGGGAGCTATAGTTTTGAAATGCTAACAGAAGTGTTGTACTATCTTTCGAAAAGGACATGGGTGCTGAAGTTTTAGCTTACAATGCAGAAAGAAAACCCCAGGAACACGTCTCAGGTTGTCAGAAAAACCGATGAAAGGAACCCCCGCTGAGAAAACCCAGGGAGATATTGAGCAGTGTAGAACAGAGGTTAGTTTGGAAAGGGGAAGGATTGCACTCTCAGTGGGGAGCCTCTTCAAACAAGGGTCAATGCAATGGAACAAAAAAAAATAATTAAACATATACATGTTTAAATGAAAGTACTTCCATCAGAATAATATGGAATGTTGACAGCATAACATGTATCTTCAATATTTAGGCATTTGGGTAACTTTGCAAAGACTATTTAGAAGTGATCTTCATTTCCTTATTCAAGACAACAAGAAACCAAAAGTCCAAGGTGTGATGGTGATGACCCAACTTGGTTTATTATTTAACTTACTCTCAGCTTCCTTAGATCATCAAATGGCCCAAAAAGTGTATGCAAAATGTAAATATATATTGACTCTAGCTCTACATATCCATACATCAGTATTAGACTACGAGCCCTGTAAACACATGTAAGTAGTCTTCATTACATAACATTGCCATTTCTGATCATCTGACCATCTCACTGTGATAAAAGTGGCTTTGTGACGGTTTGTGATCAGTCGTATCCCATTTTATAAATTTCACATGAGTAAATGCCTGAAATATTGTTGTATCAGACTAACATGGTGAGATGAAATCCCTTCCACACAGCCATGCAGAGTATTAGGATAGTGAGGGCCTTTACAGTGAAACGAGGCAGCTACTGTTCCATGTCAAATCAGTGCTTAGGAGAGTGACTGTGGAGGAAGCGTAACAGTGCTACAGCGGCCCTGGTCATGTGCTTGGTTAGAGTTTGTTCAGACTTATTGGTAGTGTGGTAGGTTTCATGGTATGTTGATTTTATTGCAGCAGAAGTTGAAACTTTTATAGAAACTGATAGCATTGCCTTGTTTGTATAAGTGTATAAGAGATAAACTGTAACCACCAACAGAAAGGAGTTGGATTATTAACATTTAATGAAAAAGGAAGTTTCAATTTACAAAAATGAAAGCCGGAATATAGGTTAGCAAACAATAAACAATCTAACAATGTTGGTATAAATGCCACGTGGCAGCTTGTGGCAACACTTTCTTCTTAGCGTTTTGTTTTGAATTATTGAGATATTAATAACAACCCATGACAGGAACCGTCCTGGTTTATCTCTAAAAAGCTCCCTCAGCACAAGTAGTTTCAGACTTGAGAAGTTTTTACTACTGTGGGATAATGTTATTTTCCTCACAAAACAATGTGGATTAAAGCGATTCAGAGTAACTCTCCCACAGAATGTGTTGCTTGATGACAACAAATTGGTCTTGCATCCCTGGTTCCCAGCTTTCTTTTCATGTTCATCAATATCGATGAAACTGTCCGTGAAGACAGGAATTCTCTTCTGAGTTCGGCAGTGGATTATCAATCATTGTTGGGTAGAAACCAACAAAGCCTTCTAAATTAGAAATGTTCTCATGACAAAAGAGAGAGAAAAGAGACAGGGAGCCAAAGGAATTGGGAGGATAAGACCATGAGATGAACAGAAGAGGAAATGGAAGAGAAGGAAACAAGTTAAGCTGGGGAAATTCAAAACTTGAAAATGAGTAAAATGCAACCTAACAATGGGTACACTTAACTTCCCTTCTGTCTCTATTTTCAAAGAATGTATTGCATTGCATTTTATTCTACTTTTTCGAGAAATGTTATGTTAAAGTCCTTTTAAAAAAAGTCCATATTTTGAATTGTGTATGTATGCATTTAAAGGTTTCTTTATGAATATGGATCTTTAGATTCATTACTTATCTTGTTTTGTTATTTGTGTGTGTACATTTCAGTAGCAAAATATATATGGCTATTTACTGTATATAAAGATGTGGCTCTGGCCTACATAAAATAACAATACATTTGCTGACCGTATCACATGATGTGTTGGTCATGATATTGAATAATTCATCCCCTGCTTTCAAGAGAACAATGCATAAGAAAATAATCATAATTATTTGTTTATATTACTTTATTGGTTTATATTGTGCATTCCAAGTGGATTTGAGTTAGAATGTGTTCAGGGTAAACGTTTCCCACATGATCAACATTGATACATTTTATTGCAAAAAGGTGGTGCAATATTGATCAAATTACATGATTTTCACATAAAGGCCAAAGCCAACCCCTTATATTGGTCTACTCTATATGTAATCTACTCACATACAAAGTTACAAATAGGCGCATAGCAAAGCGATAAGAGTCTGTCAGATCGATAAGTTAAACCAGCCAGAGGTTTTCAGTGCTGTTAGATCTATAGTCATTACGCTGAATATACAGTGGAGCATAGAGCTCATTCAATCAGCAATAACACAACAGGCCCGTGGAATGACAAACTCACTCCCTGCAAAACACACACATGTACTGTATTACAATTAACACACACACACATTCATATATAGAAACACGTACAGTGAGAATCACATACACATAATTACATATTCCCAATCACCACATTTCCCACAATGCATATCCTCCCTTTCTCAGTTTCACTCTCTGTCTCTCACTTCAAAAACATGAAGACGATGATGTTAAATTAATCAGGGGGGTTTATTCCACCTCTCTGCTCCACTGTCAAACACAGAAGCCACATTCTGATTGAACATGACAGCCCTCCCTCTTTCTCTGTATCTCACACACTGCTCGTCTTTTTGTTTTATTGTCAAACCAGTGTGCATGGTTGGCATGAATTGTACAAGAGAACAATATTGCCGAAGCTTAGAATACAATGGGAATTCATCAACAAACATAAATCTTTTTTCTCATTGTTCAGCCCTTTCTCTTCCTCTCTGAATCTGTTTGTCGAGGGTTTTCTTTGTCCTACTTTTCTCCATCCCTCTCTTCATCTGTCTCTAACAGATTTGTTCTAACTTTAGTTATATGCATTTAAGGTTAGAATAAGTCATTGTGCTTTATGCTGTAAAACAATTGATATAAGACTTGATATGTCCCTTTAGTGTGTGGATTGGTAAATATGTAAACCAAATGATATGTTAACGTATGAACATACATTACACAAATACATATAGATTCCCTCTTTTCAATTATGATTGTAAGTTTGTTTTACATTGTTAATTTATTTTCTGTGAAAGCATCTCAGCAGTGTTTTTATTTATTATTTATGCTTAAATAAAAAATATTAATTTCCGTTCTTGCATCACAGATTACTCTCTTTCCAGGATATTCCCATTTAAACGTCAGCATATGTTTTAATCGTACTAAACTCAAGGGTTTACCTCGCTGCAGGCAAGTGGGCTTTTGGTCGGCCCAACCGCTTTTAGTTTTTTTCCAGGGACTGTCTGTCTAACCTCATCTTATGTATTTTAAAGACTGCTTGAGGTTGGCTTGTTTTGGTTATATGATTTGGTAAGAATATAAGACAAATATATAAATGATACAGTATATACTGTACGCAACAGCTGATATATTTCAAAATGGCCCTGATTCAGGCAACATAACATTTGTTGGTGCTCCCACCATGTAAAGTCAAATATTTACTGATGGATACAGTTAGTGTATAATCTTAATCAACATCTTAATATGCATCCTCTTGAATTTAGTGGTTCATTTGAGGAATTAGGCATATCACTCTGAAAAGCTCATAATTCAAGATCCTCATTTTACTATTTTGTAGCATTTAATTCAGAAATGTTGCTGCTACGGTGGTACATACTAAAGTGCACTTACACGATGAGACAATCCTGAGCCTTACTTAAGTTAGCAAATGATTTTTGTGCACGGCTACTCACATAATGCTTTATATTTATCTTTAAACTCAAATGACATTCCTCTATATTTTTCTATTTATCTGTGTTATTGTGTTGCACTGTTGGAGAAGCCTGTGACCTAAGATTTGCATCGGCATAACTACACTGTAGCTATGTTCGTATGACAAAATAAAGAACCCTGAACCTTCAACCTTCTTGTGTGGAAGAATACATGCGTATAGAGAGGGTCACTCAACAGCCACGGCATTAACACAAATGACGGCATTAACACAAATGACAGATCAATGGATGAAAGAGATTGATGTGAAGAAAATGGTGGGAGCAGTACTATTAGATTATAGCGCTGCCTTTGATTTGATAGACCATAGAATTTTACTTGAAATTGGAGTGCTATGGTTTTGCCTCAAAGGCGATATCATGGCTAGAAAGCTATCTATATAACAGAACTCAAAGTGTATACTTTAATGGCAGTATCTCTAGTGCTAGATGTGTTGCAAGTGGAATTCCACAAGGAAGTGAACTTGGTCCTTTACTCTTCTCAATCTTTACAAATGATTTTCCATTGGCTCTTGAAAAAGCACAAGTCTCTATGTACTCGGATGACACGACAATATATACACAGGCTCCCACAATCGGTGAGATAACTGATATTCTGAACAAAGAACTGAAAACAGTAATGGAATGGGTGACCAGCAACAAATTAGTGCTCAACATTCAAAAAACAAAAAGTATTGTATTTGGCACAAATTACGTACTAAGGTCTAAACCGCAGTTAAATCTGATGCTGAATAATGTAGAGGTTGAGCAGGTGGAGGAAACAAAGCTCCTGGGACTCATCCTAGTGAACAATTTATCATGGACGAAACACATAGAGTCAGTGGTGGCAAAGATGGGGAGGAATATATCTGTCATCAAGAGGTGCTCAGTGTTTTTACCACCGCAACTGACAAAACAAGTCATTGAGACTCTAGTCCTTTCACAACTGGACTACTGCTCAATGATCTGGTCAGGGGCAAACAAGAGGGACCTGGGAAAGCTGCAACTGGTTCAAAACAGAGCAGCTCGGCTTGCCCTTAGGTGTACACCAAGACATAATGTAAACAAAATGCATGTCAAGCTCTCCTGGACATTAGTCACGGAGAGGCTGATGGTATCACTCCTTGTCTTTTTGAGAAACATAAATGAGCTGAAACATCCAACCTGTCTATATAAGCAACTTACACCTAGCTCTAAAATCCATACATATAAAACGAGACATGCCACAAGAGATTGCTATCAAATCCCTAAAGCCAAAACAGAGTCTATGAAGAGCACAGTGCTGTATAGAGCCATGGCTGCATGGAACACACTGCCAGATCAGATCTCTAGAGAAACAACTAAAGCAAGCTTCAAAAGACGATTGAAGAGGCATCTAGAAGCCCAAAGATTGTAAATTACACAAGCAGCAGACAGGTTATGGTAAACATACAGCAGCACACCGATTCATATAGGTTTTTTAAACACATGCCAAGGAAATGGGGAATATGTGATGGTTGATACGAAAGTCACTGTTTGAAGGAAAATTGACGCCGTACACGATTTGTATCAATGTCTTGTAATGTACTGTCAAATGTCATGTTTTATGTTATTTGTGGACCCCAGGAAGATTAGCTGTTGTTATGCACCAGCTAATGGGGATCCTAATAAAATAAATAAAAATAAATGACTAAACCAGCAGGCTAAAAGCTGGTGGCTCCACATAGTGAAATCCTAAAAGGCCCATTTCTAGATATAGCCATCTAAAGTCTTAAAAACAATGTCAGCAGTTTACAAAAGGGTTAATTCTCTAATGATATTAAGGGAGAAAAACAACACTAGCACGGCTGTGTAGTAGTGAAAAATACGCTTAATCATTTAGACATAAGGCTTAACTGAGCAGCATTTTGATTATACACCAACCATGTGACTATGAATCAAATACTGCTCAGTAAAGGTTGGTAGCAAAAATCCTTTGCTGAATTTCCAGGCAGAGTTTGAACAGACTGACCGCATTATCGGTTCCTTGACATTATCTATTGGTGTGCCTCAGGGATCAGTCATAGGACATACTGTATAATTATTCGTAAGCAATTGTTTGGAAATGCCAAGTTTAAATTGTGAATTATACAAAAAATATTACTTTTATGCTGGTGATACTCTTAATTACATTTCTGCTCACACACACTCTTCCTCATTTCCTGGCCCTTGTCACTTTCAACATTCTAGTTTGGCTTCATTAGCTGCTGAGAAAATAACTTTTGATAATAAAGCAAAATAAACAAATATAAACAATCAACATAATTGCTGGTGAATCAGTAATTGGCAACATTAATGACAACAAATAATCATCTTTTCTGCAACAATGAAATGGGCCTAATTGCTATACAATCTGCAAGTGTCTGTTTGACAAAGAAAAAGAAAACAACTACCAGCTCAATGATAATGACACACAAAGACACACACATACACACACATACACACACACTCAGGCACATATACAAACACACAAACCAACATTTCAGATTTCCCAGCTGTGGGACAAATAGAAGAATTTGGAAAGAGGATTGATTCTGATTCTATTTTCAACCCCCTTCTTTTACTTTTTTGTATGCAAGCAAACTCAGTCAGACCTGTGTTTTAATTGATTAAATATAAATAAAAACCCTTTCTCATGTAGGAACATACAAAATGCACCTGAGAAAGAAAGGTAATGCACGCAGTAACACATACACACTCAAACAATGTGTAGAAGACCAACAGAGGCCTGTTGTAGAAACTGCAAATAGCTGTAGAACTAATGACTGGCACAACTTCCACGCAACCTAAGCTATGGACCATGCTCCTTTTCTCCATAGGTGGTAGTCATTTTTTTCTTCCCCCCATTATTTCATCCTAACTCAGTCGCCCACATTTCTTGGCCCATAGTGAAAAGCACCTGAGGAGGTTTTCAGAATCAATAAGCCCTTACAAGAAATACTACCACAGATGAAAACTCCTTTTGATAGATCACATGTACTCACACACTTTCTTGACACCGCATTAGCTGTGGTTTAGAATAATGAAGTGTCTTCTTGTGATAAAACGAACACTTCAACATCAAATCATTGCTTTAAAAAAATTACTTTGGGTTCATAGGCAGGGCATGGAAGTGTGCACTCAACTGTAACTGCACTGTAATTGTATAGATTGATTGTTATTCAAATCTATTTTATTAGCTTTTTTATTTGTATTTCCTTTTGTCTTTTGATATGATTGTGTTTCAATGTATGGCTTAATGTTGAAAGGTGCTAAACAAATAACCTAAACAAATAAACTAGACTTGCTTTGCTATATGAATGGTTGTCAAATATGTTAAAGACTGGTCCAGCTCTTATTGGTTAAAAAAAACAGGAATGCATTCATGAAAGCAACATGGACTTCACATCCTAAACAAAGTAAATAGCTTTTGGTTTGTGGTGTTTAAATTATTGCAAACCTATTATTTGTGAAACAAGCAAGATTATTTATTTATAATAGTAAAATCAACAGATTATGACCGAGAATTGACATGTGCTGCAAACAGCAGTATGGGGATTGAAATACCATTTATACCGTGCCCACAGCACATCTTATGTAGCTCAATCACATCTAGACTGTACAGCTTAATGCCAGCCATAAAAAGGTGTGTGATTTTTGTATGTGCACGGTCATAGTGTGTGAGTGGGTGAACATCCTCTTTGATGCGGTATTGTCGAGGTGATGATGGATTCCCTCATCATGGAGGGGTGAACTGGGAAACTGTCCCATTAGGTGAGAGCATACCACATGCAAGGTTATACAAACAGAACAACCATATGGACCACCATGACTTCTACGTGTCCTAACACACACAAATAGATATTACATAGATACACAATACACCCATGTATACCTGTGGTGATGGATAGGCTGGGAAAGTATTTTGCAGGTATTTCTAATATTCAAGACTGTTGTAATTTTTCACGCAACCTTTTATGTCAGCCAGCAGACCCAGACACAAAAGAGAGAGAGGATGAGGAGTAGTGTCACCTTTGCCTTTAGGAACACAGGCAAGGGAAGCGCTTGAGGGAAGCACACATTAGAAAAAAAGTCTGCAAGTGCTTTTTTGTCGTCCTTTGCTTTCTTGACCATTAGGAAACACTTCTGTGTAAAAGGGGTCAGAGTTAAAACAATGACTTAGGGTGGCCTTGTTTATATTATGTTAAATTAGTAATTGCATGTTTATCAAATGTAAACAACCCTCCAACCAATCACACCTTCTGAAATGAAATGTGGGTCAAAAGTACAAACCTAGGACAAAATGTATAAAACACTTAACAAACCTTCTCAATATGATTGGCTCTTTCTTCGATTACCTTTAGCACAGTTATACTGTATATCATGATACAAGCTCTATCTTGAAATGTTTGCTATATCATTCACCATCCAGTATGTAATTTGATATATGTAGGATATGGAGTGACTTGAATTTCATCAATCTGGAAATTTCAACCCCATGTTGCAAGTCCCCAAAATCCATTTTAGAGGCAACCACCTTATTGAAAATATTGACTGCTTCACAGAAGGCAGTTTGCTCGGAAAGTAAAGCTAGCTTAACAGCTCCCTCAGGGCTGAATGCCAACAGCCAGTGTGTATAGCTCTCTCCTCCCTGCTTTCACCACACTTCTTATCTTCCACCTTGCTCTTTCCTCAAATTGCAAAACTTCCCAAATCTTATGGTGCTTTAGCATGGCACTGGCGCTGCCAAATGTGGATTAAGGGATCAATTTACCCTGTTAAACCATGTTTAAAATGAAGGCAAGTGTTGTATTCTGTGACATGTAAAGTCATTTCCTGTACCAGAAGTGGAAGGAAAGTAAAAATAAATACGTCCAAGTTCAGATTAAGCAAGAATAAGGGTATACGTCCACAAATACAGCCCAGGTAGATAATTAAATAATAAAAAGGGCCTTTCTTATTAGATACTTGCCTTAATTGTTAGTTTCCCCTGGTGTAGGCATTGTTTATATGCACCTATAGATTGTGTTAATTTGCTGTTCCTGCCTTTTACTGTTAATGCAATCTCAGCAGTTCATCCATCTGTTTCATATTAAAACACTTCCAGCAGGTAGCCACATTATAATTCCTTCACCTCCCTTTAAGAGCCTTTTTTGTGAAACATCAACAGGAAGTTTTCAGTTATATTAACTGAAGCTTGAAAGTGATCAATATGTCTGTTAAAAAAGAGAAACCTAGCATTGCCTAGCAGTTTTTTCCTTCCACGTGTTCACAAATGTGTTATCCCTCATTTTGTATTGTATTGTTAGGAACAGCAGTTTTATATTGATAAGACTAGCAATGGCTTAATAAAAAAAGGCAATGGGCAAAAGCAGAGAAGACAGGTGTATTGACAATGGCAGAAACTTGAAGAAATTGTCTGCAACATTAAAATTGCAATAACAAAGACTAGTCGCAAAGACCACCAACAGCAGTGCAGAGACCTGCTGTGATCACAGTCTGCTGTTGAAAATCAGATAACTTAAGGTAGACATCTAATCAAGATGACTGACAATATGTGGAGTGAGAACTTCGCCAACAGAAAGGGAACAGAGAAGGACTACCAGCATATTTCCTGCATAGAGTATATATCTGCCTTTATAGCTTCAAGTATAGTTTGAGTAGTCAAGAAACCTGATTCATCTGTACTCACCAAAAACAACTTTCTGACTGGGACTAGAAAATATATTTGTTATCCTTCAGCTCAACTATGCTTTTGTAATAAGCACAATACTGTTCCCAAAGTTAACATTTGACTTTGGGAAGTGTCTGACCTGTACTAAACATATTCCTTCTATTGATTTGATTAAAGTTGCAACATATTATTAGGGGTTGTATTCTCAATATCTTGTTTGTCTTCCATGTAGAAGTGTCTGAAAGTAGATGTGTTTTTCCTTCAGTGACTTTTCTGTACACATAGTATGTCCTCTGGGTGTCTTTATGAAATGATAGCTACAGTTGCAAAACAAGAGAAATTATTAGATGTGGTTCATTTTTCATGTTATTATTATAAATGACAATAAAGGTGTTACATTTAACTCAATTGAATTGGATTACAGCAGGTCACTGTTCAGCAGCACATACAAGACATAATCAGATTACCATATCGAATAGAAACAAATACAATCGACAGACACAACAAAAGCAACACAACATAAACACCTACATAGCCATTACAAAGGAGAAGATTTGAAAAGAGTGAGCAAGATGGAATATGATATTTAAATCAGCAGGTATTTCCTTTCATCAAATAGGCCTATATGCCTTTTTTGAAATGTGAAATAGAGGTTATTACTCTAATGTAAAATGTAAAACATTCAAATCGTATTCTTTATTTCATTTTTACAACAAATACCTAAATGGATTTAAATATTTAGTGGTAATTAAAACTAGCATACCAGCCAATTGTTATTAGTTAAATTAAAAAACATATGAATTGACACGGTCATTATCATGGTTTGGGAAAGCTAATTACAAACAATAATTGAGAGGCAGCTTTGTTTTTGATCATTATCGATAACCAGTAAAGCATTAACGCATGGATGAAGTTAGCTAGCTAGGAAACCAGACTGCCGCTAAATAATACAACTTTGCTTCATCCACTTTTGTCACAAAGTAGGGAAGCACATCAAACCCATTGAGGCAACTTTGAACCGTACGGGGTGGGGGGCTTTATGAGCAAAACAACAATCTCCCCATATGAATTCCTTTACAATGTATGGGACTGTTTTTATTTTTTACTTTGGAATAGCAAACCTGATCAGTTGGACTATTTAAATTAGGTGTGAACATGCCCTTAAATTGTACCTTATGTGTAGAGCTAGAAGGACTAGACAAGATGTTCTCAATGATGCCTCTATTTGTAAGAGGGTTTCAGTCTGATGTAGCTACAGGGGAGACACCGAACGATGCGTCAGCTATCCCAACAGGACAGCTATTAACCTTTCCAAAGTACTGGGCTGTGCTTTGTGTTTGACCGCAGTTGTGCATGAACAGACATCCCTCAGTGTCTGCAGGAGGAGCACACACTTGTCTTGAATGTGCGAGCCGGCACCTGCGTCCCGAATCACCTCTGACTGACAAATGACAGCAGAGATTTCCTTTGCTTCGCTCAGTCCACACACAGTCACACACAATCCCAAAGGAACACATTGACAAGTGCAGTTAACATCACCTTGCTTTCCTCAACAACTGTGTCCCACTTCACCTCTGCAGCCTGAGAGAGTCTGAGTGACAAATGACAGAAAGGGTCTAAAGCCCCTTCACACTTGTGTTTTCCTGCATGCTTCACTGCTGTCACCCTCGTTCTAAAATAGATCTAAAATGTTACATTGTTTGGAAGAGTAAACTAATCCTGCAAGGCCTAGTGGTTAGAACACATTTGTGGAAATAATTAAACAATCTGTGTATTTTAAGATGTCTGGAGGAAATATTCAAGCACTGAAAATAGTTCAAAGGCATATTATGTTTGGTAAAGTCTAGATATGTAACTATCACATTTAAAACTGCTTATTTTTCCATCAGAGTACTCCATATATTTAATGTCCTTACCATTAAATAGATGGTATGGAAGTTCATTTAAATTGTTTTTAATACAAATGTCTAAATCATATTTATCTCAAATCAATGCCAATTGTTTTACTCACTGAGAAAATAGTGCTGTGAATTAATCAGTTCAATCAATCAATCAATCAATGTATTTTATTTTGTTTTTATTTATATAGCCCAATATCACAAATGTTACATTTGTCTCAGTGGTCTTCACAGTTTGTACAGAATATCAGTATGACAATACGACACCCTCTGTCCTTAGACCCTCGCACCGTACAAAGATCAGTTCCCTGCAGAAAAAGAGCAAGAGTTTGGATGTTCAGTATTTGTGCTGCAAGTGAATATAAGTCAGGAAATAGTGAACGTTTCTCTGTCATAGATCCCTTTCTATTCGCTTCAGTGCTTCCCATCCAGCCCATCTAAACTGCAGAACGCGTTCTACGACGCAATCTGAAACAGGTAACATGAATGTAAGAAACTGAACAGTGTAAGTTATATTTGATTGAACTTAGCCTCAATACTTAAAGGTCACATGTCATGGCCATTTCTACTGATCATATTTCCATTGTTGAGGTCTACTAGACTAGATTAAAATGTTCTCATACAGCATCTCTGTATAGTATGTGTATTCACTCTCTGTCCTAAACGGCTCACCGCTGCTGCTCGCTGCTGCGAGGAGTGGACAGGTTTCCGAGCCGGCGATACAGCGAGAACAAGCGAAACTCATCCTGAGCACACACAAACACTCACAGCCGAAGTAAAAACAATAAGTGTGGCTTGATATTGAGCAAGAAAAAGGTCTATAACGCTGTGAGAATGCGTCTGCGGAGAGCATTTCTCCGCGATCCCAACTCGTCTATTACCAGCGTTTACCAGCCAAGGGATCCTGGTGTGTGAGGTGCTCCGCGGATTGGTCCATTTGGGCCAATCCGGTCATTTGTTGTTGATTTGGGTGTTCACACGTCACAGGACCCAGGAAGCAAATAATGGAAAATGAGAAATCTCCAACGATGCGTCCTGGGGCAGCATAGACAGGTCTTTTCTGTGTTAGAGTTGTACTCCCTACAGGGTGTACTTTGAGGGTTTTTGACTCTGCAGACCGTTTACATGCATAAATACCTTCATAACACACAAGGGGACGGGTAATAACCGGAAAAGCATGACATGGGCCCTTTAAACAAAAACGGATTCCTGGGATACCATTTCTTAATTAATATTAGCACAGTTACGGTATTAATCAGTACAAACCACTTGTATGTCACTGTCTGGTTATGTGTACACATGGACATATAGCTTATGGTCTGATTCATAGATTTTGTATTTTGGGTTTCCTTTTAGAACATGCCTTAATGCTTTGTTGTTTGGTATGGATTTGGCCGTATTCTTTTGTTGGCTGTTTTCTCAGTTGTTCCTCTTGTGTTCCTGTGCTGCCTTTCCTTCCTGCGCATTCACACACCTGGTCTGTATCAGCCTCGTTAGCTTTGGCTCTGCTTATCAGCTCACCCCTGACCTGAGCTTCTCCACCTGTCTCTCCACCTGCTCTTCATCCATCGTAACATTGGTTTCAGTAAGTTTGGTTTAGTTTTCTAATTATCAGTTTAGTTTCGCCTGCACAGACCTTAAAATACCGTTAACCTATATCCTGTTGTCTGCAGTCTCCTGCATTTGACTTCACTACCTCCCATCTGTATGAAATCCCAATATTTGAAACCAATGTATTTGTAAACACTTAAGATAAACCTCTGTGGAAAAAGCTATAGTAAGAGCAGTTAAAATTGAAAAAAAGTTTTGAATAAGAGGCAAACATGTTGTTGGATTAATTATAAATGGCAGAAACTGAGTTATGACTGAATGCAACAAATAATGTCCATTTGTATTAACAATAATGCTCTAATGTATTAAGACAATTTTGACTGACTAGAGGGAGTGGCCACATTCACTTACAGCTCCATTGGTTATTGTTTTTTGTATTTATTAAATGGGCAGTTGAAGAAGCTGCAAAGGCATGTGTTGAGCAGCAACTCTGCATAAAAAGGCTAACATTATGAAAGCAACACACAAATCCCGACAGCAATTCACCCCACACATTCATGTTCTGCATTAGCTAAACAGTCGGAACAGGGACTATTTAAAGGTGACTAGTGAGAGTGCTAATATTGACTCGCGGATATTCGGTACGGCTGCAGTCATTTATTTGCCTTCCTAACACAAGGATTACATTTAATCCATATTGCATTTGTGTTGCTGAAAATTGAGTGCAATGTGCTACACAAGGATACTGCAGCACAGGCGTATTAAAGCTCAAATCAAATTAACCATCCACATTGCATTAGAATATCAAATCTCACTCAGGTAAAAAATGGAAAATACAAGGTAAATGCATTATGATTAAATTAAATATGTTTTTCAATGTGCTGCAAAATGTAAATATATGGAGAAAAATTGGAGACAAATACATTCACAAAAACTGTAATTCAATGCTTGTAGGTAGGCGTCTCTCTTTTCAACAATTTCAAGGATCTATATTGCTACAGTAGCAGGTTTCTGACACTGCTTACAAATTGTAGTTATACATAAAGCGATTTGCAACTGGGCTGGGAGAAATGGGTCTTTATCTTCTGATGCATTTCCGCTTCTTGCTTCTAGCTTTAAAGAAAACAACTAGACACTGATCTTCTCCCTTTCTTCATCAAGAGTACGCCTCAAAGATGGGGCAAGGCAGGCACCAGGTCTAATCCTGAATGTGTTCCCTTGAACTCAATCCCTCTCTTCCATCACCTATGAAGACTAAACATATCAATCAAAGTAGAGTCAATGTTGGCTTGGCAGTAAATCATTATATGCTGGCTTGACACACTGGTGTAATGTGCCATGCAAGGACTTCAGGGCTTGACATTATGCTTTCCAGATGTTTTACTTCACCACACATACATATCTAAAATAGAAACATAGGACGATTAAGAAAATAATGAAATCAGCTCGGACTTGGATAATCATACTATCAACTAGCATCAATTAACTTGCTGATCATTCCATTAGAAATATTTATGGCTGGAATTAACCCTTTATTCAGCTAGTCACATGTATCCACTCTCTACACTTCCCTTTTCCACTGTGTCTCTCTCTGCCCAGTGACCAGACCATTGAAATAGCAAATTCAAAAATAGACAAAATAGATAAAGAACATCTATTTTGTCCCTTGCCCAATGACAAAGCTTCATGAGACATCCAACTTGCTCAGAAATAACTTGCTCCGGGCAAACTTTAATGTCAAGCCCAGAATCCAACCATCCGTTCCCATGGTGCTGCACACAGACACTCTGTACTCACAATGAGCCCTGTGTCATACTCACTCAAGTTCAAAACTAACCATTTCTTATGCAAAATATGGGGAAAACACACTCTGTAATTAGGTGGTTTGACTCTGAAGTGTTCCCTTTAAGAATGAATCTGATGAGAATCATTGCTAGCACGCAACTACAACTGAGCAGATACAATAATGACTTACATATATGATCATAACAAAATGTTATATATTTCAACCTTATTTGTATTGCATTTGTAGAACAATTACCATTTTTGCAGTATATGTGGCCCAACACGATGCCTGACTTTTGCACCCATAGTCAGTGTGTGGAACTGTACTGCTCATGCACATAACAATGTATAAAAATAATCCAGATGACCCAGCAATCACCCCTTCAATGCTACCAGATGTGTGACTGGTATAATGATCGCTTCATTGTGTGGCCACCAGCTCCCCGGTGTGCCAATCACTTGCTTCCAAAGAGCACCCACACAGAGACCTCCACAAAGATGTCTTCTTACACTGTCAAAATTGTTTCTGAGTGACAAGCAGAACAAAAGTGCATCTGCTTTCATCTTTTGGGTCTATACCGATCCACTGCTAGCACACAGGCAGGACATAAAGGAACATAGTTAACTATCAAAGCGTCTCTGATGCTTCACTTTTGAGAGACACGCTGAGTAACAAGTGACAACACATGTCTGGGTTCATCCATCATGCATTTATTTCTGGCCAACATTTGTTGCCCAGAAAAAAACTAAATGATATTGTATTGTCTTTCAGACATGTTGAAACCCCCCACTGTAACATATAACTGATGTTATAAACAAAGGTGTATAATAACATTAAAAAAAATGCCAATAATGTAAATATGTGTGTGCAATAAAATACAACATATTCATTATTATGAAACATTATGAGATATTATCTATGCATGTACTTGTGTGTTCCATTCTACGTAATGCCAGCTATTGCTTATACCCTAAGGTACATTATCACAAGAACAATGATATGTGACAGTACCATTCCTGAGAGACAAATGACGTTTTATTAAATCCCATGCCAACTATGTGGTCACTGGTCTTCTTGGAAATGATACGACCTGAATACCAAACAGAGTGGAAAATATCCTCACTGGCTAAAGTGCTGATGGACAAGTTATGGTAGATGTTTGTGGGTGCCTGTCCATGTTAATATCAGGATTCATAATTCAGCGCATGTGTCCTTCATCTTGTGTTATGGACAGATGAGAAAGCACCACACACCGTGACAGCATTTCGCAAATCTATGCCCTTGGTCAGAGATACACAGCCAACCCTGTGTCTAAGGCAGGGGTGTCAAACTCAAATACACAGCGGGCCAAAATTAAAAAATCGGTACGAGTCGAGGGCCAGACTGGTTCAATGTCTATTGCAAAATGTATTGAAATTAACTTATTGCACATATTAAACCTGGAACTAACAAAGCTTAAATGATTGCCTATAAAAACAACATTAAACATTAAATAATCTGTTGCATTAATTTCTTATGGCTCTATCTGCAGCTTTTCTGGAGTCAATTCTTATGATTACATTTTTCCAGAGGCCAACAACAGCTTCAACAAAACGATTTCCCCCAAAGAAAAAACCAAACATGCCCTGTTGTCGTGAGAAATAAAGTGCAACAACGAAACATTCATTTAAACTCAGTTTGATGTTCTGTGATAGTAGTTTAAGCCAGATACTTGGCATTAGGGCTGCACGATATATCGTGTCGTGACGATAATCGCGTTATGCGCATGCGTGATATTGACATCGCAGAATGTGCGATTTTGAAGGATTTTTTTCGGGCGTGCGATATTAAGTAGGCAAATGAACTCAAACACATCATGTTACAACTATTTTGCTGCTTGCTACAAAAGGAAAACTCGCGCAGCTCTCATGCCAGGGGTACTTGAGTGAGTGACATGCAGGCTCTGCATGCACAGCAAACCACAATCACAACCATTCTTCATCAGATCACAGCAGGATAACCAAGCTAACTCAGCTAGTTGCTCTGATAACTTAAGATCCGGTTAAATATTGTTAAAAAAATATCAATTGTATAGTTCAAGAAAGGATGCTTTTCGGACAAAATTCCTGTATTTTTTCAAATCGCAATGTCAGTTTTTTTCCAATATCGTGCAGCCCTACTTGGCATCTCATCTTGGATGCAAGTTCATCAATGTTTGGGGTCAGGCTCTGAGCGGAGGAAATCCTCAGGATTGAGTGAAGGTGTGCGTGCAATATACCCCACTACATTGTCACTCGGAAAATCTGCCGCCAACAGAGGATGCATTCCAACAACATGTACAGAGCAATGTTTCAGACAGTGATATGGGGTCACAACCCGAACCCAAACCTTTGTTATGGAGTCCTGTTGGCAAGGGGTGGATTGTCAGAGATGGGGCCATTCAACCAGTGCCATTTACAAAAACCCCAGCACCTACAGAAGTGAGAGACATTACTCACTTGTATTGCAAAGATGCAAAGTGTGGAGAGAGTGGAAAGTGCCAGCGCCTCTCTGTTGGCCTTCCCTGTACGGAGTTCTGCACCTGCTGTGCACAATGTCAACATGTGTCCCCTAACGTTTCTGAGGAACCTGACATTTAACATTATATTCTCGTATCTATATACTTGACCTCTCACAGAATGATTTGATGATTTGTATACTGTACTTTGAATTAAGGTTCCAGTTTCAATAAAACCTGTACTATTTACACCTATGTTTTAGAGGCTTGCAATTTAGAACTAATATACACTTCATTTGATTGGGTTACTCTTATTCTGACTATTTGGTGATGTAGTTCAGCCACCTGGTATTTCCCTCTCCAAATATAATGACCATCACTATCATAATAGCCTATCTAAACGTATAGGCTATTATGCCACTTCTCCCCCATTCGGAGTTTGATGGTCTCAGAGAAGAGGTAAGCCTATGTCTAAAGAAATCTCATTTGCAATAGAACTGTACCAGATATTTCCATACAACTACTGGTTAGTGTCCAATAGCACCCTAGACAATTCAGTAATGGTGTTTTTTTTAGGGATTTCTGTTTCTCTGATAAATGAGAGAAAAGTGATGGAGTCCTATTTTCCTATCACCAAAAAGTACAATTTCCGTCTAAACTAAAGCTAAGTCTACAGGACTATAATTCAGTATTTGTTTAGGTAAATAATTGTCTGACTATTTGGTGATGTAGGACAGCCACCTGGTTCATACCTCAGCAAATGTGAAGAGGAAAAGTGTGGTCATTCTCAAGTTATGGGCTTTTTTGTCACATTTCCCATATTCGGCCTGGGCTAATTTGGCTCTTTTTCAGGGATTGGAGTAGTTCTAAAGAACAACCCAAAAACATTTTTTCCCCCAAAATAAAACGTGACAACAATCAATTTCATTAATGGGAGACCCTAAAGATGAGAAAAGTAGCTCGGAAACTAAAGCATTTTTTGCTGCTAGACTAGGTGGCTGTTATTTGTCGGTGTGTGTTTGTTCACATGTGTGCATATGCCTCTGGCCAATCCATCAGTGCAGTGTGTGCATGGTAGCAGAATGGGGAAATGTGTGAGCACTGTATGTCTGGGAAAGAGCTTCTGCCTAAGCACAGCAGTTATGGGCTCTGTATACTTTTGTTGGGTTCAAATTTCCTAAATGATTATTGTTATCATCTTTTTATGTGAGACTAAGTGAGGGTGTGTGTTTGGGATGGTGTGTGTATGCCTCGAGACTACAACCCCAGAGTCTTGTTTGTATGCTGTCAGTCACTGCAGACAGCCATTGGCTAAACAACAAGAGAGAGAGAGGAATTGCAAGAGATGGATAAAGAAGTGGAGGGCAGGAAGAGGAGATAAAAGAACAGAGGGGGCTAAACACATGGGAGGAAGGGGGATGACAAAAGTGAGACAAAGGCAGTTAGAGACAGATAGAGAGAGCTGCAGGACGAGAGGGTGCAGGCTCCGTACATGATGAAGGATGAGTCATGAGTGCTGAAGACGCATGCACACAGACAGCACATATATACTATATATAAAGAGTCACCTTGGTGCTATAAGCCGTGTTCCCTGAGGTGTTCTTGTCTCTTTACAAGAGCTGTGCTACAGTGTAAAGCTGTCACATAAGCTGATATATGTCAGTCAGTCTTCTTTAGGGTGTTATGTGGACCTCATGGTGAATAGTTTTCAATACTAGAAGAACTAAAGTGGACGGATATATCGTGTCGTGACGATAATCGCGTTATGCGCATGCGTGATATTGACATCGCAGAATGTGCGATTTTGAAGGATTTTTTTCGGGCGTGCGATATTAAGTAGGCAAATGAACTCAAACACATCATGTTACAACTATTTTGCTGCTTGCTACAAAAGGAAAACTCGCGCAGCTCTCATGCCAGGGGTACTTGAGTGAGTGACATGCAGGCTCTGCATGCACAGCAAACCACAATCACAACCATTCTTCATCAGATCACAGCAGGATAACCAAGCTAACTCAGCTAGTTGCTCTGATAACTTAAGATCCGGTTAAATATTGTTAAAAAAATATCAATTGTATAGTTCAAGAAAGGATGCTTTTCGGACAAAATTCCTGTATTTTTTCAAATCGCAATGTCAGTTTTTTTCCAATATCGTGCAGCCCTACTTGGCATCTCATCTTGGATGCAAGTTCATCAATGTTTGGGGTCAGGCTCTGAGCGGAGGAAATCCTCAGGATTGAGTGAAGGTGTGCGTGCAATATACCCCACTACATTGTCACTCGGAAAATCTGCCGCCAACAGAGGATGCATTCCAACAACATGTACAGAGCAATGTTTCAGACAGTGATATGGGGTCACAACCCGAACCCAAACCTTTGTTATGGAGTCCTGTTGGCAAGGGGTGGATTGTCAGAGATGGGGCCATTCAACCAGTGCCATTTACAAAAACCCCAGCACCTACAGAAGTGAGAGACATTACTCACTTGTATTGCAAAGATGCAAAGTGTGGAGAGAGTGGAAAGTGCCAGCGCCTCTCTGTTGGCCTTCCCTGTACGGAGTTCTGCACCTGCTGTGCACAATGTCAACATGTGTCCCCTAACGTTTCTGAGGAACCTGACATTTAACATTATATTCTCGTATCTATATACTTGACCTCTCACAGAATGATTTGATGATTTGTATACTGTACTTTGAATTAAGGTTCCAGTTTCAATAAAACCTGTACTATTTACACCTATGTTTTAGAGGCTTGCAATTTAGAACTAATATACACTTCATTTGATTGGGTTACTCTTATTCTGACTATTTGGTGATGTAGTTCAGCCACCTGGTATTTCCCTCTCCAAATATAATGACCATCACTATCATAATAGCCTATCTAAACGTATAGGCTATTATGCCACTTCTCCCCCATTCGGAGTTTGATGGTCTCAGAGAAGAGGTAAGCCTATGTCTAAAGAAATCTCATTTGCAATAGAACTGTACCAGATATTTCCATACAACTACTGGTTAGTGTCCAATAGCACCCTAGACAATTCAGTAATGGTGTTTTTTTTTAGGGATTTCTGTTTCTCTGATAAATGAGAGAAAAGTGATGGAGTCCTATTTTCCTATCACCAAAAAGTACAATTTCCGTCTAAACTAAAGCTAAGTCTACAGGACTATAATTCAGTATTTGTTTAGGTAAATAATTGTCTGACTATTTGGTGATGTAGGACAGCCACCTGGTTCATACCTCAGCAAATGTGAAGAGGAAAAGTGTGGTCATTCTCAAGTTATGGGCTTTTTTGTCACATTTCCCATATTCGGCCTGGGCTAATTTGGCTCTTTTTCAGGGATTGGAGTAGTTCTAAAGAACAACCCAAAAACATTTTTTCCCCCAAAATAAAACGTGACAACAATCAATTTCATTAATGGGAGACCCTAAAGATGAGAAAAGTAGCTCGGAAACTAAAGCATTTTTTGCTGCTAGACTAGGTGGCTGTTATTTGTCGGTGTGTGTTTGTTCACATGTGTGCATATGCCTCTGGCCAATCCATCAGTGCAGTGTGTGCATGGTAGCAGAATGGGGAAATGTGTGAGCACTGTATGTCTGGGAAAGAGCTTCTGCCTAAGCACAGCAGTTATGGGCTCTGTATACTTTTGTTGGGTTCAAATTTCCTAAATGATTATTGTTATCATCTTTTTATGTGAGACTAAGTGAGGGTGTGTGTTTGGGATGGTGTGTGTATGCCTCGAGACTACAACCCCAGAGTCTTGTTTGTATGCTGTCAGTCACTGCAGACAGCCATTGGCTAAACAACAAGAGAGAGAGAGGAATTGCAGAGATGGATAAAGAAGTGGAGGGCAGGAAGAGGAGATAAAAGAACAGAGGGGGCTAAACACATGGGAGGAAGGGGGATGACAAAAGTGAGACAAAGGCAGTTAGAGACAGATAGAGAGAGCTGCAGGACGAGAGGGTGCAGGCTCCGTACATGATGAAGGATGAGTCATGAGTGCTGAAGACGCATGCACACAGACAGCACATATATACTATATATAAAGAGTCACCTTGGTGCTATAAGCCGTGTTCCCTGAGGTGTTCTTGTCTCTTTACAAGAGCTGTGCTACAGTGTAAAGCTGTCACATAAGCTGATATATGTCAGTCAGTCTTCTTTAGGGTGTTATGTGGACCTCATGGTGAATAGTTTTCAATACTAGAAGAACTAAAGTGGACGGAATAATGCACCACACTCATGGGTTTTAGATACTATGCATAGCAATTAATATAATGCTAAACCTGGATCCATAGAATATAAAGGAAATATACATAGAACACCAAGAACATAGTTTCTTATGCTCTTTAATATTTTATAAAACAAAACAAAAGAAAGACTAAATAAATAAATGAGTATCATGTTTTACCCTAATGGCTTAGACCAAACACTTGTCAAATGCTTGTCTGGAATATGGGTACAATAAGGTAAGGTGAACTTGTTAAAATCTCACAGGGTTTGTCCATGGATCCTTATCCTTTCCACTGTATTGGAGCTATGCTAAATTGCTGCTGATGCAGACTAAATATTGCTGTTGCTGCTTAACATTAAAATCCAGCTCTCCAGTGGTGAACGACGGGATGCTTGGTGAAGAAGTTGGAGGCAATTCAATAAGTTTATCATTAAGGCTGCATTGCTTCATTAGCGATGCTATTGTTCATTAAAAACAGGTTTAATCAGACATGGACATGTTCTTCACTATTTGTTCAGAACATCAGTTTGAATTACCACAGGGGGGAATAGTTCAAACAGTTACAGTCCCAGTGAGCTGAAAGCTCTGCAGGTGAAGGACTTTTTAACATGCGGTGTATGACCAGCATATCTTCAACACGTCGTCAGGTTAAACCTGGGGGTTCAAGGCATGGCTCTTATGAACAACAGATAAACTATGTTTGAGGCTATATACTTTAGATGATGAATCTAGCAAACTTAAGTACTTTTCTGAGATTGACTGCATGGGGCTTTAAACAAACAATGAACCCTGACGGCAACAATATATTGCCCAAAGTATCATCAATGAATTGGCAAATAATGAATAGCAGTTCAGTTGGCATAGTGATGTTCTCGTTGGCTTGGATTCAGTGCTGTTTATACTGCTGTGTTATTTTCTGTTCACCTTTCATGTTAGGCCTGAAATAAGGGTAATAGCAGCTCTAAGCTGACATATATTTCTCATAGAAATGTGTTACTCTCATGTGTTGTCAATTGGTTTAACTTCTTTTACAAAAACGCATATTAATGTCTAAGACTTTGCTACTACAGCAGCTCAGAGTAATGGCCACGGTCCTTCATGAGAAGAGTTTTCATGTCAGCTCTGTCTGCTCTTTCCACTTCAATGCATGCAAAGATCAACAACAAGTTGCCTGACTTATACAGCTGGTTCCAAGAACATGTTGTTTCTACTTACTTTACCTAACAGCTTCATACGACAGGCACATTGCAACCAAAACATCACAACACTTGTTTGGCATACTAATTCAGTATGTCCCTTACCCATTGTTACAAGTAAACATGAAATGCATTACACTTAGTACCTTTAAACAAAGTAATACATTACTTTACTAAATTACTCACTGATTAAATTAATACGTTACACTACTAGTTACCTTCATTTTGGACTACTCTGTGAAATCACCTGAGATGCACCATAAATCGAATAGCAATTAACAATATCAAGTTAAACCTCATTTAAGCAAAGATCAGCACAAATCCTTAATCTAATTTGCCATGTTTTATTTGACTCAGTTTCCATCATATAACTCTGGTCCAGGTAGCTTACAAAAGTGATGACGGCTGCCCGCCCGTTACCTGGATTCATACCAGGACACTTTACTTACTTTCAAAAATTATCATACCATATAAACACATTGATCATTTGCAGAAAAGATATATCAATAACATTACTTGTCACAGAGAAAACAAAATGTATCCTTTTTCTGCTCGTTAGGCACAGATGACAATTAAACCAATACTGTAGAAAGAGTCAATCTATTGAAACACAGTCTTGTGGACATTTAAAAGAGGTTCATCCAACAATTGAGAAAAAACAATTGGAAGCTGGTATTCAATTTCTAACTCTATCTATTTTGTCCCACACAAAACAATGGTGGCATGTCATTTTTTCTCTGGGAGGTGGTGAGTGGTTGTAATCCAGCCTGGAGTCTATTTCAGTGACAATGAACCAACAAAACAACCAGAAAGACCTTTACAGCAATAATGAGGAGGTTGTTCATAGAGGTGGCAAGAGATGTCACGTTCCCCTCTCCATCCCACACAGACACACACAGGCTTACATACAGATACTGATTGAGTGATGGCTGTTATCAGCATACGGCAGAAGTATCAGCGCAATCTGACCTTAACATGTTCAATTAACCTGCAGTAATCCCTCTAGGCTGATGCAACTGGCTGGACGCTGGTTGTCTGGTATTGTAAATGGAGGGATTATATTCACAGTCTGTCGATGTATGAAAAACAAGATTCACATGTCCTGTGACTCAGCAGTAGAAAGAAACAAGGGCTAAACTGCATTGAAGACAACTGTACCCAATCACTGAATACATGTTACCCTGGATACCAATTAGGGACCTATACATCAGCACTGTGGCATTCGAGTTTAAGGAGGAATATCAAATCAAATCAAATCAAGTTTTATTTATATAGCACATTTAAAAACGATGTTTGGTCGAGCCAAAGTGCTGTACAAGTAATAAAAACAATTTACTACAGTACAATAACAACAAAAGACAGTCATTGCAACAGCAAATATAAAAACAAAACACACGGAAAAGTCAGGAGTCGTGCTCCGCTCTAACTAGAAGGCCTGAGAGAAGAAGTGGGTCTTAAGTGTGGATTTAAAAACCCCTAGGGTTTATGACAATGTTAAACCTAGAGTTGGAAGAAGATGGGCACAGAACACAGCTTCATTTGGTACTTGTTTTGAGAAAGGCAATTATTAAATTATTTAGTTTAGCTACACTTGTAGAACTCTCAATCAATCGCCACTTCCTACATTGGTTCAGTGATTCAAATAGGCCAATCAATGACATCCTGCGAGTTGACGAATCCAATCAGAGCTTTGATATGCATTATGAAGATTGTTGTTCAGATTGGACTGTACCTAGCCAACGTACCCTCACCAAAATCTGAAAAAGTTGGGATAAGATAGAAACCTTGATACAGGTTGACTAATACATATATATATATATATTTGTCCTAAAACTGCACACTGTATAATGGAGTACTGCAGAAATGAATCGTAAAAGTATTTTTACTTTTTTTTCACGAGTGCATTTAAAGTTAAAGCATTTTTTTATACTAATTAATGTATGCCATTAAAATTATACTGTTTTCATTTGTAAAGAATATATTGCTGGACAAAATGTTTAAGTATCATAACTGGTTGCCACCAAGCTTATTTTCTTCAACTATCCAAAATCCAATAGGACAAAAATACCAAGCTGACTAAAGTAACAAAACACAAATACAGCCTGATCATCATGATCAAATATAACTGTCAATGGTGGATCACTACAACTACCTTACAACTCAAGCAAACATATGTGACATGATAATATACTGTAGTCATATAGAATAAGTAACTTTCCGTAGTAGTAGTAGAGTCGTCTGATGACGGCAAACACGGTAATACTAATTATGTTAAGCAATGAAATGTGTGCTGTGTGAAAACGTGGAGCCTTGCAGGCTTAGCAGAATGTGAAGACTGAACAGGGTAGCTTCATTTTGTCTTTCAATGCTGCGGCTGTGACTTCCCTAAAAGGCACATAATACAGATTGATGACACGAAAGTTTATAAAGCAGTTCATGACTTCTGCAGCATAACATCCCTCTTCCCCCGCTTTTTCTGTCACTCTTCACTGGGCACTGAAGAATGGCTGTGAAAATAAAAAGATACCATGAAGATTCATATTCAAACCTGACATAAAAAAGTGTTTGGTGAATGGAGATATCTAGTCTCCCCCTTTATGGGCCAAAGAGTGTTATTTCTTTATTTTTCGATTACTTATCTTTGGGTTTGAATGAGAATCCTACGCTGCCTATTGCTTCCAGTGGATATTGTCTCTGAGGCCATGATGGTATTCAAGTGTGACTCATGTCTGCAAAGGCAGACAACAGGTGTTTGACATACAAATACCAAACAGAAGGTGTCAGTGATTCAGGTGTTCAGAACAGTAATCACTATTGAGGGACAAACACTATAACAATATTATGTACACCTGGAAAGAAAGCCAACTCATGCAGAAATACCTCTGTTTTACTGATTATTTAGTATTTTTTATTGCCAGACACCTTTGGAATAATCAGGTGTAGTTGATTTGAATGTTATGTAATAGTTACTTTCTCTGTGCCGCTCATTTAGAACAAATAGCTCCTGAATCATGTAAGGACAGTGCATAGTTTGCTATCTCAATACTATATTGATAACATGTACACTACAGGGTTGCTATACAGTACAAGCTTAACTTCATGAACATGCTGTATGCAAGATACTGTACCACAGTCAACATTGCCAACAGTACCTTCATCTCTAGAGAGCACTGGATACATGTGCAAGCCCCTCCTGCTATGTCTGTTATAAAGTTGCTTCTTTGTTTGACCTTTCAAAGTTTGTGTTGATACCTGTCTTTTTTCTCCATAACCTCTATCAATCGCTCACTATGATAGTACAACTGTCTTTCTGACAAAGAAGGAAATAAGTTGGTTGCCAGTAGGTGTCAAGAGGGATCCTCCTTCCTCCCTCTTGCAGTTTGAAATGGTAAGAAATTGGATGGCAAGTTGTTCCCTTTTGGGTGTCAGAGGAAAGTATTTTTATCATCTGTACCCGTCAAATGAAAATGCCTGGTCTCCAAGGTCCTTTCCAAATGGTGAATACATGCTGTTTGCCCTATATTGTATTGTTTTGCAGCAAAGTCAAGACATTTCCAGAAGCAGGGGCAGCTAAAACTAACTTTATTCACTGGACACTGCCCTGTTGGATAATCCTGTTACAGTGGGGCCAAATTGCGAGGACACTAACAGTCCCTCAGCTTTATAGTGAAACATTAAGGGGTACTACTTGTCTGGATTCCTCCATAGGACCGAGTAGGGATAGCCTGTTTTGGCCCACACAAAGAAGCTTGTTGCCACACTAATCATCTACTGGGTTTTTTAGCCCAGTCATCTGTAATCACTGGACTGTGTACCATGAACTCATTCAAATGTGTAAGCAAAAATAGCAGGGAAGGTGTCACTTGAGGACACGGTTAAAAAGCAATGGTTTGCAGAATTAAGCAGGTGCTCATTGCTTGGTTTCCATCGAGGATGAAAGAGGGCAAACCCCTTTTGTTTCAAATACAGGACCAGACTAACACAGATTGGTCCCCAATAACAGATCAGGAATATAGACTACTCATTAGGCTGGTTTATTTTTTCCCCATTTCCATTTCAAAGAAAGCCATTTGGCCTCATTATCCTGATTCTTCTGTTTGTGTCTGCCTTGCTTTCAAAGTCTGCTGTATTAAGTTTGCAGAGTAAAGGTAGAGCAATATAACCATCCAGCTTCTATGCATGTTACAATAAAAGTAGAGACAGATAGAGAATGATCCCCTGTTGATGCTCACCTATAAACAGTCATTTTCCAATTATATGCAGCCTCATCAATTCACATAGTTAGCAGTTACCAATCTATGATCACACGTCTAACGTGTATCATACAACATGTTGTCCCACACAAGCCATCTGAAAAGTGACACATGTTCCAATTACTCATACTTCACAGTTTGCTGTGTGTATTGGTTTTAAAGCCTCAAGTGATCAGTCATGTTTTCTCGTTTTGGTGAACTGACATGTCACTTTTGTCACGACAGACATTAGATACTGTACATGATATTCAAAAAATCAAACCCAAAAACTTAGGCTGCACAATTTCCTCATTGTTATAACTGCAATGTGATTAAGCTTTAGCTTCAAGAAAGTGTCATTCTGTCTTATTAGGTGACAGCAATTATCTTGGTGTGAAAGAAGCTGTGAGAAACATGGTTTTAAACCTTAAATACGACTGGGTATTACCTGAAAAGGAATAAATCATAAGAAGATTGGAAGATGAATGTGCTCACAATGGTCCATGGGGCACAACCCCCCTCTCCTGTATGCCACAGTGACTGTGATTGAATACAGATTCCCAACAAATGAAGGGAATCCCCATTAGACAGCAATAGACAATAAGTGTCAGCCTCCTTTACAGTATACGAATAAAAGGAATTCCCCTTGATACTGCCATTCCTGAATTAATTGAAACCATTCATCATCATCTATCATCTATAACTAGAACGTTGCTGCAGTTTAAACAGTTTGTATTCCTTTCTTTTTAATGCTAAGTAAATGAATGTGTCCACTGCCCCTACAAGAACTGCCATTGGAACTAGTCCAAAACAGTAAACATGCCTTGCAAAATGTCAGAATCTAAAAATAAATTGCCGGTAAGGAGAAACATTCACCTCCATCCAACCCATGGCAAAAGGCCCGCATGATTGTGGAAAAAAGCCGAAAGTCGATTTTAAAAGGGAGAATTTTTAGGGCAAAACTCCCAGCAGTTCTAAATTCTTCCCATTATCATAGTTTTGTTTCTGTCTCTGTACTTATTAAACATAGTAATCCGTGAGATTGTTTGCGCTAGCCAGTTATCAAAACCAAAGAAAGGTAAGTATTACAAATAATTGGAAGTATAATGAAAATAAATATTGAGGTGCCAACATTTGATGTGGAGGTCAATGTTTGCGTGTCAATGTCTGTAATTCATTTGTGCGCTGACTTTTTCCCCAACGGCTATCTGGTTTGATCAAATTGTAATTGCAGACAATAAACCGTTAATCCTACTAATAAATTATATTCAAAGAAATATATTTATAATTAAAGAGAAACAACCAGAAGATTTGAATAAGACAAGATAAACAGCGGCTATGTTTAGCATCTTTTTCAAAGCATTGGCTTCTTTCCAACCCACATTGGCCATATTTACAGAGTCTCTGCCCCATAAACAATTACTTATTAGATTTACACAGTGGCCTTTACTGCACAACTTCCCTTTAAAAGTGTATGTCGACCAGCGTTCGGAACAATAGTGGCTATAATATGCTGCTGATCAGTAATAATGTGGACCTGAGTGAATGTGTGTGAGCAAAACAAAGAAAGCAGAGAGGACATTGACTTCAGAGCCAGTTGACATCAAATGCTTTGTAATCTTCTCACCGGGGTTGTTCCGTTGATACAATAGATGCAATCAGAATATCACTTCCAGAACTTCTCTCCTCTTCCCCAATCCCTTCTGCATGCATTGCCTCTTCATCTTCTCTATAACCACTCATCCACTAATTATCATTATTCTCTTCACTTCCCTGATATCATCTTTTCCTTATGTGTATGCTTTCTGTAGACCGCTACTTCCTGTCTTTCTTGTTCTTTATGTTATCTCATCTTTTGCTTTTAATCTGCCCGCACTTCTTCTCCTCATCTTAAGCAAAACCCTTGCCCCTTCTATTTTAATTTGTTATTATTGTGTATCACCCTATCACATATATGTCCCCTTGTCTTTCAGTCTTCTTCTCCACCAGTAGAGGGCATCTCACAGGCAAATGAAACGCTTCCGTATCCTTCCCTCCTCATAGAGAACGGATGAGGCAAACCAGGAGGAAGACTGGGAAATCAAACTATGGGAAAAATCTATTTTGATCCCCTCTGTTTTCAGGCAGGAAGTCTGGCTCCATCCTACATACACACATGTACAGATACCCCACAAAGGGAGAAAAAGCCATAAAAGACGATGAAGACGAGAAAATATTAAGCATGGAAGAAAGACGGGGGGAATCTGCCATGGGGGCCCTGGAAAAGAAGGAAGGAAGCAAGAGTTGAAGAGAAAGAGAAGGGGAGGAAGAAAAGGGAGGAGTGGAGGGAGGAAAGGGGGACCAGAAGGGGTGATGTCAGCCAAAAGGGAGGGGGGGGGTGTGGTGAAGTTGCTGGGTGCAATACAAGATGAAGAGTACAATAGGACGATAAAGAGACAGCAGTGAAAGCCTATAATCTGGCTCAATATAAAATGATCCTGACCACAGCAGATGCTTTTGTCTCACACATGGGAGGGAAACACATATTTGCTACAGTGCTTGTGTGTATTTGTGTATACTTTAATGTAAATATAATGAAAGGATGGTTGTTATCCCACGCATGGCAACGGCACATTATCTACAGTGTAATATGCCGGTGCAACAATGTCAAGGCAGGATATTGTTCAGAGCTAGATTAACTATTATGCGTACTGCGTGTCTTCCACTTAGACATGCTTCTAATTATATTCTGTCAGCTCTGTTTCTAAAGAATATACAAGGTTTGTGAGGGGGGGATTCATTGTTGTGGACTTCACAATAACTGTGTTTTCCCTTCATGTTTGTTTTACCTCCTCCAAAATGCTTTGACTATTGAAAACATTTTGTACATTTCTTAAAGTTTCTTAAAGAGCGTTCTTAAATAAAGCAGGATTTCTTAAGCATAAAAGTTACCGGAATTTGCTATTTTATGGAAATAAAAAGCCTTGAGTAAACAACATTTCAATTGATGAAAGCAGAGGGCTGACAATCCTGATTGTTCAAATAGGTTACTCAAGATGTTTTTTTATACACAGTTTCTTGTCTTTATATCCAAGGCATTGATTGAATTGTAATACATCATAACCCCTTATAAATCTTGTTCACAATTCCATTTGAGGTAAATAAATGCTGCACCAAAAACATAATTAAGCAATCACGGACTGCTTAATTATGTCCGTGATTGGACGTCAATCGCCTCGGTCCTGCCGCAGTACTGTCGTACCAATAATGACGTTCAAGAACGGCCTCAAGTGTATGATTGCGATTCTATTACACAAACTATCATTGTAATCAACAATATCGTAAAAATAATTTTATAATGTGGGCTAATTTGCTCCCAAACCTACGCTTTCTGCTTGAGTTAATCTCCGTCAGAAAATAGTTCCTAGACAGTACTTCCCATGGTAACGATAGCCGATCGAACACTCTTGCTACCCCGCTTACAGTTATTGATATAATTATAGTAAATAATATATTATTAACCAATTTATTGAAAACAATTTATTGAAAACAATTCTTGAATTAGGCTATTTAAATATCTGAGTAATCACTGTGTGGGATTTGCGGAAGAAATCAAATCAGGCTGTCCCTGGTGCTGAAACATTTTGGGTTCAGAATGAAGGTGGATGTTCATGCTGCCATTAAAAGTGCAATTCTTGAAACAGCTCTCCATGAACTCCATGCCAGACTTGTTTGCAGGTGCTGCTGTGGTGTTCACGGGTAGGACTACGTTATAGGAAGAGCTTTCCTCCAGTGGCCGTTTCATGGCGTGTCCCGGACCGGCAAAAAGCGCGTTGCTCCACATCTTTCTGTTGTCTAGAGATGGAGCCCAGTAGCTGCGAAGCGATGACTCGTTTTTATGCCCGCTAACGGACATGATTTCTCTGGCCTCCAACCCTGCCTCCGCCAGCCGCTGTATGCAAGTGCTTCTGACATTTTGTAGCTACCGATTTCCAACGAGAGACAATGTTTAACAATGTAACAGCTGTGTGTCGCTAAACGTCGCTATGGAAACCACACTATGTAGGCTCATGGAAGTAGTTTCGGTAGGCTAGTGACGTGTGTAGGCCACTGGATACTTTGTGAGTAGGCACGTTCTATTTGATCGTTGTTTCATCGTGGAATCAAACACGCCTATTGACCAATCAGAGAGCTTGCTCAAACCTATGTGTTATAGAATTATTATTCAAAAATGAGTGCATATAATTAATTTATGTTATTATTTATAAAGGTATATATTTGAAAGTGTTTTTTTTTGCTCATAATTTTCTGATACAATTCGATATAATTTGGTAAGGGGATGGAATAGAGATCAGATGGCAGCAGTGATTGTGTGTTTATTTTGTCAAATTGATGACAAATAATGTATATTTATGTCATTGTGTGTTATTGTATCCTAATGTAACCTATGTATGGATTCTATTAAACCTGTGAACTATTGCAAATTATTTTGCAGAAATAATTCCTTAATTAAATTGTCTCAGATTTGCAGTGACACTTTGGCTTTGTTCAGGTGTGAATGAGGGGATGTTAAGTGATTCAGTTGTAGAAAATGTTCAAGTGAAACCAGAAATGATGACTATTACAAGGTCAGATGACTTGTCGGATGAAAACAAATATGATCTAAAGGCTTTTTACTACCAAATTAAAACATTTACCCTGTTAAGCCCCGAGCCTGTTTTTCAGGTCTCAGGCTCGAAAATGACATGCCCAAAACAAATGACTATAACTTCTCTTCTAAAAGAGGTAAATTAATCATCTTTTTTCTCAAAGCAATGAGAAACCTGTGAGTTGGATGTAGAAAAGTCCAAATCAATATAGATGTTTTTATTTTAAAGTAAATTCAGATTGAACATAGTAAACAAATGTAAATTATAGTTTCCGTCCAAAAAAGAAACATTACTTATAGTGAAAACCACCCTGGAAAGATGGGATAGTAGATTAAAAGCTTTAGGAATCCAAACTATAACATAATAAGTACCTAATTCTAATGACCTGCTAATAATTTCCTTTTATCCACCTGAGTAAAATGTGTAGCTTTATAGCCACCAAACTCATAAAACTACGGTGAAAGCTTTAATGATTGCTAAAACTTGAACAGAGGGCTTTCAAATAGAAGTGTCCTTTACAACACTGCAGAGGCATCTCGCAGGAGCAGTATTACGAAGACAAACAGCTCTACTGGGTGTATTTGCCAACTTGCTCCACTCATTTCCTGAGGATGGCCTTCATGCATCGCAGCATTATGACTCCACCCAAGGTCACAAAGAAAGAGTAAAGGAAATCAAACAGAGTGAAAAGAGAAAATAAAAAATAAAAAAGAAGAGATTAAACTTATCAAAAGTTTAAACTTATCAAAAGTCAAACCTTTTTTCAAAGCTCATTCTGTTAGTCCCCTTATTGCACAAGAATGAAGAGAGAAATGAAAAGAAGCTATGAATAAGAGATCATACAGGGTTGGACATGAAAGAAATATAAAAGTACAGAATGTTCAAGTTTGTTAAATCAATTGATTTCAAAAAGCCCAAAGTGTCAATGTACAGTGCAAGATGAGGGAGCGCAAAGTACATTTCAGCACATTTCACAAGTTTCCCTAAGTTTCAAATACTTCTCTAAATCTTTTTAAACGGTATCATCCTGATGATTTATGATATAATTGATGACAGGGCTCTTATAAAATAATACAGTTTTTGTTCTTCAGGATCATAACAAAATGAATCCTATCACAGCTGCATTTGAGTAATAAGCTTTTAAGGACACAATTGAACTCCCCTAAAGGATTAGAGAGAAAATAAAACATTCTCATTATGAAATAGTGAAAGAAGTGTGCAATGCTGGATTAGCTTGGAGTAAAATGCCTATTAAAGCGATATTCCCATCATATTTTCTTTATGATCTGATCCTGATCTGATTCCTATAGTATGACTCTGCGTTGACCAATCTGATCATTCAAATATGTGAATGACATATTGAGATAACAAGTGCACCCTTCTGTCTTGGGCAACTTTATTTTCCTTATTCTAAATACAAAAACTCCTGGTTGAAAGCTTACATTATAGTCTTAAATCTGTGAGACTGAGCCTGCTGAAGAGGATGCTTCCCTCGGGGAATAGACCAAGCGTCTGTGTTTCCAGCAAACCATAACATCTACAATGGTCACCTCAGGGCCCCGTACAACTATTAGAACATATTAATTTTTTTAAACTATATGCAAGCTGCTCAGTGAAAACGAAAGAAGGCAGTAAAAGGCACTGATATGTAACATTAAAGATGGGTCCATTACTGTTACTGCCAAATAATGTATCCCTTCAGCTCACATTGATTCATGCATGTTAGATGATCTGCAGCATTGCACCTAATACTTCTCTAAATTGTTACTCGCCTGTTGCTTTGAAGAAGTAGAAGTTATGATTTGGCGTTTTTCTACTGGGTTTTTTAAAATATATTTTAATATTTGTTTGTATATATGATATATTGTTTGCATTTCAAAACAATACCCCTCCACACACACACACACACACACACACACACACACACACACACACACACACACACACACACACACACACACACACACACACACACACACCTACAAACTTGTATCATTATACATTTGACTACACTAAACCGGTTGTAGTGTTGTAATCATACTCTTGCTTGGTATAACCTCATTTGTTATATTTATATTTATAAGCTGGTCTTTTTTTTTGCCGTATCCTATTTGCCGCTGCAGCAATTCGATTTTCCCATGGGTATCATTATAGTTTAATCTTCTCTAGAAATCATTTGATGCACAATGGAACAGAGAATGGATCTTTTAACTCTGCATCTGATGGGTAATGGCTTTGCAAACAATAAAATAACTTGAGCCCACTGTAAGTTTCAGATGGCTTAATTTTAAGCCGTACAAATTAACAACGTTTCTAGTGTTTATTTAGTGTTAATGAGTAATGACAGGCATTCAATGTTGGAGGAGAAAGCTGGTTAAAGAGTTGCAGCTCACTTGGCAGGTAGCATCCACAGTAGCCATTGTTATTTAAGAGACCATTCCATGAGCTTATTGCATGGATCTCATTTCCCAGTACATGCCAGTGGTCATGTAACTTGTGAATACATATTCTATCTCTTCCAGGGACCCAATTGGTTTCAGATACATGTATCCTATCAACATCTATTCACAGGGCTTTGAAACTCTGCATAGCCAGGAGAATGTATATGAAACCTATGTTCGCCATAATTTAAGCGGCTTTAGTATAGTGTTGAAATGGAAAGTGAGTTATTCCTGGGGGTGCATTCAAATTCTGATGTAAAGGTCTGAAGACACACCTTCTCCATTAAGGTGCAACATATAGTAGCCTTGAAAATCAACGGGGAATGCTAAAGGATTATCAAATGTGAATATGAATACACGTGGAGAATGAAGCTTTTTCAAATGGTCTATTAAAGTTATTATGCTGACTTCAGAGTGGAAAACTGTTTAATATTTTAAAATAAAGAGCAAATAAATGATAACCCAGGTGTACATTACTACGGCAAGATGTGAAACCACAGTGTTTACTTCTGTCATGAATGGGACATCATTGAAGGCAGAGTTAGAGTGAGACAGTTACACAGTGTGTAGACTAGTTATCGTGGATTTATTTTGAAAACAGTTAAACAAAGCATGCTTTAGAACGCACTTATGAAAGGTTCATCTGATAATTGCTCCCCTAAAATACTATTTTGATAAAGAAATGAGAAGAAGATGTTCTTCTCAAAATCACAAACGACCTCCTCCTCTCCTCTGACTCCGGCAACCTTAACATCCTCATCCTCCTCGACCTCACCGCAGCATTCGACACCATCAACCACGCCATCCTGCTGTCCCTCCTCGAATCATCACTCAACATCACCGACACTGCACTCTCCTGGCTGAAATCCTACCTCACCGACAGACATCAGTTTATCAACTTCAACAACTGCACCTCCTCCACTGCTCCTCTGTCCCAAGGCGTCCCCCAGGGTTCGGTGCTTGGCCCCCTCCTCTTCATCCTCTACATGCTCCCCCTTGGCAAAATAATTCGTCGCCACAACCTTCAATTTCACTGCTACGCCGATGACATCCAACTTTATATCTCAACAAAAACCATCACCCCCACAACACACTCCACTCTCACCAACTTTCTCTCAGAAATAAAAGCATGGATGCAAACAAACTATCTCCAACTGACCAGTGCCAAATCAGACATCATCATCATCGGACCCCCATCCCGTATCAAAGACATCCAGAATGTCAACTTCACCATTGACAGCCACACTCTATCTCCCCCCCTCACATCCGCAACCTCGGAGTCATCTTCGACAGTCAGCTCAAATTCAACCTCCACATCAATCACATCACCAAGACCGCCTTTTTCCACCTCAAAAACATTCTCCTCCTCTGCTGCTGAAACCCTGATGCATGCATTCATCACTTCTCGACTCGACTACTGCAATAGCATTCTCTACGCTATACCATCCAACCTCCTCAATAAACTCCAACATATCCAGAACTCTGCTGCCCGCCTCCTCACCCACACCCGCTCCCGAGACCACATCACTCCCGTCCTCCAGAACCTCCACTGGCTCCCCGTCCGTCAAAGAATCAACTTCAAAGTCCTCCTCATTACTCACAAAGCCCTCAACAATCAGGTCCCCCCCTACCTCACAGACCTGCTGCACCACCACGCCCCTTCCCGCTGCCTCCGCTCATCAGAAGCCAACCTCCTATCCATCCCCACCCGCACCAATCACCGGACCTGGGGGGACAGAGCCTTCTCCGTCGCTGCCCCCTCTGGAACTCACTCCCCCAACCCATCAGAGACTGCACTGACCTCACCACCTTCAAAAAACGTACAAAAACTCACCTCTTCAATCTGGATTTTAATGTGTGATTGTTTTTGTATTATTTGCCTTTATCTTTAACTATATATTTATTTGTTATTCCTTCCTTTTCTTTTCCCTTCACTATATCTGTAAAGCGTCTTTGAGCACCTGTAAAAGCGCTAACAAATTACATCTATTATTATTATTATTATTATTATGTAATTCACCACTCAAAGGTTAGGCAAAAAAAAGTTTGATAACAGTAGTGATATGGCATTGTGTTGTAAAATATGTATTGAACTTCAATTAGGACAATCAATGATCAATACAAAACTCATAACATTCTCTACAGTACGTTTTTTAGAATAATAGTTGTGCAGTATTCTAAAGCGTTTTTCTAACAGGCTTTTACATTACACCTGATAACACTACACATACTGTTGTATAAGTTGGAGCATAGTGGATGCTTAAGAAGTTCAGATGAGTTTCTCTCAACAAGTCCTCCAACTCATACGACCAGCTTATTACGACCTGTAATCACGTTTTAAAGTTAAGCACCTCTAGTGGTCGTGTAAGAAACAACAATTTGCGGCAATTGCAAACGCTCCGGAGGGTCGTATATTCACAAATAACCCTCTCTGGAAAATCCTAAATTGTAGTATAGTTTGGCCATTAAAATGCTTTTTCTAGCGAGAAGTGCATATTGTACTTTTATAATCCACGTCCAGTGGATGTGTAGGATCTATAGTTTGATAGATATTACGAAGATTATTTGAGGTCTCACCAGGATAACGTGTATGTCTTTCCCCTTATGTAAAGTTAGCGTCAACCCTCACCGGGTGAAAACAGTATTTCCGGTCTCGAAGTTTTCATAATAAAACCGTATTCCCCTCACTGTCAAATTATTTTACAGTGATATCTGCTGTACTCATCCACTAAAACAGATCAGTTTATCCTTGTTAATTACACAGCATTAAGTGGTTTAAATTGTGTACACTGCTTTTGTGTTTTTCCCATAGATTTTTCCCTTTCAATTCTGAGAGACACATTTCTTTTTTCAGAGGTTTTGCCTAATCCGAACTACCCATAATCCTCAACCATCGTTGAAACTCGGGGATTGGATGTTTTAGCTGCACTGCACGTTGGGATGGGATATGGTGTTTGTGCGATGTGAAATCCAAAACCATCAAAAATAAATAAAATAATACTTTATTCCGAGTGTGCTTGCTTTTCTCTTTGAAAGTCATCACATAACGACATTTTAATACACGGTTCGGTTGCATTAAATATTACACATCTGCCGTAGTTTGTTATTTATAGAGCCCTGATTAGAAGACTTCTGGACAAACTGCCACCGAAACTGAATATGTGACGTGGATCATAAATATATCAGCAATTAAACAATATCTTTAATTTCTCTTCACACAATACGTCTCCTTGCAGTATCAATAGTAATTCAGCTGACTTTTTTATTCGCTCCAATTGGTAGATTGGGAATTGGTAGACTCACAAAGACTCAAATGCACGATTCTTCCTTGATTTCAAAAAATACCTTTTATTATCCAAAAAAGGGTTTCTAGGATCTACTAGGACTACTAAATAGTTCACTAGGGTTGACTAGCTCAAAGTGTGCATGAGAGAGTACAGACATGGACTTGGTAGACAAAATGAACCGACAAAAGACAACAGGAGAACAGGGCTACATATACACAACAGTTAATGAGGCACAGGTGCAAACAATCCAGAACAGGAGATCACAATCAAGCTGGCAAGTGACACACAACAACAGGAAGTGATGACACCTGAAACGAGAGGACAGAGCCAACATCAAAATAAACTGCAAGGCCACCAGAATAAACACAAAACAATAAGCTCACAGACTCTAACGCTGAAACCTTACAGTACCCCCCCTCTTACGGGCGGCTCCAGACGTCCCTGAAGCCTGAGACTGTTCTCTATCGAAGTCAGATATAAGGGTCTTGTCCACAATGAAGCTGCATGGGATCCAACACCTCTCCTCTAATCCATACCCTACCCAGTTGACCAGGAACTGTCTACCCCTGCCCCTCTTCCTTTCAGACAGTATTTTGTGCACAGTGTACACTTGACCTCCGTCGACAATCCGGGGAGGTGGAGGGGGCGTGGAGGCGGGGACCAGTCTGCTCTCTTTGACCGGTTTCAACTTGCTGACATGAAACGTGGGGTGGACCATGAGGGACTTTGGAAGACATAAACGGACAGCAACAGGGTTAATCACTTTGGCTATGGGAAAAGGACCAACGAACCGGGGAGCCAGCTTCCTGGAGGCGACATGGAGAGGAAGATCTTTGGGAGATAGCCACACTTGTTGTCCGGCCTGGTACTTGGGGGCTGGACGTAATTTCATGCGAACGGCACTCCTCTGCAACATATGGCAAACTCCCGCCCAGACCCGACGGCAGCGGCAAACCAGAGCATGGGCTGATGGTACGGTGACCTCCTTCTCGAGCTCCGGAAACAATGGAGGTTGGTACCCATGGACACATTGAAACGGGGAGATACCAGTGGCTGATGTGGGTAAAGTGTTGTGCGCATACTCCACCCAAATCAGACTCTTACTCCAGGTGGTAGGTTTCTCGGATGCTAGACATCTCAAACAGGTCTCCAAATCCTGATTCATCCTCTCCGCTTGTCCATTCGACTGTGGGTGGTATCCGGAGGTCAGACGAACAGTGGCTTGGATTAGGCGACAAAACTCCTTCCAAAAACGTGACAAGAACTGTGGGCCTCGGTCTGAAACGACATCACTGGAAAAACCATGGATCCTGAACACATGGGACAACATGGCCTCTGCTGTTTCTGGCATTAGGTAACTTGGGCATGGCGACAAAGTGTGCCATTTTAGAAAAACGATCAACCACAGTGAGTATGGTGGTATTACCTGCCGATGTTGGTAATCCTGTCACAAAATCCAACGCAATGTGAGACCATGGTCTGTTGGGAATGAGCAGAGGTTGGAGAAGACCTGCCGCAGCTTGCCGAGAAGTTTTGTTCCTGGCGCACACAGGGCACGCTGCCACATATTCTGCAACATCCTTCCACATCCCCGGCCACCAGAATCTGTGTCTCACCATAAAAAGGGTCCTTTTGTTTCCAGGATGACAGGTAAGTACAGACGTATGGGCCCAATGAACAACTTGAGATCGAAGTTGCTCCGGCACAAACAAGCGATTCTGAGGACACCCTCTTGGGACAGGATTTCCGCTGTTTGCCTGTTTGACCTTGGCTTCAATGGGCCAGGTCACACTCCCTATAACTCGGTCTGGCCGCAGAATGGGGTCTGGACTCTTGGGGACTGGCTCAGGATCATACATTCTGGAGAGTGCATCAGGCTTTCCATTCTGCGAACCAGGTCGATATGACAGAGTGAACCTAAATATATTAAAGAACAAAGCCCATCTGGCCTGCCTAGAGTTCAGACGTTTGACCTTCCTGATGTATTGCAGGTTTTTATGATCCGTCCAGACCAGGAAATCCTGCTCCGCTCCCTCCAACCAGTGCCGCCACTCCTCCAAAGCAATCTTCACAGCCAACAGTTCCCGATTTCCCATGTCGTAATTCCTCTCAGCAGAAAATAACTTACGGGAGAGATATGCACCCGGATGAAGCTTGTTGTCCCCCGCTGACCTCTGGGACAGTATAGCTCCAACGCCGTCGTTGGAGGCGTCCACTTCCACCACAAACTGTCGGTGGCGATCAGGTACAGTAGAGACGTGCCATAGAACATGTTGCGAAACACAATTAGCCAGCATGTGTAGTTCTGGGGGGTGGGGCTGGACCCGTTCGAATCTAGTTTTGGATAGTCTGCCGTGGTTTCATTCCATTTCAAAGAGCTGTTTGACGCTCGGTGTAAACTTGGCGCACTGCCACTCCAACATCCAATCACAGAGCTTGAGGACTAATCACGGGGTTTGTCAAGCAAAGCGGGTGTTGTAGTCCCAAACAATAGCTGAGGATTATGGGTAGTGTAGTGTCTTTGGCCATCCTAAACTCCCAAAAATGTGTTTCTCTGAATCGAAGGTTAAAAACACAAAAGCATTGTACACAATTTAAACCAATCAATGTTGTGTAATTAACAAGGATAAACTGATGTTTTTTAGTGGATGAGTAATGCAGATATCACTGTGTAATAATTTGACAGTGTGGGGAATACTTCCGGTTTTATTATGAAAACTTCGAGACCGGAAATACTGTTTTCACCCCGTGAGGGTTGACGCAAACTTTACATGGACGCTGCCGTCAATAGAAATGAATAGGGGGAAAGACGCAGTATATACACTTTCTCCTGGCAGGACCTCAAATCATCTTCGTAATATCTATCAAACTATAGATCCTACACATCCACTGGACACGGATTCTAAAAATACAATATACACTTTGATTGAATCAAAAAGCATTTTAATGGCCAAACTGTTCTACAATATAGGATTTTCCAGAGAGGGTTATTTGTGAATATAAGACCCTCCGAGGCGTTTGCAAAAGCCGCAAATTGTTGTTTGTTACACGACCACTAGAGGTGCTAAACTTTAAAACATGACTATAGGTCGTAATAAGCTGCTGAACAATCGACCTATTTGGTCGTTTTTTGGAGGAGGACAGGCTGGTTTCTCTGGCTGAGTTCTTCACGTGGGCATTTCAAAAGAATAGCAGCTGCATACTATGAACTAAGGATCATGAAGAAAGGGATATTGATAAAAGGTACATAAAAGGTAGCTTCTCTTTGTGCAACTTTAGTCAAAAGTCAATACAGCATACATGTATCTGTGTGTTCACACATTCATAGAGTAAGAGCAATAGTTTGTTCTAATCAATACTAGAGTAAATGTAAAAGGATTGTATGTTCAAGCGAAATATGTTCAACACAAGGTCACCTCAAGCACTTTCTTTCCTCTACACATCCGGCCCGCGGTTCGCCAAAGAGGAAGTGGAGCACACAGGAGACAACCGTTTCATTGCAGACTGTTATGTTTATGTGGGGAAATGGCAGCGCATACATTATTTGAGATATGCGTGCCTGGCAAACAATGTTCTTATATCCTGCAACCGTTTCCTACCATCAGGACACGGTATTAATAAAAAAAGTTGATTCCTTTCCCTGGCAATCAGGACTGCTTTCAGTTATATTATCCCGGACACAGGCTTAAAAAAAAAAAGATTTTTCAATAAAGTGAACATATTAATCAATTATATATTTAAGCAATAGCTCACGACAGGCCGTGGTATATGCTCATTATATCACAGCTAAGGGGCGTGGTTCGGCCCGACGCGAAGCGGAGGGTGGACAACCCCTGAAGTGAGCTATTGCTTTTATAAAACGGTTACCAAGTGTGGCAATATGAAAGAAAAATACACACTCTAATTTAAATAGTTGTTATTATTAAATAATGATGTTCAAAATAAAATAGTCCCTCCGTTGCCTTCTGCACGAAACATAGTGCGAGGTGGTTGCTATGCAACAACACTAACAGCTAGCGAACATTTTAGACAGAGAGCGTTGATCCATTATTTGGCAATTTATTTACATTCATTTGTATGTTGCCGTTTATTGTGCACCCACTGAAAAACTGTCCAGCATCCGTAGAATGGCTTACGAGGTTACTTGTATAGGTTGAGGTTGTTCTAGGCTGTTGCTTGGCGTGGCGAGAATATTGCTCCACTTTCTCCGGTCCCCGAGATTCGGCTTCCAGTAGCTCTGGAGAGAGCTTTCGCACCTGTGGCCACTAACGGTCATCATTTCTCAGCTTTGTTTCAAGACCCGCACCTTTGGCATTAGGGCAGGGATATCTAGATACTTTCCAAGGTTTGACATAATGAATTGTGCTAATTTTAAAGCAAGCAACGATGTTTTCAAATCTGTAATCAAAGAAGTCCGCAAAAACACTATCGGCCAATCAGATTGCTTGATTTGACTTTTTATAAATATATTTACATTTCTTCCGTTACGAAACAAACTTACAAAGCATAAGATGGAAACATTTAAGATTAACTTCGACCTCCGGGGGGGTCTTAGCCTACTATGGAGGCGTGGATTGAGGAGTGACATGCAGAGCTACGTGAAGAGCAGGTAGACCAACTGGAAAAGTACCACCATTCAAAAGCTTTCTGATGCGGGTCTTGAAACAAAGCAGAGAAATTATGACGGTTAGTGGCCACAGGTGCGAAAGCTCTCTCCAGAGCTATTGGAAGCCGAATCTCGGGGACTGGAGAAAGTGGAGCAATTATTCTCACCACGCCAAGCAACAGCCTAGAACAGGGATGGGCAAATGGCGGCCCGCGGGCCGCATGCGGCCCCCACCTCCTTTTTTTGCGGCCCTCAGATTAATTTATAAACAACGTCATTAATAAAAAAAAATTAAATATATATTTTTTTTAAAATATTTTTTATTTGTTTTACTTGTAGTACTGATACCGTCCACTAGACTCCTAGTTACGTCGCGAGCTGCGCACATGATTTAAAATACCGCAAAATAATCTGTGACGCATTTGTGTGTATTGTGTTTGTTTCCCGGGGAAACCCTCACAAGAAACACCGGCTGTTGTTATGCCTGCTGTGACGTTAAGTTACCTCTTCTAATTATGCCTTTACAAGCTTAAAAGTTGTATTTATCATCTGAATTTGGCTAAACAAGTTTAATATTCTTAAAACCAAGACTTTGTTTATTTGAAATCAGATGAAAACAAACTGTCAAGGACCCTGCCGTGTTATCTATGATTACTACGCTTTTCATTCATAATTTCAGCGGGAGGGAGGGGGAGCGGCGCTGAGGAACAGCAGAGTGCGGCGTGTTGACATTCCCCTTATTGTGGAATAAGGGGAATGCAGAGACTAGCTACAAGTGTTTTAGGTTCAAGTTAGACAACTAATGTCTGGGTTAGTGTTCATGACTTCATATTTATGTCATCTTAATGGTTCATCTCAATCCACACACATTTTACGTGCTTTCCAATAGTTTAAAATAGTTGTATTCCACTGTTTAATAACCTGTTCAATACAAACATGCCACTTGTACAAATTAAATAACATTTCTGTGAACTGATATTTGTTTAGTGAGCTTATTAGAGGATGTTCCCATTTTTTGGGGATGTTCCCTTTGATTGTAAAATGTCAATGAAGATGTCAGACTTAGTATATTTGTTAATAATTACATACAACAGATGGAGTTTTTGTGTGTGTTCCAAGTGAATCTGCGGCCCCCTGGTGGCCAGTACATCAATGATGTGGCCCCCACCACCATCAACGTTGCCCATCCCTGGCCTAGAACAACCTCAACCTATACAAGTAACCTCGTAAGCCATTCTACGGATGCTGGACAGTTTTTCAGTGGCTGCACAATAAACGGCAACATACAAATGAATGTAAATATATAGCCAAATAATGGATCAACGCTCTCTGTCTAATATGTTCGCTAGCTGTTAGTGTTGTTGCATAGCAACCACCTCGCACTATGTTTCGTGCAGAAGGCAACGGAGAGACTATTTTATTTTGAACATCATTATTTTAAAAACTATTTAAATTAGAGTGTGTATTTTCATATTGCCACACTTGGTAACCGTTTTATAAAAGCAATAGCTCACTTCAGGCCGTGAGCTATTGCTTAAATATATATATATATATATATATATAAAAATCTCTGGCCCCCGAAAGTGTCTCTTGGATTAATTTTGGCCCTTGGACAAATGTAGTTGGTGACCCCTGCTCTAAAGGGACCACTTTGCTATATTCCTTGCATTCCTTTATATTTGAAAAAGAAGCCAGCAAATCATGTAAAGAAGAAACCCACGAAGCAGGGATTGTATTGGGAGTGATTTAAGTTTATGTAAGGCTTCATGTCTCCTTGGTACATTTACTAACACACATGTAGGCACACATATGCAGACACAAGGGAACATTTCAGAATTAAAGCAAAAGCAAATCCCCATGTAGTATAGCGTCTGTTTAAACAGGCTTACACATACACTGACTCCATAAGGATGAGTGTGTGTTCATTATTTATCATTGCTTATATATTTGATAGAGTGCCAGTAGAGATAACAAGGCTAAAACTGCTGACTGACGGATATTTGGCCTCCACACATATACAGCACACACTCATATACACACACACACCCAGTTTATAGTGCTGTAGAAATAGGCAAGGGCTCCCGTATTTGTGTGTGTCTGTGTTCCTTATTTATCATAGTTTGACATATTGTGATTAATGTGAATAATGGGACTAAAGTGCTGACTGATACAGATTTAGGTGTCAGATATTTACCCAGACACAACTTGGTTGTCTTCGCCACACATGAAAATACCCATGGGTCGATGCCTAGAAATACACATCAAAGTGATTAAATGTATAGGAGGTTCTTGCACCTCTCACAATGTTGCTAACTCAAAAAACATGTCTTTGTTTTGTGCAGAGTGAGATTTTAAATTGGTGATCTCAGAGATCTGTTTTTCTAGGATTCTAGATCTCCTTTTTCTGTATGTTTTTTCTTTGCTTACATACATTCATTGCTTTGTTAGTTTTGGCTTTTCAATTCTAATTGTAGACCGTTTGTTTATATTGCTTTATTTATTTATTTATTTTTTGTGTGCATTTCATGACTTTATTTGATAGTGGTTGAATATAGACTCCAGCCAGGTATTGAAGCAGGGAATTGATGCTCAAGGTTTTTGTGTCGATGTGCGTCATAACAGATTGGCTATTGGGTTGCCAATACAATACATTACTATTTGACAGTTAATGTGATACATATCCACAAGGCTTAATGAAAATGTAAGATGACTGCCTCCCTCTGCATTGAAAACACATATTGTGCCACCTCCAATCTTCTGGCATGTATGTTTGTTTAAAATTAGACTAGCACACATGCTTTTAAAACACACACCGCTGTATACACCATTTAAACATTACTATTCAGATCTTTATTTACAATAACAATAATACTTCACATTATTACCAAATAATTTGTGTAGCCACATTAATCATTACATTAATCTTGTAACAACTCAAATTCACTAACATGATAGGATTGATTCCTCATGTCAGGATTTCAAAATCATGTGAAACTTGGAATGGATGGTAATAACAAGATCAGAGTGTGAGTCCATCGAGGAAGCTAAAGAGCAAGTCAGATGTTCAACCTGTAAAGCAAATTACAATATGCATGAACGGAAAAGGAACCAGGTGAAAATGAAATGCTCCCATGAGTATGTTCTCATAAAAACAGGAACGGGTACCTTGAAAGAATAAGTAAAACCCACATGACAATTTGCCAATCATTTACAGTAATAGTTTGACATTAAATGTAGACAGGCTAGTCACCCCCAGGGACATTTAATTGGAATATACATTACAATGCTTGTCTACTAGACCCTTCTTATCATCTTTTAGGAACCATATGGATTCACCTGTAATAATAAAGTCAAGGCATCATTAAGGCTGCGACTTAATGAACAGATTCTGGAGTTTGGAACATTTTTGCAGACTACATTTGTGAAATCATTATATTATTATTATTGAGAGGCTGATGAACTCAATCAAGCATAGCTCTATCTCATTTCAAATCCCAAATATATCAAAAAAGGTTTAACCTTTTTCTTTTTTTCTTTACTTGTTAAGCATATAGTGATTGATCTGGATCTAGTTTTGTGTTTCTGTGTGTGTACAGTGTTTTTGCTTGTGTATGTGCAATGTGCACTGACCATTCAAGAAATTAACATCAAGTGTGTCAGCAAGTCTGAAGGATACATCACATTAACCCCTCTTCACGTTGTTTGTGTGTGTGTGTGTGTGTGTGTCTGTGTGTGTGTGTGTGTGCCTCTGTGTGTGTGTGTGTGTGTGTGTGTATGTGTGTGTGTGTGTGTGTAGTTTGGATGGGTGTTTGTGTATATGTGTGACACATAAGGACAGAGTGTTTCATGCTGGACTCTACCATCACCTGAGGTCAGCATTGTTACTGACAAAGTGAGAAAAATGTGTGCGTGTGTTTCTTTGTGTGTATGTGTGTGTGTGTGTGTGTGTGTGTGTGTGTGTGTGTGAGTGTGTGTGTGTGTGTGTGTGAGAGAGATCAATTACAGAGTGCAGGTGTGAACAGCCATAATGACGGTGGCTGGTCTAGACGAGGAGCTGAGTACAGCAGGATTGGGAGCTCTTACTGCCTCCAACAGCACATTTCACCCTCTCTCACACACACCAACAAAGACACACATACAAAAAGTAACTGTTACCTGACACATTATGATAGTCATTCCATTTGGCATCCTAGGTTATATGAAATATATTATTATGATGGATTTCATTTGTTATCACAACTTATAATTGATGGCGGAATTTTGCTGGGCGAACGGTTTGTAATACTTACAATGTAATTGTGGAATGTGCCTCTGTTTCATAACGGGCCACTTGTGACTTAATACTCCCTTTGGTCGACAGCAACACACCCGCCAAGCGTGAAGTGAATTCATTCAAAGTTCAGTTCAAAGTTCATTCAAAATTCATTCAGTGAGGTCATTCAAAAAAGCATTCCCTTATATATGTGTATATGATGTGTCACAGCGCCACTGCTCAGTGAAATGTTTGTCATGGTCACTCAGAACTGATAGGCGCCCATGTTACCACCAAATGTCCGAATATGGTAACAAGAGTAAAAAGTGTTCAGCAGATATGACGATGTATGACTGTATTGCACATTGAAAGTGATAGAAATGTACTTTTCCCAGCTAAATCAATAGATGAACAGATTGGTTCCGATGGCTCAACGCACATGGATGTGGCTTTTATAGATACATGTACCTGGACCGACAGAATGCAGGAACAAAAGCATATTTGAAACTTAAATAAACCAAGGTGTGGACACAGGAAAACAAAGGACCCTGGAGGAGAAGATAGTGAAGGTGACGGTACCTTCATGAACAATGACACACTCACACAGCCACACATCACATTCCACACTCCGCCTGCCTCTGCCAGCCCTTCATCCACTCACTTCCACTCCATGAGGCAGTGAAACAGACACCTCTCCAAGTCCCTAAGGACCCCAGAGGCAGAGGACAGGAGGGAGAAGCTGAGCGTGGATGATGGGACACTCTATTTAAACCACCCACGCACACACACAAACACACACACACACACCTTCACTCACTACTACTTCCTTTTCCTATCTGTCTTATCCCATGCATCATTCACTATCCTCCCTGCTCCTCCCTGCTCCCCTCACTCTCAGTGTTCTTATCTCTTTCTCTCTTTACCAAAAAGGATCTTTCATATTCATTTAATCCTGAAGAAACTTAACCAACAAGGGCTTTTAGGAGAAGAAAAATACACACACACACATATCTCTTAAACATAAATCACAAGAGCAGCTGTGACAGCAAAGCGCACCTCTTCCGCTAATTGAGATCATGTACCTATTGCCCTGTTTTTGCCTGAAGGAAATGACAAATTCAAATCGTCTACTAAACAGCAGTGAGTAACTGCTCAACACACAGAAAGCTGCATGTTCATCCTTGCTTTCCACCTTTCATCTCCTTTGGCATAAGACTTCACAACATCTTTAAATACAGCTTAGTTTTGGTACTTTATGACTTCAAGAAAAAAGCAAGTCAGAAAAAGACTGTCAATTGTAAGTGCATATCAGCTGTTAATTTGAAGTGTATGTGGATTTGCAGTGAAATGAACTGCAATTTAGTATAATCTTGTATACATTTGATCTAAAATACATTGATAGCATTTCATTAAAGATTTAAAAAAATTAACACAAACTGTCTCTCTTCCGTTTTACAGGCTAATCAAAGGCTGATTTGTTTTTTTACAACTGCATTCCCTTGTTGAAACCTTGTTTTATGCAGCCATAACCCCATTTCTAATTAATGCTGGTCATTTTTATTGATTTCTCAATTGTTGTTTTAACATCCTTAAAGCGCTCTGTTATACTGATCTCAAAAGTACCACAATAATAAAGTTTTATAGTATGCCCCCACTGATTGGCAGGATTTACAAGTTAAAAAGCTCTTTGCACAATGCCAGTAAATGTTTACAATATATGTGAGAATACTGGAACAAATTACCACTGGTGGCTTTAGTGTTATTTTCTACCATTCATCAATTTAATATGATATTTCATTTGGTAAGGATTTAAAAGTGCACAAAGTTACTTCACTCAACATGAGAGTCATTGTTCTCCCTCGCTAAGCCAATGCTGCTATTTCACCGCAGGCTTTGGTGACATTTTTACACCCATTTTGTGTTTGTGGAGGCAGACTTAATTGCAGTGGAAATAAAAAACTGAGTGTTGCTAAATCACATCTGCTTTACGGCTTCAGTGTGCAAGAGGAGCATTCAACAAAGGCTAGGCACATATTGTAGGAGGTCATTATGCCAAAAAGCAAAGCAGCACACTGCAAAGCTGTGTTAGGAAGAGACAGAACACTGTGGATCAAGCAGGTACTGAGAGGACTAACACACATTACACAAATGACACACTTTAGCTCACTCTCTCTCTCTCTCAAACACACATGAACAACATAGTCTACTCCAGATCAGGAATTAGGCAGGCTGATTGGTGAGTGACAACTGAAATTGAATTTCTCTGCAGTGAAAGCCCAAAGGACTTAGGGAAGGACACACACACACACACACACACACACACACACACACACACACACACACACACACACATGGCAAGACACGCACACTTGATCATCAGCATGAACACTTTCTGAATAATTGCTGGCACATACACATACTTTTCTCAGTTACCCTCTTACTATTTCTCTCCCACACACACACACGCAAACACACACATACACACACACGTAAACCCTATCCCCACAAGTCCCTCCTCTGTAGTTTACTGCCAAAGCTGTCTCTTCAAAAGCAAATCTCTTTTCTCCCCACACCATCACAATGAGCATCGCATCTGGCAACTCGCAACAAAACAAAAAGTTTGAGGAAGGCCTTCATTATCCTGCAGCCACTCAGACGTGATTTGAATGGAGATAAATGGAAATGACAATCTTCAAGTCATAGAAGCAGCAGCTCCCTATCGCTGGATATGAAATGATAAATGATGAGGAAATGTGTGTTTGTCTGATTGCATGAGTGAGAGATTCCATTTTTGATTTCCTCTGCCTTTGAGTTAAGATGATTACAACGATTAATATAAGTAATTGTCCAGACATGCAATGACACAAATAGCAGCTGGATGTTTCTGATGGATATCTGAGGTGTGCTGGTGAAAACCAAACAAAGAAAAAAGTACATGACGCAAATGTCCTGCAAAGCTCAGTGGGACATCTTGTGTCGATTGCAACAGAAACAATCTGAATCTGAATATATTTGGAAAGCACACACTTGCCAGACAGCATCCAGATAGTGGGGTTGAAAGGCGAGAGAGACAGCCTGCCTTTGTTCCGTATGCGAATGCTCAATCAGAGGTTTCAAGAAAGTTGGTTCATGTTTTTCAATACATGATTACAGGACTGGAGCTTACAGTCAGTCATTTACAATATGTTGTTCACATTATAAGGACTCTAGCGTGCTGTGTGCCATATCTTCTTAAACATTGCAAAATCATAATGAACATGTGGAGAACACAAGTTGAGATATATTGCAATATTGTTATCATTGACATGTTTTTCTTTGGTTTATGTTTGATAAAAACAAATAAAAAGATAATGCAGGGTCTCTTTCAGCAATAAATGCAATTCAGAAATGTATGTTTTAAGTAACAAGCATATTCACCAGGTCTATTTGTCTGCTGTGACAAAAGGTCTGGAAAACTGGATTTTTTTAAAACTACTTTGAACACATAAAGGTAACTATTATAGAATGGAGTTAACTATGTTTAATTATGTATTGTCTGCCGGGAATCTTTATTCCACCATCACCAATATAACTCAGTAGCCTCCTCATTATAGATATTTTCAGGTGTTTTACAGCATGATGCAGTCAGACACAGCTCAAATGCTAATACAGTTGCTATTTGACATTCTTGAATGTGAATGTGTGTGTGTGTGTGTGTGTGTGTGTGTGTGTGTGTGTGTGTGTGTGTGTGTTTGTTTGTTTGTGTGCGTGTAGTAAAGGGTGTGGAGTGGGTTCAAAAGAACAGCAAAGATATATTATTTCTGGGTGGTAATAGTGTTATATAATGTTAACTATGATAAATCAAAGCTTACATATCCCCTTTCATCATTAGTCATGTGACATACTGTATAGAGCCCCTGATAGAGTTTTCCACTGTTATATTAACTTGGGGAATTGTTGACACTGCGCTATAAAGGGATATTGTCTCTCTCATAAATACTGTATTGGCTATATCTAATGTTGCTGACAGAGAAAGTAGACCGGTTTTATGTAGAGATTTCTTTTAAGAAAACATACATAAGCAGAAATTGACTACACTTATATGGCTTCTCAAACGCTACATTGTCTCTGTCTACGCTTCATTCACTGACCCCCACTCCATGGGGCACTGACACCTCTTGGGGGCTCAGGAGACCTCAGAGGCCACGAGGGGGTTCACACACTATATTCAAACCACATGGAGACAGACACTTACTCAACCCTATGAGCCCTCCACGTTCTTTTCTATATCTATCACTCTCTTCTTCAACCCATCATGCCTTCCTCAAGGCCTCCATAGCAATCAAGTCTATCTTAATCTATCTCTGCCTGTCTTACTTCTTTGTTTTGTAATGCTTTGTTTTTCCCTTCTCTGTCAACCATACTGATCTCTACTCCTCCGGCTACTCTCTTTCAGACGTCATCATATAGAACTGCTGGGGAATAGATGAATAGCTGGGCAGCTGAAAGGGTGATGTTGCAAGATAACACAGGGAATGTTATTGTGTACAATACTTATTTCAGAAGAATTCTAAAGTCTGACAGCTGAAAGGGAAAAACAAGTGAGGTCAGGCGCATTTAAAAAAAAACTTGTGTCTTCTATAATATGAGCCAATATAATTAATGTTGTCTTTATTTTTATTTTTTATATGTCATTTCCTATTAACACTATTTGTTTCATCATGACTCAAAGGAACTAAGATGTTCGAAAGCAACTTTTTTTTCCCAGGTCAAACCCATATTTTGAGGAGCATTAAAGAATCAAATAAGAAAGTTAAAATTGCCTTATTTCTATCAGTAAAATGTATATGTTTTGCATTAGAAAACATGTATTATTTGGTTGATTTACTTGATTTAGATTAAGGAAATTTTGTGGTCAAAATCCAGAATAAAATAATAAAATATGTCAATGCGAATATTGGTACAGTATGAGAGACACTTCAACATCACACTGACCTCCACTTTGTTTCCACCAATTCCTACAGTTATTAATGAATAAAGACTTTTAATAACATATGCTTTCCCTGCCTTTAGAAATATGTGTATCTCTTGATTTCTCACACAGTCTGTATTTCAGACATAGCACATAGATTTTAAAACATTTTCCTCTCTTTCATGCATAGTGCTGGATGCCTCCCCTCAGGCATAGTCAGCTGTCTTCCCCCCTCCTCTCCCCCACTCCCCTTTTATAATGCCAAGTCGCATATTGAAACATAAGGCTCGATGTGGGGAGGCTTTAGCAGAGGTTTTAAGGGGTCATATTCTGCCTCATTTGCATATATATGATCACAGTGTAGCCCCTGTAGCCCCAAGGCAATATAGGATATTGGATGTACGGATGCTTTAACCTCCGGATGACATGCTCAGAAAGTCAAGGCTGAAACGAGAATAATGAACACATAGGCTGGCCCTGACTTGAGATATTGTTACGATTTAGTGCTACTGTTCAGTATATGTTATTTCTCCACTGGCTGTTCCCCAAGTAAGTCAAGTCAAATGTACTTATTGGGCATTTTAAAAGCACAAAAGCATTGTGTATCTAAGTGCTTTCCAAAAAGGTGCTTACAAGGCCAGAAAAAGAGAGCACAGCCTGGGCATCAAAAGCAATAACAAAACATAACAAAAATAAACATAGATAAAATCACAAAATGAGATCAATAGAACACGGGGAAAAAAAGGATGTCAGCCAATAAATAAAAAGAGGCTTTGGGATGAGTTTTTGGATATTGATTCAGCTGATTTTAGTTCTTCCACAACGCAGTCACTGCAAACGCCCTTTCAGCTCCAGCCTCATCCAAGACAACCAAACATAATGCCAACACTATGGCTGAGTTCAAAATAGGTTTAGGCAAAAGATGTAAGCTGTGGTTAAAAACCCACCTGTCAATAGCAATAAGAAATAATGGACGTAAAGCTCAAAGTTCTGAGGACCAGATCAGGGCACGTGGCACTGTAACCAGTGGCACACTAGGAATAAGTGGAATAAGTGTGCAACATATAAAAATTGTATTTTCGGATCCTGAACGAGACCCCCGTTACCTGCAGAAGGAAGCCATGCACGCAACGCAGCCCCGCTCTCTTTAACTCCAGGCGACTTGCTGCTGCTTTCCTCCGTGGTGAAACGATCAGGGGTGAAGTGCTGCCGGAGCGCGCCGGCACTTCACAAATTGCATTACCCATAAGGAGCTGTACAAATGCCGCAGTTTTTGCGTCGGTGTGTCTTTGAAAGCCCAGTGGCGATCTGGTCATCTCTCATCGAAAGTAATATGCTACAAAGGGGCGGACTGGCCATCTGTGTGTTCTGTATAATCACAGAACCGACGGTCGTCATTATTATTATGCCGTTTAATCCAATTATTTAAATGTATTTAATCGGCACACTGATCCCAATTGTTTTATAGCACTTCATATCAAAAAGGTTGCCGACCCCTGATCTACATCATGTTGCATGCCTCCTTGCCTTTGCTTGAAACCCACATGGGGAATTTTCACAAAAAGTGATCGAGTTGTTATAACATAAGGCCCATGAATCATAGTTAAAGAAAAATAAAGAAAGACACTGGCAATAAATAAAGTACGTGTCACAGTCAGCTGTAATGACTAAAATAAAAGATCCAAATGTTAAGACTTCTGGGATTTATTTCCTAATTACAACATTTGAATGGCATTGCATCAGAGGGAACGTTAGCTAGCAAGCAGGTGCAAAACACTTTTGTCTCTAACTGACGATGTGTCGTGATTGGCGTCACTCATGTTCTTGTAAACATGGGCGGTTTTAGGGGGGGTCAACAGGGGCCAGTGCTACTTTAACACAGAGCTTGGACCCCCCTGTGCCCCCCCCTCCAAAAGGATACATATATGATAATGCAATTCATGTAAAATACTGAGTTACTGTGATGAAACATGGGCCAGAGTTTTTTGGTAATGTAATCGCATGTTGAATCTAAGTTACTGAAATACATTTTGCGACTAAAACAAATCCCAACAAATATTATGAAATACATTTAAAACAATTAGGCTGCATAAATAAAAAGAAAATTATACATTTGTATTTTATTTATTTATACCAAACCGAAAATGTCAAAATCTCCTTCTTCCTGCATTCAAATGTGCCATTCATTAATTATTTTCCCGATCACGCCCCCCCCCCCCCCCCCCCCCCCCCCATTGAATTAGTCTATAACCGCCACTGCTTGTAATCTCCATATTACAGCAGTTTTCTCATATTAGCACAAACAACACTATGGCATCTCACAGACACACACAGGCCACTTACCGGAGTGAAGTTCATGACTTTGAGGATCCAGATGGTCAGTGCGAGGTTGACGATCATGGTGACGAGGAGCAGGAGGATGAAGAAGTACAAGCATCTCTTCCTCCAGCCATAGATTCCCACCGCTGGGTAGACAGGGGCGCCGCACACCGACGCCCCCCGCTGGTGGAGCGGGTTCGGCTGCGCCGCGAGGATATACTGCTCCTGGGTCATCTGAAACAACACAAGAGTGAAGCAGTAAGAATCAATTGTATTATCATCATTTATTTTTTTAGACATATCTCTGAGGCTTTCATTACGCTCCAACACTGTGCACCAATTTTGAGTAACTTTTCTTGAAAGCTATAATAGGTAATTCCATTAATTTAACAATTTTTTAATTTCTCACTAGATATTTTTCATTTTGGGGTGCAATCTGCAATTACCCAGCTTGGCACATATTCCAGACCAGCGTCACAGGAATTATTTTTAAGGAGAAAAAGACAGAGGGAATCCATTTAATGCTGAAACAATTGTATTATGGCTGTGGGGAGGCTGGAAACAGGTGGAAAGGAAGATGAAAAGTAGAACAAAGAAAAGGATGGAGAAAGAGACTGAAAGTTTGGAAGCGAGAGAGCAGGGGTGAAGGTAAAAGAGAAAGACCGAAGAACGATAAAAATGAGATAGAGTTGGAGCGGTGAAATGGAGAGATAGCACGAAATCGAGTAGTAAGAGATATAAAAGTGAGGAAGGGGAGAGAGAGACAGAGAGAGAGAGAGAGGCTGAGATAAGACGTAGAGGAGGACAGAGTCCATTAGTTGTAGTGCAGCAGGAGGAGTCATTGGTGGAGAGAGATATGGACACTGACTGCAAGGAACTGCTATCTGTCCATCTCTGACTCTCTTACACTCTCTAACTCCCCTCACCTTACCCTCTATACCTCAAACTCTCTCTCACTCTCCTCCCTCTCGCTCCCTAATTCACTTCCTATCTGGTCTGTGCTGCTCTATCCCTCTTTATCAGTCTCTCTCACACACACACATTACATCTTTATTTGCTGAGGCTGCATGACCTTAACACCTCACTGACTGTTGATTTTCTCGCCCCTGCAATGCTTTTTCTCCATATAGTCTCACATGATGATACCAACAAGCCTTGATGGGAAACAAAGTTGCTGACTTTTGCTTTTCCTGCAGGAAAAATAAATAAACTGCAGACTTGGCCCGTTCAACTTTTATTGGGTTTTCAGCGGAGGAGTATCAGAAGCAAATATCAATATGTAATGTGTCTCCACATGGCTCCTGTTTCTCTTACAAAAGCAAAGCCCAAGGACGTATTGAGCTATTGATGTTGTGTCAATGCAGAAAAACATTAAAAACTTCAATAATCAGTGGCGAGCTGGGCCCTGCTCAGGGCCTAAGATATTCTACAAAATAATATTTAAAAACATTAAAAAAAATGTTTTTAAATATTTATTTTTTAAATATTTGTATAGTTATATTTGTCATTAATTTTACCAAAATAACTTAATTTAATTGTATTTAAAATAATATTTCCAAATAAATAAATCCTATTCAGTTTATGTTGGAATGTGAAGGGTTAAATTAAAGAAGCTCGTCTCTGCGAGGTGTAGACAGGAGCTGATTAGTGGTCCTGCTATGAATTCACAGAGGGCCTACTATAGTAGCTCAACGAGAGAGTAATGTCAAATTACAGTACAATTGACCAATCATGTCTTCCCTCTAAATGGGTGGGCTTTATTATCGCGGACTTTATGACAAGTTCCGCCCCCTGAGAAGTTTATGCATTTGTTATAACAACGGGTCAAGCTAGGCGGAAGTAGCTAATTAGTATAAATTCGTTCATGATGTCTCACGTCAGTGATGACGTCGTTTCGAAAATGTTAACCGAGTCATTTGAGTTACAATGATAAAGGATCAGCTGCATGACCCCACCATCAAGTACTTCATCCAAAAGGACAGAAGCAGGGCCGTCCCTCCCTACAGGAAGATCACGTAGACTGCGTGGGGCCTCACCTTGCGGAGGGGGCCTCATCTTGCGGAGGAAGCCTCAACTCAACACATGGCTTCTCACTGAAACTGACACGTGTCACCTGTATCACTTTATTTTCACTCTCACTCAGGGACGTGGGAAGGAGGGGGGGGGGGTGCTGAGGGGGCTCAGCCAACCCCCATCTGTTGGCTGAGAGTTGTAACTGCAACGCCAAAAAGTTCACGAAACAAATCAATAAATATTTTGAGTTTGCATTTTAGTGTAAGCAGTCTATAAAACATGGTTGTTTTTTAAATGGTTGATATATAGAAAATATCATTACTAAGTAGCAGACTTAACTACTGCTTTAATTACTGGTCAATTCAACCTCCTCAACCGTGATTTTTCACGCACAACGTTTTTTGTTATGATGTTTTCTGTGTACTACAACAACTGCTGGAGCACTGGAGTGCATGACCTACACAACGAAAAGGCCATGGAGGAAATCCTGAATAAAACCAAAACCTCAGCAGCTGCACACAACCTCAAGATGCCTGACCCAGCTGGCAGCCGGGTAAGCAAGACACCGTCCCGATTCCGCAGCACAACAGAGGCTGAAGATGTTGTACCAACAAAAGGAGTGGCATCATGGAGGAGAGAGTTTTTTCGAGGCTCTTGATCTTTTGCAGAGTGAAATCAAGCGCCGTTTTGACCAGAGTAGCATGGAAACTGCCTCACGCAGGGAGGAAACATTGCTTGCTGCTGCTAAGGGGTCAGTTGGCAGAGAAGAAGACCTGAGATCTCTGCAGCTGCCAATAAACATAGATGTCTCTGGTCTTCACATGCAAATGACGATGCTGGGAGACCTTACGAAGGATCGGATGAGGACTTTTGCACTGTTCACAAACTGTCTGTGTATATGTCCAGCCTGCACATGCAAGAGGGCTCTTCAAATACGTCGAAAATCTCCTCCAGCTGTGTCTTTCCATGCCCATCTCCGTGACCTCGTCAGAGAGATCCTTTTGTAGGAAGGTACAGAAACCTTCCTGGCCTATCTATAGCCAGCTGAGTAGCACTTGAAATGTGTGGCTCTATGATACCTGCTGTACTTATATGATTCTGTTTTTCTTCTGGGCTGTGTCTTCCTGGTCGTATGTACTTATTGTAAGTCGCTTTGGACAAAAGCGTCTGCTAAATGCAATGTAATGTAATGTAAAAACCTCGCCTACGCCAACGAGCCTGGAGACATGAAAGTCTGTGAGTCTTAGTGTGGCACGGCACGGTTTCACCGCTACGAGGCTCCACTAGCAAAATAAAAGCATGTCCATACAAAATAGGAATCCAAGCCAAATTACACTTAAGACATATATACAACTGCAACGAAAGTAACAAACACAATGCAATATCCTTTTCAATTTCAAAGAACACAAATTGGGTTATTTACAGGTGTTGTTTTGTGTGGTAGAGGGTCGCTGTCATTGATGCGTTTTGGCACCCCGGGCCGTTGTTTTGATATTCCGCTCAAGTATACGCACTGACATAATAACTCTTTTTTTTCGGGGTCAGAGGGCCTAAGTATAAAAGTCACGGCTTGCCACTGTTCAAAATGTTACTGCTGAATACGGGAATATAACATCCAAGCATAGAAACTGTATATTCTTCTATCCCTATGTATTTGTAAAATGTAACCTTTATGTTATTAACAGCAAATCATCTAGCAGAAAAGATGATATCAGCAAACTAAGACTAACCTAGCCCTGCTTTTCAAGTGAAAATCCCAATAATCAACTACAATGATGTTGTTGCTCAAAAAATAACAGACTGACCAGTCCATCTACATGATGATATGTTAATGAATATAAGTGGCATGTTTTCATTTACACTTCAGGCGTGTTTTTCAACTGATTTAACCAAGATACTGGGTGATTGAACTTAGATAAGACAGAGCGTAAAAATAAATCAAATCAAAGATGCAATAAAGATGTATTAAACCAAAATATATCTGGGAATACACAGACATGTGTATAACTGCATTAACTATGAAGTGAATAAGTAGCTAAAGCAAAACATTTGTTAAAAATGGATAACACTGCTTTTAGTATCAGATTGAAAGCAGGTGATGAAGCGATATGATAAATATCACAATCCGTTTTTTTCTGGCAAATGAAATATGGAGCTGATATTAATGTGCATACCAAATATGCATTTAATATTTGGACCCAATGAAATCCAATTAATTCAGACCTAGGCACAAGCTGGATATGAGATGCATAGTAATGCCAACAGGAAAGAGCTTAACATTTTTCAAGTGGGAGGATGGATTGATGCCTTTTCACAGTGAGGAAATGTTCCTGAAATAGTCTCAGCTGCTTCATCTCGTGCACCTTTTGTACGCACCTTTTCACTCTGTACTGATAGCATGCAATATGAATCAATAGTATTGCTGTGGAATGGAGAAATGGATGGGCTGGTGATAATTGTATCTCAGTATTCAGCGTCCACACTAAATCAATAGCAGAGAGTGTGTGTGAGCGAGTACCTGTATGCTGTTTTTCTGCAGTGCCATGGAATGCTAATCATTTTACTTTCCTGCATGTGTCATTGATGTGAATAAATAGTTGCACACATTTATATGTGTGTGTGTGTGTGTGGGTGTATGCTTTTGCATGGGTGTTTCCCAAGGGCAAGAATATGAATAAGCCAAGGAACCTATTTTAGCAATGAAAAAAAATCAGATTTGTTCATCATCAGAAAGTGTTTCATTTGCAGTAGGTTTGCACATTCTGTACTTTTTGTTTTCTTTACATGGCATTATAAACTCCTCATAAAAAGTTCGGAAACGTTATTTCGGTCGATTATTCCTCCCCTTTAATAATACCAATTGGTATTGTGTTTTATAGCGTTGGAAAGCCTAATTAGTCACCTTTATAAGGAGGTACAACTTGTAAGGATTGTGCATTCGTGGAATGAGCAACACAGCTAACCGTGTGGGTAGCGGCCCAAACAAATGTGCCAAAATCCCCTGAAATATTCTTCTGTTGGTATTCACTCTCGTTTTGAGCTTCAAGTACTGGCAGGTGTATGCCAGTCACAGGTGTGTGATTGACACTTGATTGGCACCTACTTGTGCATGGGTCCTGCAACTTTGTTGAGTTTGTGTGAAACATGCCACGTTTGTCCCTTCAGGATAAGGCCCGTGCAATAGGGCAACTGGAAGCTGGTATTCCGGTACGCAGAGAGGCAGCATTATGTGGTGTCAGCCCTGGTAACTTTTCCAAACTTAGGACCAAGTTCTGTGAGACTGGTGAAGTCAAAGACAGAACGCAAAGTGACCATCACAGGAAGACAACAGCCCCAGAAGACCGGTTCCTCACCGTTGCTTCACTGAGGAACCGTAGGCTTTCTTCCATTTACAGGCAAGATTTGCACAACGGTACCACAGACAGATCTCTGATCAGACGGTGAGGAACAGACTGCACATGGCCGGTCTTTGTGCTTATAAGGCTGCCAGGAAGCCTGCAATGACTGCCCTTCACCGTCAGGCCCGTTTGTGCTGGTATCGATATCACCGACAGTGGAACCTAAGATTGTGGGACAACGTCATGTTCAGTGATGAATCAAGGTTCTGTCTGTGGAAGCTGGATGGCAGGATCAAAGTATGGAGACGACGTGGAGAACGCTATGCAGATTGCTGCACAGATTGCGTGACACCTTTCAATGGCCGCAGTGTCATGGCGTGGGGTGGTCTCTCACAGGCAAAACATAACTTGTCATCATTGAAGGCAATCTCAATGCAGTGCGATATCAGAATGAGATTCTGGAGCCAGTGGCGATCCCACATCTTCAGAATCTGGGACCTAACTCCATCCTCCAGGATGCCCCCACAGAGCCATGAATTTGGGAGTGGAGAGGATGGAATGGCCTGTCGTTAGTCCAGACCTCAATCCAATTGAACACTTGTGGGATCAGCTTGGGCGTGCTGTACGCCAGAGTGACCAACGCCACCATGTTGGCTGACTTGGGACACATCCTAGTTGAGGAATGGGATGCCATCCCACAGCAGTGTGTGACCAGGCTGGTGAACAGCATGAGGAGGAGGTGCCAAGCTGCTGTGGCTGCGTATGGATCTTACACACGTTACTGAGATCCCTGACAGTGTCAAATTAATAAAGTGTAAAAATTGCCAATATGTGTGGTTTTTTCCTTATTACTGTGGGAGAGTGCAATCATCCAATCCAACAAACAACTCAAAACGAGAGTGAATACCAACAGAAGAATATTGCCGGGGATTTTGGCACATTTATTTGGGCTGGTACCCACACGGTTAGCTGTGTTGCTCATTCCACGAGTGCACGATCCTTACAAGTTGTACCTCGTTGTAAAGGTGACTAATAAGGCTTTCCAACTATTTAAAATACAATACCAATTGGTATTATTAAAGGGGAGGAATAATCGACCGAAATAACGTTTCCGAACTTTTTTTAATATATAAATATCTACAAGTGGTATTGAATCGGAGTCACCTTTAGACTTTGTGAGTGACTTTGAATGACTAACTCTTTACTTATACTCAGTCAGTGAATTATGCATGGTCTTGTGTGTATGTGTCTTGTCTCATCTTACTCACAGCTATGGATGAATACCAATCAACTCAACATCTTGACAAAATAATATGTTCTCCTCCCAGATTTCACGCACTGTATTCGTCAATCTTTCTCACTCATTCTGTTGTCACAGAAAATTCCCTTTTTTGTGGCCTTTTCCTTGCATCTCACTGCTTACGCCTTCAATTCAGACTCTCCAGATTCCTTCTACTTCTCTCTTTCTTACCCACCTCATTTATTTTTGTCCTTTTCCGCTCTCTCTTCCTAACCAATCCATTTTGTTCTCCCCCTTTTCCTCCCTCCTTCCCTCTGTCCTGCACTAATCTCTCCCCTCCCTCTTTCAATGAATTTCTTAGATTGAACTGACAACAGAGTCATCAATCAGTCTCACGGTGCACCACAGCGTGGAGACCCTGCACAGCATGACCTAACTTTATTAACATCATAATGTCTTGACAGCCATAAAAACAACAGCTACTAGAGCCCCGTCTCCATGGTTACCATAATAGCATATCGGCCACTTTGATCAAACTATGATCTCAGCAGAACCATTACTCTAAAATAGACTGTACTTGGAATATATACAACGTTTTCTTTAAAACAAAATGTGTTGGTGGTAATCAGCGTTTGAATTACAGATCATCAGACAAGTAACAAACTATACAATTAAAAATAATCACCTTCTAAAAACATGTTGGAATATTTTAGGGATTTAAATGTGTTTTACTACATTAAAGGGTTGAAAGGATCTTCAGGGTGAGACATAAGCACTGGACTACATAACACCATATGTCAGTATGATTAAGCTGTTAAAAGCCGCCCAAAGTCAGGTACAGGACACACATCTGCATTAAAACTAGGTTGAGTAGACATTATAACACACTCAAACACACACAGTATCCCCATGTGACACCAGACTGAAGTTCAGCTCTGTACTTTGAGGTTAAGATGCCAAGAAGATGATGGGAGATGAAAAAGAGCAGGGAAAAGAAGAAATAAGCAAATGATGAAAATGAAGAAGAGACTTAAATGCATGATTGCGCTCCGTGACTTATCCACCACTGCAACCCTTCAGAAAAACCACCACAGAATAAATAGCATTGAAAGCTGTATTTCAGGAGATGAGGACGAGATATTTTGCTTGAAATTGTCACAAAAGTATAGTACTTACAAATTGATGATGACAAATCAATGCAAAATGTGCCATCATGTGATAAGTCACAGAGGTTCTGTGAGGATCTGCAGTACTTCCTCCTTCTTTTCCCCTGTCTGTGTTTGTTTTGTCTGTCTGTCTTCCTGGCTGCGCGTGGCTGACCTACATTCTGATTGCCACCACTCACCTGCACCTGCTTAAAACCCTGGTTCCCATCCTCAGACTTCGCCAGTTCTTCGTATATTCTTCAGTGGTAAACTATCGTCCAGGCCTACTAGTATATTTCCTAGTGACTTTTTGATGCTCCTTGTGAAAGGATATTATTTCCTAATCCTGCTTGTTTTTCCTGTTCCAGATCCACATACACCAGCCGCTCTGCCTGCCACGTCCAGCCTCCCCTACTGGTCAGCCCAGCTCCACTTCTCCCCTCTATGTGCTCTTCGTCAACTCCTTGCCCGTGTCATGGACAAAATAAAGCCCTTTTTTGACACTTCACCACTGTCTCAGTTTTAGTGCTTGAACAGCAGGTTCTCATCTCCAGTCACTTCTCTGGAAGCCTAACTTCTTTACAGTGAATATGAGATCTTGGTTCGCCTCAGGCTGGAAGCAGTCGGACTCTGGATGTCAATATAATGATGGCTATGTAATATTTAATCATCAATTGTGTTTCAGTGGCCTGATATGATTGCACTTCCTTGGGCATTTCCTTTTTTGATATAAATTGAAACTTCTCATGACATGTCCGGTAAGAGACATTTGAGAATAGTCCGACACTGATGCACAGTGTCATCTTCTCTCATTATGCAAATAAATGAATGTTAATGCATGTGGGATGTGAAGTATGTGTCAGGAAAGATTCAGCCGGCTGGACGCTCTGAGTAAAGGCGAGTCGGAATAGATATACACGTGTGCTGCCTGGTAATGTACGTGAAAGCTCGAGAAATTGACAGAACGGTGGATATGGATGGATTTGACGTGGGCGCATGAGTGGATAATGAATAAAAGGATGGACTGAGAGACTTGTAGACAGAAAGTCAGACAGCATAAGGTTTCACTTCATAGCTGAAATGCGCATCAAAGTGTAATCAGTATGCGTGCACGGCCGATTGGTGCCGCTGCTTCATGTGAAGGGCTGGGGGTGATCCCATGTATCTGTCAGCAGCACACAACCCCGGCCCCTCTCATCTACTTATACTCAATCGATGCCGCCGCTTCAATATCGCTCCACTTCTGATGGCCTTGACATTCTCTCTCTGTTTCTCTTTCTAACTCTTTAATGCGAGCTCCCAATGAGGTGCTATACATGAGTGGTGATATTATAGATTTGAAACATTTTTTAATCAATATTCACAGCAGATCATATAGAAGATGATTATAGAGCTAGCTGAATTCTACGCTTTGTATTCCTTCAGACCGTTAGATATCTTTTTCAAAATGTTGCTATGGGATGAATAGGGAAGAATATGTCTAACAGACTGAGAAATATTCATTTTACAGCCAAGAGAAATATAAGAACAGAATAAAGGATGTGATACAACTGTTAGCTATTAGAAAAGTAATGTAATACATGATGCTTCTTGATGATGCTTCTGGTTATAAATAAAATACAATGGCGCCTCTTAGTTTGAGTAATGGGTGCTGGATGTTTTTTGTTTTTTTCTATTCAATTCTATGATTATGAACTGGTTGGAAGTATTTTGGTGTAAAATACTGTGCAGCTTAATAAATCATAGGCCCTTTTTGTATCACCGTAATATTTGCTGTAATGTTGTTGTGTTGAAATAAGATCAACTATATTCCATGCTCACATTCATTTACTACCTTTCTTTCCAGAAAACTAGTGTTCTCCTATCTGCTCTCTAATGACCTTTGAGATAAGATTTATATCGTGCATCCATTCAAAATATTACTTATGCCCAACAATAACCATAATTATATATTTCATTATTTTCAAACCTTTTCAATTGAATTACATTTACAAAGTGGTGGGAAGGTGTTATGGAAATAACCGCAGGATAATTATATGTTGCTTTTTTAGATGTCTACACTTAAGTGGCTTGGTGTGTTTTGAAGCATTTTTCGTTCTTGAAATTGTCATCCTGTCAATCAAACAGTTTGATTACTGTGAAATGTCTAGAAATGTGTTTGCTGAGATTTTTATAACGGGGCATTGTTTGTTTGACATGGTAACTGGTGCTAATGCTACACACGTCATGAGCTTTACTTGCCGGTCATGTCTATTCATCTGTGCATATTTCTGAACACACTTGAAATATATATTTGTTTGTCTTGTAAATGGTCTACATCCAGACATTTTTCAGTCAAATTAAAATAACTACAAAATATTGCTTTTACAAGGCTTTTTATATTTCACAAACTATGTATGTTTGTTGTTGTTTCTTTGTGAAGTATAAAGGTAACTTCTGTAATCACATTTTGGGAAATTGTTGTAAAAATGTGTCATATATTGTGAAATTATTCAATATTGAGACAGTGAGTTCTCTGTGTCAAATACATGTTTAGGTCCACAAATAAAAACAGCACTCACAACACAATACGGAGGCAGGTGTGCATAGGTGTGACGGTAAAACACTAAGGATTTCATGTCAAATACTTACACATTCAACAAAGTATTGGTGTTTCCACGCATGTACATTTGTTTTCCATGTGTGTGTGTTTGTGCCAGGATGATAAAACACTAAGCCAACCGTATTGGGAGTGCTCTGTATTGGCTGTAGGTTGTTGGTTTGGACAGCATGCCATCCCTCTCTGTCACTGTGGGCACTCAGGTGTTCAGCCAGTGGATGGATCACACACACTCGCACATACACAACCACACACACAGTCAGAGAAACCCAAACACAGATGCACCGAAAAAAAGAAAATCCACACAAGCAACAAGCAAACACACGCATAGACAGACAAAATCACACTGCAGCTACATGGACCAGCAAACACACAAGAACATCGGCCAACAAAGCATGTGTCCACACACAGACACACACAGACAAACAGGGCTCCTGTGCAGCGAGGCGTTCACTGTTCCAAAAGATTTACGAGTCTCTGCTGCAGGCCTACTGTTAAAAGAGAAGACTTAAAAGGATAGCGCACACACACACACACACACACACACACACACACACACACACACACATAAGTAAGCCAAAAGTACAACAGCTGTTGGCATCTAAACAACCTGGACACACAGACAGAAAGGACAAAGGGATAGTTGCGTTAGAGAGAAGGGCAGAAACCGAAAATAGAAAGGAGTACAGAAAGACCAGAACGGTGTGATGGCTGATGGAGAGAAGGTCAGTTCATGACCTCTGTTACTGCAATAGGTGTGGTAGGGCGACCTTCAATACCTTCAGCCCATGCTACAGTGATGTCTCAGTTTTAAAGAAATACTAACACAACAGTAATACGTATTCCAAATCCGAAACCATGAAATAAATGTTTGATTTTTTGGAATCACGATGCAGAGGAAGTTGAAAGGATGTAAAGATGAGTTGCTTTGAGCAAAATGAGGTTGTTGACAGAGTCAGACTGAGAGTGCTTACTTGAAAATGATTGGTGTCTGTATTTATGTCTACTGTATGTGCCACTCACAAAATACCCAATTGTGACCTGAGACACCCTAGGCTTCAAGGCCAGATAACATGTATATTTGTATGTGTATGTAAGGTTAAGCCATTTGCACTGTGTATTTTGTATTGAAATATATTGCTACTTATTAAGATTACATATATAGTTCTCTTTCGTTAATTATGCCAAAAGCTATGGAACAAAATACCTATAGACATCAGGGAGGCTGCTCGGTGGAATGTAAGCTCAAAACATGTGTACAATTTAGCCTTTTCGGAAACTAACTCCTGCTCTCTGCTGCATTGTCTCAATGCATTTTAACCCGTCTCCTGATTCTGTGTTGTATTTGCACTACCCTCCTTTTAATGCACAATTTGACAGTTGTACCGTTAATCTAAAAAAATATTTGTATGTCTATTCTTTGCTATATTAAGGTTGTTTTTATGTATTTTACTGGTAACTGTATTATATGTGATATCACTTGTCTCTCAGTAATTTAAGAGATGTTACTGTTCAGCACTCATACATACAAATAAAGCTTATTATTATAACCAAGATGACTGGATGAACCCTTCTCTTCTTTAGTTTTGATTTGATTATTGGTACAACTATCCATCCCCCCACCACCCCCTTGGCACCAAACTGAAACATAGCTTGTTTAGGCGGTTTGAACAAACCAGACTCACTGTGGTCCTTCTGAAGAGCACAGCCTCCTCCATCAGCGCTCTCATGTTCATCTGATGTTGGTTGATGTCTGCTTTGGTGCTAAACGGGCTGCTTTATACTATCTCTATTTATAGAACCTCTGGAGTGAAAAGTTGTTCTCATTTGTCTCTGTCTCGATTTATCTCTATCCAATAATGTGATGTACGTTTGTTTCATGGACCCACGAGACTAATTAGTGGATGCAGGAAATGGAGAGGGAAAACGATGGAGGCCAGATGAGGGAGAGATACAGTATGAAGGCTGGGGGGGGAAAAACAGGTGAAGCAAAGGAAAAAAACAGACGTGACATGTCTGTTTGATTGGCAGGCTCACTGCCCTCATTGGTCCCAAAGCCGGTCAGTATGAAAGCTTCCCACTATGGACCAGGTATCAGCTTGAGGCTGTATACAGTCAGTCACATGCAGATATAAAAGCTATTCTCCAGTCAAAGAATTAATAGGTTTTTAAACCGCTTTTAAACCGCAAAACAGGTTTATAATTGGTGTTTGAAAATCCTATGTTTTGCCACTTAATAACAGCATGGGTGCATCTTTGAAAGCCAGTGCCTTTACCTCACTATGGAAAGGACATCAACACACAAAAGATGAGCAATAGAGCAATTCAAAGGGTGTTTTGTCATACAGATGGTAGAGCGTATGTTGGCAATGACAATCTTAAGTACGGCAGCTGCTCCAACAATGTAACATACAATACACCTAGGACGTGAAAATAAATAATGAATACAAAGTGTATCTTAGTATCTTAGGGCAGTGATTTAGACTAAATGTTTGTTTCATTATAAAAGGTAAAGACGAGACAGTAAAAAATGTATCCCTACTAGCAGATTTGTGTGAGCTTTGAACTCGTACTCATATTCAAAAGTATTTCATATTTAAAAGGATATAAAGCACTTCTAGTCTCCCTGGCTGTCAAAACAATGATATCAGCACACATACAGTCTTAAAATCTGACTTTATACAGTCCGTCCTGCGGTCCCTGCCTGTGAATTATTCAGTAATGACAGTTTTGTAATGCTTGCAGGAACAAAGTGAGACTGATGGCTGGACTCAGCAGCTACACTACCTGGATGTGCTGTGGCTATGAATTCTAGTTTAGGAAGCTGACATTCATCATGCTTCTCCGTTGTTCTTTCCAGTAGAGACGATCCAGAAACCTATTCGACATCACACGGCATTACATTTTCACTGATGATTATTCAAAATGATATTATGTGTGGGTATTTCTTCTATTTCTGTAATCATACTACAATTTACTGGCAGTAAATACGGTAAGATGGCAGGTATGGGGGTGTGTTGTCTAGTATAGTAATACTACTATCATCTCGAGTGAAATTTGGTTTCATTGCAATATTAAGCAAATAAATGTTGTAGTTAGGGCTACAAGGTGTTCCAAATTGCAATATGTATGTATTTGTGATATATTACAATATGAAAATGAAATAGGAGCGAACAATATTAAACCAAAGTAAGCCTACCTAGAATGTAGTTAATAATAGGGAAACACTGGTATAACTAATGAGAAATACGGACCAAGGACCTATTTGTTTGTTTAATGTTATGTTATGCAGCTTTAATCATGATTACTTTCATTTCTTTGCTGAGTTTTAATGTTGGAACACTTGTATACAGTGAATATAGTCACAATGATGAAGTCTGCATAACCAAAGCATTTGTTTCAGCTCTATAGTCTACACAGTGCTGGACACAGAGCCGAAAACACATCTCCTGATCTAATGTTTCGAAGATATGAATGTTTATACTTTTACAAATGTTCACTTATAGAGATGTGCACATGAACACTTGTTGATGTGTTTTGTAGTTGCTCAGTGCTGTTCTTCAGTCTTTGTTGTATAGAAGCTGTGAGATAGTTGTGGCCACACAATCTCCTGCTGTCTACTTCATACCTGCAGCAGCACACATTATTATGAAAGAAGACAAAGGAGGATTGGCACAGTATCCACATAGGCACATATTATATTCATGTACACATGCAGTGCAGAGGGAATCTGAAACATAATGTCGCAGTTTGCTTTTGCAAAATAACACCACGGTTCAGTGATGCCTTAAATAGATGTAGAGCCTTCCTGGGGTTAGCAGTTTCTCTCCATTTTCTTTCTGTCTGTTATTTGTTTTTTTGTTCCCCCTCCCCTTGAATTATGTTTCAGTTCCATTCTTATTCCCCCAATATTGTTGATTTATCTTTCTCAGCCTCCCTTCCTCCCTTCCCTTCTCTCTGGCACTCTGCCTCCCGCTGAGTCAGTATCTGTCAATCAAAAAGCCACCACTGTTAAACGCCGCAAACAACAACAGACCTGAGTTGGGGTTTTTCTTCCTCCTGAAGAGATAGATGGAAAGCTTCATGGTAAGAGAGTTTGCTGGCGATGCAGCCTGCTTTCCACAGCTCTTTGAAACTCACAACAAAAGCTGATGAGCGATATGCTGTCTCGTGGTGTGTGGTGTAACCATATCAAATGGTTACACCATTACACACTACTAAAAGAACATTTTTCGCGATCAATCATTAATGTTGGATTTAATGAACAATTGGAAGTTGCCAGTTGTGTGCACATGATTAGTGCAATTATAGAAAATAGGAAAATAGGAAAAGGAAATGAATAGGAAATGTTAAATGAATTATCACTGTGGGAGAGAGTTGTCACTGATTAACATAATGGTGTGTCTTATGAAATGCTATATCACAATGTGCAAAACAAAGAATGGCTCGAAATGGAACATAAATAAATAATATTGAATGAATTTATATTTAAAAGGTTGACATATAATAAGTGTAAGCTGCTTGTAAGGTTCCTTTAAAAAAACCTTGAAATACTTTTTTTATCTAAGTTATGCAACCAATTTTCAACCACAAAAACATGTCAACTCATATCTCCGCTGTCACTCTTTTATTACAGTTTTTCTCAATCGCTAAACCCACTATTGAGACTCAAAATTCCTCTCATCAAACCAACAGCACAGCCATCGAAACAGAAAACCATTTCTCTACAACAGTATACCATTTATCATTGATATCACACAAAATGCAGATGCTAAGCAGTGTTTTGCAAAACAGATCACACAATTCTCTAACTGAAGTTACAATTCTCTACACAAACATCAAAAATATTTTGTGTAACTCATGTCTACAAAACAAAATAATCTTCTCACAGTGGATAACACTTACTCCTCATAAACTTAGACCATTAGGATTAGTGAGAATCCTATAAAAGACCTCCCTCACTTCAGTAAGATGTTTGTGTGAACAAAATGGCTGATCGAGTAGGTAGAGGAGCTCTGAGAAGAAGAAGGAACCCTGTTGTTCAGCGAGGAAGAGGGAGGGCTGATGTTCAGAGAGGAAGAGGGAACCCTGTTGTTCAGAGAGGAAGAGGGAACCCTGTTGTTCAGAGAGGAAGAGGGAGGGCTGTACGTATGCGTGGTGGAAGAGTTGAAAGGGGACCAATGCGAACAGTAGTTTCGGACAACACCCGTGCAACTATTGTGGACCACGTCATAAACCATGGCATGTCACTCAGTGAGGCTGGCCAAAGGGTTCAGCCCAATATACGGAGATCAACAGTGGCATCCATTATTAGGATCTTCAGGCACGAAAATAGGTAAACTACTGTAACCCTTTTTTACAGCACTTCATGCATTTCTATTTTTATGTAGGTTTCGATCACTGTTTTTATATTACAGTACATAACATTCTCAAATATGTATTGATAGAACTGAAAGAGCACCCCGCTCTGTTGGCAGAGGAAAGGCCTTTACTCCAGAACAAGAGTCTGCCATTGTTGATATGGTTGTGGCCAACAATGAAATCCGCTTAAGGGAGATTCAGGCCAGACTAATTGCAGACCAGGATGTCTTCAGTAACATTCCATCTATAAGTGTTGCAACCATTCACCGGGTGTTAAAGAGGCACCACCTCAGAATGAAACAGATCTATAAGGTTCCTTTTGAACGCAACTCTGACCGTGTGAAGGAGTTAAGGCACTGGTATGTACAGGTAAGGACCTCAATCACAGTGATGGCTTGCCTATATTTTTAGTATGTCGGACTGCTTACAGTAATGTAAAACGCTCCTATGTTTGTTTCATTTTCTTTAGCGAATTATGGAGCTGGAAGGCAATGCATTACCACATGTTTTTGTATATGTGGATGAAGCAGGATTCAACCTCTCCAAAGTGAGGAGACGTGGGAGGAACCTTATTGGGCAAAGAGCAACAGTCTTTGTTCCAGGCCAAAGGGGAGGAAACATAACATTGTGTGTGGCTCAATGTTATGTAATGTTCTCGACACAAGGCGTCCTTGCTCACATCCCTGTAATGGCAGCATATAACACGCAACGTGTCCTTGCCTTCCTGGATGTCCTGTATGACCGACTTGTGCCACCAGAAGAGAGGGATCAAGTGAGGTCGGTTCACGTGGTCATATGGGACAATGTGGCATTCCACCACTCTCGTGACATGAGGGCATGGTTTGAGGCTCATCCACACATGGCCATGGAGTTCCTCCCTCCATACTCCCCATTTCTAAACCCCATTGAGGAGTTCTTCTCTGCCTGGAGATGGAAGGTTTATGACCAACCTCCTCATGACCAGAGGTCGCGTTAACCGAATATTTTCCGTCTATGACGGACAAATCTGAAAGCAGTCCGTCATTTTGACGTATTAGAACAAACTCGGAACAGCGCCAAAGTTTCCCCGCAGCGAGGCTCCGGTGTTATGCCGTGTTATGCATGCCCTCCAAAAAGGAAATCATACCGTTTCCAAACCTAACTGTGCCGTACAAATCATTGCAATGTCTGTGAGTTTTGGCTTTACGCTATGCACGCTCCCGCGAGGTGCAGCAGCCATGCATAATACGGCGCATGTGAACTGTCCCTCACCCCCCGTTGACAGTTCACGAGCATGCTCCCCCCTCCCCCCCCTCGTCAGAGTTGTGTAAAGGTCGACGGGTAATTCTGTATTTTGACGGAAGTTTTACGATCCTGTCCGTCAAAATGACGGGCAGCGAAAAAGTCTAGCGCAACCTCTGCTCATGACAGAATGCCCCTTTTGGACGCAATGAATGCTGGCTGTCGGGACATCTCTGCGGAATCCTGTCAAGGGTGGTGTCGACACGCAAGGAGATATTTCCCACGCTGCCTTGCAAGGGAAGACATACGCTGTGACGTAGATGAGGCTATGTGGCCAGACAGAGGCCAAAGAGCAGATCAGTAAAGCTATATAGATCTCATTCTCTGCTTTACTACCGATTTACATCATTTACCCATGTTATTTTTTTTCCAGTGTATTGCTATTCATCTTTTATGTCTGTTACGGTGCTCTTCTGAAAATGAGACAATAAAAACAATGACATAGTTACAGTAACATACTGTTTTTCCTATATGTAAGTTTGTTTCTCCCAACTTGTCAGTTTTCCGTTCAGTTTCCAATATCGATAGCTTGAGGTTTGTGTATTGATGATTGTAGTCAGTATTTAGTGTGCCATTTAGTAATGACTGTTCAAATAGTCTTCTAATGAGCTGACAAATGTTTGTTTTTGGAGAAGGTATCTGGTTTTGGAAGGGGTATTTTTAGTTTTCAGTGCCTTAGAGCACTTTGCAAGAAATGTATATTGTTATGGTAGAATGTGTTATTATGGTGACCGGAGTTTCAGTTATGAAAACACATTTGTCTCATTAGAGGACAATTTGTTCTGTATCGATCGACTTATTCTTTTTTGCGACCAGTATTTTCAGTTTTGGTCATGTAAGTGCATTTTGCAAAAGATATTCTTATGGCAAGTGTGTTTCTGTTTAGATGGCTATGTTCTTGTTTTGAAGAAATTCATTTTGATTCTAAATAGTGGGTTTAGCAATTGAGAAAAACTGTAAAAGCCTTAAAAACAATGTTTGTTGTACAGAAAAAGTCTTCACTCAGCTAAATCTCTGTGTAAATACAGCCAGCAGTGTGGTGACAGTGTTCCACCAAGGGACGACATACTTCAGTTACGCACCGAGGAACACGATGATCGGCAGAAAGGACGGAAAGTGAGAACGAGAACAAAAGTTATACTGAGGAAATTGGTCTGGGTTGTTACAGTAGATAAGATAAGTGGTGTGACTTTGTAAAAGAGACGAGAAAAAATAACTCCATCTTGTACTGTGTTATTTCTTAGAGGGGGTAGAACAGTGGTGGAGACTGCTACCAGTATTTATGTGTGTGATATAGAGATAGACGAGGTGACACTTAAGAGGGAAATGCAGGGAGGAAGCACATCGAGTGGGGAAAAAAAGACGGTTCCCAAGGGCAGGCGTGCTGTGAGAGATGTGATGGACGCCTGCTGTAAGTGCGTCACATGCCTGTGTGTGCGTGTGTGTGTGTGTGTGTGTGTGTGTGTGTGTGTGTGTGTGTGTGTGTGTGTGTGTGTGTGTGTGTGTGTGTGTGTGTGAGAGTAAATCTTTTCTGGGGACAGAATCAGCACACAAGCTTTATGCCCCTGCTCAGTGAGCTGGACTCCTTCATCATCACCACCCCCCTCCAGCACACATTAACACACACACACACACACAGACACACACACACACACACACACACACACACACACACACACTGGATGATAACATGACTATATAAGTTTTCCAAAGTACTACTTAACCACTGTCAGATATATTATCTAATGTTTAGCTTATATACAGTATATCTACCACTGCCAGAACAGTGTGTCTTCATTACATTAACCTGTTAAGCCCTGAGCCTGTTTTTCAGGATTTCCAGAACAAATGGCCTGTGCACTTCTAAAAGGGGAACATTAATAATATTTTTTCTCAAAGTAATGACAAACCTGTGAGTTGGATGTAGAATCAATATAGATGTTTTTTATTTTAAAGAAAATTCAGATTGAACATAGTAAAAAACTGTAAATTATAGTGTCCGTCCAAAAATAATTTTTTACTTATAGTGAAAACTAACCTTGAATGATGGGTTAGTAGACTAAAAGCTTTAGGAATCCAAAGTACAACATATAATAAGTACCCTGTATCAAGATTGATGCAAAACAAGTGACATTTGTCCTTTTTAGAGAGGTTTAGCAAAATAAACTCCACCTCTGAGGTGATTTGGGTGGAAATGGCCGTTTTTACTGTTTCTCTGGAACCCATTGGTCGATTTTAGTGATTGACATCTCTTTTTGACCGTTAGAGCCAATAGAATGGAAGGGGAATTTCCACATACACACACACCTTACCATTGAGAAATGAGAGCTATGCGCACACAGTTTTGCATGAGAGCGAACCTATCTCTCGCTCTGACATCTGGAAACGGAAAAGCAGGTTTATTGCTTATGGATTATCAGAAATCATTTCAAAGGGACATAGACACATTGGATTAACCTATGGATTAACTTCAGCAGCGTTTTTATAATTGTAATGCCATTGAAGACCACTTTTGACCACACAACGACAAATGTAAGCCATTTTGCCGTTTTTTAGCTACCTAGCGCCACATGTTTTGATGTCTGTTCTTGTTAATATCTTTGCGAGTTCTAATCGTGGAGTGATGATGTATGTACCTATCGATTCTGTGTCATCTCACAATGTGAATCGTTGGTTTGGACGTGGAGCAACGATAAGTAATAAGGGTGTTATGAGTGAGTTTCTGTGCAGTAATCCGTTAGCATTTTTTCGGTCGTGGCTAATTTAGAGGCTCAGCGCTAGCTTTGTGTGTTTAAAAAAAAGGAAAAAAAAGATAATTTAGCTGAGTTTCTTCCTGTTACATGGATATAAAACATTCATAGTTTATTGAATATTAAGATGCCGTCAGACGCTGTTTCCTGCAGATGACGCGTTTTTCCCCCCAGTATCAGGGGGGCGGTGTAGAACAGGTTTTAAGGCAAACATTTCGCAAATAATGTAGAATAAACCTGACTGGGCCTGAATGCTGCGAAAACTCAGTCAATAAGACACGAAAAACCGCTACATTTCTAGAATTTGTAATACTACATGCACCTATATTATGTTTTAATCATGTTTTTATTATTTTTTAGAATTGCTGATTCATTTCACAGTTTACATGTACTTGTACTGTTACTTCTAACTTCATTCCAGCCTCATCTTAAGGTTTTAGGATATGCACAAAAAGCCAGGTGTTTGTAATTATATATTATATAATGCCCAGACAAATGTAGGGTTAATGTGTACATACTGGCAGCTAAGTGACATTTTGTATAAGTCAATGCAAATAATTGAGTGGATTACTTGAGTCACCATGGAGACCACATAGCATTACCTAATATAACAGAATAGGCGCATTCACACCGCAGTACTTTTCCCACAAAGGTTCATGAGAACTTAGTTCATGAGAACTCTTTTGTTGCGTTCACACCAAAAAGAGCCGGAACTAAAATTAGTTAATGAGAACCTTTTCACCCCCTTTTCCGTCCCTGCTAGAGAGCAGGGACTTTCGTGGGAAAAAAGGTTCCTATGTCTGATTGACTGGGCGGATTGCAAACCACGGCCCGTAAAACTCCCAAAAGGTTTTGTGAAGCCGCCATTTTATTATCCTTGCATTAGCATTATTAGCATTAGCATTAGCCCAGCGCAGAAACGCAGAGAGACTAACTTATGGCAACACAAAATAAAACATGGGAGCAGTGGAGATGAGAAGGTTTCGGCGTTCTGGCGATTTACTCGGAAGGCTTCAGTAGAAGCTGCTGGGAGTCCCAGCAGCTTCTACTGAAGCCAGTCCCCAACTCCGGGGACTTCCGGCCGGGGACTTTGGGCGGCAGTATACGCCGTGAAGTGGTTTGCGGCCTGCCAGTAAACCCAAAGCAGAAGAAGAAGAAGTGACGTCAGCGGTTTAATTTGCCTAATCCACCCCCAGGGACTTATTCCGGTGTGAACGCGATCTGTACTTAGTTCATGAGAACTAAAGAGTTCTCATGAACTAAGTTCTCATTAACCTTTGTGGGAAAAGTACTGCGGTGGGAATGCGCCTATTGTTAGCACTGAGTCTAAGACTCCACACACTGTAAGCTAGAATAGAAACCCCTCTATCCTCACACTTCCAGACGTTTTCAGCTTCTTAGCATTACATACACCTCTCCCTTCATCTCCCTTACACACTTCCCCCACTCCTCCCTCCCTCTATCTCTATTGGCATCATTCACTCTACTTGCATTTATTTCTGACTTCTAATTGAGTTGTGTGTTGTCAGCCCAGCAGCCCTGCTCAAAGCTCCCTTTCATGGCTTTGAGCAAAGAGTGTATGTGTGAGTGATGTGTGTGATGTATGTCCAGCAGTCGCTCATGTCCAAGTCCCTCATTGGAGCACTCATATATCAACCCATGAGCCCTGCACAATATAATGGAATGAGCAGAGACTGGCTGACAAAGAGCGGATGAAAGAGGGAAAGAGAAAAGTGCTGCGAGATAAGGGAATTAGTGACAGTGAGACAGCACACTGCATGGGGTTTGATGTCTGCCCATCTGACTGTCTTTCATACATTCCTGCATCTTCCTTTCAACCACTTTAACCTTCCACATTCACTCTGACTGTGGCTAAACTCAAAGCATGTGATTGGTTGTTCCCAATACTACATTGACTTGCTATTGTAAAGGGTCAATCTCTCTCTATCTCTCCGTCCATCCTGTTGAAGTATTTTATCTTTATTTCAAGGATTTTTCATAACATTTCAATGCCAGTTCAAATGAAAGTTCCACTTCAACTAACTATCCCAAACATCACAGATGTAATATATGTTTTGGCAAATAAAAATGCTTACCTAGGAGAGTAATGTACCAGACTATAATCCAAATACTCAAATGGACCACTTAGCTCCATACAACATTCAAACATCAGCTCTGTATGCCCCTCATACAATCTCCACCACATGGATCCATCAGCAGTCTACTATCCAAAACACAGACTTTACAGTTTACTCTTTAACAGTTTTAAGGTTAAAAGCATACAGTCTTTTTAGAATAAACTTCTGTTTTCACAGGGAAAAAAATAGTATGGTTAAGAAAAAGGTAGTGGGGAAGTAAGGTAAAAGGTCAACAGTTTGTAATGTTCATAGGTTGTTTCCTTTTGTCCTGTAATTACATTTCTCTATCTTACTCCCTTTCTTAAAAACACTTAGAAGAAACAAACAACTTCTGCAGTATGCTGTGAGAATATGTTTTCTCTACAACATGTGTGAACTCACGGTAGATATACTGTCTTCTTCAAGGACAGACTGGCCTCTGCCGCTGTATTGGCTTTCAGCCACTTTGACTTAAAGCTTTTTCAGTTCTGCAGCATCTTGCATACTGACAGTGTAAAGGAATAGTACATAGTACAATCAGTGGCGTTTGTATATGTACAAAAGTGGTGGGGCACAACAAACTTAGATGTCTATAAGCTTCTGCAGTGAGGTTTATGGCTGGTGAGGCACTGGCACTGACTCTTCAGGTTTACAAATATTATATTTTGACCTAAATCAAAATATAATATTATTTTCAAAAGCTTTTTTTGTCTGATGCTTCGATTAATTTTAAACAGACAGTTCAACAGAAGGATACCCAACAAATTTAATTTTATCATTTAAATATTGAATTGTTCTCTCTTAAGATCCCATTTTCAATAAAATTGCAGTCTTACCTTGACTTGAAGATTAAGTCCATTTGCCTAAAAAAAAAAATGTCTGTTACTTTTTGTAAAAGTCCCCCTTATGTTCTTGTAGTTTCAAAAGTCTATCATAAATCTAATCTAATCAATAGATTTATGAATCGAAAATGATAAAAGCAGGGTAGACATGTGGATATTATCCGGCTGAACAAAACGTGCATTTATCTAACAGCTACGTTTCCCACAGATCTTATTAGGAGCTATTTTCTAAAATCCTATGGAGAAATCTCATTGCTTTTTTGTGGAGGGAAGCCATGCGCAGCTTATTTCCTGGTTTTAGGACGTGTCTCTCTCCTCCTCCTCACCGGCTCTTCACACACCACACTTTTCGCGGCACACGTACTTACAGCCAATCAGCTCTGAATTATGTGAGATGACGTATGGTGGGGATGGCAGCACTGTATGGTCATTATTTTTTGCCACACACATTAAATAGGAAAATACTCTGAGCATGCGCAGTGTAGTTTTTACAGTAACCGTTCACTTAGACAGAGAGAGGGAGGGGCAGGATCGGGTTTTGTCCCACATGGCTCTAAACAGCTCAATAGGCACACACTGTAGACACTAATTAGAAGAACACAGACTAAAACAGCAATGTACAGACGAATCAGATGATTAAACATGATCTTAAAATATATTTAAAATATTTTTTAATTTATTTTTGCATTTTTTTGTAATAATTATTTGTAATGTAACTTTCTGCTGACACTAGGTGGGGCTGTGCCCAGTCGCCACTGAGTACAATACTAGGGGACATGGATGTTACACACACACACACACACACACACACACACACACACACACACACACACACACACACACACACACACACACACACACACACACACACACACACACACACACACACACACACACACACACACACACACACACACACACACGTGCGTAATGATGAATGGCATAGCCGGAAACTCAATTGATGCATACACATCACATGGGTGGCTAGTGTGTGTGTCAGCAAAGCATTCATAGCTGAGTTGCTAGTTTAAAAGCTGACATGCGACTAAAGTCAGATGGACGGAAAACAAATTAGCTAAAACAGAGGTCAGGAGAAACCAAGTGTGGATTGAAGCTTGTGATGAGCCATTTCCTTCAAATATCAAGTTATTGATAACATAAGGACACACACTATTCAGTGATTACTTCGTCCCGCTACCTCCTGGTGCTGTGTGATTTCATGAAGTGAATAAGAGACTGAGTTCGAAATATATCTAAAATAATGTATGCACTGCCATTTCCAAACATAAACATAACAGTCTGCAATGAAACGGCTGTCTCGACTGTGCTCCATTTCCTACTTGGCGCTCCGGTAACTTTCTCGTGCGAACGAGATACAGTATATAGTATTTTTTTCATTGCCCTTTAGGGGCTCCGTACAATACAAAAACAAATGCAAATATTTAATTTGAAAAAGTAAAGTCCTTTCGAGTCATCCGTCTCAAGTCATGAAAACCAAGTCAAAGTCAAGTCAAGTCTTTTATCAATGTTAGTCAAGCAAGTCTCAAGTCCAAAAATATGCGACTCGAGTCAAGTCATGTGACTTGAGTCCCCCTCCTCTGGTATACACTTGCTAAGCCAGGTTTTTATAAGATGCACAAAATGATGTTAACAAATGTCTTGTTTGGTCAGTTCAATCATTTATGGTTATTAAAAAATAGTTCCTGATTGTCGTTTTTGTAGCATTGTATCAACATTTTGAAACATGAATGAATTTGGTTTTTTCAATTTTACTGCACATGCACTTGCAAACACACCTGTTTCTAAAAACAACAAACAGATGCCTCTTTCCTAGGATGCAGCATTGATCTGTGCATGCTGTTACCGTGGTGATATTATGTATTACTTAGTCTGCTTTTTGATTGGTTTGTTAAAGGACAAATCTAATGAGGTACTTGTGGATGAGAGGGGGAAAGTGATTTATCCCTGACGCAAATCACAACACAATCAAACACAGATAAGAGGAACTGGGGCCCGTAGCTATGAACAGGAGACACACACAGAGTCACACATGCAGCACTGATGTCACCTTCCCCTTCAGCAGTGCTGACCCTGAACATGGCCGAGGTGTTCCTGGGTCAGCTGTGGGGTTGCAGCAGGTGGCCCCAGGTGTGTATCTACAACATGATCTGACCCAGAAAGCCTAGAAATAATTAAAAAGCAACAGTTGGCTGGAGAGCTCCAGCATTAACAATGTGACCTGCTCATGACTCTGCAAATATTGTCTTTTTCTGAGGGGTTGCCACCAGTTTCTCTGTAGTTTAAGGGAAAAGAAGACAGATGTCACAGCTTCATGGAAAATGCAGATTCATGTTGCCACACAGTGGGTGGAAAAACTGAAATTCGAAATATGTCGGATGAGCCATTGGGATTTTGAATGGTTTTATTTTCTTAAAAATAACACTATTGTACTGAACCCATACAGGAACACTTCATTCTCCTGATGTAAGTTTGTTATAAAACAAATTGTATTCACTGAACACAGTGAGACTTGACATTGTGATTGTTTGATAAAGGGTTGTAAATGGTCATGCTTGTTAATGGCATTGGTGGTTGAGAAATAATTATCTTCTCAAATTTGCCATTTCAAAAATAGAAAATCAAGATTAACCTCATGTTAATAATGAATCCCATTTGAAAGTGCTTGAAATACAACCATATTTTTTTAATATTTGTTCTCAATAGTTAAAGAGGATTGGACACGATAAAGATTTTACTTTTTTTTTTACGTGTAAAATCCTCATTGTTCGTGTTTTTGTATTGTTCCTTTTGCTCTTTGTATTCAAGGTAAGAGATGAGCAAGTGGGCGAAGGTGAGGGTTAATCAGTGATATTGAAACAAGTTAAGCATTCCTATTATCTATCTATTTCTTTCTCTCAGACATCCGATAAACACAGACCATGTTATCTCTTTCTCTCAAACAGACAGTGATATACACACACACACACACACACACACACACACAAAGTGAATCCTCGTGCTGCCCTGTGAGTATCAAAATTCCAGGGACATGCTCATTTCGATGAATGGCTGTTGAATTTTAATAGATTGTTTGGCTTTTTTCTCTATTACTCGAGTGGCCACACAGTTTCATGTTGAGATTTGGTAAAAATGAAAAAGAACGGATATAAAACCTATGAAATGGTTTTGTTTTCCTGTCGTTTTTCACTGTGAATTCTCACAGTTGGCATGGTTTGTGTGTAGGCGAGTGTGAATACATTCTCTTGGTGGCAGCCGTTGACCAGCAGCGCTCTGTTGATATGTTAGAATACACATACTGTGTTATTTGAATCTGCTTCTCTCCTTGATTGTGTTAACTGCAGGAGGTTGTGTCAAAGTGAAAAGTGTTTTTATATCTGGCGAGGATTATTGTCAGTTTTTTTTCCATTAAACTGGCACCAAACTGGGAAGAGAAATGGAGAAGGGAAGAGACAAAAGAAGATATTAAGCGGTAAATATGTGTCATATATTTTTTCCGTAACAATCTCAATTTGTTTTAGCTTATCACTACGAATAAATACTTAAACCCAGCGTTGTGTTTAACAGGTTGAGTTCTGGTCATATTGTAAAACAAAAACACTGGGGTTTAGTAGTCCGAACAAAGACGTGTTAGTGTTGTTCATTCGTCGTAACCACAGTATGTAAAGAGGAGAGGAGAGGGAACGAGAATACAAGAGAGAATATAGAAGGCTACAAGAATTGGAAGAGGAAACAAAAGTAAAAAAAAGAAGATTGAGGATTGAAAAACTGACGGCAGGATGAAAGATGAGTACTAACTTCAGCTCTGCTCCTGCACTGTCAGAGCAAAACGCATGTGTGTGTGTGTATGTGTGTGCGTGACAGCCATGTGATCTAAGGTCTTCAGTGTCACTACACTGTCTGTGCACTGATAGCAACCCATTCATCATCTGAGCAGCTGGTGCCCTTGCAACTAGGCACCAAACACACACAAAAGAACACACACAAACATAAAATACATCCTGAATTTGGTATACAGTATTTGACTCCTTGATTTGTGCCCTTTATTACTCCAACCTTTTTTTGATGATCATTTATTTTACTCTCTTTTCCTCTTCACAAAATCCATACAAAATTCACCTTATAGCCTTTTCCTATTTTCCCTGCCTGCTTTTCTACTTCTCTTCATCAATAACCTTATGAAAGCGCACAACATGCTTTATCATTTAAAAAAATATTCACACGTCCTACACACAAGCACAACAGGTCCTAGCTGGGGTATGAATATCAGTATTTACAATAGATTAGATGGACCTGTATTAATCCCCGTGGGGAAATTCAGCAGTAGGAAGCAGCAACAGGGTAAGCGTGAAAAAAAAAAAACAGGACAGTAAAGATTCACACAGGTCAAAATAGAGGCAAGATCAAAAATAGGATCAATAATAAAGCAAAATGGTAATGACAACAATAACCAAAGACTATGGAATGGGGGATAAGACAAAATAAGAGTAAGATAACTGAGAGCATTTATACACATTTGGTCATCCGAGCTATGAGGTACTAAAAGTTAAAGTGACAAGTGAAAAGTAGGATGGATCTGTACATATGACATACATATATATATATATATACATATCTAAATATTTATCTACTAATAATAATAATAATAATAATAATAATATAGTATCATTTATTACTGTATATTTATTACAATAATATTCATTACCATCACCATCACTATCATAATCACCATTCTTTGTGAAGCTATCTTCAAAACCAAGTTACCAACTGCTTCAATCATTAATAACAGACAATACAACAACAAAAGCTGTATTTCAGGAAAAGGTCAGATATCGTTTTTACCTTATTTAAAGGTGGGGTAGGTAAGTTTGAGAAACCGGCTCGAGATACACTTTTTGTTATATTCCATGGAATGCTCTTAACATCCCGATAGCAATGAATATCTTAAGTGCTTTGACAAAAGACCCATAAATAATGTCATCTATGGAAGCCGTGGTACTGTAAAAAGCACGACCAATCATTTTAGCAGGCTAAAATAACTGGATGGCCTACCTGCCTGTCTACCTGCATGTCTCTATCATGTACGAAAGCAAAGACAGTGGGCATAGTTGCCTCGAAAAAGCCTGCTAAGTGGTAGAAATCTGGAAACCTCCCACCTGTGAAAGAGCACTAATGGTCTAACCAAAATGCCAATTTGCGACACCATGAAAGGCACAAAGCCCCGATATAAGAACAAACCAATGTGAGAGCTGGTGGGGCTGGTATCAGAGGAAGAGAACAAGAAGAGCTCCGAGTACGGGGAGACGTACAGAAGTTGACCTTGGCAGATGAGAGGCTGAACCTAATCTACCTAAGAGAAGCTCCACTGGGTCTGTACAGCTACCTCCGGTTATACACCTAACGGAAGTAAGTAATAAGTAGAGAACTCGGTGTCAGCTCTCAGATGATACAGCCACTTGCAGGAGGGTACAACTGCATTCAACCCTTTACATCAACAACCACAGCCAGGTATCTGCCACGAGTAGACCCTTTTCACAGCAGACATTTTGGGTTGCCAGAGCAGGAAAAGCAGGTCAATATAACCTTAATGAGGGCTGCATTCCTTTTAGGTGAGCCAGTCCCTGTTGGGCATGCTGACTCATTGACTCAGACACTTATTGGAATGGAGCCATCGTTAATGGGATTATTTACACCTGTGCATTTCCTGCTTACACAGGCTAAAAAGTGTGCTGGGAAAAGGGCATATGGAATAATACAGGAAACAGTATGGACCCTTTCACACATGCACTGCCACCCTGAAATTATCTAGACATTACCCTGAGGAGCTGTTGGTGACAACGCAACTGTCCAAATTCTGACCAGACACATATTTTAATGTCACGCCTCCTGCAAGCTGTACTCAGGCATCACACCTTAACGTACAACCCCCAGCTGTGTACTAATGTACATGTGTGAAAGAGAAACCCACACATGTGCGGACCGAATAACCTGAAAATAGTCCGGAAAAAACATCTTATGTTAAGATGACACATGCAAGTCAGAGCGATTTATGTCAAAGAACACTTCAGTAATATATAATCTAATTATGAACACTACTTGCTTTTTTAATCCAATTTTAGTGTGAAACTCAAATCCTAAAACTGCAGTACAAAGAAGCAATCTTTGCACGGCAAAATACAATAGTATATTAAATAATTGTTCATATTTTATCTTGAGTGTAGGTCATTCTAGTTCAGTCCGAATATCAGTAAGGAGAACCGTTTAAAACACTGAGATCATCAGCTTTTAATAAAAACAACTGTATTCTTTTAAAATGTTTATTGCTAGTAAAGAGACTGGAATGAACTCATGAAAGTTGTGAAGCAGCCACACAAAACGTTTCTCATACATACTCATGTTTTTACTTGCATTATAAATAATTTAGCAGATTAATAATTGAAACACATTGGTCTATGGGTGATTAAAGATGCAGCAACCATACCCTTTAAAGATATGTGGGTACCTCTGGTATCATTGGGATGATTACATGTTCTCAGTGTGGTAGGTGGATAGAAACAGCAGCATGGTGAAGAGCTTTCATCCAAACACATATGTATATGAAAACTAACCATAACAGGATTATCAGATGGAGTAATCATTCACCAGGTTTTGCCTTATTGTAATTACTTTTAAACTATAGTGAGAAAAATGTCGTTCCACCAACAGGTATGATATGAGCATACACTTATCCACATTCAAATACAGCACTGCTATTCGTCCTACATGCTTTTAAAATGAAATATAAATAACTTTTAAAGTAAGCCTAAATTCCCCAAAAAGTGTTGCCCATATTTTTAGTTTTAAGTGCATCATTTGCGGTTTCTTCCAGCAGACTGATGTTTCCCTCAGATCAAGTGGGAATAACTGTCAGTCAGAGCTATCTTTGAAAAGTAAAATACACCAAGACTTTGAGCTGAACTCGAGGTCCTCAATACGACTGAGGTAATAAGTCAAGAGTTTTGTGATTCATCGTGAGGTACGTGGTTAAACAGTTCAGAGACATCCACTCAGTGAGTCATGCTCTACAGAAAACCAAATGTTGCAACTTTAATTTCAAATAAAAAATCCATTAGGTAGCTGTCACGCGAACATGTTTGTAAGAGTTAAGTCTGCAAAATTGATTCTAATATTATCATTTATATTTCACAGGGTCACTAACCTTCTTTGTTACAATATGTCCTTGGGCATATGCACTGACAAAGTAAAACAACAATGCGATTCACGGAAAAAGATAACAGTGTATCAAACTCTAAGACACGAAAATGTACCTTTTATCATCAATAATTCTTAAGGGATTTACAAACCTGGGTTAGACAAAAATAATGAATACTCAGAGAAAGCGGGTACAGACTGACAATGCTTGGATGGACTGTACAGTTAACACAAACACCCACACACACACACACACACACACACACACACACACACACACACACACACACATGGACAGAATTATATTGAGTGGTAAGAGGGCTTTTGGCACAATACCAGAAACCAGCACAGACAAAAAGGAGGGAAGGGGGTTTGATGTCCTTGAAGGGTTATTTATCATAATTAAAAACACTCATATGCACACATAACTTTACAGAATCTCAGATATTGTGTGCAGTACATGCCATCACTGTAGGACAGTTAAACTATCACTATAGAGAAACACTGACAACAAGGATGTAAGCTGGACAGTAACACCCAGAGGGAGTAAGTCATACATGTACAAGTCATGAGCAAGTCTCAAGTCTTAACATACACATACAAGTCTCAAGCAAGTCCCAAGTCACTGTGGAGAGTCAAGCAAGTCAAGTCAAGTCATTGCTCAGGTCAAGCAAGTCATATGAAATTCTGATGAATAACCCCAGTTTCCGCATTTAAATCAGTTAAAATATTGTGGTTATGAAAAGTTTAGTTTTATTTTCAGCATTGGAGAGTGGGGCGCTGAAATGATAACCCTATAAGTTCTAAAAGGGCTCGAAAGTGATAACAGGAGTACAACACACATATTTTACATCAACATGTTAAGCCTCCTGCCCTAGCTCCCCTTCAGCAGGGTCACAGCTTTTCTCCTAAGGTGCTCCCATATGATACTGTCTCATTGTTTTCCTAACTGTGTGCACAAAGAAATATTGCATCAAAGCCAATACAACAGAATAGTGTATGTACCAGGGTGCATGATGTGTGTGTGTGTGTGTGTGTGTTTGTTGTGTGCAGACAGTGTGACATTAAGATTAAACACATTTCTTTCATTTGGGAACACCCACATATACATAATGGAGTTGGCCAGATGTGTGTAAATTACTGTTCTACTTGGCGCTCCGGTAACTTTCTCATGCGAACGAGATATAGTATCTTTTTTTTTTTCATTGCCCTTTAGGAGCTCCGTACAATACAAAAACAAATGCAAATATTTAATTTTAAAAAGTAAAGTCCTTTCGAGTCATCCGTCTCAAGTCAAGTCTCAAGTCATGAATACCAAGTCAAAGTCAAGTCAAGTCTTTTATCAATGTTAGTCAAGCAAGTCTCAAGTCCAAGAATATGCGACTTGAGTCCCCCACCTCTGGTAACACCACATTGTGAAGCTTTATAAGGAACTTGTATAACCAAAGCTGTTCAACTCAGCCTTTTTTAGCAATGAAATCTTATACCAAAGTGATTGGAAAAAAGGAAAAACCATCATCAAAGCGATAACAAACAGATGTCACTTTCCCCAAGATGTCTTTCTCTGCCTATTCAACATACCAAACCCAGGATAAGTGTCCATGGACTCCATGCTAATAGCTCGGAAACCGTTTTCTACTCATAGTTTGTTGCTATGTTCTGTCTGTCGTAGTTTACTGTAATGCCAGTGTTAAAACTGAATTCATAACTGTTCTATAAAATGTACAAGCTGGTATGGATTGGGTAAAAGCAATGTTCTCCACCTATGAAGATGCAGTACAGTAAACAGTAGAAATGTCACCCTGATTCAGTTTATAACAGAAACAAATACTTACAGAGATGTATATTTCTATAGTTTTTTTAATGTATTATTAGGATCCCCAGTATCTATCTATTGTATAATGGTGTACAGCAATCCGCAGTCAGCATTTCCTATTCCAGTTTGAATTCAGTTGCGTCACAGACCTTTCCCATGTGTCCGTTTCCTTTCTGAACACATTTCAGGATGAGTCATAGGGACTTTGTTTGATGAAAAGGAGAGCAGTTACTATTATAATAAAGATGAGTTTGATTATCATTTAATGGCAGCTGAGAACTTTACGGTATGCCCTATTGATTAGTGATATTGATGTTACCACTGAATATTACCTTGTGTTACATTAACCATGCTCTCCTACGGTTACTAATAAGTGTAAGGAGTATGTTTATTAAGTAGGCTGCCGAAATGCAGCATGACGATATTCCTTTACTGAAGGGACAGGTTTACTTACAGGTTCGTAATATGCACGGCTTGGCAGCATGCAGCCAAAAGGCCATAATCACCCAAGTTATTGGCTTAATTAACGTTGGTGAGATGGCTGTAATTAAAATTATTTTCTCTGCCAGTCTCTGAGATTACTGAAGTGCCAAATTAATTTTGACGGGTATTTAAAGGCTTTACTAAACATTTTGTATTCATTGTTTGAATCCTCATCCCCAGTCACTGTCAACAGAGCATTTATTTCTGGGGATGACAGTCCTTGATCTGTGTTTTCCTTGCATTGGAAAGCAGCCCTTCATAATCCCCAGCATTAATAAACATGGTGCAATGAAAGAGTTTCTGCTTCAATAATATTTTACACAAAGCTATGATTTATTACAAAATTAGCTGTGTTTTCAAACTAAACATGATACAAACAACTATTGGTTTGTGTTGCTATCTCTGTAGACCAGCTTTGTTTGGTGACACCTGACTAAACAGAAATACCCTCATATAGTTACTCACAAAAAACGCTTCTTGGCTGTGAATGAGAAAGATAATGTCCGGCCCCACTGCCCAAGTGCCCAGCTTCACAATAAACATTATAATTAATGGGTTTAAACACGGTGCCATTGTCCTGGTGTCCATGTGCCTATAAAAAACAGCCTCTCTTTACCTAAAAATGAATTATTAGTTTGGAGGCTAAATAGCCTTTTTCTGAACAAAGTGGCAGTCTAGAGCAGTGGTTCTCAACTGGTGGGTCGCGACCCAAAAGTGGGTCCCGAGGCCTGACCAGTTGAGAACCACTGGTCTAGAGGGCAGTTACAGCCGGGCTCTCTCTTGTCAGGGACAAATCAAAGGATGGCTACACTGTGAGAGATGGATATTGCAGCGCACAACCACCCGACAACAGAGGAGCTTCAGAGGTGTCTGACCTCACACTGGTTCACAGCCATGGGAAACAAAATCAAAAGGCCAAGTTTCTCACAACTATAACCTAAAAGCAAACTTTTCTCTGTGCGACAAATTGAAGAGACAGCGACGCCGGTATCAAAGCGATGACCTCTTACCAGGCCAGGGGAGGCAAGCAAGGTCCATCAGCTCTAATTTGCCTCCAATGTTTGTTTTTGTGTTCATCATTTGGCACAAACAAAATGTTCTGGATGCATTTACCATGTTAAATCCTAACACGAGTTCCCATAATCAGCAGGGTGACGGTGGAAGGGATTGCAACGTTAGCCTCTGTAGTGTGAGTCATTGAACAAACATCATGTTGTATACAGGGTGTGTTTGCTGAGCTTACTTGAAACATTTGTTGATCCCTCACTTCAAATGGCATGTGTGTTTTATCTGAGATGCATGTCCCTGGGTCATTAGTAAAGATTTCAGTATAAATAAACTCCATATTCGTCTTTCCCTCCATCTCCAACGGCCTTATTCTGTCTTTATTTTGTATCAAACCCACTTAATCTATATCTACCACTACATTTGTCTGCTCATTGGTAAGGTAGTTTTAAATAATATGAGACCCCTTTTAGCTTTCTGTAAGAGAAACAATGTGATCTTGATGTTGATTTTCAGTTTTTTTTAATTAGTTTTGGCAAAAAGAAAGTTAGTACTTCACTGAGAATTGTTGTTCTCACGGCTTGTGTTATTAATGAAATCTTGTTTTGAATTGCATTTTCAGAATGACTATATTGCTTTGTCCTAGGGCTGCTCTTCTTCATCATTAAATGTTTGATCAGGACCAACAATGATTTGCTCTGTCACCCAAGGGTGCTTATCAGTTACAGTTACAGTGATAATAAATAGCATAATGCTCCTGTAAGAATGTACCCTTGTCATTGTTGTTTACTTGAATGATAAATACAGTAGATTTGGCTGTGATGGATCAGTTCTAAGCCGCTTTGCTTCTTATCAAAAAGCTATCTCACATAGCTGAAGGCACAAACTAAATCCTCAGTGGAAACACATTGAGTGGAGCTACAGCTACAGAACATTAGAATTTAATTTAATATTTCTGCTGCATACTACTAAAAAAACATCCTAAATGACAAAATATGGAAAATGGGCACGTAATGGGTTATTTTCCATAATTTAAATCCAACATGTTAATTATCAATAATTGAGAAAAATAAATATGTCGGTATTAGGATTGGGAACCGAAACTCGGTTCCAGATGAGAACCGATTAGAACATGCTGGGTACTGTTATCTGTGTTGGTTATTCTCGCGTCCAGGAGAGAAGCTTAAAAAGGAGACTAAATTGAGTCTCTGAGATGGTTTCAAATTGGTACTTTAATTAAAAATAAAGGCGCGGTTATGTTACAAACAGAATATTGTTCGACAGAAAAGCAGCTGTGTCTCTGGCTCTGGCAGGTGAAGAAAGAGGCCGAACCCCTCAGGTCCCACTGTTTATATATCCTCTGCTGGCTCCTCCCTGCGGGCCGGTTCTCCAATGTTTTAATGTCCGTTGTTACGCATATCAGAGGATACAGACATTGTACATTCAATATATATCTAAACACGCCTTTTCTCCTCCTTAACTCTTTCATGACTTTTCACTTAACACATTCTAAACGCTGTAATCAATACTCCAAAAATACAGGAAATACTTCACAGCAGTTTGGTTTCCGGTCGTTCCGAATGTTGTCACATGCTACCCACATCTGTAAACAATAACGTACTCAAATAAACTGTACCTTCATTTAATATTCAACAATAATAATATCTTGACGTCTATAGTTGTAGTGTTGAAATCAGTAGGTTTCGGTGTGCAACATCATATCATATCGCTGCTAAATTCACCTCTATAGTAAATGGTATATTAGCCTCATGCTAAATGCTAACCGGAGATGAAGGATTTTCAGAATAAAAGCTTAACAACTGGCTGTGCACAAGAACTTCTGGTTTTTCAGTATAAAACAGCATTTAAACTGACGGTATGTTTAAAGTACATTATGCTATCAAAACATTGATTTTAATTTCTAACAGTACCGGGTACCCATACAAAATACACAATTTCGGTTCTGCTTAACGGTTCCTAAACGTGGTAGACCCTGTATTCCACCGGGTCCGTCTGCGCCGCGGCGACCCGGTGGAATACAGCCAGGGTAAGGGAGGACTGGCACAGCATGTTCACGACTTTTGGTGCGTCCCGCAAATTGAGACGATGTCCCGCATATTTCATTTTGATTGGCTAAAACGCTTTTCTTTAAAATCAGATTCATCCAATGGCTGTTGAGAAAGCAGGGAAGGCTATCATCACGGGCTGTGTTTGCTGTCAATCAAACTGTAACACGAGGCGGGTGCTGGTCAAGTGTTAACCTATAGGCGCATTCACACCGCAGTACTTTTCCCACAAAGGTTCATGAGAACTTAGTTCATGAGAACTCTTTAGTTCTCTTGAACTAAGTACAGATCGCGTTCACACCGGAATAAGTCCCTGGGGGAGGATTAGGCAAATGAAGCCGCTGACGTCACTTCTTCTTCTTCTGCTTTGGGTTTACTGGCAGGCCGCAAACCACTTCACAGCGTATACTGCCGCCCAAAGTCCCCCGACCTTCTGAGTAAATCGCCAGGACGCCGACATCTCCTCATCTCCACCGCTCCCATGTTTTATTTTGTGTTGCCATAAGTTAGTCTCTCTGCGTTTCTGCGCTGGGCTAATGCTAATGCTAATAATGCTAATGCGAGGATAATAAAATGGCGGCTTCACAAAACTTTTTGGGAGTTTTACGGGGCGTGGTTTGCCCCGTAAAACTGGTGTTTTTTTTCTCCCACGAAAATCACTGCTCTCTAGCAGGGACGGAAAAGGGGGTAAAAAGGTTCTCATGAACTCATTTTAGTTCCGGCTCTTTTTGGTGTGAACGCAACATTTCGGAACTATATCGGAACTAAAGTGGGAAAGGTACTGCGGTGTGAACGTGCTTAATGAGAGTAACTCACTCACACACACACCCCTCACCCCGCCAAACAACAACAACGAACGGAACGCAAGCGACGCAGCAGGTTATGGAAAATACGGCTAAGAAGAAAAGAAGATGCACATACTAAAAAGACTGGGAATCTTTGCAAGAGTAATTTTTTAATTTCACATGGCGGTGAATACGACGTCAAAAGACACCGAGAATGCAATTCTCACAAGAAACGTGTCGCTCAAAAAGAGACATCCCACTCTATGAAGACATTCCTACTCAAACCACTTAATGATGGCCACTCAGACATGGTAACAGCAGCAGAAATAACCAGTGTTTACCATACAGTGCAACACTCCCAATCATACCGGTCAAATGACTGGTAACAAGCTAGCGCCGACCATTTTTCCAGACTCTGAGATAGTAAAGAAAATGTCATGTGGTCGTACAAAAGCAGCGTCCATAATAACAGATGTTGTTTGACAGAGTCAAAGACACCAGTGGTTCTAGGTGACAAAATCCCCCACACGCTGTGTGGGGGCCCACCTGCTGTTGCTGTGATGGACAAAACGGAAAGCTATTTTCCTATTTTATTTTATGTATTATATTTATATTTTATTTTATGTATTATTATGTTTCTGTTCCCTGTTGAGAAGGTGTTGGTTTGTTGGGATCTGGTCACCCTAGCCATCTGTGTGTTCTGGAGAATCACAGAACGGCCGGTTGTCAGCGGGCCGTTGACGGCCGGCACCGCCCTTAATTTTTTTAAACGTCATCATGTACGTTGCGGCGACAGAGGTCCACAGTTTCCCCGCAGCGAGGCTCCCCCCACCCTCCCGTAGACAGTTCACAAGCTCAGTCACTTCATAACACCGACTGCCGACTGCTACCTTTATTTGTGCACAGCAAACAACGTATTGGGCCCGTCTTTTGTCCAATTTCAAATCAAGATTCTGTCTCATCTCAATGTGATCTGAATGTCTCTCTCCTGCACCATGCAATCGGAAATTGTCAGCAGAACAAACACAGCAACGTTTTTTAATTATCACTCCAAAGATTAAAAAAGAAGCTGCTGATTGGTCCCTGCAGTGCTAACATGAACATTTTCAAACAAGTTTTTGGTGTCACCAAATGGAAATGTGTTCTTTGATTCATTTGCCTCGTCTCCCTTTTTAGCCATCCCTCCTCTCTCCCTGCCGTTCCGTCTCTGATTATAAAAAGAGAGGAGGTAGGGCTGCAGGGGTCACAGCTGGTACCCTGGATGAGGACCTGGCACAAGACAAAGAAAGAGAGGAGAAAAGAGGAGATTGAGAAAGAACTGAAAATAGGAGATGGACAGATGGAGGGTAAAATGAAATAGAGGGCTGGGGGGAGGGAGAGAAAGGGATAATGATGATGAGACTTCAGCTGGGCCGAATGGAGCTATTGGCTGGATAAAAGTGAAACTGATTGGGCCGAGAGAGTTATGGAGGGTGAAAAAGGGGGGAGAGAAAAGAGAGAGACGGATAGTGGGGATGGGTAGCAGATGGGTACACCCCTGTAACTCTCTGCTGACCACTCGTTTTTCATCAAAGAGGGATTCTTAGGCACAAAAGACAGGCGGATATGGACAAGGCGAGCAAGCAGGAGGCAATAATCTGACACCTTTCTTTGTTATTTCTCTCTGATTTTGTTCAAACAAGTCACAACAGAGTTTCTCCACCCAGCCACCGTGTGCTGATTAAACAATCACAAGCCCTTTCAATAACAGGGTGGCACATTCCAGGACTTTTCCTCAGATAAGGCTCTTCAAATGTCCCTCAAAATTGAACCATTTCTTAAAACTGTATTCATTTATTTGTTGGCAACTTAGGCGCAGCATAACAGTGACGTTTTTAGGGTGGACATTTTATTTTTATTATTGACTACAGTAGCTACATATCCATTCTAAGGAACATTATTCATTATTTAAAATCATGTATTCTGACCTCCTGGTAAATAGAAGTTAAACTTTCACTCACTTTTTAACACTGGGATAAATCACTGTCTCCTTGGCAACTAAACACTGTACTATGTTCACCAGCCGAGATAAGAGACATATTTTTCACCCGTGGATATCATCTATGCAGCGATACATGCATAGCTATATTTATGATTACTTTATATGCTTTTTATTTCCAAGTTACCGTGTTTACATGTTTGCATTGTCTTTGTGAAACAGAGTGATTGGCTCTGTACATCTATCGAAATGTGTTACATCCAAGTATGAATACTTATGTGTATCATGCAGAGTAGTTTACGCAACCACTGTGTTTACATGTATTAGTTATTCTAGAACAGCGATCTCAGCGTGCAGAAAGTTTTCAGTGAAAATAAGAATATTGCTGAGAGAGTCTTTCTTCATCTTCGTTAACGTTGTCTTCCTTCTTAACAAACTCCATTAGCAATTAATGTGTATGGCTGAACACAAACAGCCAAGTTATACAAGTGCTGAAGTGTATCTCCGTCGATAGCTTAGCCCTGCAGCGCAGTTTAATATTTTAAGAGACTCACGTGAGGTGCATATTAACCTTCCAACACAGTCACCATAGGTTTTGCAAAGCCCATTAACACAGGAATATTGATCCAACAGTTAGGTTGCAGGCTGTAAAAGCAAAACATATGCTAAAAGATGCTGAAATACTCTGCAGATCTGAGGGGAACTGCAGGGTCGGATTAGTCTCTGTGGTTTCATCACTACAGGCAACACCTTTGACTTTCCTCATGCCATTTCATCCACTGCTTGTGTTAAACTATTGAATAAAGCAGTTGTATTTCATGTGGTTTTGAAACCGTAATTTGCATTGGAAATGAAACTGAGTCATTGGTCATTCATCTCCGCAGAGGTGATGTCTTTAAAAAAAGTATCTTCTTTGATGCTTATATGTATTAAGAGTAAAACAGTGACTAAAACCTTCCTGTAGCAGAGGATGCTTACTCAGGTAAGACCTTGCATTTTGAGGCCCTTAGTTTTCCTGTAGCCGTCCACACACACACACTGACACACTTATTGCTCTTACTGTAAAAGCAGCTCAGAATACAGTAGCCTACAGCACTGAGAAGTGGTGGGACTAAAATGCAGATAGAATACACACACACGAAAGGCACAGTGCTCATCAAGGCTCAGCCACACACACACACACACACACACACACACACACACACACACCACACACACACACACACACACACACACACACACACACACACACACACACACACACACACACACAGACATGCTCTCCAATCAGATGCACATAGTTGGCAGTCATCCTGGACATCTGTCTTTCTGTGGTCAGAATGTCACAGACTGGGCCAGCTCTGCCCAGCCCAGGGTCAGTAACATACAATACATCATAAATCTCTCTCTCTCTCTCTCTCTCTCTCTCTCTCTCTGTGTGTGTGCACCATGGGCCTTCACTCTTCCTCCATCTGTCTTTTCCAGTCGAGGCCTCCTCCTTCCTGTACTCGGACTGCTAATGCAGCTCAGCTCAGGGTCAGCTGCAGCTCCACATCGCATCTTCTCTGACTCACTCCTCTCACGCCCCCCATTTCGGAGGGCCTTTTTTTTTGTTCTCACAATCATCCCTTACGGTTTACCATATGCTTATTGCCCTCTTGTTCCATCTCTCGTTCTACCTGTATTGGCTTCCCTCTTCCCCTCTCTTGCTTTACTCCCCTTATCTCTCTCCCTCTCCTTATGTTCTGTCTACTCGCCAGCAGAGCCCCAGGGTTAAAACATGCTGGCATCCACTAGTCTGGCAAGTGTGTGTGTGTGTGTGTGTGTGTGTATATCAGGGTGTGTAATGTGGAGGAGGTTGCTTCATTACACAGTTGACATCTGTAGTATACAGTATGAGTGTGCAATTCATGGGTCACTTTCATATAATAATGTCACAAACCAAAAGAGTAAACCAGCTGTATAATCTCGAGATGTGAGGAACACTGTGCGTGTGTGCGCGTGTGTGTGCACGCGTGTGTGCGGCAAATACGTGAATACTGTGGTAATTCAAAATGTGTATGTTTCCCTGAAATGTACTGCATGTGCATTCACTGACTGCTGCTCACATATTTTGTTGATCATAAAAGTTGCTATTGGACCCCAAATATGTTCTATTCACCACTAGTACAGGTATTAAGTAACTTATATTGTTTACATGTTACAAATCCTTCGAAAAATGGGCTCTGTAAATATTCTATAAGAAACGATAACCTTCTTTCCAGAATATGGTATTCAATTGCAAAGGGGGGACTTGTTAAGGTTCAAACAACAAATACTTAACAATAATTACTGTTACTGTTTGTATGGTGCTAGGAAATGTTAATGTTTATGGATTTGTTAAAAACAAAAGGCTTATACCTTCGGAGACTTTGCAATTTCATTCATTTTTAATGTCCAATCCTGAAATATTGCAGAACATGGACATGCTCAATATCCACCTCTGTGTGTTCCAGTTGGAAGTTTATAGTATGGTTAGTAACACTCTGTAGTAAATTTGAGTCACTGTTTTTATCGACCATCAATGGTCATTTGGTAGCATTATATCGCCCTCCAGCAAGTATTTGATGAAGAACAATTTGAGCAGCTTATCAATCCATGTCTCCAATGTGCATTGCTGGTATTTCCGCAGTGACTATCTAAACTATAAAGGAGCATACAGACTCTAACTGCTATGCTAGCCATAACCAAACACACATTAAACTACTTAATGGAGAAGAGAGTCACAACAATAAATTACAGCTGTAAACATTGTCCGTCCTACTGCTGGTTTGTAACCCAAACTGCCAGCTGCATTGTCATGTTTACAGGTCAGAAGCAGCAAAGCATTCAACCACACTAATAAAGGGCTAATAAAATAGAATCACATCTCAGTTTCATTTTTTTAATGGCCACCGTGTTAGTAGCCATATTGTTACTATTACTGGTTAAAAATTATTCTGTTAAATTCTTAAATGAAAACATAAAACCATAAAGCCTGACACAAAAATACACGCATTTAATTAGACTTAGCAACCAGATACACCCATAAACACACATTCAGGAACTAAGAAGCTTCAGTGACACACACACACACACACACACACACACACACACACACACACACACACACACACACACACACACACACACACACACACACACATTTGGATGTTGCTCTGAGACTAATAAATATGTGTTTGAAGCTCAACAGACTTTTACAAAAAGTAAGAATAGTATTCATACCAGACACACATCACTGTTGGGACATTTAAAACAACAATTTGATGTCATTCCAAAAAAAGCAGATTCCCAGAAGGAGGCTGGAACTGCAACGTTGCTTATCATGTTGCATTACAACCAGAAAAAACTACCTTTTGTGTCTGACTAGACGTGCCAACAGATTTTCCTTAGTTATACATGACATTAAGAACATTAAGATAGCAGAAAAATTACTATATGCTAAGTAAAGATATAGCCTGGTATAATGTGGTACCATGCAGGGAATGATGACGCTCTCTGAAATTGCATGACGCCCCCCCCCCCCCCAGGTTTATATTGTTAACCTTGTCAGCATGGTTGGATGCTGTTTACGATGTGCTTGCTGTTAGCAGCGTCAGGCCAAGCCATGCCAGGTTGATGAGCTGTGTGGAGACAATCCCTCAATCATATTCTCTGACTTCCACACCTAGGTCAGAATATATTCTTGTTGATATATAAAGAGCGGAACGTCAGAGCACAGTGTGGCTCCCCAAGGCTGATGCTCAAAATAAAAAGTTTATTCAGTGGTGAATTCAGAACTTCAGAAATGTTGAAGGAGAATAAGACAGAACAGCTTGCTGTCATGCAAACAAGTATATAATTCATTCCAAAACACAGGAAAATGAAAGCTTTATTGGCTATATATTATTTCTTAACTGCCTTTAAAAGAAAAGATAAGATAGTGTGACAGCTCATTCAGACAGCTGCTGTTTGAGTGATTGCAACATAAGTAATCTGAGTTTCATGCTGGCGAAAGTGATAATTACATGAAGACCTCTTAGTCAATTGTTTTGGTGGTGGGACAGGTTCTGGCACAACGCATAAAAAACATGAATAGGAGGGCAAAAAGGGCAACATGCCCAACCACTATTGGATTTAGCTTTATTCTGTCCTCACAGAAGAGAGACAGGGACACTGTTGCCAAATGCTCACTTAGCAGACGGGGGAGAAAGGATAGGACAAATAATCTCTTCTTGGAAAAAGACAACCAATGTGGCACAACCTGAGTGTCAGACTAGTTGGCAGCAAAGTGCAAAGGCTTATTTAAAGTGATGAATGTGACTTGAGTAAAGCTAGCTAAAATATGCAGAAGAATAACATGTAAGGATTTCATATGTCTGGAGACTGTAAAGTATGCTTTGGGGTTTTTAATTTTGAAGCTAAATTAAAGCAAATAAAAAATATTGGTTAAAGGCTAATTATCTGATAAAATATCACTTTGAATAGAGTATCATGGTAATGATTCCCAGCCAGAAATAATATTCTACACACATGACAAAACATGTGTTTAGTACATATCCTCTTAAAAGAATTAGACCCTATTCATGTCATTGTTTTTGTTTCAATGATATGGAGAATAATGACTAAAACGATCCAAATCCTTCCAATATCATGAATCATTTCGCAATAACAATCAAAATAATGAAAATAACGTATATTTTTTGAAAACGTGCACGTTTATTTTTGTGTAGTGTTGCATGCTCTAGAAACAGCCTATGGTAATACCTTCACTAGTCACACTCTCCATCTCAGAGGTGAAAACACCACTGTGGAGTTAAACCAACCTATGCTTGACTAATCTAAATTATACTGTATTTTAATGTGCTGAGCTATATGCTAATCACCAGGAATGTGATGCTGAACACCTACTTAAATCCAAACATAGGACCCATCTGTCCCTGGGGCGTGAGAGGAGGAGGTAATTTACATGATTAATTACCTATACCTAACAAGCACTGGCGGTGTTCTGAGCTCCCAGGGTTCCTCACGAAGCATGTTGAAGTGAGTGTGTGTGTGTGTGTGTTCCACTTTGCAGCCATATTGCAGACTTCATAGTCTAGCCAGGTAATGATCTATAATTAATAATGCAGTTTAATGTTGCAGTCTTTTCATTTTATTCGGTATAGCAAAAGTTGACTCAGTTTCTATATCAACATTTTCAGTTAACTCGCTAAGTTAAACTTTACAAACTAATAAACAAGGTACTATAAACGCTCACTTGCTTCCTACTTGTACCAAAGGAGCGCTTTCAAATGTAGTACTTGTGTTTCAAATCAGGCCAATGTTGTTGCATTTCCTTATGCATCAATTAAAAACGGTATGAAAGGTAGACAAAAGTTCACATTTTCTAAGTTTGTGAAGTCATTGACTTTTCTTCAAAGTTGGTTGTTCTCCCTAAACAGGAGAAAAAACATCAAGGTGTTACTGACCTGTCACTGATCCTGCCTGATGCTGCATACTGTATGCTTTCTGATATAATTGATGCTTTAGTCGATTGGTAGAACAGATTGTTCAAACCCCTCAAGATAAATTAGGGATTTGTATTATCGGGCTTGAAAAAAATAAAATACTTGATTAGTAGTGAGGTTACGGAAAAAAAATACTAACTTGCTTGTTAGTAATGAAAAACATATGAAAAAGTTGTGAGTAAAACTTAAACATTTGATGGATGGCTATGGCTGTTATGCATGTTTATAGGTACGAGCAACAGTCATACTGCAGTGTAGTTCTCTCTCTCTTTCTCTGGAGAGACTGGAGACATACAGACTGGCTCATGACCTGTAATATGGCAACATAGCAGCTGAGGCATATGGGTGTGGTAAGTGCATATTTGGGTATCCATATACTGTATGTGTCTAAGTGCATGACGCTGTGTATGCATGTGTGTGTTTGAGAGAGTGTTTATTTCTGTGTGTGTTGTTGTGTGTAGGAAATATGCTGCACCACAATGCCAGTGGTGTGATTAGGTAGCAATCAGAGGCTAACAAGCTTTATGTAGCAGACATCAAAACACACTGTCCCTGGAGAGCACATTATGGACATCGAGATGGAAGAACATATGAACAGTAGAATATTTTTTTATAAAGCCATGCTTATATATAAATAACAACAAGCACACATACACACACAGACATGTGAAACTAGCATACATAGGACATGACCAGAGGTGTTGTCAGTGGATGTCAAACATATGACAGGAAATAGGAGCCAAACATTATACTATGTATTCCAGGAAATCAATTCTAACTAATTTATAAACTGGGTCTCTTGAGAAAGACAAGCCTCAAGATAAAAATACAGCTTGAAGCTTTGTAGCAGGAGCAATGACAATCTGAGGAGGATGATAGGAAGATACCAAAGCCAATCGATACTGCCTTAATGTGAACATTTGACACCACTTATGTGGGTGTCCAATCAGTGTTGATGGTAAAGTAGTCAATTGAATCTATACATTTCTCAATGCATGGTTTATCGACCGAGAAAGTCGAGTTCTGCGGCTCATGGAGTTTCACCTGCAGTGACAACAGTGCCGACCATATGCTCTGACACTCTTCCACTCCTTATGCAGCCGGAGCCTCGAACTCTCTTTGCTATATTTAGTCTGCCATAGACTTTGACTTAAATAAAAATGGCACAATATCAGTCAGCTTAAACACTGTAAAAGGTATCCTCATGCTCAACTTCCTCTGTACTCATATGTTGGTGGGTGTCTGTATACAAAAAACATACTTCTCTTTGCTTAAAAGTCACTCCTTTTACTCAACTGGTGCAAATTATTACAGTTGACCGTAAAATGTAGCCTGCACTAACTTACTTTATGTAATCGATGGGTCACTGACATCAAAATACAGAAAAAAATCAAAAAATGTAACCATTGTGTGTACATGTGACCATTATCCAAGTGTACACCCACGTATCAAAATACATCATTTTGACCAACTTAACCATTTCTACAATTACCATAATAATCTCTCCAGGACCGAACTACCAATATAATGTGCTGTTTACACACAATGTCCTGTCAACTCCATAGATCTCTCCATGTTTATTTTCTAAATGGGTCATACAGTTGAATAATGCTGTTTTCAATACATTTTTCATTAAAATAAATTGTCAAAAAATTCTAAATGCAAGAGGAAAGATAGAAAATAAACAAACAAAAGTCCTTCTCTCTCAGTCTGATCAAATATACAAACAGGAACCCTAAACATTAAGCTAGGTGTGTAAAATGTAGAATAAAATGTCTGAACACTATGAAGAGGACATGTAATGAAATGCATGATGAAATACAAATGCTAATAATATGTAACCAGAAATAAAACAGAGTATATACAGTCTAGTCTTATATAAGAATCAGATCCTTATGACATAGCTCCCAGCAGGCTGAACAGGGTGTGTGGGCACGACTCTGGTGGTGTGTGCGCATTTAAGAGCATGTACTTTACAAGTAGGCGTGTTTGTGCATGTGAATGTGTATTTTAGAAACAGCAAGAGCAGTAGTACATCAATGAGTGTGTGTAAATCAGTGTGTGTGTGTGTTTTCTTTAAGTGCACGGAGAGTGTTTGGTACAGAATTATCAAGCACTGCCAACTGTTAAACCTTGTTTTTCTGCCAGTGCCTGCTGTCAGCTCCACCTGTGCCATGAAAATACACACAGACACACACACACACACACACACACACACACACACACACACACACACACACACACACACACACACACACACACACACACAGCTTCACAGCTGTCTCACCTCAGTGTAAACACAGAGGGATTGGACACGATTTAGGTTTTTAAAAGGCAAAGTGCAGCAGGTATAAGATTTGTAAAAAGGTAACTGTGGGAGAAAAGAAACAGATCAAGTAAAAGAGTGTAGTTGAATAAATGATAGGAGAACCTTTTAAAGTTTTCGAACCAAACTTTCTAGATTGTGTTGTTCCAAAGGAAAACATTACTTATTTGTATCACTTTAAATGCACACTGACCTCTCTTATCGCTCTGTCTTTTTCTCTCTTGCCTTTAGTCCCTTTGTCTCCATCTGCCTTAGTCTATTTCTCTGTCCCTGTAAGGAGCCCAGATATGCAGATTTGTTTTAGTAACTGTGAAACTGCAGCAAAATAAATGGACAGGTTGGAACATTTATCAGCACTATCTCTCCTTACTTACTGACTTCCTGTCTCATTCCCTGCCTCTCCATTACTCTTGCAACCACAGCAGCACTTCACTATTCTCCCCTAAATATTATACGTCTCTATATCATGTAGGTATGAATGAGAGGGAGCTGGCACTGCATACCAAATATTCAGCAGCACAAGTCATTCACTCTGGCACTGAATCTGATTACGGTGTTTCCCAGGAGCCTTTTTGGTACAAATGATGATCTGATTTGTGTCTTGTGAAGCTCTACTTCTTGTATCAATAATTTCTTAACTACTGTATAATAGCCTATAATTAATTGTAACAAGAATTGATCGTACGATGCATCTGTTATTTGGTTGTTTTTCTATCTTATGTAGGACTGGAGATATGTAAGTCGTACGATACATACATGACACAAAGCAGCGTCTTCCTATCAGTGTTCGCACTACTTGTGTTCAACACCTAGCTTTACTCCCCAAACTAAAAGCAGCCAAGTCAAACGGGGACAGAGACAAATGGCACACCTGTCTATATGTCTGAACGGTGGGTGCTTGTGTGTGCGTGAGTCGGAAATAATTTGAAGCATATTTGATGAATAATAGCATCCACTCCCTGGAGATATTGAGTCAAGATGGCTGACTACAGCTGACCTGTTTTGGGGCTTCACTGGAGTTTTAAATGGCAACAGAAAGAGAAAATCCCATGGGAAGTTCAGCAAATAAACAGAGGTTGTGCTACCTTAGAAAAAAAAGAAAAAAACAGCTCACTGCAGAAAATGTTAAAAAGTCAATTCAAATGTTTCTTGGCAACAAGATGTAATGAAATGAGGATTCGGTGAACACCTTGGACAATGTTGATTATAAGAGTTGAATTGGAGGTTTACTTCAGTGTTCTTCCATATTTCTCTTTTATGCTGCCTGTCATGTAGAGGAAGCAGGCAGGGAATTAAAGCCCAAAGAGAAGGAGGCAGAAAGAAGGATGAGCAGGTAGCCATGACAGAATTTGGGAATATGGGTCCTTGTACTTTGCTCTCCCGTCTGTAAACATTGTGAACATCTATGCACACGCGCAATGTGGCAGCAGGTGGCATGCAAATGAGAAGTTTGCCTTTCAACTTTGCGACAAGTTTCTTGGGTAAAGAATTTGAATCTGATTTTTATTTGTGAACATGATCAAAGACAACAACTAGAACAATGATGGAGCTTTCCATAACGCAAAGAAAGAGAGACATCATAGTGGTTTTTCTCATGATACCCCTACAGAAGACCGCTTTCAACAGACTCATAATCCAGTTATGCAATGCTTTGTAAGCAATTAAAGAAAGATAAGGTCAGTTAAAGGTCCCATGTCATGGCTATTTATTCTGATCATAATTCCATTGTTGAGGTCTACTAGAATAGATTTATATTGTGCAATTTTCCAAAATCTCATTGGTTTCTCATACAGCATCTCTGTATAGTATGTGTATTCACTCTCTGTCCTAAACGGCTTGTTGGAGCTCCTGCCCCTCCCCCTCCCTATGAGCCCAGTGGCCGTCTGCGAGACAGCGAGACACAGCAAAATCCAGCCCGAACACACACACACACCCGCAGCCTGGCTGGGAGTTTGTGTGTGTGCTCACACACCGACTCACAGCCTCGAAATCGGTGGAGCTGCAGCTGAGAGAAGATTGAGTGTGTGTGTGTGTGTGTGTGTGTGTGTGTGTGTGCGTGTGTGTGTGTGTGTGTGTGTGTGTGTGTGTGTGTGTGTGTGTGTGTGTGTGTGTGTGTGTGTGTGTGTGTGTGTGTGTGTGTGTGTGTGTGTGTGTGTGTGAGGAAGTCTGCGGATTGGTCAATTTGGTCCAATCCACGGACTTAACGTAACGGTTCCGTTTGGGCACGTCACTGTACCCAGGAAGAAAAAGATCATCTCCAACGAGGCGTTCTGGGGCAGCATAGATATGTATTTTCTGTGTTAGAGTTTTACTCGCTACAGGGTGTACTTTGAGGGTTTGTGACTTTGCAGACCGTTTACATGCATAAAAAGCGTCATAACACACAAGGGGATGGTTAATAACCGGAAAAGCATGTCATGGGACCTTTAAGCACATGGAAGGATGCACCAACACCATGTTAATCGTGTTGTTTTTTACAGAAACAGTTTAGATATATTCAGAGTATATTGATGAAACAAATGTGTATGCAGCCCATCATTCTCGCCTAGGAGTCTGGTTGAGAATTACCGGAGAGGATGATTAGAAGAATTTGGATCAGGCAGAGATGAGGTTCATTAAAAGGTAGTTCAAAGTCTGTTTGCATAATGCTAAAATAAATTGTACCCTTTGTGACTATACAGAAGCTCTACTTGTCATACCTTTAGGTGCTGCATGGCAAACAAATACATTTAAACTTTTCCACAACTCAAAAGTTTCCCCAAAATATATGACAACGTATGCCAAGTGTCCAAGTACTGGCAGTCAAATAAAGAAAACAAATTCAAAGTGTCTGAGGCAGGTAGTCAATCTGCCAGGAGGATTTTGGTAACAGGTAAAAAGATAGGAATGCGATAACAGGCAGGTAACAGGAAACAGTAACTTAGCAACAAACACTGTAAACCAGTGGTTTTCAAACTGTAGGGCACGACCCCTGGTGAGTCGCGGAGGTACTGCAGGGGGGGGGCGCGGGAAGATTTTTTTATTTTATTATTTTCTCCTTTTAGCTTTGTGAAGCACCTTGAGATGATGTTGTTTTTAAAGTGTGCTATATAAATCAAATGTATTATTAATATTATTATTCAATTGTAAACAAACACTGCTCGAAAATATCTCATTGGTCAGAGAGCTGTGGTCATAATGCTGCCTTTTGCAACATCCTACTTGTGTGAGATTTTTTGCTGTTGCTGTCATCAAAACGAAGGTTTGAGAAGATCTGCAAGGGAAATCAAGCACACACAAGTAATTGATAAGCTATGTGTGGAATAGGAATAGTAAAGTGATGTGATCGTTTGCAACCTGCAATATAAATAGTTGGAGCAAGTATTTTATTAATTGTAAACACCTCCCTTAGCTCAGGATGTGTCCCTGCTGCCTTCAAACATGCCGTGGTTAAGCCATTACTTAAAAAGAAACATCTCGACCCCTCCTTTCTCGAAAATTTTAGGCCCATTTCCCAGCTACCTTTTTTATCAAAAGCCCTGGAGAGAGTGGTCTACGCCCAGCTGCAGTCTTTTTTAACCACGCATGGAATCCACGAAAAGTTTCAGTCTGGCTTCAAACCCATGCACAGCACTGAAACAGCCCTTTTAAGAGTTTTTAATGATCTGCTCCTAGCCGCCGACTCAGGTAGCCCAGCTGTCTTGGTGCTGTTAGACCTGACAGCTGCTTTTGACACTGTGGACCATAGCATCCTGTTGTCACGGCTTGAACAGTCCGCTGGCATCACAGGCTCTGCCCTTGCATGGTTCAGGTCCTACCTGACAGACCGTAGCTTCGCTGTGCAGCTAGGTGCCTTCTCCTCTGCAAAAGCCCCTCTTACCTGTGGGGTTCCCCAAGGCTCGATTCTGGGCCCCATCCTTTTCTTACTGTACTTACTGCCCCTAGGCTCAATTCTCACTAAACATAATATTCCCTTCCACTGCTACGCCGACGATGTACAGATATATCTCCCTCTCGAAGCAAGTGTCACACACTCATTACAACAGTTGATGGACTGCTTAACTGAGATAAAATCCTGGCTGAGCAAAAACTTTCTAAACCTCAACGAAAGCAAGACTGAGGTCATCTTTTTTGGACCCCAACCTCCAGCCTCCCAGGTTGATATTCTAGGCTCCCTCCAACAAAACATCCTCCCCTCAGTCACGAACCTTGGGGTGACCTTCTCCAGTACTTTTAAATTCGACAAGCAGGTCAGCAGCGTAGTCAAATCCTGCTTTTTTAAAATAAGACTTTTGGCCAAAACCAAGTCGTATTTATCTTTTAAAGACCTGGAAAGGGTTATTAACGCCTTTGTGACCTCGAGACTGGACTACTGCAACGCTCTGTATATGGGTATGGACCAGGCATCAATTAAACGCCTGCAGCTAGTCCAGAATGCAGCTGCACGTTTGCTGACTGGCCATAAAAAACGTGACCACATCACCCCAATTCTGGCCTCACTGCACTGGCTTCCAGTTCAGTACAGAATTGATTTTAAAATCCTTTTATTTGTTTTTAAAGCACTAAATGGGCTGGCTCCGGCCTATATAGCTGAACTCCTCCAGCGCTACACCCCAGCCAGAGCTTTAAGGTCTGCTGACCATCTGCTGCTGGTAGTGCCCAAGACCAGGCTCAAAACCCGAGGGCACCGAGCCTTCGCAGCAGCTGGCCCCAGGCTCTGGAACACTCTGCCCCTCCACGTCAGGTCGGCCCAGACCCTAGGGGTTTTTAAATCCTTTCTCAAAACGCACTTCTTCTCTCAGGCCTTCTAGTCAGAGCGGAGCACGACTCCTGACTATTCCCTGTGTTTGTTTTATATCTGTTGTAAATGATTGTCTTTTATTGTGATTATAAGTGTTTTTAATGCATGTACAGCACTTTGGCTCGACCAAAAATCGCTTTTAAATGTGCTTTATAAATAAAACCTGATTTGATTTGATTTGATTTGATAGTACTTAATATTAATTAATATATTTTCCTTAAAGAAATTTGAATTTAAAAATCTACTACTCAGGGAAGAAGGCCAACCAGTTTTAATTAGGCCAAATTAATTCACAGTATCTATTACAAGCACTTTTGTTCACGTATAATCCATAATAAAATATAAGATTATAGTTGTATCTTTGTATCTTCTTATTATTAGCAGAGAAAATACGATACGATAACGATAATACTTTATTTGTCAGATCAAGTCTAAAATTTGACTTGTGCCACAGCAGCTCCAAGTCCAACACCAACAGACAAGTATCCAGACACAAGACATGAAACACAAACAACAAACATTTAACATAACAGCACAATCAGTGAGAGAAAAGCTGCTCAAAGAGCCTTCAGCGTGCATTTGATCTGGGATTTAGCTCTGTAGTTACTGTGAGGATGGACTGATGCACAAAGGAGTGCTTCAGTCTGACCTTATTGAAGCGTGGGACCCTGTATCTCCGATCAGATGGTAGCAGATCATATTCACTGTTCAGAACATGGTTTGGGTCAGAGATGATGTTGTTGGACAGCCTCACCAGGCTATTATGATAGGCTGAGTCATAGAGTCTCTGACAGGGTTGACCAACAATCTTTGAGCAGATTTTTAACAGGTGGAGCAGTTTTGATTTTAAAGCTGCTGACAAACATTTGTACCAGGTAGTATTGCAGTACTGCAGAATAGACAAGATCACAGATGTAAAGAACAACAGAAGAATGTCTCTGCTCGCCCCAAAAGACCTAAGACGGCGGAGAAAAAAAATTCTTTGTTTTGTCCTTTTGCACAGATATTCAATGTGATCCTTCCATGACAGCAGATGGTCAATCATTACACCCAAGTATTTGTATGACACTCCCTGCTTGATTTGATCTGTACTTTATGGGAGTCAGATGGTGAGCCAAAAAATATTTCCTCAGTTTTCTTGGTGTTGATCTCAAGAGCATTGCTATCAGTCCACTCAACCACCTGATTTACAGCCTGTTGGTGCAGCTCAGGGTCATCTGTGTTACTGAGCAGAGATATTATTGCAGTATCATCAGAGTACTATGATGAATTGATTTGGTGTGTTGGTACGACAATCATCAATGTAGAGAGTAAAGAGCACAGCTGAACTCACGCAGCCCTGGGGGGCCCCACATTGGTTGTGATGGCAGATGACAGGGTTTTGTTAACCTTCACAAGTTGCTCTCTACTAGTGAGGAAAGCAGCATACCAGTAAATCAGGTATGGATTTACTTCCATTTTGGCAATTTTTGACACCAAGATGTCTGCTTGTATTGTGTTGAATGCTGATGAGAAGTCTAGGAAGAGGGCTCTTGCATAGGCGTTACGTTTATCTAAATGTTTAGTGATGATGTGAACCAGAGTGGCCACAGCATCTTCCGTACCGCACCCTTGTTTATAGGCAAATTGGTATGGATCCAGTTTGTCTTGTGTTGTACTGATAAGAAATCGGAGCAGAATTCTTTGTAGTGATTTCATAATCACTGAGGTGAGGGCTATTGGTCTGTAGTCCTTATGTTCTTTTGGGCATGGAATTTTGGGTAGCGGTTTGATGTGTGAAGTTTTCCATGACAGAGGGATGGTGTGCGTGTCAATAGAAGCCTGAAAGATGGGTTGCCACACTGGAGCCAGCTCAGTAGCACATTTTTCAGCAGAAAACTGCTGCACCCATCTGGCCCAGCCGCTTTCTTGGTGTTGGTGCACTGAAATGTTTTTCTGACCTCTTCGACACTGATGGTCATTTTGTCAGAGGAAGCAGGTATTACGGTTTCGAGCATTTCAGTGCACTTTTCAGAATTATCCAGTGAATCGAAACGGGTAAAGAACGTGTTTAGTTCGTTAGCAAAACAAAATTCATTGTTCGTCACAATAGGTTTAGCTGAGGATGACATTCCTGTCATGGATTTCATGGTGTCCCATACCTTTTTGGGGTTTTTGGCTTTAAAAGCATTTTCCAAAAGCTCTCTGTGTGCCAGTTTTTATTCCCTCAATTTGACTTTCAGTTCTTTCTCTGTCTGTTTAAGTGCTCCATAGTCTTTGTTTTTGAAAGCTATTTTCCTGGTATTTATAACGGTGTTAATGTCCTTAGTCACATAAGATTTATTATTTGGATAGATTTGTATTTCTTTAGTGGGAACAACTAGTTCTACACAGAAGTTAATATAGTAATTGGTAACAGTAGTTATTTCATCTAGTGAACCTTCCTGAAAAATTTCCCAATCTGTCCAATCAAAACAGGCTTTCAACTGTTCCCTACTTTAATTTGTCCATGTCCTTATTACTTTCTTTTCCGGTTTACTTCTCTTCAGTTTGCTCTTATACACTGGTATCATATTCACAACATTATGATCAGAGTTCAGTATTGGTGGTCTACATTTAGTCACATAGGCTTCTTTAACATTTACGAAGCATTTGTCCAGGATATTGTTTTTTCTGGTGTGATCCTTAACATACTGTTGGAACCCAGGTAACACAGTCCCCGAGCACTATTGCCGGTGCATCGGGGTGGCTGAGTTGCAGCTCGTGAACACAGTCAGCGATGGAGCCGGCCGCCAGTGACGCTCTGCCGCTGGGAGGGACGTAAACAACAAACAGTAAAATACACACAAATACCGCCTCCTCTGGTTTTCCCCGAGTTCGCATCCCTGTCTGCTCGAACAAGGGTGAATCCGGCTACTTCAAAGAGAGATTCAGGCATCGTAGATTGTAGCCAACTTTCCGTGAGCATAGTAAAGAGGCCCCACGAAATTCATGACAGTACCTTGTGTATATCCTTAGTGTGTCCACTTTGTTGCTCAATGAGCGCAGGTTTGTGAGAATGATGGATGGAAGTGGTGGCCGGCTGAATCTCCGCCGTAGGCGATTCCGAACGCCTCCCCTCCTTCCTCGTCTCTTTTTCCTGATGTTTCTGATCAGCTCCCGAGGGGTGTCATCCAATAACGAAGAACACAGGTGGCTTGGTGTATTCGTAGGAGGCCGATCGCATTGTAGCTCCAGCATAGCCTCACGGCTGTAGCAGCGTAGAGGCCGGGGCTCCTCGCCATACCTGTTCGTGTTGTGGCTCAGGTGTGTTTTGAAAAGTTGTATGGCCAGATATGGTCCGCAGAAGGCAAAAGTAATCCACAGGATCAAAAGCATGTAATGTTTTTACAACAATATACAATTAATCCTACCAATATAGATGGGAACCGGGTTGGGGGAGTCCCGAAAATATTTCTAATTACCCAAGGGGGGCCCGACAGAAAAAGTTTGGGAACCACTGCGTGTAAACTATTGGTGGAAACAAAAGGCCGGTAGCTGGAATGAGAGACAGCTGAGCAGGCAGGTGATCAGGTCAGGTGATTTCCGGAGGAGAGAAACTCTCTAAGGGCCACATGATGGCAAATGAGCCGAGACTGGGTCCGCAACACTGGGGAGCTTTCTTCGAGAAAAACAACCTTATCTTTTCCTGAAGAGTGACTTGTCACAGTTCTGTGATGAGTCCTCATTCGAAGTAGCAAAGGTGGTAGTGACATGAATTGAGGAGGTGGTTGGGGAGAATAGTTTTACGTGCAAAGCATGTGAGCTTACCATCTGTGCCTGCAGTTTGCATCCCGTCTCCTACCCTCTATGGTTTCTTTAAAGCCAATCGGTATTTTGTATAGCAATGTATCAGATGGTAGTCTGACAATGCAGTTCATTAGGGACCTTTACAAGGGTAGTGGCACACTTTTAAATCACAATAAAAAAAAAAAATGCCAACAATGAAACTAATGGGACAAATATGTAAACACTAAAGCAACAGTGTTTAACTGTGGGTTTTCTCTTTAGGTTTTTCCTTGTACGATGTGAGGGTGTAAGGACAGAGGGTGTCATTTTCTCATACTGATGTTCTGCAAAAACTGTGCTGTTGTATTCTTTGTAAAGTGTCCTTATTGCAAAGTATTTTTACTGTATGTACAGCACTTTGGCTCGACCAAAAATCGTTTTAAAAATGTGCTAAATAAATAAAAATGGATTTGATTTGAACATGCAATACAATATCACTGTCAATTTCTAATGCAAAAAGATAGCTACAAACTGTAGAAAACACCCAAGACTGATCTCAGTCAAGACTCCAAATTAGCCTGAGCTTAAAGTATAAGACTAACAGCTTTATCCATAGATGAAACTTTACCCTGCTACCCAGTGCTTGAACTGATTTACCGGACAAAGCGATAAACTGCATTTTATTTAAAACAGAGCACAGATTTTGTCTAAACTACTATTGTAAGTGGAATCTCACAACACTTAAATGTCTTTGAATATGAAGCCACGGTCCCTTCTGATGCTGGATGATTATTCCCCGTATTTTTTCCAAGTGCTGATTACAGTCAGACACTTCACAGGACACCTCATTATCTGTAAATGGAGGCCCTATTTTTAGGCTAATTTCATCTTTTTTTTTGTTTTATTCCATATTCATGCTTTTGTTCAGGCAGTTCCTGACAAAGGAGCAACCCAGCCTGGGGCGAGGATGAAATTAGAGAGAGAGGGCAGAGGAAGACAGCAGGTAAGTAAAAGATTAGTGGATCAGGATAAACATATGCAAGGTTGATGTTACGATGTGAGGTGCAGGTGAAAGAACGATACGTGGAGAGAGGGTTTTCTTGCAAAAAATAAACAAGCGTTTTATTCTTAGATTCCACATTATTCCACAGAAACACAAACTGCATGCCTGGTGCTGCATTCACCAGCAAGGAACAAACACAAAAACGAATACCCCTTCCCCTCTCTTCCCAACCACATTTATAGGAGACTGCCCGCCTTCCCACTCCAACCTGGTCAGGTCATGGTTCTGAAAGCGGAGTGAAGGCTTAAATACAAAATTAAACACTGTTGGCTACCTTTAATAAAACCCTAAAGGCTTAAGTAAATTCCTTATTGCATCGCCATAAATATGATACCTTCAAGAACAACAAGGTCTGCTTAAAACGGATAGTTTTTAACCTAATTGACACTCATAAAATCACACATTTCCTGACCAATCGCGTCCAAGACTCCGCCTACTCATACGGCACATATAAGGAGTACTTTGGAGGCGTGCTCCCCCTTTGAGCACTGGGACAAGATGGCCTCCAGGTCTGAACAAAGGAAATGGTGATTACTTGGTGCTTGTGTGTTTTACAGACTGACAAACGAATTTAGACGCATTTTATTAGTTTGTCTATGTAAACTGTTTTTATAACTTTAACTTAAATAAAGGCAACTCAGAAAAAAACATGTACTACCTTTCTGAACAAACAAATAGTTAAGACCAACATGTTAGTGAGGGAGTGTGTGCGCTTCCTCACAGTTGAGAAGCAGATTACAAGTAAATGTCATGGTACATGTTCAACATTAAGAGCATTCAGTCAGGAAACCACCAAATATACATGCAAGCACTTACACATGTGGGTTCAGAAGAAGTGCTTATGGCATCAGTTTCAACAGGAGGAAAGGTAACACACAGACACACACTCAAAAGCACATGTAGCCCTGGTCTCTATGCACCACCTATTTGTTTGATGATTATTTAAACCCCCTTGGTGAGAGTTAATCTGGTCAGAGAGAGGAAGAGAGACAGAGCGAGAGAGAGAGAAAATTAGCAAGAGAGGATTAATGGCGACTCCCTATTGCTAACGCAGAGACATACGCACATAATGCATGCATTAACACACACCCACTCACACACACACCTGTCAAATGATACCATTGAGGATGGTTAGTGAGTCGACTGCTGCCAAAATGGCTGCCTTTTGTTTACAAATCTCATTATCCTCTTCAGTTCACGGTGAGCACGATGAGTAATTACTCCACCAGTGTACGAGTCACATGGCTGGTGTAACATTCACACTCTAGTAGGATGGATAATAGCTCTTGGTAAATACACAACACTTGCTTGGTGATGAGGCCATCGCTCACAATAGAAAGCAATAAGGCTGTAAAGATCCATAGGCTACTATTCCACTAAATATGAGAAGATATGCCGAGAAAAATGTTTAGCGTATCCAAGCGCTGCTATTAATGTCTCTTTGGGATAATGTCTTGCACCTTAGTTAAGTTTGCAGGGCAGTGTTTTTTATTTATATTGACAGATTCACTAAGGTCGGCGTATGAAAGAAAGCCTACTTTATTTGCACACAGTTGCTTACGTTTAGAATAAGGATTCAGTAAAACTTTTCTACGGCTGCTTAGGTATGATTGAAGAGTATTTAGAGGTCTGATTCTCGATCGTTTGCCCCTGCTGTATTTTCCCTCAAACTGAAAACATTGTTTAGATGTTATCCCCTGCACCTTGACCTTCTAACACAGGCAATGTAATGTATGTCGTGCATCACCTACTTGCAGACATGTATAATGCTGCTTGGATGATTTGACACTCTCAGTAAAAAGACTCAGAGTAATGTCAAGGGTATAGCTCTGTCCTTACCCTTTAACACCGTCAAAACCAACATTAATATTCAAGTACACTGTCGTCCTGGCCCCCTTTGCATTGAATTTATCAACAGGAATAATATATGTGCTTTCTGTAAATCTGAGTCGCAAAATAAAGATAAACCAAAGTTATGTGTCAGTGTAACTTAACCTTAAGAAACAGATTGCTTCATCAGTGTGAATCAGAGGCTTTGTGTGTGTCTGTAGGGACAGCTTTTTGCAGAACAAAAAGTAATGTGACAGTATGTGTATGTGAGCTGTCAGAAAAAAAACAATGTATCAGCAAAAGTTAGAATTTGGTTTGTGTGGCTCTAAAAGCGAGGAAGAGTGTTTCAAGTTTTGAAAGACATATACACTTGCGAGTGTTCAGCAGAACCACAATACAGTTTTGCAAGTTGGACTGTGCTGAGAGTATCTCATACAATACAAAATATGTTTGATGACCCTGAACACCAAACATTACTTATAGTTATGTATACACAGTTTTGAATCAAGCACATCAAAGATCCATGGGTCTATGAGAGGTTTACTCTACTCAACCACTGTCTTGACAGAAACATTAAGTCTGCCTCTTTGACATTTCAGGACACGCTTTCTCTGATATCAGGGGGGAAACTCAGTCATCCAAAGGGATATGTTCCCCTCGTGCTCCTCTGAAGGTGTGAGGAATGCAGCCTGTACAGAGAAGTTTAAGGGGGGTGCAGCACTTTTGATCCAGAGCACCATTATACTACCTAATATGTCAGAGCTTTCTGTGGATGTAACTGTTGTTGTTATTGACTTCTTAACTGCTGTCCTATATGCTTCATTCTATACCATTCAGGGTGGCTTTTTGACCAGCTAGTTGATTGCGCCAGTGACAAACTTCTTCCTGACTGGCCATTTAAGTTTGTTTCATTGAATTATGCTGAATGTACAGTCTGTCCTGCAACTTTGCGTCAATGGTCTCATGACCAATATTGTATTGTTCTTTACACTAAGGACACATGTATATTGTTTGCATATGGAGAGGCTTTTGAGCTGCATGCATAGACTGTGGCTGCATGCCTATTCAGGATAGGACTTAAAAACAACAATAAAACAACAAATTAACAAGTCAGTCTGGGGCAGAACAAAAACTGCGAGATGAATAGCTGGGTTTGCAAATAAGATGCGAATAATTGAGAGTGACTTGAGAGTGGAAGAGACTGGAAGTAAGAGGAAACTGACAGAATGTACATGTCTTATTGTCAAGCTGTCAGGGGAAGTAATTAAAAACTATCTGCCATCGATGGAGGAGGAGGAGGAGGAGGAAAGATCATAGATCATATACAGGACTGTCTCAGAAAATTAGAATATTGTGATAAAGTTCTTTATTTTCTGTAATGCAATTAAAAAAACAAAAATGTCATACATTCTGGATTCATTACAAATCAACTGAAATATTGCAAGCCTTTTATTATTTTAATATTGCTGATTATGGCATACAGCTTAAGAAAACTCAAATATCCTATCTCTAAATATTAGAATATCATGAAAAAGTATACTAGTAGGGTGTTCAACTAATCACTTGAATCGTCTAATTAACTCGAATCACTTGAATCGTCTAATTAACTCGAAACACCTGCAAGGGTTTCCTGAGCCTTGAAAAACACTCAGCTTGGTTCAGTAAACTAAATCACAAGTATGGGGAAGACTGCTGATCTGACTGCTGTCCAGAGGACTGTCATTGACACCCTCCATCAGGAGGGTAAGACACAAAAAGAAATTTCTCAAAGAGCAAGCTGTTCACAGAGTGCAGTTTCAAAGCACATCCACAAAAAGTCTGTTGGAAGGGGGAAATGTGGCAGGAAACGCTGCACAACCAAGAGAGATGACCGCAGCCTTAACAGCATTGTGAAGAAGAGTCGCTTCCAGAATTTGGGGGAGCTTCAAAGACAGTGGACTGAAGCTGGAGTCCAGGTATCAAAAGTCACTGTTCACAGACGTATCCGGGAAATGGGCTACAATAGCCGTATTCCCATGGTCAAGCCACTTCTGAACTCAAGACAACGGAAGAGGCGTCTGACTTGGGCTAAGGAAAAGAAGTACTGGACAGTTGCACAGTGGTCCAAAGTCCTCTTTTCAGACGAAAGCAAGTTTTGTATTTCATTTGGAAGTCAAGGCGCCAGAGTCTGGAGAAAGGCTGGAGAGGAGCAAAATCCAAGTTGCTTGAAATCCAGTGTGAAGTTCCCACAGTCAGCGATGGTTTGGGGAGCCATGTCAGCTGCTGGTGTTGGTCCACTGTGTTTCATCAAGCCCAGAGTAAATGCAGCTGTGTACCAAGAGATTTTAGAGCACTACATGCTTCCGTCTGCTGAAAAGCTCTATGGAGATGAGGAATTCATTTTCCAGCATGATCTGGCACCTGCCCACAGTGCCAAAACCACCAGTAACTGGTGTACTGACCATGGCATTACTGTCCTCGATTGGCCTGCAAATTCCCCTGACCTGAACCCCATAGAGAATATGTGGGGTATTGTGAAGAAGAAGCTGAAAGACACCAGACCCAACAATGCTAATGAGCTAAAGGCCGCTATTGAAGCATCCTGGGCATCCATAACACCTCAGCAATGCCACAGGCTGATTGCCTCCATGCCACGCCGCATTGATGCAGTAATCCGTGCAAAAGGATTCCCAACCAAGTACTGAGTGCATTAATGGACATTTTCAAATGTTTGATTGTGTTTTGCTGTTATAAATCTTTTTTTTTTACTTGGTCTGAGGAACTATTCTAATTTTTTGAAATAGGATTTTTGAGTTTTCTTAAGCTGTATGCCATAATCAGCAATATTAAAATAATAAAAGGCTTGCAATATTTCAGTTGATTTGTAATGAATCCAGAATGTATGACATTTTTGTTTTTTTAATTGCATTACAGAAAATAAAGAACTTTATCACAATATTCTAATTTTCTGAGACAGTCCTGTATAATAATAAAGGGACCCCACTTGGACATGAATATGCATAACCATATTTGAAACATACATTAATGCACTTAATAATAATAATAATAATAATAACTTGAATTTATATAGCGCCTTTCAAGGGACCCAAGGTCGCTTTACAAGTAATAGGCAAAAAACAACATAACAAAACAAAAGGCAGACAGACAAAACAACAGATCGATTTCTTATTCTAAAAGAAGTATGTGTTGTATACATATACATTGTGTGTGTGTGTGTGTGTGTGTGTGTGTGTGTGTGTGTGTGTGTGTGTGTGGCCTAGCATTACTATACTTGTGGGGACCTACATCTGTTTACAAAGTCACGTGTGGGGACTCGCCTCCCTTATGGGGACAATTTGGAGGTCCCCATGAGGGGAATCATTCATTTTAGGGTGAAGACTTGGTTAGGGTAAGGGTTAGGGTTAGGCATGTGCTGGTTATGGTTAAGGTTAGATTAAGTCTTCAGGAAATGCATGTAAGTCAATGTAATGTCCCCTGAAGTGGTGTGTGTGTGTGTGTGTGTGTGTGTGTGTGTGTGTGTGTGTGTGTGTGTGTGTGTGTGTGTGTGTGTGTGTGTGTGTGTGTGTGTGTGTGTGTGTGTGTGTGTGTGTGTGTGTGTGTGTGTGTGTGTGTGTGTGTGTGTGTGTGTGTGTGTGTGTGTGTGTGTGTGTGTGTGTGTGTGTGTGTGTTGTGTGTGTGTGTGTGTGTGTGTGTGTGTGTGTGTGTGTGTGTGTGTGTGTGTGTGTGTGTGTGTGTGTGTGTGTGTGTACCCAGTGTTTGTCTGTGTTGAGTCTGTGCCGCTGAATGTTCCCCATGAGTGCATTCACCAACTCCCCATAGCGGGTTGCATTTTTGTATTGATTAATTGTCATTGATAACTGATGGCTGCAATGAGTTGTTTTCTTGTTCTTTGTAGCGAGTGGAGATCTACTAAAAAATGAAATATGCCTTCAGTAATTGGTTTTAAATGGAAACGCTGACTTGGGTGGTTTGGGAAGTTTACTGCATTAGTGCATAGTGTGTGTGTAGATGTTCCTGTGCAACGTGTGTGTGTGTGTTTAGTTTGTGCGTATGGTTGTGTGTGTGCTCTGTATGTCTCTATCTTAGGTGGAGTTAAGACACTCATTAATTGCTCAAGGACTCCATTAGCCAGGCTGATTACCCCTGCATCAAACTGACAGGTTACCTGCATGCACGCACCCACTCTCATTTATACACACACAAACACACTTACACTCTCTCACACACACACACACACACACACACACCTGTGACATTTTTATGGGTAAAAATAACATCGCAGAGAGCCGTTTAAGTTCTGATTGAAAGCCAATTGAAATGCACTGGGATTCAACCATATGCACTGCACCTGGTGGATTATGCAAACTACAAAATTAGTTTTAGGAGCTGCCAGAACTCGATACAATCAAAAAGTCTAACCTTCCCTACAGGCACGGATGAAATGATGAGAATATCATTATCGTCATTAATGTCTACATATTGACAGTGTCAGCTAGAGTGAGAAATAATGATGTTTCAGCCCTTCAGCTTCAGACCTCCTGAACATTCATCTCTCACCTCTCACCTCACACCTCACACCTTTTCGCCTTCTATTCCCCCGAAGCTGGACTTCTCTGGACATCTCTTTGAGGTCCCTCCTGCACCTACCTCACCTCAAAGATGACAAGCTTTTATTCAAGGAAAGATAGAGGAGCACTTGGTGTTTGAAAAGATGAAACGATGGGTAGTTTGTGCCAGAAAGTGATAAGGAGGGACACAGAAGCAAAGGAGGATGGAGGCAGGAAAATGTGTTATATGAGGAAGAGGACAGAAAGTGATATAAGAGTAAGACTTAGAGAGTACTGCCAGTGATTGCCTGGGTTTCACTTTGTAAGGGGAATAGCAGCAATTGTATGTGTCAGTGATCAAGTCAGAGGATCTTTAGCCTGATAAAGGTTATTCACATCAATGTTGCCTGTGGAGCAGGGCAATAGGAGGAAAACCCAATATCACAATACGTTTGACCAAATACTTCAAATGACTGTTTTGTCATGCTTTACTCCTTCCTGTGTCCTTTATGTCCTATTGTTGCTATGTTTTCCATCTTATTGTACCAATCCATCCATCCAGCTGATTTACTGTAGAGCAAGAGCACTACATTTGTTTTCACGAGGTTTGGAGCAGTTACAAGATACAACTGTAAAACACTTACATTTTTAGAGAATGTCATATAAGCTTGTTGTGTTCAATCCCCACAGTGTGCAAACAGGTCCCAGTTGATATGAAACATGGTGACATCCTAACAAGCCAAATAAAGTTATTTGATCTCACAATGTATACATACAGTAGGTGTTAACAAGAACGGGACAGAGAGCTGACTGAAGGTTAGACAACACAAAAATAATGTTACTATTGGTATAACTACCAGAGCTGTTTTTGTTTTCTACATCTACTGTTTTAACACACCATCTAAATTCCTTAAACATGCGATCAAAAGGGTTGAGGCGAGGTCTGGAATAAATTAGTCAAATTCCTTTTACAGCTTTGCTCCTAATGTCTCTGCTGCTATCCTCTCCAGGAGGGAGACAGTCACAGGGGAGCAGTAAGATCCATTTTACATTATGCTGCATTTATGTTAGAGGCGTAGTGCAGCTGAAGAAAAGACGCTTGTATATATATTCTTATTTTTGGCAAATAAAAGCTGCCTGGACAAAAAGCTTAACAGCTTACACAGAATCTTGTTCCTGTCACGACTAAGATGATTTTAGAAATACAAGGAGGCTATAAACAACTGACTCAAATTGGATTTTGCGTGTTTGGGCGTTTATAAAGAAGAGAGTATCTGCGTCCAATCCAAATGCACTGTGTTGTGAAAGATCGACCCATGAAAAATGAAGTGTAAGCCCTTTCTAAAAAGTGAAACTCATTTGCAAAGCATACTGCCTAAAAAAGAAGCCAGGTGGAACATCTTTCCACACAGTGCCGGTCTATCCATTCATCCCTCCACCTTCAAAGTAAAGAGAATTCAGAGCAGCTGCAATTTGCTTCTATCTTTGTCTCCCCATCTGTTTCTGAAAAAAAGGAAGAGTGGAAGTCTAAGTTAGCTTCCTGACCCCCTCCTGCCCTTTGGAGGAAACCCTCCCTCCATGTTCCACAAAGAAGAGAAGGAAAAAAGGGGGAAGATTCTGAGAGCTGGAGATCATTAACAGCATGCTAATCAGCCATTAGATACAGCCTGAGAAATAGCTGCATATCAGCCTGAAATCGCTCTGACACCAGCTGTGAGTGTGTACACTGCAGAGGGGCATAGAATGAATGAGTGAGTGAGTGAATCGGGAAGTGTGTGTGAGTATCTGGGAGAGGATTAAAAAGTGGCACAAGTGCATTAGGAGTGTGTGTGTGTGTGTGTGTGTGTGTGTGTGTGTGTGTGTGTGTGTGTGTGTGTGTGTGTGTGTGTGTGTGTGTGTGTGTGTGTGTGTGTGTGTGTGTGTGTGTGTGTGTGTGTGTGTGTCCATCTGCCAACTACCAGCTCTGGATGGCACATGGGGGATCAGCATCAATCATTCAGAGAGAGCCGCAACCCCCCCTCCCTCCATCACCTCCCTCTGACTTTTAACTTTTCCCTACCGCATTCACCTTCTTGTCTGCCACAGGGGTTCATCTACTTCTAATGGACAGTGTCAGCATGACTGCTAGCGTGTGTGTGTGTGTGTGCATGTGTGTGTGTGTGTGTGTGTATGTGTGTGTGACCCAAGAGACTTAGCTTACCTGTGGAGTAATTGGGAACGTATGTGTATATGTAGCAGGTTATTACATTCGCACTATTCATTTGCGGATTCTGCTATCTCTCTGTGCGTACCGTGCTGCTACAAAGTGAGTATTTGACGTTCAAAGGTAGATCTGTAAAGTATTTATATAGCATTCTTGACAACTGAGCTATTCCCATGACAGCAAAAGAAACTCTACCCTCTTACGAAGGCTCGGAGATGTGATTGAACAAATCCAGAAAGAGATAGTGGGAGGAATTGTTTTATTTATAACATATAAATATATAGAATACATAACACTTAAAACACACACTTAAGGTGGCGTCAGTGCCTTAGGTTCAGTAAGAAACAATGAAAAAGGATATTAACGAAATTGTATTGTAATGGACAGGAAAGATGAGGGAAGAATGGAGAAATGGTAGGTGAACAAGGTGATGAGGAAACACATTTTCTCTTCAGGGCACTTCTGCGTTCATGAAAGATTTAATGAGGAAGTGCAGAATTTCACACATAAATGGGGACATTGAGGGAGCAGGGGAGGGAATACACAGAATCCACCTTTCAATCTCTAGCCATTATAGACCTAAATGTAATATTCATCGAGCCTTAGACTTCCCGTGAAGGTGAACTTACTATTTAAAGTTCACATGAAAATATAGCAGAGGATTTCAGAAATGTGTGTTCCTCTTATTCCGTTTTCACAAACCAGTCCGCCCATCCACAAAACCAAATCACTAAACCACTCTTATAAGTCCTACTATAATAATTACATTGGAGCACCTTCATATTGATTTATTGAGGCTAATTTGACTCAAGAGATGTTTTTAAAAGGGAATGATTACAATCCACTGGTGGGAAGTCAAATCCACTGCCACAGTCACACCTGATCCCCGCTCGATCACTGTGTCCCTAAAGTCCTAAGACAAGCTCAGACTCCAAATGTAAGTAAAGTCAGATATATTGCATTGAGGTCATGTGAGCTAACCCACAACTGCTGTAACTGCAACAACAGACAGTGGATTTGTTGCAACAATCCAAGTGCTCTTTCTATGTTGTTATGTCTAGGCCTCTGGGAAACTTACAGTAGTTGCCTAGACTGACATGGTTCTCAGATGAGGTGAAATAAAAACTGGTTTTGTAATGTAAGGTTCTTTGATAAGACAAGTCATCCTGTTCAAATAAGATGGTTTAAAGAGCACCACCATGTAAAACATACTGTCTTTCAAAAGTAAGCAGGCTCCACTCTACCTCTGATTATTCACGGTTTATAAAGCACAATTTGCTGAGCAGCACTTAAACTGAAACTACATCCTGTATCTGAGAGAATAAAACATGAATGCTCGAAACCTTGTAAAGCTATTTGTTTGGAATAGAGAAGAGATGGAAACAAATTGTAATGACTAAATGGTGCATATGAGCAGTGAGTGTCTCTGATGGTTACAAAGAATGACATGGAGAGAAAAGTATAAAGCAAGGGAAGCAAAGACAGAAAAGAGAAAATTAGACGGATGTTTAGAGAAAGAAAGCGCAATCTGAAATGCTGCCTTAAGGCAAGTGTGCAATTAGTAGGTTAAGTTCATACATTATTTATCTCTATGACATGCCTCTAAATACAACCAACACATTCTCTCTTGCTCTGATGTTGCAACACACTAACACAGGAACATCCAGCTGCACTTGTCTCTTGAATAGCCTTTAAACCATATACTGTACATGCTGATCCAGCTAACTACAATGAGTACGTACTACAGTATATGGATTCATGTTTTATTAATCCTTTGTCCGTGTGAGTGTTAGCTAGTACGCCTGAGTGTGTTATGTTTAATTCATCGATTTGAAGATGTGCTAAAGAGCAGCGACATTCCCTCATTCCCCAGTTACTGCAATCTATCCAACAACCATCCACGTGTACCAGCAGATAACCAATGCGCGTGTGTGTGTGTGTATGTGTGTGTGTGTGTGTGTGTGTGTGTGTGTGTGTGTGTGGTGTGTGTGTGTGTGTGTGTGTGTGTGTGTGTGTGTGTGTGTGTGTGTGTGTGTGTGTGTGTGTGTGTGTGTGTGTGTGTTGTGTGTGTGTGTGTTGAACAAATAAGGTGATCCTTAACAAGTGGGAGAAGATGGATAAGTAACAGATTGGTCAATGGTTACAATAAAGTCAAATACATTTTAAGCACATTATGCTTAAACATGAATCCCTCTTAAACTGCTGTGTGTGGACAGGTGGATTTGTATCACTGTGATTTGTTAAAGCTCTGATTTATGAATAGAAGTGGTTTGAATAAAAGGGATCTTTTGTTTTTGGGGGTGGGGATTTACAGTAGTATTTAGTTTCAGGTAAAGTGTTTGTGACTTCAACATCTCTTAAAAGTATAATTTCATTTCATGAAACAAGTTGCTGAATCTTATGCTTAGAAGAAAGAACGTAAACCACTTCTCTTAGTAAGTGATGGGTGTCCACGGTGCTAAAGTTTCCTTAGTTCAATGAAATTCGAGATTGTACTTTCTGTGCAAGGATATACCACACAGTTTGAATCTTATCAGCAGACTAAATGGACATTATCAGTGGTTATAGCTATACTTCATACTGACTAAACACACCTATAAAATCATTTTGATGTCAGTAAACACCAATACACACAATATATATTGCATACAGATTCAGTGAGCTAAGTGTGTGTCTGTGCGTTCATGCATTATGTAGACATGTGTGACCCAGCACTGTGCCATGTCTGAATATTGTGGGGAGATGCAAAAATGATTAAAACAGTATCATCTCTCTGAGAAAACCCCAACACCATGTACCCCAGCCAAATCCCCCAACATCTTCAAACAATTCCCCTCTCTGTATTGGCACTGTTTCCGGCAAAAGAGAAAAGGATTTGGGAATAATTCTCCACAGCTGGAGTCACAGGGATTACGATCAATAGCAATATGTGAAAAACCTGATGGAGAACAAGCATTCCCATCCTGATCTTAGGCACCACTGCCAACAGTCTAGCTAAAGAATTGGACTGACAAAGCACAGTGCCAAAGGGTCGGGGAAGGGAAGTTTAACTGTGTGGATCCATACTGATGAGGACTGGTCATGGGGTGATTTGTTCCAGTTTAACAAGGATAAAGCTGTTTGCCCTTCTGTTTAAAGGGAAGGCTAGCTAAAGAAGCAATCTGCCTTTCACAACAACTTCTACTGATGTGTCTCACTGGTTACAAACTGTAGAATGTGTGCATTTGCTTTAAATTGCTAAATGAAGTGGCATCATCCGATGTAATCTTTTACTATGATGACATTTATTCTGCCAACTAGCTTTTTACATTACATGTTAGACGCTTTTATCCAAAGCGACTTTCATACTCAATACTGTGGACGATCCCCACAGGAGCCATTTGGGGTAGATGTCTTGCCCAGGGACACAACGATATGCTAACTGCAGTGGGGTTTGAACCTGTGCTCCTCTGATCCCAACACCAACACACTAGTCCACTGCGCCACAGCCTCCCACAGCTTTGAACTGTTTTAGTAGCTTGTGCCTGTTCTTCGTGCCTAAGGGTCTGTTTGTTGATGCCATCCTGCATCCTCAAAGGAATCAGACTGCATTGCTTCTCCAAAGGATACAAATTGTGTATAGCACAACTGATTTAAATAGCAAACAGAGTGCTGCAAATGAAAACAGATCCTGGTGTTTTTTCCTTATAACGAGAGTGACAGCTACTGCAGCCACATTTTGGTACGAAACAACTTGTACATTTGCAATTTTTCAACCACTAATTAGGAAAGACAGCTGCCGTTTTGGAGGGGATATTTGGGTTTACCAGGCATGATGCTCAGTTGCAGAAAGACACAAATGATCTTGTGCACCATGACCCACGCAGCCCTACACTTTTAAGACTGATTGAAACAGAAACAGGGGTAGACTAAACAGACTGATTGGCTTTCCCGTTATAAGCACAGTTTACTGATAGGCTTACTGATAGCTCAAAGAGTGACATTTGGATAAATGATCGGAGAAGTGAGTGACGCCAGTGTAGACGGCTGCTAATGGAGACTGGCATATTTTAGAGATTAAACAGCTTCACAGTGTGAGTGTTAGAAGTAAGGCTGATATTTGACGCATGGGGACTGTTTATACAATTTCCTCTACGAGCAATGGCATCCAGCTGGTGTGTGAGTGTGGCTTCTTCAAATTGGCAATGGTTAAGTTGTTATATTCAAACGTGTAGGCCTACATTTTAAGGTTACATAGGTAAACAGTTCAAGAGGTAATGAATGGTTAGGAAGCACTTTATTATAAAAAAAAATTCATTTAATCGTTTATTTGAACCGGGACAATGCACATTAATGAACATTTTAAACAAAATAATGCTTTGAAATGTAAATTAGCCGGATTTTAGCTTTGAGCTAATTTCCATCAGTAGTCCCGTCACATACAATATTTATGAACATAACATTTATATACATGGCAAACAGAAATACATGATATGCAGAAAGAGCATGAGCAGCATACAAGCATTTACCACAAGGCAGTACAATGTAGCAGCTACGACATATAAAGTGCAGGAGGAGATCAAATAAAGTGCAAGAGGAGATACCCCTGTATTAAAGTGCATTTAGCGGTGATTGTACGTCTGTTTGTTTCTTAACCATTCTTTGAGTTGACCTTTAAAGCTATTGAGAGTGGGACAATCCTGAATCTCAGTTGGGAGGCTATTCCATAATAATAATACAAGCTATCTGTTGTGGGACCCCGGTTCCATTGTACCTCCCCTTGGCCTTGGGAGGAACTGATACCTCATTCACACCAACGCAACTCCGGTTCAAGCTCCGTGCTAGAGCTTTTCAGGTTCAGAACCGGTTCTTCGGTTTAACTCCGGCTCTTTTCACACTGCCCAGAGTCCGACTGGTGCTGCGTCATTGCGTCATCGTTTGCGTCATGACGTAACCGTTTGCGTGCCTGCTTCATAAAGCCAAACCGCACGGAAACCCCTCACAGCTGACACCGACAACAACAACGGCCGATTGTGCTCCAGCTTCCTCTGTACCTCTTCGGAGGACCAGATTCCCAGTAGGTAGCTGGTCTCTTCAGTGGACCACTGCTGCTTGTTAAGTTTCTCCATCGTTGTGTACAAACTGGATACAACGCCGGCTTTGAGTTGTTGTTCAGGAGTTGATCCCGCCCCTGCCCCTGCCCCCGCCTCGACGTAAGCGAGACGTATGCGGTGCTTTTGCTCTGACCGGACAATTTTTTGGTGCTCGAAATGAACCGGATTTCGGAGCTAAGAGGCTGCTCTGCTGCGGTGTGAACAGGAAAACCCGGTGCTTTTCAAGCTCCAGCTCCGAACCGGCCCTGAAACACCGTCGGTGTAAATGAGGTATAAGGAACCTCGGCTTACCATCAACACCACCTAACAGTTCTCTTTCCAGTGAATGCAGCACCTTTCAAAACATGATTAACCCTTTCAGATCCAATTATGTGACCAACATAAAAAACATGTTGTTGTGGAGTAAAAGTGGTGCCCAAAAACACATGGTTTCTTTGCTTTCCCTGAGTCTTGTTATCACTGCTCAGAATCAGGAAAATAGTATGATCAGTCTTCTGAGATGAATATTATGTGAACATAATCAACAGGATGCATTTTAAGCTGATTGTATCATTACAAAATCAAATAATTTCCCTTCCTGTGACATTAGATCCTGAGTAAAAGCCATTAATTGTTTTGTTTTTGTATGCATATAGCCACTCAACTTCTGAAAAGTATATGAAGAATGTTATAAATCTAATGCTAGATTGTTCTTTCTTTTTTCTTTGCAAAAAAGATGGAGTTATATCCATAGAATGTAACAAAGTCAGCAGCTTTGCAATACACACAATGGTGTCATGGTGACATAGTGGTTTGGTGTTGTCATAAAGAAAGAAAACCGAGATCAGAGTGTCTTCTGGTATAATGCTATCATTTGCTGTAAAGTGTCTCTACTGTAGGCTATTTTTATTATATGTACAGCACTTTGGCTCCACCAAAAATCATTTATAAATGTGCTATATAAATAAAACTTGATTTGATTTGATAATGCTCCACAGCACTCACTATGCATCAGAGAATCAATATGTATGGAAACACCCTCATTTCTGCGTGTGCATGTTTTTTAGTTAACATTGTTCTTGTCCAAAAGTATATTACATATTGCACACATTGATACATTAACCTTCCTCTTTTACACACATACAAACACATACACACTTTAACAAAATGGTTTGAAGTGAAGAGAGTCATTTTCTTAGCGTTGTTGGAGCAGCTTCTAAAGTGTCTGTTCTCAGTAAATAATTATCTTATAACGATTTCTTATTGTCTTCATTATGTCCCCATTATTCTGTCAACCTATGCCCTCTAACAGCCAGCACCAACTGCAGACTGCTTTATAACACACACACACACACACACACACACACACACACACACACACACACACACACACACACACACACACACACACACACACACACACATACTCTGTAGCAGACTTCTGGAACATGATAGACAATTCACATTTCAGGGAGATTTACAAATCTGTAAATGCAAAAAAAGATTGTTTAAATTCCACCACGTTACTTTGCTCTATGCAATTCAATTGCTGGTGGTATTAATAAAGGATTACTGAACCAAGCATCACACAATGTACACCTTTAAATGAGATGTTTTTGGTTCAAAGGGCCAGGTTCGGGCCTCAATTCAGGTCTGCAGATTAACTGAATCATGTTGTTTAAAGCGCTCTCTTACCCCTGTTGCAGCAGACTGAATGTGGTTTGACTTCTATGTAAGTGAAGGCACCTTTTCATATATGCACACATCCAGCTTTTAATTGGCAAATTGAAAACGTAGGGAATGGGTGAACTGCTTCGCCTGCTTTCACTATGTTAAACTTGTAATAGACATGCGTTTACAGGTGTGTAAAAATGTGTGTTCATTGATCCGTCTTTGTGCTCCAAGCCTTAATCTATAATTGAAGTAGGAGACACATACACACATAAGCGTACACAGTGACTTAACAACACTTTAATCCTTTCCTTGATAGTTTAAGGTAGGAGTCGTGTTAGCTGGTTAGCATATATATTGGCTGTTTCTGTGTGTGAGATTCTGCATGCTTGTGAGTGTGTGTGTGTGTGTGTGTGTGTGTGTGTGTGTGTTTCCAATTCCCCCATTATAGCCCCAGGCTAAGCATGATTAGTAACCAGTTTTATATCCATCCTTTCATCCTTTCATTGGATCCAAGAAAGGATCAAATTATTCCAGCTGGTTGGAGGGATGTTTGTATTTATTGCTTCTTTAGCCAGTAACAATTTCACACAACTGTTATTCTAATACCTTGATAATATTCATGTCCAAACTAAAATTGTTTACATGAATGATGTATCAGGCCCTAAGGTAAGCAGATTCTACTTCTTGTCCAGTTATTTCAGGTTTTTATTCTGCTAACACAGACGGAAATCAAAGTCCATTTATGTCCACAAAAACATGTATTGCGGAACAGTAAACAAAACTACGCACAGCTTGAAATATAAGGCAATCAAACAACAACAATAATATTGTCAAATCAAATCAATTTTTTTTTATATAGCACATTTATAAACGATTTTTGGTCGAGCCAAAGTGCTGTACATATAATAAAAATAGCCTACAGTAGAGACACTTTACAGCAAATACAACAGCACAGATTGTTCAGAATATCAGTATGAGAAAAACGACACCCTCTATCCTTAGACCCTCACATCATACAAGAAAAAACTTTCAGAGAAAACCCACAGTTTAAGGGGGAAAAAAATGCTGAATACTTGTCAGTTACAGCACAATAAGATTGGCTGAGAGTTTAATCTGCTGCTGTTCAGTCATTAAGTACCATCCTCGCTGCATCCACTGACACCGACTGCTGCGTCTGTCTCCGGCTGCTACTCATTTTCACCCAAACACAGGTCTACAGTTCACTGACAGTCACACTGCAACACATCGTGTCAACAGCTTGATAACAAAGTCATCTGCTTTTTGACATTGCCATCCCACTGTGCGGCGGGACAAACGATCCTTGTTTTGTTATGTTTTTGTTTTTGAACTAACATCAGAATATGTTCCCAGCATCTTTTTCAGTTATAATCCCACCCTGAACACCACCAGATTTAACAACAGTGTATATTAAGTATTGCAATAAGAAACCAGAGAGGATAATGAATTGACAACTGTTAAGAGTTATCCCACTCTCTGTTAGAAAAACTGTCTTAATAAAAAACTTAAAAGCTGTTTAAACACAGATCTCACAATACTTCTTTAAAGAAGAAGCCTCATTATACTGTTTATGCTTTTAACAATGACCAAAACTAAGCTCTTTACTTGCGATGATTTCTTTAAACACATTTTTAAATAATGTATTTACACAGCGAGGATATTACTACATCGTAGCATATCAATGCTTCAGAAAGTAAAAAGAAGATGATATACAAGCATTTAAAAGGACACCAACACCCTGCCGTATCAGTTGAACAATGCAGTGTCTTTTGTCCCATTAAAGATTCACATCTGTCAACACCGTAGCATATTCCAAACTAATCTAATGTCCAATAGTCATCCAACATTCACTTTGAGCCTCAAGTGTGTAAATAATGTATGCTCTGATTTCTACATGAAATAGTACAAAGATCTACCATACTGTTTTGTCCGTGTTTGCTTCATCAAATACCATTAAAAAACATAACTGGAGATTCAGTCCTTTGTGGGTTTTTATTCAGGTTGTGGCAATACACAGTAGGGCTGTGCAATTGATCGTATTTTAATCTCGATTACGATTTTGTCTTGCAACGATTACGAAAACGTAATCGAAATAAAACGATTGCATTCGCTTTCACAATGATGCTCTCAATGTTACGGTGTGTGAAGCAGGTAGGACACGAATGCAGATTAACGTGAAAATTCCTTTATTTCAAGGCTATACTAACAAAGACAAAACAGAACACTCACTGACGAACTAGTCATGACACAAGACGAACCGACAAAGACAGACAGAAAAACCAGAACTTAAATATACACAAGACTAATCACACAAACAAGACACAGGTGAAGAGGGTGGAGAAAACACAGGGACACCAGGTGAACACAATCGGGTAAATTAGACACACCAGGGAAACTAACGACAGGGAACCACAGACAGATCTAAACAAGACACAACGCAGACAGAAACAGGCAAGACAGGAGGTGAAGACCTTTCAAAATAAAACATGAAACAAAAGACAGAAAAAGACAAGACAAAATACAATACAGACAGATCGTGACACTCAATTTGTCTTGCGTTATACATCCAGCCCGCGCGTGCGCTTTCACCCCTCCCTAAAATCCCTCTCGGCAAGGTTGTGTTGTGACTTTTATATACAGTCTATGGTTGTGACTTGCAGGTCTGTTTAATAAATCCATATAAACACGTTAAAAGGGAAGCTTTAGTTGCCCTGTCTTTATTCTCTGGTCTCTAGCGTAAAGTCAAATTTCACTAACGTCAACCCGGAGCCTCTTAGCTACTTCCAGTTTCCGGATAAAGAGTTACCAAAATAAGAGTACTGCATGTAGCAGTATAATTAAACATTACAGGTTGTGAGTGACATAAGTTATTATATTTATATATGTTTAGTAGGTTGTGGAAGTGCGCTCCAAAATATTTGTTGATCTTCTTTATTGGTATTTATTCTTTTGTTATTATTTACTTAAATGTAGATATAAATGTATATTTTTTTTTTTTTTTTTTAATTGGTTTTTCAGTTGAATTATACTTAAAGTTCAGGGTAATCAACTGTTAAAAACATACTGTTCAAATTATTATTATTTTATTTTTTAAATTTCAATAAATTGATGTTTTCAAAGTCAATGAGACAGGTCTTCCTTGAAAAAGAGATTGATGGTCTCAATAGGACCACCTGGTTAAATAAAGCTTTGAATGAATGAATAATCGTATTAAATAATCGTGATATCAATATTAACCAAAAATAATCGTGATTATGAATTATGCCATAATCGAGCAACCCTAATACACAGGGAACTAGCTGTCAGTTTTACATTAATACGTAGCTCATGCAGGAGAATTGGCTTTTTAAAACTTTAGGAGCTTGAGTAGTTTTGATTATTACTTTGTAATGGGGTAAGACCTTTCAGTGTGTTAGTCGTCACTCTGCATCACTGTCTCTGCATCCACAGAAATCCCACATCACAGATTGGAGTTTGTGCAGATCTGTCTTTCTACATGACTATATGTCGCATTCAGAAAACCACCCAGATGAACAGTTCAATATTTTATTACAGCCGTGCTATCATATCACGAAGGTACCGTGTTGACATATTTTACAGAGAACTTGTTGCATCAAAAAAAAGTCAGCAGCTGCCCATCCTTGTCATTCTTCATGAAAAATAGATTTCAGCATTTTGTCTTTACAGGAGATGGATGTTACATGATTTAGATTAGCTTCTTTAACATACAAAACCTTGAATAGTCTGATCACCTGGGGAACATAAATAATGCAAAGCCATTGTTTACAGTATATTTGCTCAATACAAAAAAGGTGGGGTATGTCATTTATTTCAGAAACACTTTTTGTTATATTCCATGGAATGCTCTTAACATCCCGAAAGCAATGAATATATTATGCTTTGATAATAATTACAAAAACAAAATGTCCCCTGTGGAAGCCGTGGTACTGTAAAAAGCACGACCAATCATTTTAGCTGGCCCGGCTAAAATAACTGGATGGCCTACTTGCCTGTCAGCCTTCCATCTGTGCACAAACCAACAAGTCCTCCAACTCATACGACCAAAGAGGTCGATTGTTCAAGCCATTATACGACCTATAATCACGTTTTAAAGTTTTCGACCTCTTTGCAAACGTTACAGAGGGTCGTTTATTCACAAATAACCCTCTCTGGAAAATCCTAAATTGTAGGATAGTTTGGCCATTAAAATGCTTTTTGATTAGATTTCTGGCGAGAGGTGTATATTGTACTTTTAGAATCCACGTCCAGTGGATGTGTAGGATCTATACTTTGATAGATATTACGAAGATGATTTGAGGTTTCGCCAGGAGAACGTGTATATGCGGCAGCTTCCATGTAAAGTTAGCATCAACCCTCACGGGGTGAACACAGTATTTCCGGTCTCAAAGTTTTCATAATAAAACCAATGATCAAATGATTACACAGTGATATCTGCAGTACTCATCCACTAAAAAAACATCAGTTTATCCTTGTTAATTACACAACATTAATTGGTTTAAATTGTGTACAATGGTTTTGTGTTTTTCCCATAGGTTTTTCCCTTTCAATTCTGAGAGACACATTTCTTTTTTCAGAGGTTTTGATAGGCTAAAACATCGAACTACCCATAATCCTGGATATTTTAGCCACAATGCACGTCGGAATATGGTGTTTATGTGATATGAAATCGGAAAACATTTAAAAAAATAAATAATACTTTATTACGAGTGTTCTTGCTTTTCTCTTTGGAAGTCATCACATAACGGCATTGTAATACACGGTTCGGCTGCATTAAATATTACACATCTGCCGTAGTTCTTTATTTATAGAGCCCTGATGAGAAGACTTCTGGACAAACTGGAAGAAATGCCGCCAAAACGTGAAGTGGATCATAAATATATCAGCAATTACACAACATCTTCCATTTATTTTCACACAATACGTCTCCTTGCAGTATCAACACTAATTCGGCTGACTTTTATATTTGATCCAATTGGTAGATAGGCTATATTTACACCATAAAGGTGCACAGCTGATAGAAAGGGACTTGTAGTTTTTAAAGATATTACTGATTTGCTTTGAATTAAAGAATGTAAATACTGAGTTGAGAGAATAGTCAGGGGTTTTGGGTGATGGGAGACACATCTATGGAATCACAATTTCAATAGCTGATATTATTATGTTTTATTAACACTAGACCACTGGTTTTTTATCCCGCACCGCCTAGTGGTTAAATCACGTTATTGCATTTTGTTGTTGAATGTTATATTTGATTAACACATTTAAATATTAAGAGTAGCCTACATACAAAATAGGGGGAAAGTAGAAGGTCAATGATAGAAATATAAAATATAAAATATCAAGAAGATACTGTAGTGATCTCTACAATAAAACAGTTTAGAGCAGGACGTCCAAAGATATTAACAGGAGGATGTGCAAAACAGACAAACTAATAAAGCTTTATTTAAACATTAAAGAATACTTTAAGTTAAGGTCTTCTTTTGAATAATAAAAACAAGTTGGGGGTATCAACAGATAAATATGAAGTCTGACAAAGTACTTAACGTCTAATATATTGCATAATTTATTTTGGCACTTGACAATCACCTTCCCTAATATTACTCAGGTGTAACTAAAGGCTGACCCGTCCGAGTCCAGTTTTGGAAAGTCTGCCGTGGTTCCATTCCATTTCAAAGAGCTGTTTGCCGCTCGGCGTAACCTTGTCGCACTGCCACTCCAACATCCAATCACAGAGCTTGAGGACTAATCAAGGCAATTTAAACCAATCAATATTGTGTAATTAACAAGGATAAATTGATGTTTTTTAGTGAATGAGTAATGCAGATATCATTGTGTAATAATTTGACAGTGAGGGGAATACTTCCGGTTTTATTATGAAAACTTCGAGACCGGAAATACTGTTTTCACCCAGTGAGGGTTGACACTAACTTTACATGGAAGCTGCCGCATATACACGTCATCCTGGCGAGACCTCAAATCATCTTCGTAATATCTATCAAACTATAGATCCTACACATCCACTGGACGTGGATTCTAAAAGTACAATATACACTTCTCGCTAGAAATCGAATCAAAAAGCATTTTATTGGCCAAACTATTCCACAATTTAGGATTTTCCAGAGAGGGTTATTTGTGATTAAAAGAATCTCCGGAGCATTTGCAATCAACGGGAGCATGTTGTTTCTTACACGACCACTAGAGGTGCTACACTTTAAAACGTGACTCTGGGTCGTAATAAGCTGCTGAACAATCAACCTATATGGTCGTTTTTTGTAGGAGGACAGGCTGGCACAAACTTATCTCGTGCCCTCATTGGTCGCCTTCGTGTGTGTTGGAGGAGGGGCTCTGTAAGGAAGTTGCCGAATTTTTCCGGCTGTGTATTTTCACATTCACGCGCACTCGAGCTGGTTTCTCCAAAATGACCTACCCCACCTTTAATGTATTCCTTTTGTAATATTGAATTTCTAGACAACTAAATGACTACAAATAAACACACATAGCCTACTGTAGGTGAACTAATGGGTCTGGAGGTTAAGTGCGTGAATATAGTGAGAGAAATGGGATTGGATGAACTTTGTCAAAGCCAGAGTTTGTTATCTGGACCCCAATGGGTTTACTAAAACAAAGTGTTCGAAAAATATTGATGTGGAGAGACTTTAGAGGATTTGAAAGGATACACTGCGTCTCTTTTTATCTGTTAACTACAGGAGAACAAAGCACCAAGTGCTAATATAATTTATGTACCATTAGAGTCAGAGAAAGACACATAAGACAACACAGGTGAAACAGAGAAGAGCCATAGAGACATAGATAGGCAGTCACTCAGAGGTAGAGCAACTTATCCATTACAGTTAAGTAGCAGGAGCAAAACATTAAAGAGAACGCAGGAATAAAACGGTACCCTTCAGGAATTAAACGATGAACACTATCATTTTTGTCTGCATCTCATTTCTTAAGCATCATTAATAAATCACTTTAATTGTGCTGTTCATCTTACACTGCCTTTTGAGCAAATGTGTTATGGAATCTGGGGCCATTTGTGTGCGTTTAAGATCAAAATGGAACCAGGAACCAGCAAACATTATGCATAATACTCCCACGCAGACTGCAACTCCAGCTTATTATCTGGCAACCCGTTGTTCTGTAGGATGGAAGAAGCATTGATACAACTTATGTAACTAAAGTTGCTTTCCTGTATCATGACTTACTTTTTAAATTGCAAATTGTGAACACGCTTGCGATTTTACCAACATACAGTAAATAACTTTTGTGGGGGCAAAAAAGACAAGCTGGAAGATGTGTGAGTGTATGTTGAGAGGATGGAGAGTGACACTATCCATTTGAGATCAAAATAAACAGATCACTTTACTCAAGGTCTACTAGGAATGTGATTGAATGCGAGTCAGCATCAGGCATTTTTTTTAAACAAAGTGCACTCAGTTGACATCCCTGCATCACCTACTTTAACTTCAGTAATCTTTAAAGAATTTAAATTTCGTATGACCTTACACAAACAAAAAAATTATCCAAAACAAACTGAGTGAAGCCCAGCAATGGAGTCAATGCTCCAGCTGTATCACTAACGCACTCAGAACCCATACCGCACCCCCATAAAGTATCTGGGGCAATTACAGGAAGCTATTATTTCACGCCTATGCAGTGTAACGTGGCAAGTGCTTCATCTAGACTTTTTGGGATCCCCACCAGCTTTTCATTACAGCATCTCTAGCCACCAATGGCTACCCGGGAATGTTTCCCAGCTGCAGTCAAAAGTTAAAGAATTGGGACAGTGTGTTAAAATTCCTTTTGTAGTTGACTCGCTAAAATATGACTGTAACAAATGAGCATGAAGCACAGGAACATGTAAACAGCATGTGATCATGGATGATTTATTGTCTTTCGTGCCGAATTATGTAAAATATTTATATCAACAAGGTACATAAGCTTCAGTTCACTGATCCCACTTGTACTATATACTGGGAATACACAAATGTTTGCTGGAGCGAGATTGGAAATACAATGTAATGTGCATTATTTAAACGTGAGGTAAAATACACACTAACTTATACAGTCTGGATCCTTTTCAAGGTTATAAAGTGGGTCAGAAATAATACACATTTCATCACACACAAGCACTGTATATTATATTTAGGTGTAGACAAGGGCATGGACCAAGAGAGACATTAAGTACACACACACAGACACACACAGACACACACACACAATTCTGAAGTTATCTTTCAGTGTTTAATTAGTGCATGATTGAGACAGGAGGAAATGTCATTATCTGCACTCTGCTATTGTAATCAGATCTGCAGTAGGAGACATTTTCCGCTTTGCCCGCACAAGCAAATGTATGCATACATACATGCGTTTATATAGATTAAGGCAGAGCAACATAATCACACGCACACAAACACATTTTAATCCAATCATATACCCACTGTGAAGTTTAAAGACTGGCAGGTACAGTACACCAGTGAGTCGATATGAATACACACAAAGATATTTATGATGTACCATCTTCCTCCCGGCACCTGAGTTAAAATGTGATACTGCATATGTGTGTGTGTGTGTGTGTGTGTGTGTGTGTGTGTGTGTGTGTGTGTGTGTGTGTGTGTGTGTGTGTGTGTGTGTCCTAATCAGTGTAGCCCCATCAACCTCTCAGCATCTCAGTGGGTGTATTTTCTAACACCAGATGTGCATCCCTCTTTCGTATTCCATCAACCATTCTGTCCCTCCCCCCAGTGAACTCTGGGATATTACCAGTAGATGCTTTGTTGAAATGTAATAAGGAGGACAGGGAGGAGGTTAATTAACATTTTTTAGAGCATTTGGGTTTCGAACGTCTGGAGCTGTGGGTCTTTTTCTTGCTTTGAAAGCCATGATATTCCCCACAACTCCTAAATCATTCACAGCAGTGGATAACAAGTTGTTTTACTCCTCAAGTTTTTATTATTCATTCACAAGGAAAATGAAACTTAAATTAACTGAAATAATGACTGAAGATTAGTGTCACATGGTGTTAACAGTGGCAGTCTTTATTAATTGTACAGATCTCTATGATAAAATGACCTATTTCTCACTTGATTAATTACTGCAGTAATCATTGGTTTGTGTGTGGTGTCATTTTCGAGAATCAAGTCTTCTTTGGTATAGGTCAGGGGTCGGCAACCCCTGGCACGCGTGCCAGCATTGGCACGCGGCACCGTAACCAGTGGCACACTAGGAATAAGTGGAATAAGTGTGCAAAAATATTTAAATTGTATTTTCGGATCCTGAAAGAGACCGCCGCCAGAGCGCGTCTCCCCGTTACCCGCAGAAGGAAGCCATGCACGCACGCAGCGCAGCCCCGCTCTCTTTATCTCCAGGTGACTTTCTGCCGCTTTCCTCCGTGGTGCTGATCGTTTCACCACAGAGGAAAGCACTTCACTAATTGCAGTAGCCTACCCATAAGGAGCTGTACAAATGCCGCAGTTTTTGCGTGGCTTTATATTTAGTTGAAAGCCCAGTGGCGATCTGATCATCTCTCATTGAAATAATATGCTACAAAGGGGCGCACTGGCCATCTGTGTGTTGAACTTTCCTGTCTGCTCCCAGACCGTAGTCGAGGAGGGCAGAAGGAGCAACAAGCTTCAGGTTCAATAACCACTTTAGCTTAAATGACTGGAGAGAGGCGAACTCTTCTTGAGAGGCCGTTGCAGTTATTTAGCTGTTCTTCTGTTTCACAAAATACATCACAGATCTCTGTTTTTCTGCTTCCTCGTTTCACTTCCAGAAACATACACACGTTCCCTCCATAGGTTCTCTCAGGTTCTCTCACTATCGCTCTACCATCCACACACACGTATGCACAAGCCACACCCCTCTCTCTCTCTCTCTCTTAAAGGGACAGCGATCTCATCTCACTCTGCGTGACCCTAATATCATAAGATGTGTTCTGGAGAATCACAGAACGGACGATCGTCCTTATTATTATGCCGTTTAAACCAATTATTTAAATGTGTTTGTTAAATTCGGCATCATGTAAGTTGCGCTGACAGGTCCACACACTGCAGCGAGGCTCCCCCGCCCTCCTGCTGATAGTTGACGAGTGTCAAGCTCCTCAACCCCCCCCCCCCTTGATAATTCTCGATCGTTGGCACGCTGATAACAATTTTTTTTTAAAATGGCACTTCATATCAAAAAGGTTGCCGACCCCTGGTATAGGTTAATGTTCATTCTGCAATTGTTGGTCCCTTTAGAGTTAGGCCTACTAGTAGGGCTGGGCAATTAATCGTATTTTAATCGTGATTACGATTTTGGCTTGCAACGATTACGAAAACAACTTAATCGAAAGAAAACGATTATTTTTGCTTCGACCAGGTTGTGAGTGACAATAGTTGTGTAAGTTCAGCACGAGCGAAGATGGCAGAACAAGAGCAACTCGTGAACAAAAAAGGTAAAACCAATTCCGCTGTATGGAAATACTTTGGGTTTAAGGTGTCGGCTCGGCTTGCTGACGGCCCGCTATTTTTAAACGTCATCATTTCAGTTGCGCTGACAGGTGACAGAGGTCCACAGGTTCCCCGCAGCGAGGTTTCCCCGCAGCGAGGGCTCCCCCCGTTGACAGTTCAAGAGCGTGCCCCCTCGACTTCATCCACCACATCACAGTCATCAATTAAGGACGTGCTTTATAGTGCAACGGCATACTCAACTAGCTCGCAAAGACACAAATATATAACAGATGCCATCACATTCTACAAAGCTAAAGACATGTGCCCAGTTAGCACGGTTAGCAACCAGGGGTTTAAGCAACTGGTTAACACTATGGACAACTGGTTAACACTATGGACAACTGGTTAACACTATGGACAAGCGTTACGCGATGCCCTCTCGGCATCATTTCACCAGATCTGCACTGCCTGCCCTATATAACAAATGCCGTGGGGAAGTTGAAAAAGATGTGGCTTCAGCTGAATACTTAAAGTTATTATACTTAAAGTTCAGGGTAATCAACTGTTCAAATTATTATAATTTTATTTTTTTAAAGTTCAATAAATGGATGTCAATGAATAATCGTATAATTTAATAATTGTGATATCAATATTGACCACAAATAATCATGATTATGATTTTTGCCATAATCGAGCAGCCCTAGTTACTAGAACTTTTTTTGTCTTATTACATTTGGTTTTAAAATCGTGTTATTTGCAAGTAGTGTTCATTTTGTCAGCTATTTTTTTATTTAGTCGTAGTGCTGTGTTGAATGCCCTTTTTAGTTTTAGTCATATTTAGTCGCCTTCATCCTGTTTTTATTGTCTGAGCATTTTAGTCTTATTTTAGTCAAAGTAAACTAACTATTTTTAGTCCACTTTTGTCAATGACAACTGATGACATTTGAGTCTTTTTAAGTCATCAGATTATATAGAACATTTCAGTCAAACTAGTCTCGTTTAGCCAAAACCAATAATTTGTCATTTTAGTCAAATTTATTTCACAATAAGATTATATCTTATCCTTATTTGATAAACAACACAGGTTGAATGATTAAGAATGCAGCTTTGCAGAGAGTATCTGGTCAGGTTTGTGGTGCTTTTTTTCTCAGCCTCATTGTGGTGAAAGTGGGCCCAAATATCGCCTCGTTTCTTTCTCCCAGGCAGTGGTGGCGTTAGACTTTTTAGTTGTCAGTCATTTTGACGGACAGGATCGTAACATTTCCGTAATAATCCATTATTACGCGTCGGGCCTGTACCAAACTCATCACTCACTCGCGCTGACTGGGGGAGGGAGGAATATTCGGGTTAACGCGACCACTGCTCCCAAGCCCTGTTGTTGCTATTTTATTTTCTGTTAGGGTACGCTCACACCAGCCTTTTAGTTTATAGTCCGTTTGAGTTTTGCCCGTGTGAACCAAACCGAACCTTCTGAAAAATGAAACAATGTAACAAACTGTGGTCTGGTGCACACCAGAAAACGGACTATTAGGTGTGAATTCACCCTTAGGTTAGTTAGATCCGAGTCTTGACATTGAGAAAAATGTTGGTAGTTGCCAAACAGTGGTTCTACACTTTCTTCTCAGTCTGTGACGTCATTTGGGCTAACATGTTCCCATTGATTTACATTCGGAAAGAGACGTCTGTAAATTACAATGTAGGTTGTGCTTCTTCGTGCTGAATTACCTTGCCTTTTGTATATGCATTTGAACACCATTTGCCATACCATGCACTTTAATACTCTACAGTAGACAATAATACACTGCTAGACTAGATTATAGCATGATGCCTTATTGCACAGTAATAAACTAGATTATTAAGCAGTCTAGCACATATTCTATAGTATTTGATCTATCTTTATCTCTCTTATTCTGTCAACCACCCACTCCTTCCCTAATGCATCTCCCCTCTCTCTGTCATTCCAGCTCAATGTCATAGTAGTCCTCTCATCGTCCACTCTTATTTACCAAGACAAAAACTGTCAATGTCTTCCAGGAAATTGAGCATTAGTTGAAGGCAAATGGCATTGTGCGCGAATCCCTGCCGCCCGGAACAATCTATGTGTCTTTTCCATTTAAGTCTCTCTCTCTTTCCCATCAGACAGAGTGTGGCAGGTAGTAGTGATTATGCCTCCCAAACCAATATCCACATTGCACAAGGATGCATTATTGCTTCTGCTCATTTTCTCCATGCACACACACACAAATATCCAAGACAAACCATGGCTATTTCCTCCTCAGTAGGTGACAGTTGGTCTTTAACACTGAATCCGGTCGACTAGCAGCTGTTTTATCTCTTCATTTTCTGGTAAGATTGGCTTAGAGTACCATGATATGTTATCCTGAGTCATTGGTCTAGATTTCACTAACATAAATACATTTAGGGACTGAAACTATACCAAAGCGCAAACATATGTATCTATTAATTAAATAAGCAAGAAGAACCAAGTGTTCTACATGAATTCTGTTTTGTTTACTTGTTTTTTCTTATTCAGTGTCACAAGGATGTGGGGTGTATTCAAGCATGCACTGAGTAGAAGACACAAATGCACCCAGGACAGGGTGCCTGTCATCTGTCACCGGTAACATCAGTGGACAGAAAAGTGCTCATGAGTCACACCCACGGGCATTACTTTTCTCCAATTCACCTCACTCGCATGTATTTAGACTCTGTTTGGAATCTGGATCACCCAGAGGGAACCCACGTGAACATGGGGAGAATATAAAAACTCAATGAACCACAGGCCCTATAGCTATAGTGGGAAGTGAGCCACAAGAGCCAAATTATTCTGTTAGAAGGCCACATGTTCAGTGCAACAAACAAGATTAGAAATGAAACAGTCAAATTTGCTCAAGTTCCCAAGCAACCACATTTTATGTTAAATTGGTATCATAATGCACATACAGAGTGCAAACAGATGGCAGCAGCAACATGCAAATTAGATCCCCATCACTGAATTACCGGTCTACAAGGACATATGATACTGTACATTGCCCAGGGTTAATGCAGAGCGATTTGTACAAGCACCGATGAGATGATGGCCAAAACAACTCTCACTCCAATTTGTTTTTCACCACGTTCTCCTTTCACCCTCTTCTTGCTCTTTTAACCAGCAGTGATGAAGAGGAATATGTGGAGTCATCAGAGTAGACAGAGAGGTCCAGGGCTATACTACTGGTCCCACTGCATGGCCCCAGACAGTTCTCCATTACAATGCATTTAAACTTTAAATGCACACACAAGTCCTTTTACATTAATACAAACTGTGGAATAGGGATATACTGCATATTTAATATGACACCCCTGTGTGTCTGTATATTTGTGGAAAAGTTAAAAAAATATATAATACAAATATGTTATTGTGTCTGCCTGTGTGTATATATGCTTTATCATCTCTAGTGAGAGTCCCGTGCTGCTCTCAGCCCAGTGTTTGAAAGGGATGGATGACTGGGCCTGACGTTTGTCTGGAGTCATGCGTGCATTTCATGCCAAAGTGCATAACTTGGAAACATGTATTTACATGGAAAACACACACTCGGTAGGGGAAATAGCTTAGGACATGAGCAAACTTCTGCACACACACAAACAGAACAATGACAATTAAAAAGTGATGTGTGTCTGTTTGTGGGTTTAGGATCGCAGAGTTGTGTGGACAGACATTAAGCCGCACACACAAACCAAAATGCAAGTAGCCATTAACACTCGTAAACAGTGAAGGTACACAAAGCAAACACACAAACAAACAACAGCGCTTACATATGTATTTCTCTCTTTATTTTGTACACACGCATACCATCTGTGTTCAACCCCTAACCACCTCTTAAGTATCTGTGTCTTTCTTGGAGCACAACCCATTAGTTTCCAGAGAGAGACACAGCTTCAGTGTTTTAGTTTGTGTGTGTGTGTCTAGTTTTTGATGGAGTCGAGCGAGAGAGAAAGAGAGAGAGAAAGAGAACAAGCAAGAGAGTGCATTAGCACTGTGTTACAGCGATAATAGCATTGTGTTAAGGCCATAACGGCGTCTCGGTTGTATACCCAGTCATGATATGTGCCAGCCGCTGCTGGAAACTGTATTTGGTTCTGGGACACGAGGAGAAGCCATTACCGAATCCCCTTAGTCAAATATGGACAAGAAGCAGCACAGCAGAATGGTGGAAAATGCCCTGAAGGCTCAATTTATTGTCTCAGACACATTCAGGCAGTGACGTGCGGTGAGGTTCATGGCTGTTGAGGCACTGACTCTTTCAGAGTCAGATTTACAAATATTATATTTTGACCTTAATCGAAATATTCGGTTATTTTCAAAAGCTTTTTTAGTCTGATGCTTCGATTCATTCTAAACAGACCGTTCAACAAAAGGATACCCGAAATCTAAATATTGGATTGTTCTTTCTTAGTAAGATCCCATGTTCATTACAATTGGGGTCTTACCTTGACTTGAAGATGAAGTCCATGCTATCCTTCTGGACAACAATCTCTATTACTTTTTTGTAAAAGTCCTCCTTATCTTCCTGTAGTTTCAAAATGTTAGTTTGTTGTTCGCGTCTACCGTCTCTGCGTAGAATAACAGTAGCAACAAGAACCTGTGGGCTCACTTGCGCCCCCTTCAGTGTGGCAGAGGTTATGGCTGCCTCCCCTGGTGCTTTTTTCATTGCCGTTGTATGGTGAGACCAGCGAGCCTAAATATCATATATACGTGAAATAAGTTATTTAGAGACTATGGATGGCGAGGATAAATGTAATAAAGGGATCTACAAACATTACATTGGTGACATACAGTGAGATGGTGCAGGCATGCGCTTAGGGCCCGCTTTCCAGCCAGTTTCTGTGGGGTGACGCATTCTGAGGTGAGGCAGAGCTCATCTGTGCCTCACCTCACCCCACAGTAACTGGCTTGAGCGCGCTCACAAAATAAGTGCCCGCGCTCCAGCCAGTTACTGTGGGCTTACGAGAGGCAGAGCTCGTCCCTGCCTCACTTCTCACCGCTACCCGTAGTTGTAGCGGAGCTCAGCAAATTTGCTGATTTTGACTATAAAAAGCGATTGAAATCATACATAAATCACATTTACAAAACAGATCAGTGGAGACATTTTATTTTATTATTATTACTATTTAGTTTTTCTTTAGTTGTTTGTCCGTTACATTGGAGAATGACAGGGGAGGCTCTGCATTCAGGAATTGGTCAAAAACAAGTTGAAGCTTTAAAAACAGCCCAGACAAAGAGACAGAAATAGAGTGAGCCCATAAATGTGAGGGTGTACCTTGTTGCTTAAGATTTAAGGTGTTTATGCATGCATAGAACTAGATTGCAATGATTGCAGGCACTTTAATGCGTGGGCTCCCAGTGCCAAACTGAAATTAAAGTGACAGGGGCAGATGTAAAAGTGGTAGGAGTTGTTATTCTTGTTATTGGTACAAGCATGTATTGTTTTTTATGCATCTTCCTCGATATCATCGCTGAAAGACCAGCTGCGGTACAAGTATAATATACACGTACAAGCATATTGAAGCTAACTTTGGCTGCAGTGTCAGAATGCTCAACACAGGCCAATCAAATATGTGAAAATAATATAAACCTCTTTGCTAATTTTGTTCTAGTTTGAAGGAGAAGCATTGATATAAGTAGAGTTTGTGGTATGTTTGTGGGCAGATTAGCGATCAAATAGTGTAATGGTGTTATTTATGTTTAAGCTGATATTAAGGACATTTTAACTTTCTGACTATTATAGAAAAGATGAACACTTAATTGTTATAAGAATATTTCTCAACAAAACGTTGCTTCATAAGAGAAGTTATGTATGTGAACATCAACATGTTTACTTGTTCATTTTGACTTTCAGTCTGAAGTCTGTTTCACCGTTTTTGTTTAAATCCAAAGTCAATCCTCTATCGAGGACTAAAGATAACTTTAATGTTATATCATTCATGTTAACACGTATTTGTTATCAAATGTCAGTGCACGTTGTATCTGCCCTCACATTTGCTGGTTAATCTTCAACTGTCTCCTGTTTAACTCTTAGCCAGCCTGTTTGGGCTTGACCACCAACCCATACAGGTCTCCTACTGAAAGATTACAACTTTCAAATTATTTTCATTTCCATTATGTTCACATATGACCCCCAAAGAATTATAGCAACTAAAAGAAAAGGACACACACATCAACATTGGATATCTTCCCAAACTCTTTTTAGGATTGTAGCCATTTTGAGGAAAAAACAGAAAAGAACAAGCAATGACAAAGCTAGAGATACAGATGATAAATGTGTCCCAAGACTGGCGCCATGGAACTACATACTGGCTTCACAAACAATGGGGACCACCAAAGCTAATATTCCTTATTCAATTTTCCTGCATTCCTGCCTGTGAGAGTATGCTTTTCTGTATTGACATGAAAGACAGATCAGGAGAGAATGAGAACATGTGATTTTCCGCAATTTCAACAATAGCCACTTCTGGTTAGGTGGAAATAAAATCTTAATTCAGAGTTTGAAGTGAAAATATGTAAACTCTATGAATGTTTTTTTTGTCTCTCTCAATCTCACTCTCATTTAATTTGACCATTTAAATATTACATGTCACTTGTTAGATGCTTTTATCCAAAGCGACTTACATACATTCAGTACTGTGGACAATCCCCACAGGAGCAATTTGGGGTGAAGTGTCTTGCCCATGGACACAACGACATGCTGACTGCAGTGGGACTAGAACTTGCTACCCCCTGATTTGAAGTCCAGCACTCTATCCACTGAGCCACAGCCACCCAAATAGTAACAAATTCCCCCCAAAAACAACAAACGATAACCAATTTGTCCAATCTCCCATAGAATGGAGGTCAGGTTTTGTCCAAATATGACTGGCTGAATGTGATTCACATGATTAAACTCAGAATGTGGTGGTTTTACTATTACATTTGATGCACAGTACTGCTTTATTATTAATGACTTGTGACTGACACTGAGTTGTGTTGTATCCACAAACACTGCAATCCTCTGGTCTCATTAAGTGTTTCAACCTTGGCTGTTCACACCATAATTATTCAAATTGTTGCAAATACCTGCAAGGTTTAAAGCAGGAGCGTGGGTGTTTTTGCCCCTCTGATCTCATCACTCACTTAATCGATGTGAAAGACAGCTTGTCATATTGTCCTTTCTCTCTCTCCTTGATTATGTTTCACTGTTGTTTTACTCCCTTCAACCTCTCCCTTTTAGACAGGTCTGATGTGGTGGGTTTAATCAACTGGAGCTGATTTGAATAGTGTGTGCATGTGTGTGTGTGTGTGTGTGTGTGGTGTGTGTGTTGTGTGTGTGTGTGTGTGTGTGTGTGTGTGTGTGTGTGTGTGTGTGTGTGTGTGTGTGTGTGTGTGTGTGTTGTGTGTATGTGTGTGTGAGTGTTAGGTTTCTATTGAAAAGCCACTGTATTGGTGTGTGTTTATGTGAATTCACAAAACTAATTATGAATTCACAGACATACACAGTTGACCATCCTTCATCTTTAATAAGATTCTCCTTTGAAACACATTGTGTCATAAAGGTGGTTGGGATGCATGCTGAATGCCTTGCCTATCTTCTCTATGACTATAATAAACTGAATAGCTTTAAGATTTGGACCTTTGGTCAAACAAAAAAAGTCTCCCTAAAGTCATTGCCTTGGGTTCTAGAAAATTGCGCAGGGAATTGTTCAGTTGTAGCCCTTAATATTATAACATTATAATATAATAGAAAATCATTCTGTGCATCCTGGCCAAAGTCTCTCATGGAGGTCAGATATTTTAAGTACACATAAAGTGTTAGTTGCAGGCAATGTTATCAAAACAATTCCATGTAAAGATGGCCGGACCCAGCCTGGATTAAGAACAATGGGTATACACACATTGCTGCAAAATGATCAGACCCTACCCGTTTACCAGCTTGGAACAAAAGACTATCGCTAAAGAGGTTGTTATAATATCATTATTCTCCCATCCACAGATAAGGGCAAGACAACCACTTATGCATTGTGAGTTAATCTTGGTTGAGATCAAAATTATAGATTTCTACTAACTTTCAAAACTCACTTATTGTCACTTTGTCATTTGGTTAGCAAACACAAAACAGCATTAGCATGTAGGACATAGAACAGAGAAAAGAGACAGGGGAATGAAAAGAGGAAGGGGGAAAGGAGAAAGATGAAATGCAAGGGAGAGTAAAATCCAAACTCCCACTTTAAATACTGTAAGAAAATGGGCCGGTTCCCACACAGCACATTGGGATGTTACTATCACATTAGAAATGCTATCTGTAGATTTTCTCATTTATAAATCACTGCGAAATGACTACGTGTGACACATTAAAGTGGTAGTAAACCATCTGTGTTGAAACTGTACACTCCGAAGATCCTTAGTAAAAACGTTGAGATATCCTAGATTTGGGCTGGGCTGAATTTGCCTGTTAAGTAACTGGAAGTATCTATTAAAGATCAATTCTGTAAAGCTTTCAACAATTCAGTAATAGTTTCAGTTTCAAAGGCTGATGAAGAACAATATTTTTAACAGCATGGTTCTTCATATAAAAATAAAATAAAACTGTAATAATTAACCTTTGAAAGAAAACTTTAGAAAGGACGGAGCGGTCCGCCCGCATTACATTTCATTATGAAATGAAAGCTTGAATGTATCGTTTTCTGAGGTCAGTATTATTATTTTGTATAGGTCTATGTTGATACAAGGCTGACTCACTACTACTGTTTTCCTCCGATTATGAGAACGGTACACACGTTGTTGGGATCATTACACTCTGTGTTTTGTTATGAAGCTGGCATTCAGGAAGGAGAAAAGTAACTGCAGCGAAAGTGAATTCTAGGAGATGGAACTTACGTTAGCCTTTTTAGTAGCAGGGTGAGTGAGCAGAAACAGGCGATGATTCGGAATCATAATTGTGCAATTGTGTTAGAACATATAGACTGTGATATGAACTTTGATCAAGGATGAGTAATCGAAGAAAGAAAAATGTTGCTGGTGACAAAAGTGGAGTTATAAAACATCTCTCTGAAGTAGAGCAGCTGAGGGCAGCCACAATCCTATTTGTTCCATCAGTTTTGGAAGTTGCCTTTGGCCACGGCAGCAAAATAGTTTCAACTCAATTCAGATGGAGGAAAAGTTTTCCATTTCTTCAGCAACGTAAAGTGCATTCAAAATGTAGGTTGTAATGACTGTTAATCTGAGAAAAAAGCATTTTTTAGTGTTTGTATTTTTAAGTGTGATTTAACAATTTGCAGACATTCCATAGAATGAAAGATCTGTCAATTACTAGAAAAAAATAGTCAGCAGTTACATTCATAATGTAAATAGTGAATTAAGCTATTCTTTCTTACAGCCTTATTTGCTTCCATCTTAAATGAGAGGTTAAAGGAATGAAGTGTTCAAATGTAACTTTTTAATAGAGTTGTTGTCATACTAAACTAAAAAAGAGTGCAAAAGAACTGCTCCGCTATAAATGATGGATTATACTGTATACTGGAATGCGTCTCCCTTTCTGCATGGACACTAATTTACATACAGTAAGAGTGTAAAGAAAATGTTCAGTTTGCGACATGGCAAGTTATTTTCAAATGGTCATGGTAGCTGGTCGTGGTTTTGTGTGCGTGTGTGTAAGTGAGTGCTTAAAAAGGAGGATGTGAAAAGGAATGTGAGCAACATGAGGGGATCAAAGAAGAAGCGAGGGAGAGATTTCTGGTCAGCTGCTGTCATGATATGCAGCCTTAAAGGGATTATAAGAAGTTTGACAACAAAGTGTGCCTTAAGACCAGAGTGGAGGCAAAACAAGCTGCTTAATTGGGCAGACAGATGCACACATAAACATGTGCAAATGGCTCCTTAAAATGCTACCAACACTGATGTTTTTCTGCATTCAGCTGACTTTTCACCAAAGGACCCTTACAAGGGCTGTTAAAATCATGAACACTGAGGGACACACAATACAGCTCCTTATTTGAAGAATAATATAAATACTAAAGGTTCTTACATAACTGATGAGTCAGGAAGTATATTACTCAATGTACTGTGTTGGGAAAATACTGAATGTACTCTTCCAATATCAAAGTAGCACATGATAACAAAGGCCCTACGTAGCTGTGTACGTAACAGGATGTATGATAACCTAGAAGACCGTCAGGACATACTGTTGGAGGAGCCTGTGACCTAAGATTTTCATCGTCATAACTACTGTAGCTTTGTTTGTATGACCAAACAAGCCTTGAACCTTGTTTTAGGCATATAGGCATGTGACAACAATTAACATGACGATTAAGCCTCTATGGAGACATATGACTCTCATGTTTGTTGTTACGTGGGCCTTAGCTAATCTGAACTAAACATTGAAAACTGCTTTGAACCAGTATTCCTGCATCTTGTGACTGTGTAACACCCTCTCATGTATATCAGCATGTGAAGGACACTGTTTTGGGAACTATTTGTCGCATGCAGCTCTACTTCCATTCTTGCAAGGATAATAAATAAATGTATCCTGATATCGAAGTTGAAGCAGGTGTCATAAGAAAACGTCCATGCAAAATGATACAATTAAAAAACATGACATTTCAACAGATTTATTTGTAAGTAGAGCAGAATAAGTTTTAATAAATGTATTGAACAATCACTTGTTTCATTGAAGAACAAAAACATGAATTTTGAGTTAAATACTTCTAGAAATCATCTGTGCATGTGATGGAGGAACGCACAGTGCATGTAGGGGGTGTGGTCTCAATAGCCATGCAGTAAGCAGTGTGCTATGTGCATGTGATTGAGGAATGGCATGGATATTCAAGTGTACTTGAATGGCATCTGTTTGTTTTAGTCAGTTAGATTATGCTAAAATAACTTTCCCCAACTATATTTAAGTTCCCTATGAAGAGCCAACCTTCAATTTAGAAAATTCCCAGTTTATTCCAGTTTATTCCAGTTTATCCCCATACATCCCGTTTATTCACATGGAAAGTACTGTATAAGAGACAATGGATTTTTTATCACTGAAAAAAGGACAAGGTGTTCTTTGTGATTTGAAGTGATCAATAGTGTTCACTAGGGATGCCCCGATCGCCAATTTTGGGGCCGATCGCCGGAATCAGTATCGGCCGATACCGATCGCCGATCCGATCGAGTGGGCGGGCCCTATGTTGATCTTCCATTTAAAGTGATGTTTAAAACTCAGTTAATGGGGCTTATTCACTGGCGCTTCCACAAACAACAGCCAACGTAATTATTACATTCAAATGAAGTACATTATTCAAGTTTACATTAACTTTGGATAATAACACGGGAGAAATGAGTGGAAGCACTCTCTTTTCCTCTCTCCCTCTCTCTCTCCCCCCTCTCTCTCTCTCCTGACAGCCTGTCATTATCTCGCTGATCCAGTAATGAGTGACCCGACAGTGAAGAATAAACTTATTTATAACTAGTTTAGCTTGTTCCAGAGGTAGATAAAATATCTACGTGTGTTAGGTCTAACTCTTATGGGGCTTTCACACCAATGCGGTTCCAAGGCCGGTTCGGAGCTTGAGCCTGAAAAGTACCGTTTTTTCCTGTTCACACCGCAGCGGAGCCGCCTCTAAGCTCCGGAATCCGGTTCATTTCAAGCACCAAGAATTTTTCGGTCTAGAAGCAAGAACCGCATACATCACGCTTACGTCGGAGGGGGGCGAGATTAACCTGCGCTAACAGTTAAAGGCAAGTCAGGCAACACTAACCAGGCTTCGGTTTTTCGGATTCTGTTTATTTTAACATTTCTTAAAATGATTGTTACTACTTCTCAATTCTTCTGTTGCACCTCTTCCCCCATCAACCTACTTCATCCCCTACTTAACATCCCTTACTGCACAACATATTTCCTCTCTCTGGCCTCTTCTTCGTTTTTAAGTTCATCCACTCAATGGACTCCTCCTCAGTAGAGTTGTTATAGTTTACAGATATCTCAATATTCCATAGTTGAGGGTTTTCAAACTGTGTATATTTGCTCATCGACTTTATTTCATATGGCTGGCAAAAGTGATTGTGAGTTTGAGTTTATCGTACTGACAGGAGCAGCATCTACAGTATGAGATAATTGTAAGTAACTATTAAACAGTATATATATATTAAAGGTATACAAATAGTTTTAAAAGCTGTTATTTTTCATCCAGTACATTAAAACATTTAACATTCAAAAGCAACAAACTTTGTCTTGTTTATTCTTCCAACTGGCCTTCTACCTCTTATTTTCGTTTGGATGTGGTCATGTTCGGTTTTTGTCCCCCTCTCCTCTCTTTTCCTGTCCTCTTCCTTTATTCCCCCATGATCCCTATCCATCTTATTTATGACTCTCACCAATGTTGTGTTCTTATTGTATTTGTTGATGCTAGAAAAGTTTGTCTGATGTTCACTGTCAACAGTAGAGCAGCAGTTAATCCATCAGTTGTTCTGTAAAGTGAAGTCTACTGGATCTGCAGACACTGAAAGGCCTTCTGTAAACTTTGCTTTCCTTTTCTGTGGCAAAGACAAGCACATGTTCAATTTTGTCTTGGCGCAGCTCCTCAATTTAAGTTAAGGACAAAAAGGATATTGGGGGTTTCGAAGAGTATGCCTACAAATGTACCAATACATTCTGGCTTGATTGAGCAATTTGAAACATTCGCTTCCCTGTAATAGACAGAAAAAACAAGACATATAAAGCCACAGAGCATCATTGAAAGAGAAAGAGAGCATGTTTAATGTCTATAAATGAGTGGCCATTACATTACATGTTACTTGTTAGATGTTTTTATCCAAAGCGACTTACATACTCAGTACTGTGGACAATCCCCACAGGAGCAATTTGGGGTGAAGTGTCTTGCCCAGGGACACACTGACATGCTGACTGCAGTGGGGTTTGAACCTGTGCTCCCCTGATCCGAACACCAACGCAATAGTGCACTGCGCCACAGCCTCCCTGTTTCAGTCTTATTGTTTCTTCAATTAATCTGTTTGTTATTGCAGTAATACCACAATGAAGTATACTGCAGACCTTCATAATACCTCATCTTCTCTTTTGTCTTTTCTGCCTAGATCTATTCTCTTCTTCTTTAATTAACCTTATTTTAGTCCCTTTCTGCCTGTCTCTGTCTCATACCCCCCTCCCCCTTTTTCCTCCTTATTATGTGTCTTTCCTCCCCAGCTAGCCACTCATACTGGCAGAGCAGCACAGAGTTTTCTTAGATGTTTGAAGTTCTTATATAAGACTGCAGCTCAACCTGACTCTGCATACTGTATGACTTTGGGTGTGCAACAGCTGATTTGAATATAGACATGCATGAAACCACCAAACAGTAGTTACATGAATATTGTTGCATGCAAATTATTGCTTATATAGGTCCATCTTAGTTACCAAGAATTCAAGAATTAGGCCATATGACTTATGAATCATTTATGATATACAATCACTGCTGATTTAATGTTATAATTCATTAGGGTTTTCATTTAGTCAAAACGCATTCTTTTACAGGCATCATATGTGCATTATGTCATTGTTTATCTATAAAATAAGTGTTATTGTTACTAGTTTTGCCTTTTGTGTTTTATATGCCATATTCACGGAAAAAAGTATAGCACAGATTAGACATGTTGTAGATTAGAAGACAGCCAGCAGGGATTTGATGGGGAAGAATGTATACTGTTGTCTGCTCTTGTTTTCTTGGAGTAATAGGGCCCGCTGATTTCCTCAAGCATGAGAGGAATCGCGTAACTTAATAATAACGTTACATTTGTCTATTAGAATCTCCTTCAGCTCTGCCCAAAACCACAGCTTGTCGAGATTAACACTCCTAAAATACAACTGACTGCATGAAAACACAATGGACCTGTCGAGTAGCTACATCCAATGATAGCTGAAGAAACAGTTGAGGAAAGACGTGATATTCATCCAAAAAACACTTACACTTTTAATAGAAAGTTTTAACGTTTCGAAGCACGCGTTTTTTTAGAAGTGCAATGTTGTGTTTTATCTAAGAAGTCAAAGGCTGAATTGAACTAAAGTAAGTGTTTATAGGGTGTTCATTCCTGTTTAATATGCTTTTGCTTTGGACCTTCAAGTATACATTTGTATTTTTCAGTCAACACTGGTTGTGCTTGAACGAGTATTTTGAAATGCACATGCTGCAAGGCTTACCTGATGCTGTATGTACAATTGCAATGATCAAGAAAATAACACAAGTGAGAATTTCTGATTGGAAAGTCCATTCTGAAA